>CM062819.1:1487129664-1488329664 GCA_031772625.1 Pinus tabuliformis | reverse complement strand
TTAAGGAAGGTTGTGGAGTGTTGCTTGTGTGAGAGAGAGTTCCTTGTCTTGGGAGATCTATCTCTAAGGGTGAATGCTTAAGAGACTTGCTGGCTGGACCCTCTTGAGAAGGATTCGACGTCAGAACATTTGGTTGTACTCTTCTCTGTTATTGATTAATAATAGATGACTACTATTATGGTTCCATTCTCATTTGTCTCTGTATTGGTTAATGTGAATTACATCCTTTCTGACTGATGTATAGTTGCTTTTATTAGATTTTACGCTTGTGTTTGTCTTCCTCTTCGTATGTGCAGGTATCTATTCGCGGAGATCGCGGAGGATCGTGACCGACCAGAGCGAAGGAGCGAGAGCGGCATCTCTTCATCAAACTATAGCGTTGGAATCCAAGTAGGTGTCCATTGCCTACCTTTTAATTGCAATTAGGAACTTGCATAGTAGCATTGACTAATTTTTGCTAGACCCGTTCTAGGCTAGTAGGGATCACCTCTATCCGTAGAGGGGATTTACCTCTCCAACAATTTTGCGACTCCGCTGGGGAGCTGGCCTTTGTCTCATTTTTTTCATTCTTGCTTTGAGTTTGATTGTTACTCTCTTTTCAAAGATCGGGGATTAGTTCTCTGCTTTTAGACTTCCTGGTTCAGTCTGGGAGGTGCCTTGATTGTTTAAAGAGTTATTGCCTTGGTTTGAGAGCTTTTGGCTTGATTGTGCCTATTTTTTAGCCTCAGCGTGGTTTATATCAAAACAGTCGCGCTGACAGCGCATAGCTGTTTCTTTGACTTCGTGGTCATCGCGTAATTACGCCTAACAGTCACGACGATCCTGGAAATCAGATCATCACGGAAAAGACGTGTACAGTCGCGATGTCAGTGCCACTTGCTAGCTTTTTACCCGCGCTGACCTTGGGTTGCTAGCTTAATTCCCGCGACGACTGTGTTTTTCCGCGATCAGCGCGGGTTGTCTGTGTAAAAATTGCGCTGACATCTCGGGTTGTCTGTGTAAAAATTGCACTGACATTGTTATCATCTCGGGTTCTCAGTGTGTAACTTGCGCTGATTCCTGAAAAGTTGTTTTTATAACTTTATCTCCTGAATTCATCAATCTTTCTTATCCCCTGTTGTTTCTTGTCTCCCACTAGCTTGTTTTGATTACTTTTGGTTAGGGGCACTCTCTCTTTGATTTCATTCGAGTGAGTCTTGTGTTTTTTAGACCATGTGACCTAGCCCTTTAGAAGTTTCATCGAGAAACCATTTTCTTGGGTTACTTGTCTATTCAAGGTTCATCCACAACCCTCTTATTGATTTGCTTGAGGCTTTTTCACTGCTTGTTGCTGGTTGATTTTTAGTGTCGATTATTGAACCAATTTTTTATGTTGATTCGATTTCTTCACTACCAAGCATAGATCACAATTGTTTGGATCGATCAGTTCACACTTGCTTGTTTGTCTTCTTGAATTCACAAAAAAAATTGCATTCATTTAGCATACGAAAGTGAAAGTGCATTTGCATTGCGAATTTTCATGTTTGAGAAATTGAAAAGCAAAATTTAAGTCTTTCATTAGTAGTATTGATGCATCGTGAGATTAGTGTATTGATGCATTGTGTTTCTTAGTGTTTGCATTCATTTTGTTTGATTGGAAACTCTTAACCCTCCCATAGTTAGAATTCATCGAACGAAATGGTGTTCTTTGGCATGTAATTTGCATCTAGGTAATTGTGAGAGATCATACGGTAGGACCTGAAACCGGAACCTAATTCAAGATCAACCATAAAATAAACTGAATAAACCTAAAAACGCATTGGAACTTAACGCAAACATCTAGAGGTCTAGGCTAGAGACGTGTTCCGGCGTCTTTAAACATAGTCACTATTGTTTCACATTATGGTTGGGTGATTCCTCCTTCTGTGACTCGATAGTGGTCTAACACGGATTGTGCTCCCACGTACCGTCGCGTATATAGGGAGACCCCACTAGGCTTTTATCCTTGATCCATAGGAAGCCGAGTCTGCCGCCTTACAAGCCGTAACGCACCGAACACAGCATTCGGGAAGATTGACTGCAGTACGGAAAGTCCTTGGTTCTCATACGATTGCCAAGGTGTATAAGCAGTTTTACGGATTGCTTGGTAAACCCTTTGCCTAGAGTCTCCAGAGTAGTAACTTTTGATCCTTTTCGGACTCCTTAAAAGAAAAGGTGCCAGCGAGCGTCTTGTCACTTCGTGCTCATTAAACATTCGAAGGAGACTAGAGTCATCTTTTCGTCCTTTTCTTGACTCTTAAAACATGAAAAGGTCAAGTTTAGTTCCCGTGTCTTAAAAATTTATTTGGCCACGATTAACGTTACCTGGTTAGATCTTGTGTGCGTTAGCTTGAGTAGGCTTCTTTTTGTTTGCCATGGCAACTTTTCTGGGGTTCACCAACCCAAGTTCCCCTCCTAATGGGAATCCTGGTCATTTCCCTCCTCTCGGGAATGTTGGTGCTCCTTATATGGCAACGTTATCCCTTCCGGGGCTAACTGTCGGGTTGCCTGTTTGGTTGTTTTCAACCTCTTTGGTTCCTGCCGTATCGGCTGCTAGTCCATCAGTCCCTCCACCTGAACAACATCATGTTGATCCTAAGGTGGATCTCTCCCCTTCGACGCCTACTTCTACGTCTTCCTCTTGTACTTTGCTTGGTGAAAGTCTCGATTCGAATAACCAGGTGGCTAAGAAGAAGAAGAAGAAGACCAAGAAGAAGAAGTCTCCTAAGGGAGAGGCTACAAGTATAACTGTTACTCCCTCGAGTACACCTGAAGTCGTGCCCCCTTCCACTCCTCCGCGGAAGGTTAAGTTTCCTTGTCGATTATGCAAGGAGGACCATCTTGTTTGCGATTGTCCTGGCATCCCCAGGGTACTAGAAGTATGGTCTCGTGGTCCGGCCCACCCCTCATCGTCCTCTGAAGCTCACGGTGATGCTACCTTATCAGTTGGGAATGCTAAAGGAAAAGGGAAGATTCAGATCCCCTGTAGACTTTGTGAAGGCAATCATCCCCTTCACCTTTGTCCACTCATGGATAAAGCCTCCGGTGTCTTGGAAAGTCTTACAACTCCTTCACCCCAACTCCCCGTTGGATATCAATGTCTTTCTGCAGCTGCAGATCATCCACCTCCCGACAATGAGATTGGTTCACATTCTTCTCTTGTCCAGGCCCCTCTTCCCGAATCCGGCTGTGTCCAGCCTGTTCGAGACCAACCATTGGTCGGAGAGAGTGTCGACTCGAGTCCGCCGCTCGCTCACTCTGTTTCGGAAGAGAATCACGCCCATGTTCTTCTCATCTCTTCAGATTCTCCGGAGTCCCGAAATGACTCTCCTAACCCAGCTGCTCCCGAAGGTTCTCCTTCGGTTCCTTTAGCACATGGGGGCAATCATACGCTTCTCCCACCAAGTAGTCTGGTCGCTTCCTTTGATTGGAATCGCCTGATCGCCGGTCGTCTTCCATCCCATATGCCTTTCTAGATCACAGTACATGCCTGTGCTAAGGAAGTACCTGGCGCTGTTTTGGATGAAGGGGCGTCTGTCAGTCTTATGCCGTACACTGCTTGGCAAGCTTTAGGTTCCTCGCAGCTTGGGCCAGTCACTCAGAATTTGTTGGCCTTCGACGGAGGAGCCTGTCCATCTCTAGGAGTTCTCCCGAAGTTCCCTATTACTTTGGGAGGAAAAACCGTTTATATAGACGTCTTGGTTACCCAAGGTGTTTTAGACTTTAGTCTTCTCCTTGGTCGCGACTATGTTTATGCCATGGGGGCCCTCGTTTCTTCGCTTTTCCGTGTGGTTTGCTTTCCACACGATGGAAGAATTGTGACTATCGATCAATTGTCGTTCGTTAGTCCCCCAATGCCTCCTGCGCAGTTGTCGTCCCCTCCTAGTTTTTATCCACCAGTTGTATCTACCCCACCGCAGATCAACTACGTGGCCACCTACCCCGTGCCTGTATCCAGTGATGACACCGTCGTGCATAGTGTCCTGGGGGCATTAGGTCCTGACTTCCAAGATGTGGTCCTTTCACCGGGAGTAACACTCTTGGAAGCCCCGACTTTCTATTCATTATGATGAAGTTCGGGTCGGAGCATAGTTCCTTTCCTATGTCAAGCTCATTAAAAAATGAAACTAGACTTGGTCGGAGCATAGTTCCTGATCTTGTGTCAAGCTCATTAAAAAATGAAACAGGGGTTATGAGGATAGTTCTTTTACTGTGTCAACCTCATTAAAAAATGAAACAACTCCTTTTCTAAATCAAGTCTTTTGATTAAGATCTCGTAAAATACCAGTCGAGTCTTTCATCGATCTCGAGAGTGAACCTTCATTCCATCCACTTTGTTGAATGCAATGAAGCTTGGGGGGCATGTACCTCGATTTGCATCATTATGCTGGGGGCATGCAAGCTTATAACAAGCATAGTTTTTCGTTTCAAGCTTGTGTAAACATGAAACAGAATCCAAGCAAAGTTCTCCATGGTTCAAGCTTGTGTAAAAATGAACCCATACCCGATTTCCATCTCGTGATTGCCATGTTTATCCGCTGAATTCTGCTAGATGAGCCTTGGTTGTTTTCATTCCATCTCCGCCATCTCTTTGGCCGATCATATGCTTTCACTTGGTTGTTTTTCCTTTCCTGAGGGACCGCAGTTATGAGTGGTTTTGTTAGCCAGCCTCTTGACCATTACATGTTTTGAGCAGTTCCACCATTACCGGAACTAGTTGCTACCCTTTATACCACTCGTTCCTCTAGGATGAGTCGCCTTTAAGCTCTTTTCTGACTTGTAAAATATGAAAAGATTGCCAAGTATTTTTCCCTTTTTGACTCGTTAAAGAGAATAAAAATGGAGGTCTACTTTTAGCTCTTTTCCGACCGTTTAAAGATGAAAAGATTGCCGAGTTTTTCCTCTTGACTCGTTAAACAGAACGAGAGGCGGTCGCCTTTAAAGCTCTTTTTTCGACCGTTTAAACTTAAAAAGATTGCCGGGTGTTTGTCGTTTCGCACTCGTTATTGGTTCTAAAACGGCGTACTTCTGACCACTTTTTTACTTTTTCGGGTCGAAGTCACTACTTACGAAAAGTACTCCTCGATCATACTAGTCGGGCGGTTCTTTCGAGCATCGTTTTATACTTTTTCGGGCTCGGGAGACACAACTTTACGAAAAAGGACCCCCCTGGAGTTTTCTTTTCGCTGTCTTTTTAGACTCTCTAAACAGGAAAAGACGCCGAGCTCCTCCTTTGTCAGGCTCGTTAAAACCTTGTGACATCGGACACCGTCGTAATGACGCTTTCCAAGCATATGCTATCCCCGTCAAGCTTGTCATCCAAAAATAATCGGGGTACCTGCCAGAAATGGTGGGGAAAATGGAACTGTAATAATGGTCGTGTCGGCAGTATGTCGCTCTTGAACATGGCACTCGTCTGCATTCGTGTCTGGGTGGGGATTTCTCATCTTTTTTCACACTAGCCTCCGCAGGTTTGGGTTACCCTATTTCGACCTCTCATTTGCTCATTTCCTTGTCACCATGACCTCTGCTCATTTGATGTCAAATATTGCCAAATCCGTTGTCGTGCCGCCGATATGTTCAAGAGAAGTTGACCTCTGCAAGCTTACAACCTCCCTCTAATGTCTCACACAAAATATTTTCCTCTGTCTCATGTCGATGGTGTGGGAAACATCATGGCCCACCTTCGATCAAGGTTACTTCCTGTCGACTTCAGCTCATTATCCAGGAAAGTGACTTAGAGACTCCCTTCAGGTGCCTTAGAGCCTGCATGCCTCAATGGCAGGTTCTTCGTGTTCGACGCGGGGTTTTCATCATTGGCCTCCGATCGAATGATTATGTGGGTGTTCGACACCAGCTCATTGATTCACACGCCGCGGATTGTACCTATAAGTACCTTGAGGACCATTGTCATTATTGGTGGTACCTCTCGCGTCTATTAACAGTTTTCATCACTGACTGGTAATCAGACGATGTTCATGCATGTTCGAATTCAGCTCATGTATTCACATGCTTGAACTTGTACTTTGTTCAGATTGGGATGGAGCACAAGACCCTGGTTTTCACCTGCTACAAACCAGGTTGCGATTTTGTGGATTATTATTACATGACTCATTGATGGATGGCTGCGCCCATACCTGAGTCTTTTAGGATGGCTGCGACCATACCTTATTATCATCATGGTCTCTTCAGCTGGGTGGCTGCGTCCATACCACAGACCTTCTTCATATGTCTTTTGGATGGCTGCGCCCATGCCTAGACTACATGTAATTGAGATATCAGTTGTACATGCGGGTCCTTCCTGGTGGTGTTCCAGTTCAGCAGTTTTGTAAAGCATTTCACCCCTCCCACTCTCTCGGGCTTCATGCTTTAGGGGGCAATCTGTTACACAGTAATTTGTCACTGTCTCCCTGTCAGTCTCCCTACTGTGTCATGAACCTCATTTGATCATGTTCCTGCTCCCTAATCTGGCCAAATGACCCAATTTGCCAAAGTTTATTTGATCAGCGCGACTGTTATTAAAATAACTGCGCTGACTGGCGGCTGATAGAACAACTGATGCGCTACCAGCGCGGAAGCACACGGGTTTCCCGCGCTGGTCGAATTTCATGAGCCAGCGCAACACACATTTGTATTATGTCGCGCTGACACAGCCTGTCCCGTTATCCAGATGCACTGTCAGCGCCCCAGTTTAGTTATGCACCCGCACTGATCCAGTTTGGGCGAATTTGTTCCAACAGCCAGCCTTCCAGATGACTCTAGACTTGGTTGTTGGCCTTGTGAGTATCGCCCTCCCTTCTATGGCATGTCTGTTCATCATTTGAAACCACCTTCCTTGAAGATAAGCTCATGCTTCCACCTTTCATGGAGACTCCTTCTCCTATTTAAACCTCTACCGTTGCCATGAGCAGCTAGTTTGGATTGTGTGGAGTTTATAGAGCTCAGATTTCTGCTACTATAGGTAGTTGGTGTGATAAGTGTGGAATTGCTAGATAGCTTAAGGAAGGTTGTGGAGTGTTGCTTGTGTGAGAGAGAGTTCCTTGTCTTGGGAGATCTATCTCTAAGGGTGAATGCTTAAGAGACTTGCTGGCTGGACCCTCTTGAGAAGGATTCGACGTCAGAACATTTGGTTGTACTCTTCTCTGTTATTGATTAATAATAGATGACTACTATTATGGTTCCATTCTCATTTGTCTCTGTATTGGTTAACGTGAACTACATCCTTTCTGACTGATGTATAGTTGCTTTTATTAGATTTTACGCTTGTGTTTGTCTTCCTCTTCGTATGTGCAGGTATCTATTCGCGGAGATCGCGGAGGATCGTGACCGGCTAGAGCGAAGGAGCGAGAGCGACATCTCTTCATCAAACTATAGCATTGGAATCCAAGTAGGTGTCCATTGCCTACCTTTTAATTGCAATTAGGAACTTGCATAGTAGCATTGACTGATTGTTGCTAGACCCGTTCTGGGCTAGTAGGGATCGCCTCTATCCGTAGAGGGGATTTACCTCTCCAACAATGATTATTGCACTTGGGGATGAAAGAAAGCACATCACACTTTATTCTCCAGCACAACCATCTTCTTTAGGATCATTACTTGAAGGACAAGAACAAGAACAAACTAAAGTAGTTCTAAGTATTAACCAAGTCTTTGACCTTAGAGAAGAAGAGGAGAATGAAGATATATTGGATCTTTTCATCTCAGAATCGGATATTTCATAGTAGCGTAGAGTAGCTTAGTATGAAGCTGCAAGTAATCTTTTGAACCACTGTTTTCAGAAACCCTACACAATTCAATCATTGCAAGAATCATTCACAAATATTTTTCTTGTAAACATAATTACCAGTTCAACAACTAGAACAATTGAGATTTATCCTGGGAAACATTTGAACATTGGTAATAACTTACAATCATCATAAGAATAAGAGGTAATAAAATTATTATAGAAGTACTCAAAAGCTTTTACCTGGGACTACACAGATATGTAGGGAATTCACCCCAACACATGTATCCACCACATCTATACTGATGAAAAAATTAAACCAGTAAGGTAGCCTCAAAGGTGGATGAACCCCATGATGATGTAAATGATGAAAGAAGAACTATGGAAACTACTACAAGTTGGGTTCATCATCGTATTTCTGATAGTTAATGGGTTTCACCCTTAGTGGTTGTACCAAAGAAAAATGCAAAGTGGAGAATATGTGTAGTTTACCGAGAATTAAACAAAGCAACATTAAAAGATCATTTCCCGCTACCATTTATTGACCAAGTCCTAGATTCATTAGCTGGGAAGAAATTCTTTTCTTTCTTAGATGGGTTTAGTGGGTATAATCAGATAAGAATAGCAATAGAAGACCAGGACAAAACAACATTTACCTGCCCATAGGGAACATATGCATATAATGTTTTTCCTTTTGGGCTATGTAATGCACCTACTACTTTCCAAAGAGAAGTCCTTGCAATATTTGCTGATCTATTATATGAATGTATAGAAGTCTATATGTACGATTTCACTGTATATGGAAACACATATGATGATTGTTTGAAAAAGCTTGAGAAAGTTTTGAAATGATGCATAGAGACAAATTTGTTCCTAAGTAATGAAAAATGCTACATGATGTTAAGAAAGGGGATAGTGTTGGGACACCATATTTCCTCATCAGGAATTAAGGCCCAACCAAAATACAAGCCATTGTGAATTTAATGCCACCTACAACTCAAAAGGAGGTAAGAAGTTTCATGGGTTATGCAGGCTACTATAGGCGATTTATAGAAAATTTCAGTAAAATAGCACAACCTCTATTCAAGTTACTTGCAAAAGATGTTGAATTCCAATGGAAAAATCATTGTCAAAATGCATTTCAAATATTGAAAGAAAAACTATCAGTTGCCCCCATTCTTCGAGGACAAAATTGGAATTCGCCATTTCATATTTCCATTGATGAATCTGATACCACTATAGGTGCATCACTTGGATAGAAAGAAACCCTATTTAATTATGCTATATACTTCATAAGTAAAATATAACACCAGCAGAATTGAGCTACACAGCCACAGAGAAAGAAATGTTAGTTGTAGTACATGCAATAAAAAAATTTAGGCATTACATAATAGGCTACCAAGTGTTCATTCACACAGACCATTCAACAATCAAATACTTAATGAACAAAGAAATCACAAACGACAGAATTACAATATGATTATTGTTAATGCATGAATTTAACATTACAATTCAAGATCGGCTAGGGAAAGACGATCAAGTAGCTGATTTATTTTCAAGGCTTCATACACCTGGTGATCCAAATCCTATTTCAAATAATTTCCTAGATGAACATTTGTTTGCAATAACTGCCAAAACACCATGGTTTGCAGATATAACAATCTATTTATCCTCAGGAAAATTACCATCCCAATTCGTAAAGAAACAAAAACGAGATATAATTAGAGAAAGTTCTAGATATAGCTGGGTGAATGGTGATCTATTTTATAATAGCTCTGATCTGATAATAAGAAAATGTGTTAGAGAAGACGAAATATTAGAAATTTTGAAAGCATGTCATGACGAGCGATGTGGTGGTCATTTTGCATACAACCAGACAACCTACAAGGTGCTGCAACTCGGCTACTATTGGCCAGAAATATTCAAAGACTCCAAAGCCTATGTCAAGAGGTGTGACAATTGCCAAAGAATAGGAAGGCCAATAATATCATATGAAATTCCACTTAAGCCACAAGTGCTCATAGAACCATTTGAGCAATGGGCTCTGGATTTTGTGGGACCAATAAATCCACCATCAAATGGAAAGAAGTACATCTTGGTATGTACTGATTATGTAACTAAGTGGGTTGAGGCAAAGGCAGTAGCAAGAGCAACAAAAAACATAGTGGTCACATTCCTCTTTGAGGAAATATTTGTCAAATTTGGGGTACCAAGACAGATTGTAACTGACCAAGGCACACAATTCACTTCCAAGCTTGTTCATGATCTTACAGAGAAGTACAAGATCAAACATAGAAAATCAACATCGTACCATCCTCAAGCAAACAGACAAGTGGAGTCGACCAACAAAGTACTGGAAAATATCATGACAAAGACAGTACAAATGAATAGGAAGGACTGGTCAGAAAAGTTAATAGATGCACTATGGGCATACAAGATAACATGGAAAAACACAACTGGGTTCAGTCCATACCGGTTAGTTTATAGAAAAGAAGTCCTGTTACCCATAGAATTTCAGATACACACATTCAAGTTAGCAGCAGAGTTAGGACTGGAATTGTTTGAAGCACAACAACAATGAATAATGGAATTGAATCAACTGGATGAACATATACAACAATCGGTGGAACACACAACACTTGTGCAGCAGCAAAGGATGAAATGGCATGATCGATTTGTTAGAAAATTATATATTACAGAGCAATGGAACACATAAAATATTGCATAAATATAAACACAGAAAACACATAAAACAAGAGAGACACAGATATACGTGGTTCACCCAGTTTGGGCTATGTCCATGGAGAAACAACCATTCATTCCTTTTATATTATCCAGTAAACTGAATATATACAACCTACAGTAGATTTGTTGTAATTCCCTCTTCACTCAAAATATCCTCTCTCTTCCTCACTCAAAATACAGATATACATAGATGCAATACAATTCTCTCATATATAACGAGGGGTTGCCTTCTAGGGAAAAAAAACCATATATTAAACATAACTTCTACCGTCAAATCTCTGTCTAATGAACGACCCAAATTGACTACGAAATTACAACATTTTACAAGGAAATTTTACATCTATTTTTAGCTTCGGGGGCGTTGCCCCTGAAACCCCCGCTAAGGAGGGCTCCAAAAGGTCATAGTTGGCCCCCGTGGACCCCCCCGCAGTGAATATTTTACGGGCAGCGTTGCCGCCCCATTACGACCTAGGTTCCAATGCAGAAATACCTTTGAATACAGAAGATAATCAGGCTCCACACCCAACAATCTCCCACTTGGAGACTGATTATAGTAACTCCATCGTTGCTTCATTTGCTAGAAAATGACTCCACTTTGGACCTGGTTGTTTTTCATCTTCTTCATCATATTTTAAGACCAACTTAAACTATGTAGATTCTCAGTTTCACCCTAGTTACAACTTTTGTTAACATATCTGCAGGATTCTGGCTAGTGTGTATCTTTTCCAACTTCAACTGTCCATCTTCCAACACTGACCGTATGAAATGGTACTTGAGCTGTATATGTTTAGTCTTGGAATGAAATGTAGAGTTCTTTGCAAGATGTATGGCACTCTGGCTGTCACTATATAACTTGCCCAACTCCTACTTCTTACCCAATTCATCTAGAAACCTTTGTAACCAAATCATTTAGTTACTAGCCTCTGTAGCAACAACATACTCTGCTTCTATTGTTGAGATTGCAAAAAAACTTTGTAGTTTTGAGACCTAATTGACAGTTGTTCCACCTACAGTAAACACATACCCAGTTGTGCTCCTCCTGTTATCTCTATCACCTACCATATATGCATCAACAAATCCCTGTAGAGAAATGTTTGAACGACCAAAGCATAATGCTTGATTTGTGGTACCTTACGAATACCTGAGAATCCACTTCACCGCCATCCATTGTTCTTTTCCTGGATTGTTCATGTACCTGCTTACAACTCCCAATGCATGTGCAATATCAGGCCTTGTATAGACCTATTGCATATATTAAGCTTCCAACTGCTGATGCATATGGAACTTTAGACATATGAGCCATTTCTTCCTGAGTCTTGGGACACTCCTCCTTACTTAATTTGAAATGGCTAGCTAAAGGTATACTAATTGGTTTTTCATTATGCATATTAAACTTTTTCAACACCTTTTCTATGTACTCACTTTGAGACAATGTTAATTTGCGATTCTTCCTGTCTCTAGTTATTCTCATACCAAGGATTTGTTTTGTAGCACCCAAATCCTTCATTTCCAATGAGTTTGCCAATTTTCTTTTGAGCACATTTATTTCCTACATGTTAGAACTTGCAACAAGCATGTCATCTACATACAATAACAATATAATATAGCTGCCATCATTTTTCCTTTTGAGATAAACAAAATGATCATAGTGACATCTAGTATAACCTTGTTCACACATAAACCTATCAAATTTTAGATACCACTGCCTTGGAGCCAGTGTTAAGCCATACAAGATCTTCTTGAACTTACACACTAGTTTCTCCTTCCCTTTTACCTCATATCCTTGTGGTTGCTGCATATATATCTCTTCCTCCAAATCCCCATGGAGAAAGACTATCTTTACATCTAACTACTCAAGATGCAAATCTTCAGCTGTTACTAGACTTAAAATAGTTCTGATTGAAATCATTTTAACAACAGGAGAAAATATCTCGTCAAAGTCTATACCCTTTTTCTTTGCAAACCCTTTCACCACAAGTCTAGTTTTATACCTTTTTCTACCTCCATCTTCTTCCTTCAACTTGTAAACCCATTTATTCTGGAATGTTGTTTTACCTGCAGGAAACCTGACTAAGTCCCAAGTCTGGTTATGTGCTAAGGAGTCCATCTCTTCTTTCATGGCTTTCTCCCACTTCTTCCTGGTTTCTACTTGCACTGCTTCTTCATAACATTTTCGTTCACCAGAATCAATCAACAATACATAATATAATGAAGGAGAGTATCGTTAAGGGGGTCTACTTATCCTGGTAGATCTTCTAACACCACTTTCAGGTGTTTGAGGTGCTTGTTGCTGTTGTGGTTCTTGTTCTAGTCGTTCATCATTATGATTTTTACACACCATTACTTTTTCTGTGATTTCATCAAGCACTGTGTATTCTTTGTTTTCTTTTTCTTGTTTCTTTTCCTGTAGCTGATCCTTATACAAAACCTTTTAATTGAATATGACATCTCTGCTCCTAATGATTTTGTGTTTTTCATAATAATAAAAGCGATAACCAAAATCATTAACACCATATCCAATAAAAGTACATTTATTTGATTTTGCCTCAAGTTTTGTTTTATTTTATTTATTAATGTGGACAAAGGCTTCACAACCAAAAGTTTTTAAAGATGAGTAGTTTACCTTTTTACCTGTCCATGCCTCCTTTGGAATACCACCATCCAAGGAACTTAAAGGCCCTTTTGTTTATTTGAATAAACAATAGTATCTACAACATCTGCCCAAAATTGTAAAGGCAATCATGCATGCAATCTCATGAACCTTGCACGCTCCATGATTGTCCTGTTCATATTTTTTGACACACCATTTTCTTGTGGTGTTCCTGGAACTGTCTTCTCTCATTTTCAACCAAAGCTTTCCATTTATTCAAAGTATCAAATACATAAGATTCATTTTGAATACAATACATCTAGGTTTTTCTGGTTGCATCATTAATAAAAGTAACATAATAACGAGAGCCACCAAGAGATGATACTTGAGTACGTCCCCATACATCTGTATGCACAAGTTCTAATTTTTCACTCTTCTTTTCTTTCCCAACTTTGAGGAATCTGATTCTCTTCTATTTTCCATAAACACAATTCTCACAGAATTTTAAATCAACATGCTTCAAACCTGGCAACAAATTTCTTGAGTGAAGAATCTGCATCCCCTTCTCACTCATGTGTTCGAGCCTATGATGCCACAATGCCGTATCTTTTCCTGTAGAGTTTAAAGCATTAACAGAATTAGAAATACCATTTCATAAGTACAATGTACCAACATTTCCTCCTTTTGCTATTACCAGGGATCCTTTAGTGACCTTCCAGGTTTTATCTATAAAAGTAGTCACACAACCTTCACCTCCCAACTACCCTGTTGAAATAAGATTTTTCTTCAGATCTGGAATATGCCTTACCTCCTTCAATAGCCATTGATTTCCATTCTGTTGTTTTATGAAAGCTGTACCCATTCCAATGATTTTACAGGGTTTATCATCACCCAATTGAACATGTCCAAAACCTCCTGGAAAATAATCGTGAAAATGTTTCCTATCAGGTGTGGCATGGAATGAAGCCTCCGAATCTACCACCCAGGAATCAATAATATTTTCTAAAGAAAGAATCAAAGCATCTTGCAATACATCACCTGTCACATTCGCTTCATGATTGTTTTCTTGCTGCGCATCTCCTTCTTTTCCTTTCCGAGATTTGCTGTCTTTCTTCAGGTTTCCTTTCTTCCCGCATTTACAACACACTATCCCCGATCTAGACTTGTATTTTCTTTTTCTTGACTTACTGCGATATCTAGGGTCTTTCCTCTTTCTATTTTTCTTCCCCTAGTCTCTGCAGTAAAAGCATTACCTGATGTCTCACCAAAGTTTTTTTTTCGCATTTCCTCACTAAGGATTGCACCGAAAACATCATCAAATTTTAAAGTACTAGATCTAGAGACAGAGTTACTAATGGCCATAACTAAACCATTCCAACTTTCTGGCAATGAGCACAGAAATAACAGATCCCTAACTTCATCATCAAAAGTTACCCCTACAGAACTTAACTGACTGGTAACTGTATTAAATTCATTTAAATGATCAGCAACAGATCCACCTTCTGACATTTTCATATTAAATAAATGCTTCATAATAAATACCTTATTTGAGACCAAGGGTTTTTCATATATTTTAGCCAATGTCGACATTAAACCCTTTGTTGTTGTTTCCTTTGAAATATTAAACGCTACCAACGTCGCTAGGCATAGCCATATTATTCCAAGTGCCTTTCTGTTGAGAGTATCCCATTCTGTGTCTGTCACACTAGTTGGCTTCTTTGCCTTTCCACTCAATGTTTGGTACAGATCTCTCTGATACAGATAATCTTCCATCTGCATCTTCCACAGCTGGTAGTTTTGGCTCTTAAATTTTTTGACCCTAAACCTACTATCTTCTGCCATTGCTCCCACTTGAACCAGGAACCCTTCTCTCCTGCAAGTTTGTCAGCCAAATAGACCTTCGGCTTTGATACCAGCTGTTAGAAAATTATATATTACAAAGCAATGGAACATATAAAATATTGCAGAAATATAAACACATAAAACAAGAGAGACATAGATATACGTGGTTCACCCAGTTTGGGCTACGTCCACAGAGAAACATCCAATCCTTCCTTTTATATTATCCAGTAAACTGAAGAGATACAACCTACAACAGATCTGCTATAATTCCCTCTTTGCTCTCAATCTCCTCTCTCTTCCTCACTCAGAATACAGATCTACATAGACGCAATACAATTCCCTCATATATAGCGAGGGGTTGCATTCTAGGGAAAAATACTCTATATTAAACATAACTTTTATCATCATATCTCCGCCTAATGAATGTCCCAGATTGACTACGAAATTACAACATTTTACAAGGCAGTTTTACATCTATTTTTAGCTTCGGGGGTGCTACCCCCAAAGCCCCTGCCGGGGGGGGCTCCCAAAGGTCGCAGCCACCTCCCCCTAGACGCCCCCTATAGTGAATATTTTACGGGCGACATTGACACCCCATTATGAACTGGGGTCCAATGCGGTGATACCTTTGAATACAAAAGATAACCAGGCTCCACACCGAACAGGATTCATCAAGAACAAAACATTCAACAAAAGAGACTAGGCATTATTGTTTGACTCCAAATATAAATATTTCAAGGCAAAGTTTACAACGCATTGGCTGGGGCCATATGAGATAGAAGAAATCTTTGATAATGGATCTGTTTAGATAAAAACATTTGATCAAGGATCTGCTTCATTTCTAGTTAACAGACATATGCTTAAAGTTTACAATAAGCCTATCAATAAATAAGATTTTGTGAAGCAAATGTCAAAAGAAAATGATCTGGAAGTAATGGAATATCATAGAAATATTCCTTCCAATACTCTAGAAGAAGAATAAAAAATAATATATATATATATATATATATATATATATATATATATATATATATAAAATAAAAAGTTTGCTTGTGAAAACCAGGCAACTGACACGAGGCAAATAAGAATTCATGGAGGAAAACCAGCTAGTTTGGCTTGTATGAATTCACAAATTTTTGTTTTACTCTGAAAATAGTTTGATTTTGCAGAATGAACCTCCAAAACAATAAAATACTTGAGGACAAGTCTTCAGATAAGCAAGGGGAAGTTGAAAAAAGAAACTCAGTTTGAGTAGCTAAAAGTTTGAGCAGTTGAATTGAAGAAGGAACTTGAATTGTATTGCAGAAGGGACCTGAAACATTATTGGAAACATTGTGCAGAAGGGACCTAAAATGTTAGAAAAAACATGTATCATATGACAAATACTGCATAAAAATATACATGATAGTAGGGACCTGAATCATCAAGTACCAATTGCAGAAGGGACTTGAACGACATCAACAATCAATGATCCTGAATCAATGATGAATGCAAGAACATGAAGCAGAAATAAAGTCTATATTTCAATCTATCCTAGACGATCCATCAAAGACATTTGACCAGAAGACATCATCAAATACTATCAGGGAGTAAAGTACAGTGAGTAAAAAGTTTTGCTCTTGAAATTTCAAATTTTTTAGAATTTTTTTTAGAGATTGTTAAGATTAAGTTAGTACCTAACATGCATATTTTACCTACATATTCATTTCACTACCCTCATTATTCTATTCATCATATTATCCTATTCATATATTCATACCCATTATTCTACATTTAATCCCATAAACATACTCCAAATATTCATTTCATATTCATATATTCACATATTCCATATTCATTTCATATTCCATAACCCTAAGTATTTTTCTTTTGAAAAGAAAATGGATTAAAATAGAGGGTCCAATAGTCAAAACCCTAGAACCTACAAAACCATACACAAGTTAGTATCATGAATTTAATTTTAAATATGACCTAAACATGGTCATTTTAAAATTAAAATACATATATTGAAATATGCACATTATGAAATAATATAAGTAAAGGAAATCGAAATAATTTATTTCGACAAGTTATAATCAAAGCACATAGAAATGATGCTATGAAGTGTAAAGGTTATCATAATACAAATAATGTGATGACCATGCAATGAAAACAAACATTATGAAAATGTTTCGGAGGTATAAGACGTGGGAAATGGATATGAAGAGGAGGTACGATGACAGTTAACGGGGATAAGGCCATTCAATAAAACTATAAGCCATGCAATAAAACTATAATGAAATTCAAAGGCGCAGCGATCAAATCACAATGCACCAGGAATAAGAATGAAATGGAATAACAATACGAGCTGGTGGAAATGAAACGTATGGTAGGCAGACTATATGGTGAAATGAGTAATACAATAGTCAAAGGTTAAGTAATAAAAGTCGAGACGTGGAGGTAAGTACTGTGGGTAGGTATGCATGACGACCACAAAGAAATGAAGGACAACCATGAAGGGAAGAAGTTAGAGGATGCAGCATGTATGAATGGTCAAAACACAATAATGAACGTTTCAAACAAAAACAACACCATAAGTTTTGCATTCAACCAGAGCTCATACAATACACCTCCACCATTTTTACACACAGAACACTATAAAAATCGCTTTCTCCCCACCATCACAACCATTTGCAGGATGAGGGAGAGGGATGAAGTGTTGCATAAGCTATTAGCACACATTCAAGACCTTGAGGTGAATGGTTTGATAGAGAAAACGTGGAAATAGAGGAAATCAAACCGAGAGAGTGAAGGAAAGAGATATAGCAATGGGAAATCAGAGTGATAAGAAGAAAAAGTGGAGTAGATTGAGGGATAAGATGAGGAAACTAGCAAAGAAAGCGGAGTTAACTAAGGAATATCTCGTGAGCAAGAAGGTAAGACCAAAAATCAATTTCTCTCAATAAATGCAGTGGATGTTTTGATGAGGAAATCTCGGGATTTTTAAATGAAACACAAGTTTGACTCCAAGATATAAGAGAGCACTCCAACCACCGTTTACTATTTGTTAAGCTGCCATACATTAAGTCTTACATCAATAAAGAAATAAGATTTTTGAATGAAGTTTAACAGTGGAAAATATTATGAAATACAGGTTGATTGAGCCACAACATAGAGAGAATCATGACATTCCATTACAAACAGGTAAATCAACTCGGATCCTCCATGTTTACTCATGAAATCGCCAAAATTTATTGATGAAACAAAATTTTACTTAAAGTTTGATTGCATAAGTAAATGCTTTCACTAAGTTGAGTGATGAAACAGATGGTTTTGTTGTAGTTTTGATTGCGTAAACACATGTTTTCACTGAAGATTGGTTGAGGAGACAGAGTGTTTAGTTGTAGTTTTGATGACATAAACACATGCTTTCACCAAATATTGGTTGAGGAGATAGAGTGTTTAGTTGTAGTTTTGATTACATAAAAACATGTTTTCACCAAATATTGGTTGATGAGACAAAATGTTAAGTTGAAGTCTGGTTGCATAAACACATGTTTTTGCCAAATTGGTTAACGAGAAAGAGTGTTAAATTTGTAGTTTGATTGCATAAAACAAATGATTTCATCGAGTTGGTTGAATACACAGTGAATTAGTTATAGTTTGATTGCACAAATAGTGGGTTGATTGCACAAACAGTGGCCTTAATTGTACAAACAGTGAATGAGAGAATGACTTCAGTTTGACATATAAATGAGTTTGATAACCATAGGAAAGTTATAAGAAAAATGAAAATCGAAAGGAGAAGCTATGGTATATATATATATATATATATATATATATATATATATATATATATATATATATATATATATATATATATATATATATATATATATATATATATATATATAATTTCAAAATCAAAACAGAGTTTCGATTTTCAATTTTTTTTCTTATAAACAGTGATATGCATAAGAAGAATACTTCATTTATATGGATAGAGTAGAGTTTTGGTGAAAGAAGAATAGAACCGACAATGGTTTTTGCATCAGAGCATAAGCAGGATGTTTGTTTTTGTTTTTCATTCACAAAGGGTAATGTTTTGAAAAGAACAATGATTTATTGTTGCAGTGAGACAAAGATTAAACAAGCTTTATTTTATTGTTTCTAAAGAGTATCAGGGGAAAGGTAAGATCTAATACTAGAATGTATAACTGAATCAAAAAGATCTTTATGCATGAATGATTATTATTTTCATTTTCAAAATTGAAGTTAATGACAATAGAAGGTTATATCAATTGGTTTTTAGAAAACATGACCACCAGAATAGAACCAAAATTTCAGATTGAACAGTGGAAGAAGGAAACGGTAGAAAAATTATATCAAGCAGGGCTTATAAGTTTTCTTCAGAGGTTTAATGGTCACAGTGAGAGTATAAGCAGGGAATTTGTAAACAACTATACTCAGGATCAAACAATGGTAGGAAAATTATTCATTCCATTGACTCCAGAATACATCTCCCAAGCATTAGATCTTCCATTGACAGGAGAAAACTATCATAAAGTCCTACACTTCAAAGAGAAAGCATGGACTTTCTTCTTAGAGAAAAACAGGAAGGGATCCTTTGATAGAACTAAAGGCATACCTAGGGAGTGGTTCAATGAGCCATGGGGAGAGTTAGTTTTGATCATTCAAAAATTCTTCACATGTGATAGAGGACATAGTGTGGCACATTTGTACCATGTCAGGCTGCTCCAACACATTAAGGGAGAAGTCAAAATAAACTTGCCATATTTCTTCTCCCGAAATCTCATCAAGATGATAGAGTCAGTGAGAAATGAGAACAAACCAAGAGAAGCTCAAGTTTATCATCAGGGACTAATAAAAATTCTTGTAGAGCATCAAGTAAAAACTCAGGGTATAATCTGGAAAGAGTTTTTAGTCCAAAACCAGCATGAAGAACAGGTCATAGAAGAACAATACAAAACAGATCAGGAAACCAGAGGCATCATGAATTCACCACTTTATCCAAGAACCAGGTCTAAGAAGAAAAACAACACTATTATGGTTGAAAATGAAACATCCTTCATATCCACTCCTAGGAGGCATAGGAGAAAGAGCCCAATAGAAACAAGTAGCAAGGACTAAGAAGTACAGATTGTAGAAACATGTTCTATTGAGAAAGAAGCTTTAGAAAAAGATTAATATTTTTATAATGTGGAAGCCACATCATTTTCAAAAGATACACAAGAACTAGAAAAAGAGTTTCACTTGAGCAAAATTAAAAAATTGACAGATTAGCTAGAAATAAACAAGATCCTGAAAAAGAACTTGAAGAAAGAAAATAAAGCATGCAAGAAAAATAATGCACAGTTAGTGAGGGAGAATGAAAAACTAAATGAGGAGGTATGGAAAACTAAAGAGAAAGAATGATATACTTTACAAATAGGCATTCAAGTGGCTTAAAGATAAAAACATATGGAAAAACAAATATGAGAAACAGAAGGTCAAAGCTACTATTTACAAGGAAGAACAAAACATGGGGATAGATTACTTGTTAGAGGTAGCACAACAGGAAGCATCAGGGTGAGGCACAAGATTCACAGTAGAGGTCAGGAGATCCAAGAGAAAGAAACAAGCATGAGGACATGCTTATGAATCAACAAGGGGGAGATGTTGGCCCTCATTTTTGGTCCAATTTTGCTTAAGAAAACAAACTTAGTTTCTATATTTTCCATCCATTTACCATCACATCCACCTCATTTTGATGTATTTTATGCATATTTAGGTATTTAAATTTCATTTTGCAATTTCCAGAAGTTTTTATGAAAATTGAATTTCAAGAGCAATTTTTGGGCAGAATTAGAAATTCTCGTAATAGTTATATGGATGTCATATTTGTAGGACACTTGGGCATGAGCTGGATACATTTATGGAAATCTTGGTAACTAGGACTGAACTAAATCCAATTGGTTTGTTCAAACTAAGCTAAATCAGGATTGGTCAAAGATGGTCAAACAAGACTAGTCATTTAGAAAATCCCTAGAAAATAGGGCAGTTTTATGATTTCATGGGACTTTCCATATTTTTAGTGATAAGTTGGATGAATTTGACTTGGATAGGTGGATATGGATAGATATAGTTGTTAGAGATAATTTATATCATTTTATTTCATGATCTTCTATTTAACCCAAAACTTTGAAGGCTTATGCATGTAGAATTTGTATAATTTTATGTTGAGACATTTGAATATTGGAAGTTAATTTGAAGAACTTGTTCTACTTTCATTTTTCTGTTCAATGGTGTGGATGATTGAATGAAGTTGCAGTAGTTGATAAATTCTTCTAGTGTGCAAAGCAAGGGTGGAGGGCCCCCACTCCAAGCTAAGTACACTTCATTGTTAAACTAGCTTGATTTTCATGAACTAGTTGCTTCAGATTTGTTTACTTATTTTGCTTCAGATTTTCTTACTTGAATTGATGTGTGATGATTTATGTTTGATGATGAATCTTGGTTTATTTATCATTTTTATATGAAGGGACAACACAATGTTCAAGTTGAACCCTCCTCCTATTAGATTAATGAATAAAAACAGAAGTTCATCTTTCTTGCTTTCAGTAATTTTATGAAGTTCCATTTTTCTAACAATAGCATAATGATGAATGAATTTGTGATGAGAAATATCATGGATATCCTAAGTTAGGAGCTTCTTTCATTGCTTATTTATGCATCTTAAATTGTTGTCAATTAATGGTTTTTTATTTCTCTTCATCAAGTAATATTGTAGAAGAAGGACAAAAATGGATCTCTTAAGTTAGGAGCCACTTCATCTCACATATATTATAGAAGTGAATTAGAAATTATTTGATTTGATTTATATTTATAATATGTATTTCCTTAGTTCTTCATATTTTATCTTCTAAGCTTGACTACATCTGATATCCATACATTTTGTACATGCCTCCAAGTTTTACAAACCTGGATTGATAATGAAATACTTCTGTTAATTTGTGTTAATAAATTAGCCCAACACCCCCTCCCCCTCCCCCTACTCCCCCTACTCCTCCTACCCCGCAGCCCCCTCCCCTTACTCGCCCCCTCCCCCTCCCCTTCCAAGAAGAAGTATGACTGATGATATTAAGATACCTATTTTCAAAGGAACTGGATTGGAGGATCCGAAACAATTTTGGTTTTTACGTGCAGTTGTATGGACAATGAAGCAGATCAATGATAAGAATATAAAGAAAGCGAAAATCATTACGATGTTCTGTTGGGTGCGGGATCCCCCAAGGGAAGTTTTGGGGCTTAGAACCCATATTTTGGTCAGTTTTGTAATTCCAATGTAAAGAGTCTGCATTTTGTGGGCGGTGAGAACGTAGTTTGTTAAAGAGTCAGGGTTGTCTGCCCTTAATTTTGATAATGTAATGTCGACTGTAGAATATCTACCCATGGTCCACAGACCATGGGATTGTATAAATAGAGCGAAACTCTAAGTAGTTAAAGCAGCTAATCAGATCACAATATGGAAAAGATATGATGTATGTGAGATAGTTCTGAAGTGTAAAGTCTAGTTTTTGGGTCATAGCGTGGGAAGAGGCTTTGCAGCTGAGTACTTAGAGTCCTAGTAGTCCATAGCTGAGTGCGTGGACTCTTGCAGCTGAGTGCGTAGGGTGAGTCGAGTCTGTAAATAGTGGAAGTATTAATAAAGAGAAGTTTCTATCAATTCTGTGTCTTTATTTCCTGTTTTATGCATCTGTTATATTAGGTATGAATTTCACTTTTAATGCTTATATGATGTGCGAATGTGTATAATTTTATTGGCTAAGTGAACGCAAGATAGAATATCTGTTTACACGAAGATAATCAAGACCTGTTAATAAGATAAGTAAGATACTTGACATAGTTTAGGAGATGTCGCAGTTCGTGACCTTAGCAGCGTGAAAGGATTTTAGCCCCTGGTGAGGGATGTACGAAAGTTGATTATAACAAATCGTGAAGGTGTTGAAGGGTAGAACATTTCACAAAGTGACCTGTGCGAAGTCAGGTTTAGTTGGAATAAACTAACATCACATCCATCTCAAGGGTGCGGAAACTTGGTTCTAGCATCCCCCCATACTGCTTCAGGTGAGACTTTAGTTCGCGCTCCGTGGCTGATGCCGAAAGGGCCAATAGTGTAGGGATTTGTTTGGCTAAATAACTCTGAACCTGGGTCAGGCCCCCATAAGCCAACAAATGGTTCCATTGCTAGGACCAGAATCTTCATGAGAGATGTGTGATGTCGTATCATTGGAATCCAACTAAGAAATAAATTGAAGACTGGTTGGATAGAAGAATTCACGAGCTCACGACATAGGAGAATAGAAATCCACGACTATCAAAAGAAGAGTGACTAGACAGCTACCTGTATACAGATATCCACAAAATATTTTTCACATCCTTCCCTACTGAGCTATACGAGTGGATCGCGAAGCTAGAAAATAGCCAAGGAAGGTGGAAACTTGATGGTCCTATTGTGTGGACTCCAAAGTTGGTGCAGAGATTGGAAGCATCGAAGGATAAGACCACATGCATCGTCGATCATTGGATCAATCGTATTATAGGAGGATCGTTACTGAGTTTGCGGTTGACACCTCTATCAGCTACAACGAGGTAGAGCGACACTTTCTCAAAGGACCGTGAGGTAAGTACGTAAAGTCTTTGAATACTTGGATTAAAATGTTGTTGTGCGAAAAGCGGGTTATCCAGTTACCTTGATGTTTGGGGTGACGCGAAGTGGAAAGGTTTATAGGGACGAAGGAAATAAGGGTCCAGAAAATAGCCCCTTGATTTCACCTCCATGAGGAAACAAGGAAGAGCTCGTGAAGGTCTCTCCGCGAAGTGCTATTCATCTGATAAGACAAAGAATTCTGCGAATACCACCTCCACCCACACCACCACCAGCTTCACCACCATCACCTCCATCTTCACCCATACCAACTCCACCACCAATAGCTTCACCACCATCACCTCCATCTTCGTCTGTAACAACTCCACCAACACCGCGATTCAATATGGCAAGAACAGTGAAGTTTCCTATGTTCAAAGGTTTGGGAAATGAGGATCCGGACCAATTCTGGTTGTTGTAAGGGTTGTATGGGAAGAGAAAGGTGTTACAGATGACCATAGACAGAAGGTGACATTGGTTAGTGCCCTACAAGATCATGCACTGACCTGGTATATCCAAGCAAAGCTAAATAGAGAATTTAGCGGGCCTAAATCTAAAGTGCAGTCCATCGTGGGATTTAAAGAGATCATGATGGTACCAGGTGAGACTCCTTGGGAACTGGATTAGAGGCTGAAATGTATGATTCGTGAAGAAAATATGAATCTGATAGATGGACAACATCGCAAGTGGTTTGTAGCTTCGCTACTACCACATTTAAGGAGTGTGCTATTGCAGCAGAAGATAACAACTTAGGAAGAGGCCTTAGAGATCGCTATAGGGCTACATGAGACCTCGATGTAAGATCCTAATCTGGGAGTTTAGCAGATCCATGTGCAGCTGAAGAATTTGTGCCTTGAGATGCAGAGTCTAAAACAGGATAAGACGGTTTGACCATAAGTGTGTGAAGAAGTGTGGTGCCTAAAATGCAAGAGCCAGGGTCATGACAAAGACCACTGCCTGGTTTTTACAAATTACCTCGCATGAGGAGGACCGATGCCTTTAAGGTCGGAAGCTCAAGCAGGACTCAGTGCAATGCCTCCTTTGTGGTGTGCGATCTCTCAAATAGTTGGAAAACATGCCACAGACAATTGTCACTTGTTACATAAGCATACACAAAATTCGAATCAATTGTTCTACAACTTTTGCAGGTTGGTGGGTCATGAAGATTGTACTTGCAGAAGTTATGAGTTGATGATGGATAGAACCTCAACTCGCATGAGGAGGACCGATGCCTTTAAGTTCGGAAGCTCAAGCAGGACTCAGTGCGATGCCTCCTTTGTGGTGTGCGATCTGTCAAATAGTTGGAAAACATGCCACAGACAATTGTCACTTGTTACATAAGCATACACAAAATTCGAATCAATTGTTCTACAACTTTTGCAGGTTGGTGGGTCATGATGATTGTACCTGTAGAAGTTATGAGTTGATGATGGATAGAACCTCACCTATACGGTTCAGGCCGAAACGTGGCCCCTTAACCAAAATGCAAAAATGGAATGAATAGGATTTCAAGGGCGCAGACAAGGCCAAGGTGGAGGAGGACCTGGTAGAGGTCATGGACAATTGATTTGCTACAATTGCGAAGGGCCAGGACACTATGCCCGCGATTGTACCAATCCAATGCGCCCGTCATGCAAGTATTGCATGTTGTTCGATCATGAGACAGAAGATTGTCCTACGTTGATAGCTAGGATACGCGACAAAGGAGCGCTACCACCTCCCCTGACTCAGAACCTGCAGATGATGAGGTCTGAGTCACGCGAGGAAGACTCGAATGTAAACATTGTGCTCCGAAGTGGAATTGCGATGGGAGATGACAAAGGCAAACAACCCAAAGATAGTACTTGGGTTCATAAAGCTTCAGCGAAAGAAGCAAAGTTTGATTTGGAGCGCGCTCGGGAAACCTTCATGGAAGCCAAGAAGAGCTTCGCTGATGCCTCCACTTCAGGAAGCAAAGATAAACTGGAGTCGGAAATGGACCCATCCATGCTGACAAATTTCCTTGAAACATGTATGAAGTTACTACGTGACAGTAAGGCTATGAAAGGGCTACAGGAAATTTCAATAGATGTACGGGGACTGCGCCAGGAGAACCGCACGTAGTTCGGAAGATTAGAAAGAATAAGACAAGGACGGGTTGTGAAATGAGAATCACCATGTAGATCAAAAAATATGAGATGGATCAAGTCATTTTGGATTTGGGATCAGATGTGAATGTTCTACCGAAGCAGACATGGGAGCGAATGGGAAGACCTATGCTGCAATGGTATCTAATTTAGTTGAGGATGGAGAACCAATAGAAAATAATACCTATGGAGTGATTGCAAGGAATAATTGTGGATATTGAGGGAGCGAGTGTGCTGGTAGATTTCGAAGTAATAGAGATTGTTGATGATAGAAATACCTACCCCACGCTCCTAGGAATTGACTGGGCCACTGACATGAATGGGGTAATTAATCAGAAGAAGCAAAAAATGATATTTGAAAAGAAATCACTGCGCGTAATTATACCCCTGGACCCTACTTAAGGATTGCGCTATACGGAGCGAGTCCTCAACTATGAAAGCGATGATGATATGGACTACATCTACAAGATAATAGCGTGAGGCAAAGACTAGGTGAATCCCATCACAGATGGGCAGATTACATGGGAGTGCAAGAGTTTCTGCACTTCAGATTCTGACAAAGAAGTATAACGATGGCAGAATCGGTTACACAAAGTAATTACGCTGAACTGCAATATGATGACAAGGTCGTTGCACTGTGTGTCGATATAAGTAAGAGACCTTCCTACTTATGATGGTATAAATGAGGTAGGTACCTTCTTGGATGCATTTTAAAGGGAGGTGTCAGAAAAGCAATGCTTCCGGGCCTTGTATTGGGTACTGTGCACTATGCTCGTGAGATGGTGGGGTATGCACAAAGGAATCTTTGATGATTGGCGTGAATGTAAGAGAATGACACACACATGATTTGGGAAGCCTAAGGTGCGACTGACAGACAATTATGATGGGCAGGATGATTCGTGCGTGCATCTGGCCAAGTGGACATAGGCCTATGGAGAAAAGCCACAACCTGAGTGGGTGCACCTGTTCTGTCATACCCTATATGTTATACCAATGAATTGGTATATAGAAATAGAGATTTTCCATGGGATAGGTGAATGGGATATCCTACACGAAGGGTTCATGATGACCTTTAGTTTTGAGGATGGGTGGGACAGTATTGATGAAGCACTACAAGAGTTAAAAGCAAACATCTTTAGGATACCACAAGAGCCAGTAGAATTGATTCAGCTTGAATGGGCTACTCAGCCGAGTCATACGCTAGAATGTTATAATGTAACTACCGAAGAGGAGGATGAGGATCCACAAAATATTAACATTCTAGAAACAGAAGGCCACCTCAAGGTTCACGGACCACAGATTAAGAATCCTAATATAACCACGCTAGTGAAGTATTGCATGGGTGTGACTGCTGCGAATTTTTTATTTGAACACGTACTGACGTGATTTGGATGTCTGAAGTTCTTGATGAGCGATTGCGGTACACACTTCTTGAATGAAATGATCAACGTGCTGATGGAAGAGTTTCAGGTGTATCATTAGAAGAGCATACTGTATCACCGATAGACTAATGGGACAGTAGAAGCATTCAACAAAGTACTGGAAAATGCACTGACCAAGGTATGCAAGGTGAAACAAAGTGATTGGGACGTACACATACCTACAGTGTTATGGGCTTATTGGACGACATGGAAGAAACTGACGGGACAGACACCTTTTAGGCTTGTTTATGGAGTGGAAGCCGTAATGCCTATGGAATACATTGTGCCTAGTCTACGCATAACAACACTCACAGGTATGGTGGATCGCAGAGCCCTGGAGGAGAGGCTCTCACAGCTGGAAGAGCTCAAAGAAAAATTATTTTTCACTGGATTCCACCAACAGGTCCAAAAGCAGTGCGAAAAGGCTTGGCACTATTGACATATTAAGCTATGCACATTCAAGGTAAATGATTTGGTGTTGTTGTATGATAGTAAGTTTGATAAATTCCTTGGAAAATTTAGATTGCATTGGTTAGGGTGATATGTTATTAAGGAGATTAAAGATGGAGGCACAGTACAGTTGGTCAAGTTAAATGGAGAGCCCTTCCCAGGAAAAGTGAATGGCACCCATTTGAAGCCATACACAGATGGATCGACCACCTGACTAGCCAACCGAAGCACAGTCTTAGTGCTCCAGGCAACTAAAAGGAGGTGCAGGACTATAAACTACTCTTTCTGGGGACTGTGCGATGTCTAGACTACGTGCAGTAGAGAAGTTTCACAGGGTCCGTGACAGCACAAGGGTAGCTGTGCTGGCACTCGGGTCAACTGGAAAGTGACAGTTAAAGTCACTATTCATGATGTGATGCTTGGTTTGAGACCAAATGGAGCGAGTGGCAGGCATTTAAGGCAAACTTTATGGGCTAGATTCTTGAAAATATGCCACCAATCTAGCATTAATGGACCGAACATGGGGGGAATAGTCAAATACAAATTCAAAAGGTGCTATAAATTACAAAGGGCTGTCCAACAAACAACACTTGGCAATTTGAGAACTGAGTTGTTGCACACTCAGATATTCATGAATTGAGACTTGTTTGATATTCTAAAGGCGAATTCGTTACTTGAGCAATTACCAGAGATGCTGAGAGAACTATGGAATCGCACTATGGCAGCACCCGAAGAAGTCATGGATACCAGAGCAATGACTGCCGAAGAAGCTGTGCAGGCAATTATAGAAGTGGAAGCCCCAGAGAGTGTTGGGATAGTTGCTGAGATCCCTAAATCACCACACACACCAAGACCTAAGAAGGATAAGCAGGCCATGATACTGGTGCGTGTCTTGCCTAGAAATCTACTGAGGGCCAAGCTCACAATGGAGGAAAAGGGGAAGGCCATTAATTTGGAGGCCAATGAGGAGGAAGAGTTTGAAGAAATCCTGGTTGAGGAGGACGATGTAGAGATGGAAATTGAACCCCAGGGTGCAGACCCTCCCACCAGGTTACTTGCATATGTTCCTCCACGGAAGGGTAAAGCCAAGGTGCCCAAGGATATTGATGAGAGCAAGAGCTCTCTACAAACTACGTTGCTCCCTGATAACATTATTTTTGGAGGAGCGCACTTAAGACGAGTGCCCATACTAAAATTTGACGATTGGGACCTCGTAGACCACAAAAAGTCCCCGCATTTAGCAACCGCTAGCTAATGTGCCAGAAGATAAACATGTCAGCTGGAATGATAGAGCTGGAGCCGTGCAAATTGCTCAGAGGTGTTGAGAAAGAAGGGTTGCTAAAATTGCTCTGGGTGCCGCATTACCACCGCGCCCCAGTGACCATTTTTGTCATCAGGCAGCTACTCTGCTTGGTGCATGATGGGTGCTTATGGCTGGAGGAGCCCATCCCCATTACAAACCATCTGATTCACAAGATTACACAGCTCCCTTGCGTAGGGGAGGACTTGGAAAACATTTCAGAAGGAAAGAGTGACGATTTGGCCATTGTGGAGGCCATGAAAAAGAAATTTAAGTTGGAAAAGAAGAAGAGAGGGTATGCCATCTCCAGCATCAACAACCTTGCAGTTAAGATCGTGATGCAGATATTGGCAAGGAAGGTGATGCAGAAGTGTTGTGCAGATGATGTTATGAAACCAGCTCACAAAAAGATAGAAAAGATAGATCAATGCCTTAGAATTCAGCCTCTTCGAGGGGGAAACCTCCTTTACATTACATAAATGAACAATTCTTGGATGTTACAAATGACAAGACCTCCTTTCTATATATAGGAGTCTAAGGGGTCATAATATAATCAAAGCCGACATGACAATAATAATGTAAGGGCACAATAATAACAATAGTGTGCTTCTATGGGGCACAATAATAACAATATGGGGACTACATGGGCACAACAATATAATAAAGGGGTTGTACTAATAACAATAAGGGGTTACACTAGTAGTATAAGGGCCTAACATGCCCCTCTCCTTCAAAAAGTGTTGTCCTTAACGCTTGAGTAGTTCTTGATCCTTCTATATAAAATTCTTCCCATGTGGAACCTTCGGTGGGTAAGTTCTTCCACTTGACGAGATACTCTACAATTGATCGATTTCATAGCTTTCAGGTTCTTTTTTCTATGACTGCTCTAGGTTCCAATATGATTTTTCCTTTCTCATCAAGTTCTGGCAATATTATTTGAATTGGGACCTTCTGCAACTTTTGAATGAGTGGCCACACTTCTTCATCCTTCTTCCATTCATCCCTTGCTTCATTTGTCCAATCTGGTTGGATAATAGAAAGAACATGAAACAATGCTTCCACATCATCATCCTTCCTTGAGAGTGCATCTGCAACCAAATTTTGCTTCCCTTTTTTGTAGATGATCTTAAAGTCATAACCCAACGTATTTGTGACCCATATTTTCTGTTCTTCTAAATATAATCTTTGCTCTAAAAGGTATTTAAGACTATCATGATCCATTTTTACCTTGAAGTGTCTTCCCATTAGGTAAGGTAGCCATTTCTTAAGTGCATGTAGTATTGCCAACATTTCATTCTCATAAATAGATTTCTTGAGATGTAGCCCTAAAAATACCCAATTGCATACATCAAAACTTCTTTCACTGCGATGTTGATTTGCCTGTTGTTTCATTCGATTCTGCACCAAAGTGGCTTTATCCTTTAAAAGTTGGAGAACTTGTTGTTGATGATCGATGTGATGTTTCACTGCTTGAATCTTTTTCTTCTTGATATGTCCTTCTATCTTGAGAGTTTGAGGAGTGGTAATTTCTTCCAATGCATTACAAGATATGGTCAGATTCATTTCTTGATGCTCGATGTGATCTTTCACTTCTTGAACATTTTTCTTCTTGATATTTCCTTCTATCTTGATAGTTTGAGGAGTGGTAATTCTGGCCAATGCATTACAAGATATGGTCAGATTCATTTCTTCTTTCTTGATGTGATCTTTCACTTCTTGAACCTTTTTCTTCTTGATATGTCCTTCTATCTTGAGAGTTTGAGGAGTGGTAATTCTTGCCAATGCTTTACAAGATATGGTTGGATTCATTTCTTATTTCTTTGGGGTTGGTTCCTGGTGTATATCCTCTTCTTTTGATGTTTCTTGATCCTTTTCTTCCTCCTCTTCACAATCAATGTAAAAAAATTTCTTCTCAGCACACTTATGACCTTTAGTGTATTTGCTATCACAATTGTAACAAAGCCCTTTTTCTCTTTTTTCTTCCAATTGTTGTGGTGTAAACCTTGTAGGTTGTGGATGGCTAGGAGAAAAAACACTTCCATAATTATAGTCATGAGTGGTGGGATTCCTTGTTTCCATAATTTCACTTTCAAGCCCACCTGAATGCCTTCTCCAATGAATTAGGTTCCCAAAGACGAACCTCATGTTGAATGTTGTCCTTTAAAGTTCCTATGAAGACATCAACCTTTTACTTCTCTGGAATATCATTTACCCTTATATTCAATTTTTTGAAATTCTCAATGTGCTCTACCATTGAACCCTTTTGTTTGGGATTTATCAATTGGGTAAAGAAGATGTTACTCCTTGTATCCTCATAATGTGCTATCATTTCTTCCGTGAAAATTGACCAAGTGACAAGTGCTTTACGAGAACACATCTCTTTATACCATAAAAATTTATCTAGTTCTAAATATGAATATGAAACACATACCTTTTGTAATAGTGGTACACCATGTAGATCAAAATATTTCTCCATTTGTAGTATCCAATTTACCAGATCCTTGCCATCAAAATTCCTTATTTTTTGTTTTCTTGATTTTAGGAGCTCAATCTTGAAACGACTATAACTTTGTAATTTAAGATCTTTAAGTTCTAAATTTTCGGCCTATAATATCCCTCTGAATCCTCTTTCTAACTCCACAAGTTTGATCACGATTGGATTCCTGAAGAAGGATTTATTCCCAATCTCCCACAATGATCTAATTATAGCTTATTTCCATAGAGTGAACTTGTACGATGTTCCATGTGTCACTGTTTCAACCTTAGGTTCTAAAGATTATACCCAAATAAAATACAGTCTGTGCTCTTTCTATAACTTCTTACGAAATTTCAATTTGATGCTCAGAGAGAAAGTTACGACGATTTTCACAAGGCCACCTGTTTAGGATGTAATTTGGGAGACTGCAAAAACCCTAACTTCCTCAGATAATATATATGAAAATATAGCGAGCCAAGATCTGAAATTTAGACCCGAGGTTCAGACCTGTTTCCTCTCAAATGAGATTTTTTGTTATCTTCTGAAACTTTGTAGCAAAAACGTTATGATAACCTATTTTAGATGAAATTCAGGAGCTTGGAAAAACCCTAACTTCCTTAGATCATATCTCCGCAAATATACTGACACAAGATCTGAAACTCAGACTCGAGGTTCAACGTGATTGCTTCTCAAATGGTTTTTTTTTTAGCTTCGGAAACGTCACAGAAAAAAGTTATAGCAAAAATTTCACGATGACCTATTTGGAGCAGCGAAACCCTAGAATCCAAAGCTCTGATACCAAATGTTATGAAACCAGCTCACAAAAAGATAGAAAATATAGATCAATGCCTTAGAATTTAGTCTATTCGAGGGGGAAACCTCCTTTACATTACACAAATGAACAATTCTTGGATGATACAAATGACAAGAACTCCTTTCTATATATAGGAGTCTAAGGAGTCATAATATAATCAGAGCCGACATAACAATAATAATGTAAGGGCATAATAATAACAACAGTGGGCTTCTATGGGGCACAATAATAACAATATGGGGACTACATGGGCACACCAATATAACAAGGGGGTTGTACTAATAACAGTAAGGGGTTACACTAGTAGTATAAGGGCCTAACAGATGAGGTTCCCACGCCGGTAGTTGCAGTAGCAGCATAATGCACAAAAGGGGTCCAATTCAACTCGGCAAACTATCTATGCAGTGAGTTCCTTGAGAACTTCCGTGAGGCACAGGAGCAGGGTAAAACATTCCATTATGCATGGATCCTATTGTTGATAGTGCTGGTGGCATGGGAGTTGCCTGAAGATAATCAGTTCCCGTCGATTGCGCAGGACCTTCGAGAGGCAGCAAAGTATGCTTCGCTATGGGAAAACAGGGATGCACAAAGGATAAGGGAGAGTAAGATCTTTTGGGTGCTCATGGAGATGAACATCAGAATGGGGATTAATAGAAATTTGTGGTTATCACCCATGGTCTACAACAGTTTGTAAATATTTTTGGAGTTCAAAGCAGACTTCCACCATGTCTTCATCAGGGCGTGGAAGGACCCTATGAATATGTGGCATGAGCTACCTTACTTATCGACTGACAATGTAATTTTCATGGTCCTTGATTCTTGGCCGTTGGAGTGGCACGCTCCAACTGGCTCCACGGTGGAATGAGAGAAGTCTATCGCACAGCGAAAGAAGGAAGAAATGAAACTGCGGATGGGGTAGCTCGCAAAAAAATGCAGGAAGGAAGAAGCAGCGAATAAGGCCCAGGCAGCGCGTGATGCTGCGAAGTTGGTTGAGGAACAACAGAAGACAGCAGAAGAAGAGCACAAGGTGGTGCAAACTTGCAGACAATGTCCACCTAGCTAAAATGTCCATGCCCAAGAGAGTAGGTAGGGCTGCGAAAGAAGACAAAGGCCTCAAGAACATATTTTGACTGTATCACCCTTATTGAAGGAGACTTGCGCGATATTGGTGAAATGGTGAGGGAGGTCATGGTGGAGGCCCTCCAGAAGTTTGAGGAGAAACACCAGATGGTATTGGGGGCTTTTCGGACGTAAATACATGAGTTGCAGGTGCGCACTCCACAGGCTGGCACAGTGTCAGACATCCTCGCAGTTGGCACATCTGCGGCCGAGGAAATGTTGTGCACCAGGATGACCAGCACAATAGCACTACTAGATGGAGCACTCATTACAGAAAGTGAGGTGAACAGGCCTATGGTCAACAACTTAAAAGGCATTGGGTTGAACATGGTTGTGCTCCCTCGGGAGATGCTATATATTTTGCAGGATGGAGTCACTACAGAACTATGCTCTAGTGAGAGTTGTGTGCTACAGGTAATGAGTGAGCAACACATCAACATTGAACAGTTGATCCTGCAGCGCAATGAGGTAGTGACGCAGAACAAACAAATATTGCAGGTGGTGGAGGAACCCTGCCAGATGGTCCTGGATTTTTCCATCCAAGTAGAGGAACCAGTGGAGGTGCGTGTCTAAAAGTTAGCAGCAGCGGTATGCGACGCTAGGGCAGAAATGGCCAGGGTTCAGTTGGAGTTGAAACTTCAGATAGAAGAATTGTAGTTGAAGGCATAACCTTCAACTTCACCGGATGTCAAGAAACAATGCACCACCACAACCACAACAACAATGGCAGCGGTTAATAGTGCAGTGACAGACTGCATGAAGCTTTTCGAGCAATCATTTAAGGTCCTCACCACCCTGTAGGAGGACCCAAACGTAGAGCACCTAGAGACAGAGGCACGCGAGCTGTAGCAGAGATACGATGAGGTAAAAGGGCCTACACAGATGGCTTCCCTTACACAAAGGCTTGTAAGGATGCAGCAGGCAAAGGCACTCAAGGAGCAGGTGGATGCTACTCGGCATAAGGAAGCAGTTTTCAAAGTGCACCTACAGCCATGGATTGATGAGGCATATACCATTACAACCTCCATTGAAGCAAAGCTCACCCATCTACAGCCAACTCAGGGAAGGATTCAGGGTAGCAGTTCAACGACAACGGTCACCGAACAACACGTAGAGGAAGTTCAACAGGAAATTGCATCGATGCAATTAGAGTTGGGAGGTCTTTGCGCAAAGATCTCTGCACCTACAGAGTGACTCGAGGGCAAGTCACAATTTTTGTGTTGTGGGCCTGTTTGGCGTGGGATACCCCAAGGGAAGTTTTGGGGCTTAAAGCCCAAATTTTGGTCAATTTTGTAATTCCAATGTAAAGACTCTGCATTTTGTGGGTGCGGAGCGCGTAGTTTGTTAAAGAGTCATAGGGTTGTCCACCCTTAATTTTGATAATGTAATGTCGGCTGTAGAAGATCTACCCATGGTCCGCAGACCATGGGATTGCATAAATAGAGCAAAGCTCTAAGTACTTAAAGTAGCTAAGAAGATCACAATATGGAAAAGATATGATGTATGCGAGATAGTTCTGAAGTGTAAAGTCTAGTTTTGGGTCATAGCGTAGGAAGAGGCTCTGCAGTTGAGTGCGCAGAGGCCTAGTAGTTTGCAGCTGAGTGCGTAGACCCCTGTAGCTGAGTGCGCAGGGAGAGTTGAGTCTATAAATAGTGGAAGTATTAATAAAGAGAAGTTTTTATCAATTTTGCATCTTTATTTCCTATTTTATGCATCTATTATATTGGGTATGAATTTCAATTTTAATGCTTATATGATGCATGAATGTGTATAATTGTATTGGTTAAGTGAACGCAAGATAGAATATCTATTTATGTGAAGATAATCAAGACCTATTAATAAGATAAGTAAGATACTTGGCATAGTTTAGGAGATATCGTAGTTCGCTGCCTTAGCAGTGTGAAAGGACTTTAGCCCCTGGTGAGGGCTGCGCAAAAGTCGATTATAACAAATCGCGAAGGTACTGAAGGGTAGAACAGTGTGCAAAGTGACCTGCGTGAAGGAAGTTTTAGTTGGACTAAACTGACATCAAATCCATCTCAAGGGTGCAGAAACTTGGTTCTAGCATCACCCCATACTGCTTCAGGTGAGACATTAGTCTGTGCTCCTCAGGCTGATGCCAAAAGGGCCAGTAGTGTAAGGATTTGTTTGGCTAAATAACTCTGAACCTGGGTCAGGTCCCCATAATCCAACACGTACTGAGATAGAGCATTGACATGGTATATGAAGTATTTAAATAATCAAAACATAACGTTTGTAGATATTAAAACAACATTGATAAGAGAGTTTAAGAAACCGAAGTCTGAGTCACAGTGCATCACCGAATTAAAAGAGATCAAACAGAAAACTACTGAGTTTGTTTGGGAGTTTGATGAGAGGTTTAAAGTGTTATTAGATTAAGTAATGTTTGGCATAGCTCTGCAAAAACATCAAGAATGGTTTATAGTTGTGCTTCTACCGCTTATCAGATTGCCATTGACACAACACAAGATAGAAAGTCAAGATGAAGCTCTAGAGATTGCGATAAAATTGGAAGTTTCACCTATAGGAGATACTAATGCAGGAATGAAAAAGATTTAGGGTCAACTGGAAAACCTAACCCTACAGATACAAGACATCAAGAAAATCAAAGAATTTAGAGAATAATTATGGTGTACGGAGTGCAGATCGGAGGGCCATTCTAAAGAATAGTGCCCTATCTTAAAAAATTACATGGATAGTGGGGCACCGAATGTATTGAATGCATAATCTAGAATATGGTGAAAAATATGTAAGTCTAGAGGCCAACATTGTTCAGAAGACTATTACTTGTTACATAAATATGTACGAACTCTGTGGAATCTATATTTCAAATTTTGTAAATCAGTAGGACACGATGAGAATAATTTTCGAGCTTACGAACTAATGATGGAGCGCGGTGATGACACTTATGTAATGCAAGTATAAGATCATGGACGTGAGGAAAACACAAAACATGGTGGTCAAGGAGGTTACAAAGGAAGAGGTAGAGGTGGTGGAGTTGGTCGAGGACGTGGACAGATCATTTTCTATAAATGCTGCCAGGCAAGTCATTTTGCAAGAGACTGTTAGAATCCCACAACGACATGTAAGTACAATAAATACTTTGACCATGTAATTGAAGAATTTAATGTACTTATAGTGAAGATGCAAGCAAAAAGGAATCAACAACTGACATAGAATATTCAAATGATGACTGCTAAAAGGAGGATTGACGAACCTTGAATTAGTATTGTCACTAGAAGTGGAGCTGTGATCAGTGGTGATAAAGTAGATGAAAATAAAGAATCAAGAAATACATGGGTAAGAAAGACTGCTAAGAAAGTTCCTATTTTTGATATTCAAAAAGGAAAAGAAGTATTTATGGAAGCAAAGTGAAGTTTTATGGATGTTGGAGCTTCAACCTCTAGTGCATAGCCAAAGCTCGTTCAGAAAATTAAATATGATGTGTCATCAGCTTCGACACAAGACCGAGCTCTAACACAAGATCAAGCTCCGACACAAGACTAGGATTCAACAAATTGAGTAGGTGTTTTAAAGTCTTTTTTGCTGACTTGTTGTTATAGACATTTTTGTGCCCTACAACTCCAAGCATGAAATGTCCATAAACCAAGGGCTCCTAAGTCCCTAAAAGTGTTGTTCTAACCCCTAAAGGAACAAGGTCAATAGATTACAGCTTCTCCCAGAAGTTCTCCACCAGAAACTGCTCAGAATAGGTCAAAACAGGATCATTTCAGCTGCTCCACTGGCTAGGTGCGTTGCATTGCACCTAAATACACTTTGAGGGTGCATTTCATTTCAAAAGTCCCTTCTATGGGGTGCGATGGCGAGAAATGACAAATGGCAGTGTCATTCCGCGAGGTGGAGAGACAATGGAAGCTTCCAGAATCTTCTCCTGTGACACTTGCCTCACTGAATTCGACCAAGGATGAGTAAGAGGCCTTCAGTCTCCAAGTGGAAGCAAGAACTGACAGAGAGAAGACACTAATCAAATCACAAGCTGACTCATCCTCCTTACAGATATCTATATATGAATCCCTCATCCCAGAGATCCAGGAGGCTGGAATTTTGCATATTGTAAGGAATTGTTGTTGGTTTCTAGAGACAAACATCAGATTGTTGGGTGATTTATGCTTTGTTTGAGGTGAAGAGGGGCTTCTTTGCTGGGAGGTTGATGCTGGGTCGGAACCACTGGTTGTAACTCCTCCTAGATCTTTTCTTGTTTATCAATAAAAACTATTTGAGTTTTCCTCCACGCTTTTGTATCATAGATGCTTGTTACATTTTGTATGGTTAACTTAAATCTTATCCTAAGTTGTTTATGAATATAGATCCATGTCTTTTTATAGTGCTCTTCTTCTGTGATCTTACAGGTACTTTGTGAAGCTGGGCAAGCAAGAGAGCAGGTAGCTAGAGACTATCAAAGAAGAGAGGGATTGGATCAAAGGATTAGCGCAAGACACAGGTTGGTTCTTTCTATTCCTCTCTATCTATAATTCATAAAGGAAATACAAAAGTAGTTTTTCTCTGTTTGTTTCTAACGCAGCTGTCACACCTTAGTGGGATAGAGTAGTTCTAAATAGACACTTTCCCCGGTAACAAAATGGTGACTCCGCTGGGGAATGTCTAATTAGTTTGTTTGTGTATCTCTTTGTTGTTTGTTTCATAAACTTATAAGTAGCTTTCGAACTGCATTTGCCATAACAAATGCAAAGTAGATAATTGTTACTTCAATCCATTCACTGGATCTATTTATGATTTAAACAACTGATTCACAAACTATTGGATTGCCCTTGTGATAGCTCTTAGACCCTCCTTAGATCTACCCCTGATTGTTGCATTACTGATTGCTTTTTACTCGGCCAAAAACCAAGGACTGAACTGCAAACTGTGACCCGAAACCTGGACAGAGTATCGTTTCTGGCCCAGCGCAGGTACTGTTAAGAGATTCTGAATTTCAGTGCACTTCCCAAAGGGGCAACCTGTGCTGCATTTCAGATCCTCTGTGTTACAGGTGCGCTGATTAGACTAGCTCTGTGCAGCTGTGGTTCTTGTGCTTCATTCGTTCCAGTTCTATCCCTGGATTTTGCTGCCTGTGATCAGTATATGTCTGTTTGAAACCTCTTTTCCTTGCTGTTATTCCGCCTCCTTTGTACAAAAGAACTGTAGATGTTTTTGTGTGTTTGTTGAGTCATTTACAGTTTTCCATTGCAAAAGTAGAATAATTGTATTGTCGTCCTTTGATTTGGATCTGTCGCAAGTGTCGATTTCGATCATAGGAGAAAGTTTGATTGCTGTTGATGGTCGATTATACTGTTACTATTGTCTTTGGTTTGAATTTGTGATTTTCTAGTGTCAAGAACAAGTGTTCATTTCAAAATCGTAAGGTGTCATAATCATCTCTGTTTTTTGATTTAGGAAAAAGAGCTTGTTTATATTTGTCGCTTGAAAAGAAATTCAGATTTGTACATCAACTTTCTTTTAGCATCAATACTAAGAAAGTCGAAAACAAATACATGCATGTGCATTTGCATATAGACAGTCTGTTTGGCTTGATTTAGGAAAGTGCATTTACAGTGTGCTCTTTGCTCTTTGTGAAAAGATTGTGTCTTTCTTTTCCCCTTGTAGCTAGGATTTTCATTGCACAAAAGAGATAAAAGTTTGTTTATCATCTTTAGATTGCATTTTAGGAATTACATCTACATCTCGTGGTGAACCCAAAAGGCAAACTTTTAAGCAAGATCAACTTAAAATAAATTCAATGAATCTAACAACGCTTTGGAACTTAACGCACACCATTTAGAGGTCTAGGCTAGAGACGTATTCCGGTGTCGTAAAGCCTGGTAACTGTTGTCCTCACTGATGGTTGGGTGATTCCTCCACTTAAAGACGATAAGTGCCAGTACGGACTTGTGCTCCCACGTACCGTCGAGTATGTTTTGGGAGACCCCTATAGGCTTAAATCCTTTATCCATAGGAAGCCATGTCTGCCGCCCTATCGATCGAAATGCACTGAACACAACATTCAGGAAGATTGACTGCTGTACCGTAAAAAGTATTCTATAGTTTTACGATTGGTTTGGTACTCCCTCTACCTAGACTTCTAGAGTAGTCCCTTTCGTTCCTTTTCAGACTCCTTAACAGAAAAGGTCCATCTGAGCACTTGTCACTTCAGGCTCATTAAAAATCGAAGGAGACTAGAGTCATCTTTTGTTTTTTCTCGACTCTTAAAAACTGAAAAAACAAGTTGTGTCAAAGTGTATAAAAATTTATTTTAAATGGAATATTCATTGCCCCTTTCCTACGTTGATCTTGGGTTGAGAAAATGGGGTCAACCAACCAAGGAATTCCCCTTGGAGGAAATCCTAGTCCCTTCTCCTCTTGGGGAGATGTTGGTGCACCCCATATGGCCACATTGTCGCTTCCAGGACTGACAATTGGTTTGCCTGTATGGCTCTTCTCAACCTCTGTCGTTCAGAACACCACTATTCCTGAACAATTGAATCAGCAATTAGACGAGTCCAGAGTTGCCCACCAGCCTTCTACTTCCTCTAATTCTTCTTCTCCTCCTTCCTCTTCGCTTGATGGGGCTGGTAAAGCCAAAAGTCAAGTTCCTAAGGAGAAGAAGGAAAAGAAGAAGAAAGAGCCAAAAGCGAATGGGGGCAAACGAGTGTCGTCTAACAAAAATCCACACACTGCACCGACCAGGCCTAAATCGCCATGTGTCATTTGCAAAGGAGACCACTTTCATAGAGATTGTCCTTGCATCCCTCGGATCTTAAGGGACTGGTCTCCTCGTTTGCACAACCCAGTGTCATCAACCTCTGATGATCATGTTAAAAACACACCGTCAACTAGTGAAAGTGAAGCCCCAGGACAAAAAGGGAAATGTAGATTTCCTTGTAAACTATGCGAAGGTGATCATGCTGTCCACCATTGTCCCTTCTTAGAAGAAGCTAAAAGAGTTTTGGATGATCGTCCGGTTTCACCGTTACGACTTCCTCCTGTATATAAAAAACTCTTACCGAGTCCGTCACTAGTTGAAAATCCGGCTAACTCACTCAGGTGGTCGGCCGAAGCATTTGTCATTGAAGATGAACCATCTAAATCCACACCAGACGAAAGTCAAAAGGTCGAGGCGGCAGTTGACCCAGTCTTGCCTTCAGAGGTTCCATCTTCAGATGATACAATCACTGAAGAGAACAAGGATGACACCGTCCAAATTCTTTTCATAAGCACAGACTCTAACGAACATGGGGACAATTCACCCGTTCCTTTACCGCAGGAAGGAAGTTCGTCAGAGTCGTACCCGGTCGTCTATTCGGTCCCACCTCCAAACAACCTAGTTGTCTCCTTCGACTGGAATCAACTAGGCAGACCCCGTTTACCAGCTAGCAGACCATTCCAAATTATTGTTCAAATATATAGAATGGTTATGGTTGGTACCATCATAGATGAGGGGGCTTCTGTGAGTATCCTTTCCTCAATTGCTTGGAAAGCGCTTGGTTCGCCATCGCTTGTGCCTGAGATGAGAAATCTGATAGGCTTTGATAAAGGAACCAGTCGACCGTTAGGGATCCTTCCCGATGTGCCCATAACATTGAGAAGGAAATTAGTTCACATGAACGTAATGGTAGTTCAAGGACCCCTGGATTACAATCTACTCCTTGGACGAGACTATATTTATTGCATGGGAGCAATTGTCTCCTCACTCTTTAGAGTAATGTGTTTTCCGCATGAAGGAAGAGTGGTCAAGCTCGTGGACCAACTTTCATTCCTGGATCATACAGAGCAAATAGTCATATACCATCCCTGAATGGTCTTTTCAGGCAAGAAATGTCTCAATTTCCAGTCTGTCCTCCCGATGAGCGCGAGTGATTCGGAGGGATATGACTGAAACCCAGTGGGCATGCACCCTGGCCTGCTTCGGTAGGAAAACTTCGGGTATAGGGTAGGTTTCCGTGAGAGAATATGACCTCCGTACTCCCATCCATGATTGGAAGAGGGAGTTAGACTGGAACAAGATTCTCTTGTCAAAGTTATGTGAGTTGGCAAGCACTGCCACTCACCTTTGTTTATCTCGGTAGACATCGCCGAAGAAGTGTTTTGTTTGCGCTGTGAATAGAAAAATCTTTGGGTAATCTGTAAGAGGTAGGCCGCTCTCGGTAAAACAAATGTTTTAACGGACTAAATAAGGGGTAACCTTGAAACTCTGTTTTATACCTGGGGGCATGCAAACCTTTTGGAATGCAAGCGAAGAGCGACTATTTATTTTTTAAATTTTTAGGACCTCTAACCCTTTAAACCCATAGGATTGGTCGTTTCCTAACTTGCATAAAGAAAGGATGTGTGGCAAAACTCTAAAAGTTGCTGTTATTATATGAGACATTCTTATCATATGACTGGATTAATCGAACAGTTTTAGCACATAGTTCAAGCTCGTTAAAAAATAAACATAAGACATGAGCAAATGTTTCCACCCACGTTTAAGCTCATTAAAAAATGAACTATTCCCCGGTAAATAACCATCGTGGATGTAGTACTTCAGCCATTAAAGCCTTGGTCGTGTTTGCACCGTCACCTCCACTTTTCATTAGCCGATCATTCACCTCCATTTGATTGTTTACCCATTTTGAGGAACAGCTGCGAAGAGTGATTTCACTAGCCATCCTTGTGACACTGCCGTGATTGGAAAATTCCAAACCTTATCGGGAATCAGCTGCTACCCATTTTATCACTCGTTCCTCAAAAGACGAGTCTCCTTTAAGCTCTTTTCAACTGACTCGTAAAATATGAAAAGATTGCCGAGTCCTTGGCCTTTCCAGCTCGTTAAAGGGACAGGAAGTGTTATCCCTCCTCTAGATTTTAATCTTTTTGGACCTGAGGGATTATTACACAAAAAGATCGAGCACTTGTTTTGTTCGGCTCGTTAAAACTATCGAAAATTCATCCCTTCTGTATTGTTTTATACTTTTTCGGACTTAAGGGATTAGATGACGAAAAAGGAATTTTGGAGTTACCTTTATGTTCCTTTTCAGACTCTCTAAAATTGAAAAGTACCAAGTTATCTTTGTCGTTAAACTCATTAAAAAGATTAATAGCGACAAACTTGTATATGGACGAGAACGAGTTTCACTATCGCTAGGCTCATTAAAACATAGCGATGGGTTTGCTCGAAGGGCAAATTATAGAACAAGCATATGTTATCCTCCTCAAGATTGACAAAAATAAAGAGGTACTGGTCAGCAATGACTGGGGAAAAATTGGGAAGAAAACTCAAAGAAACTTTGTTGGTAGCAAGTCGCTCTTGAACATGACACTTCCACTCCATGTCCGAGTCGGGTTGGGTTGTTTCATTCACCGGTCACATCGCCATGGTCACGCCATACCATCCACATTTGGGGTTAATGCTACCAATCCATCACATCAGTGTCGCCGATATGTTCAAGAGAAGTCATCCAAAGAAGTCACCTGTGTCTCACCCACTACCATACATTATACTCCATTCTTTCATGACCACCGCCCTGAACCTTATATCACTAGATTGTTTTCACCTCCATCAAAATCATTTGCTCCGTTCCGTGTCATTGATGTGGGATTCATTAAGGCCCTCCGGTGACGGATCACTTCTTGTCGACATCAGCTCATTATCCAAGAAGTTGATCTAGGAACACCCCATTCAGTACTTTGAAGCTTGCATGCCTCAATGGAAAGTTTCTCACTTCCGGCGACAGGTTTACATCAATGGCCTTCGACCGAAATATTTTGCGTGGTGTTCGACGCCAAGTCCTTTATTCACACCACGTGAATTGTACTGCAGTACCTTGAGGATCATTATCATTATCGGTGATCCCTCTCGCGCTTGTTAACGGTTTACATCATTGACTGGTAATCAAGCAATGTCTTTCCATGTTCAACTTCAGAAAATTTCTCACATGGATTGACTTGTACTTTGAGTGAAGATCGGATGAGATTGAAGACCCCAAATCTAGTTTCATCCATCCGAGCTACGATATATATTCAGGGAAATAAAGACATTAAATATACATCATCACTGCACAGATAATCATCCACTCAAAAGGATGATGTCTCTACTAGAATCATCAGTCTACACTCAGACGATTGTCTGTCCTATGTACATGGAAATGAATTTATAAAGCTGAGCATGGGAATGCCCGCCTCAGCTAGGTCATGAAAACAGTATGAAGATAATGTATTGTATTGTATCTTATTACAGGTCTCCTCCCAGCATTGCAAGAACTTCGGATCCTCATAATAAAGCATTTCACCCGACACCAAAAGGTTAACGGCCTCATACTTTAGGGGGCAACTGTTATAGACATTTTTGTGCCCTACAACTCCAAGCATGAAATGTCCATAAACCAAGGGCTCCTAAGTCCCTAAAAGTGTTGTTCTAACCCCTAAAGGAACAAGGTCAACAGATTACAGCTTCTCCCAGAAGTTCTCCACCAGAAACTGCTCAGAATTAGTCAAAACAGGATCATTTCAGCTGCTCCACTGGCTAGGTGCGTTGCATTGCACCTAAATACACTGTGAGGGTGCGTTTCATTTCAAAAGTCCCTTCTATGGGGTGCGATGGGCGAGAAATGACAAATGGTAGTGTCATTCCGCGAGGTGGAGAGACAATGGAAGCTTCCAGAATCTTCTCCTGTGACACTTGCCTCACTGAATTCGACCAAGGATGAGTAAGAGGCCTTCAGTCTCCAAGTGGAAGCAAGAACTGATAGAGAGAAGACACTAATCAAATCACAAGCTGACTCATCCTCCTTACAGATATCTATATATGGATCCCTCATCCCAGAGATCTAGGAGGCTGGAATTTTGCATATTGTAAGGAATTGTTGTTGGTTTCTAGAGACAAACATCAGATTGTTGGGTGATTTATGCTTTGTTTGAGGTGAAGAGGGGCTTCTTTGTTGGGAGGTTGATGCTGGGTCGGAACCACTGGTTGTAACTCCTCCTGGATCTTTTCTTGTTTATCAATAAAAACTATTTGAGTTTTCCTCCATGCTTTTGTATCATTGATGCTTGTTACATTTTGTATGGTTAACTTAAATATGATCCTAAGTTGTTTATGAATATAGATCCATTTCTTTGTATAGTGCTCTTCTTCTGTGATCTTACAGGTACTTTGTGAAGCTGGGCAAGCAAGAGAGCAGGTAGTTGGAGACTATCAAAGAAGAGAGGGATTGGATCAAAGGATTAGCGCAAGACACAGGTTGGTTCTTTCTATTCCTCTCTATCTATAATTCATAAAGGAAATACAAAAGTAGTTTTTCTCTGTTTGTTTCTAAGGCAGCTGTCACACCTTAGTGGGATAGAGCAGTTCTAAATAGAAACTTTTCCCGGTAACACTTATATGAAACTATTAAGAGATCAAAAGGTTGTAGAAGGGCTTTAGGATTTGATAGATTCCTATGCATCCAAAGAAACACCGTGAAGTGAGATGCACATAGTCAATAATTTTCATTGACATAAGAGAACCAGAAGAGAGATGAGGCTTAGTGTGCAGATAGGAGAGTATGAGATGGATCAAATTATTTTGGATATGGGATCTGATGCTAATGTCTTAACGAAGCATACATGGGAATTAATGGGTAAGCCAAAGTTACAGTGGTCACCTATTCAGTTAAGGATGGAAAATTAGAAAAATATCTTCCCTCTAGGAAGACTACTAGGTGTCACAGTGGATATTGAAGGAGTTCGCACTACTGCTGATTTTGAAGTAATAGAGATCGTCAATGATAGTAACCCTTATCCTGCATTGCTTGGAATTGACTGGGAATTTGACAATATGGCCATAATTAATTTGAAGAAGAGACAAATGATATTTGAAGGAAATAATATGAGAGTAATTGTTCCCTTGGATCCATCAGAAGGAGTAAGATATACATAAGCTGTCAAAGAATAATATTGCACAACTGACATAGACAATATCTATCAAATGACAATGAAGGGAAAAGATTGTGTTAACCCTACTGCAAAAGGAAAGTTGAGTTTGGAGAATGACAGTTTTTGTACCTCAGACTCAGAAGAAGAGTTGGAGAACTGTAAGAATAGGTTGCATGAAGTATCCACAACGCGTTGTGCAAGAATTACCAAATCAGTTCGTTGTATGATATCCAAGGTCTATAACCTGCCTTATTATGATGGCTTAGGTGATGTAAATAATTTTCTTATTGATTATGAAGAAAAATTTCCATAAAATCAAAGGTTTTCAGCCTTGGATATAGCCCTGAAAGCTACCCCTGCTAGATGGTGGAATGCACAAGAGAAGAATACAGGAGGTTGGCAGGAAAGTCAAAGATTGATGGGGATAAGGTTTGGACAGATAGATACAGAGATGGAGATAAAATATCATGGTGAAACTAATCCTAGGAATCATATTAAGTTATGCACTACAATTTCGAAGGAGGTTCCATAGCAAGAATGGGTACATGGATTCATTCATACATTATAGACAATCCCTAAGAACTGGTACCTAGAAATAGAGCTTCGACATGGTATAGTAAAATGGGAAGACATGGTTGATGGCTTCATATTAACATTCATCTTTGAGGATGATTGTCCATACATATATTTGGCCCATTAGGCAATCATGAAGAGGGTCTTTGAGAATGTAACCCCACTGACATGGTAGCAACCTGATTGGGTTGTGCAGATAGAAAATGCATTGGAGTGTTATAACCTTACTGCAAATGAAGAAGAAGATCCTCACAACATCGACATAGTAGAGTTAGAAGGATACCGCGAAGTAACTAGACCTGAGCTAGAGATACCATATATAACGAAGCCACTAAAGACCAAGAAGGTGAACATAGGATCAGAGAAGGAACCCAATTTTGCAACAATAGGAGCCTATTAGGATGAGCAGATAGTCAGTAAAGTTTCAGAGTTACTTCATGAATACCAATAACTATTTCCCACCAAGTTTTCAGAAATGAAGGGTATAATAGGAGATCGAGGAGTCTTGAAGATTCCCCTTAAGTCTGATGCGAAGCCTGTCAAAAAAATACCTTACAGGTTGAAACCGAAGTATAAGGAGAAAGTGAAAGTAGAGCTTGATAATATGATAGCATCAAGAAAGTATATCTTGATAAGATGATAACAACAAGAATTATTGAACTTGTAGAAGAATCAGAATGGGTAAGTTCTGTGGTGGTGTAAGAGAAGAAGGCTCAAGGAGAAATTAGGATCTTTGTTGATCTGAAAAGGTTGAATGATGCATGTATACATGATCCCTTCCCTACCCCTTTCACATATGAAGTGCTAGACAATGTAGGAGGTCAGGAATCTTACTCATTTACAAATGGATTCTTAGGTTATCATCAGATGGTGGTGGTTGCAACTTTTAAGGAATACATCCACAAGTTTTTAGAGGTATATTTTGATGATTAGATAGTATTTGGATTTTTGAGAAAACATGTTGGAAGTTTAAGACTTATGCTCAACACATGTAGATAGTATCAGATCTCTTTGAACCTAAGGAAGTGCATATTTTGTGTACCTTTTGACATATTATTGGGACATACTATTTGTAATCAAGGACTAATGGTGGACCTTGCTAATATTGCTATCATCTTGAACTTGCCTCCACCTAAGACAATAAGACATCTCACACTACATTGGGACATACTGGGTATTACAGGAATTTCATCAAGGGGCATGCTCAAATTACTCCGCCTATGGAGAAATTTTTGAAGAAGGATGCAACTTTTCAGTGGAATGAAGAATTTCAGAAACGCCTCGACATATTAAAAGAAAAAATGGTAACTACACCTATACTAGTGTTCCATGATTGGAATAAGGAATTCCATGTCCACGTGGATGCCTTTTGTATATCTTTTTGAGTGGAACTAGCAGAACCTGGTGTAGGAGAGATTGATCATCCTATATATTTTGCAAGTAGAAAGTTATCTAAAGAACAAAAGAATTACACCACTATAGAAAGGGAAGGACTAGCCATGGTATATTCTTTGTATAAGTTTAGGCATTATTTGCTGGGGTCACACTTTAAAATGTTTATAGATCATTCTGCATTGAAGTATTTAGTTAATAAGTATGTCTTAGGAGGAAATATTTGCAGATGATTACTATTATTCCAGGAATATGACTTTGAGATCATTGTTAAAAATGGGAGACTGAATGCAATACTTACCCATCTATCAAGACTAGAAACAAGGGAAGAAGCAACTAGCATAGAGGATAATCTCCCTGATGCGTAGATATTTACAATCAGAGTTGTAGATGACCATTTTACATATATCATTCAATTTTTTACCACGGGAATGGATCCTTTAGAGTATACTATGCATCAAAAGAAAAACTTAGTGGTTAAGGAAATTGAATTTTCATAAAGATGGGACCAGATGAGATATTGTGCAGATATGTTCCTGAACATGAAAGACAGATGATTCTAGCAGAGGCTCATGGGGGCACAGTTGGTGGAAACTATGCAGGAAAAGATACCACGCAAAATATTTTGAGAGAAGGATTGTGGTGGCCTACACTACATAAAGATGTGAAGGAGTACTATTGAGCATGTGATGTGTGTCAAAGAATAGGGAAGCCTTCTAGAAGAGATGAAATTCCATTGGTACCACAAGTTACATTGTAGGACTTTGATAAGTGGGCCATTGATTTTGTTGGACCCATCAACCCACCTAGAAAGAGGACTGGTGTAAGGTACATAATTACATTGATTGATTACTTGATAAGATGGGATAAAGCACAAATAATAAGGGACTATGATGCAAATATTGTTGCGGAGTTTATTTTTGAGTACATATTGTCTAGATTTGGATGTTTGAATATTTTGATGAGTGACCAAGGTTCACACTTCCTAAATAAGACTATTGAAGCATTGACTAAGGAGTTCCAAGTTTATCATCAGAAGAGTACCCTTTATCATCCTCAGGCCAATGTAATAATAGAACAATTTAATAAGATTATGGAGAATGAACTTACTAAGATATGCAATGTGAATAGAGATGACTAGGACCTTAAAATTCCAGAAATATTATGGGCGTATATGAACACATGCAAAAAGTTTACAAGTCAGACACCCTTCAAGTTATTTTATGCGAAAGAAGTTGTAATGCTCGTGGATTACATCATTCTTAGCTTGAGAATTGTATTTTTTACAGATATGGAAGACCCTGATATAATGGACGAAAGAATGTTACAATTGCTTGATTTAGAGGAAGATCGATTTATAGAAGAATTTCATCAGTAAGTACATGACAAACATATTAAGAATAAGAAGTTCCACGTAGGAGAACTTGTTCTCCTTTATGACAGTAGGTTTGTAAAATTTCCAGGAAAATTCAAGATCCATTGGTTGGGCCCACACATTATCAAGCATATTACTGATGGAGGCACAATTCAATTAGAAAAGTTAAATGGAGAATTGGTTCAAGGAAGAGTAAATGGTAGTAGGTTGAAGCTGTAGAGGGATAACCATGCCCCTATAAATTCACTCTGGATAAAGGAGAAAAGTCTTAGTGCCACCTGGAGTTGAAAGTGGGCACGAGACTATAAACTACACTGCAGAAAGAGCTTCAACGTATGAACTTATTTCGCTATAGCCTGGATTATGTCGAAGTTCATAGGAGTATCAACATAGGAAGGTTTTCTCGCTACAATATGGGTTGTGTTGAAGTTTTCCAAGAAAATATGACTTTTGAAAGTGAAATTTAACGTTAAAATACGTGGAAATATGCATTTATGAGGACAGATTGACTAGATCTAGGGATAGATATGCAATTAATGAACACAATCTGAGCTAATGATGGGGTTAGAAATTCATATTTGTTATAAAAATCCACATCCCACCCAGATTTGGCACTTTGCTGAATTGAGAATTCGAATATTGCTATTGCGAAGAAGTTGCAGAATTTTTCGCATGAATATCCTGACGACTGAAGAATTTATTCATATATTTAGTGAGAAGGGCTTAGCCGAAGTCATGGAATTAGCATCTTAAGTAGCATCAGTTGATATGCCCATAACACCATCACCCACAATGGCATCATCACGCACACAACGGATATCCCCATGAAAGTAAACGACTAAATAATAGAGAATGAAGAACAAACAGAACAAGGGACCTGTTGAGCTACTTGAACAGGTGAGAGATAGTGAGGAAGAAGCAGAGAAAGTGCAAATGGAAATGGATGGCACAACGTTTCCATCGCCCCTACCACTATATATTCCACGAAGAAAACCAAAACAAGTGAAAGAGTCGAAGGATGTGAAGTATGGAACCTTCACACCTTTATTGTTGGAGTTAGTATGATTTACAGAAGAAACCCTTGGGAAGATTCCACAGTTGAAGTTCATGGACTATGATTTCAATGAAAGGAAGAAATACCTGTAGTCCACACCAAACAGATACTTAAAACAAGTACACTACCCTGAGAGTGGTGTGACAAGGTTAGAACCGCATTAGTGGGTGGCTGGATTGGCGCAATCGGTCTTGATGAACATGTTGAATGTACTGCACATTGACAGAAGTCCAAAAAGCACAACTTGTGTGAGACAACTACTCATTCTGGTGCACGATGGATTCTTATGGATGGGGAAGAGGATTCCTATTGACCCAATGTTAATATGGAGAATCAAAATACTACCTTATTAAGGTTGGAACCCCACAGAAGAGTTTTTTGGAAAATACTAGGACAAAGCCATAGCAGAAAATATGAAGAAGAAGTTTGGATTGACAATAGGGAAGCAAGGTTATGCTATCAAGTCAATCAATGAATATAAAGTTCACTTTTTATCACATATATTGGTTGGAAAAATCATGAGGAAGTGTCGGGTTAATGAAGTCCCTGCACTGGTGGTTTCATTAGATGTGTAGTGCACTAATGGGGTTCAATACACATGGTCCACATATCTATGCCAAGAATTTATGGATGACTACTGCGAGGCTTAGGATAAAGGTACTCCATTTCATTACACATGGTTAATTTTGATAATTGTGATGCTTGCATGGAGAGAGCTGGAAGATTCGCAGTTCCCTTCGGTACCCTAGGATGTTTGTGAAGCCGTACGGTATGCCTCACTGTGGTATACCACTAAATAGGTGTGAGCACAGGAGAATAGAATGGTTTTTGTATTATACCATACGGAATTACACATGTTTGTGAACTAGCACCCTCACCCTTCACCGGTCTTATAAAATAAGTATAGCAATATCATGAAGTTTAAGGTTGACTTCCATAAAATTTACATATAGGCTCACATGGAAACAAGGAAAAAATGACATCCCCTGACATGTTTGGTGATAGAAGACAATCTCCTAGCACAGATATAGCAATGGCCTGTGGAGTGGATGACTATGCTAGAGACACAGACAAAGGATAGTCTGAAAGAGGAGGACACAGAGCAGCATGTGGAAGCTAGTGGAAAGAATAAGGATGAGGTAGAATCAGAACATGAGGAGAAATATGATGAGGGTCACCAGGATCCTCCTGAAGGTGATGAGCAGAACAAAGAGTCTGAAAAGACAGAGACATACCAAGTTGTCATGGAGAAGAGGAAGGATGGCACTGAAGCTTCCACAAGAGGAAAAAATAAGCAGAAGGCAAACAAGACAAAGGAAATAACACTAGTGGTTCTCATTGATGAGGACTTGGATCAGATTGGAGATAGAATTCAGGAAGCAACTGCAGAATCATGGAACAAGTTAGAGGATCGCTACGATGCACTTCTAACAATTGTTGAGGAGCGCATTGTAGAACTAAATATATTGGCACAAACAATCAGGTAGAGGAAAATATTGGAGAGGAGGGACCAATAGAGCCTACACTTATAGTGCAGATAACACCGATACCTATCAGAGCCGTATAGTTTGACTCCACTGAGGTACAATAGCGAGCCAAAGAGTGGAGGTATGTGAAAATGAACATCACAACAGTGCCACTTCAGAGATTACACAAGCTACATAAAGAGATCATATATGAGCTGAAGCAGCATGAACAACTCACTTCAAAATTAAATATTCAGGTAGAGAGAGAGTGAGCTTCGGTGCAGTGAAAGCTTGACCAAGCGATCCAGGAGAGGGGTCAGGTAGTACAACAATAACAAAAGTTGAAGGATGTGGTTGAAGCAACATGCCATGAGGTTCTAGACATTGATTTCTTAGAGGAGGAACTGGTGGACAAGGTCGTGAAGCTTGGCCTTGTAGTAAAAAGATACAAGGATATGATTGCAGAAGTGCAATTTTCATATGAGATGAAGATCAACGAGCTACAAATGAAGATACAACCAACCACACCACAGGAAGTCTAAGAGTAGAGGGAGACCGACCTAAAGGCTACAATGGCTGGCATCTCTGCAACTATGGTTGAATGTGGGAATATTTTGGATGAGATATTACAGATTTGGACTTTGTTGCAAGAAGATCCAAATGTTCAGAAACTACAAGAGGATATTCAGAAGAAGTAATAGAAGCTGGAGGAGATTCCGATGACTATGAGGAATTTACCAATATCATAGAAGCTCGCAAATATCAATGAGGAAAATTCCCTCTAGAAAAAGATAAAGGAACTGAGAAAGGAAGAGCAAATTCTGATAGAGAGAACTTAGCCATGGTAGGATGGGGTGTTGGCCCTCATTTTTGGTCCAGTTTTGCTTAAGAAAACATACTTAGTTTCTATATTTTCCATCCATATACCATCACATCCACCTCATTTTGATGTATTTTATGCATATTCAGGTATTTAAATTTAATTTTGCATTTTTTAGAAGTTTTTATGAAAATTGAATTTTGAGTGCAATTTTTGGCTAGAATTAGAAATTCCTGTAATAACTATATGGATGTCATATTTCTAAGACACCTGGGCATGAGCTAGATACATTTATGGAAAGCTTGGGAACTAGGACTGAACTAACTCCAATTGGTTTGGTCAAACCAAGCTAAATCAGGCCCAGTCAAAGTTGGTCAAACAGGACCAGTCATTCAGAAAATACCTATGAAATAGGGTAATTTTATGATTTCATGGAATTTTCCATATTTTTAGTGATAGGTTAGATGAATTCGATTTGGATAGGTGGATATGGATAGATATAGTTTTTAGAGATACTTTATATCAGTTTGTTTCATGATCTTCTATTTAAGACAAAACTTTGAAGGCTTTTGTCATGTAAAATTTGTATAATTTATGTTGAGAGATTTGAATATTTGAAGTTAATTTGAAGAACCTATTCTACCTTTATTTTGTTGTTCAATGGTGTGGATGATTTACTAAAGTTGCAGTAGTTTATAATCTCTTCAAGTGTGCAAAGAAAGGGTGGAGGGCCCCCACTCCAAGCTAAGTACACTTCATTGTTAAACTAGCTTTATTTTCATAAACTAGTTGCTTCAGATTTGTTTACTTGTTTTGCTTCATATTTTCTTACTTGATTTGATGTATGATGATTTTTTTGCTGGTGAATCTTGGTTTATTTATCATCTTCATATGAAGGTACAATCCAGTGTTCAAGTTGAACCCTCCTTCTATTGGATTAATCAATAAAAACTAGAGTTCATCTTTCTTGTTTTCAAGTAGTTTTATGCAATTCCAGTCTTCTAACAATAGAATTATGATGAATGAATTTGTGATGAGGAATATCAAGGATCTCCTAAGTTAGGAGCCACTTCATCTTACATATATTGCATCAGTGAATTAGAAATTATTTAATTAGATTGATATTTATAAAATGTATTTCCTTAGTTCTTCATATTTTATCTTCTAATCTTGACTACATCTGATATCCATACATTTTGGACATGCCTCCAAGTTTTACAAACCTGGATTGATAATGAAATATTTGTGTTAATTTGTGTTAATAAATTAGCCCAACATTTTGGTGTCGTTTGGGAGGCATTCATCAACATAGTCAATTATAGGATAAAACGAAAAAACACAACAAAACAAAAACAATAAAAATTCAGTTATGTTATGTTTCTCTTAGTTATGTTTCTTTATGCCTAGGAATAAAGATCAGAAAGGTAGATTTATGAAACAAAACCCCCCATCCATATAATTAGGACCATCAAGACTAACTACACCGGTTGCTAGTAAACCAACAATAGAGGAATTAGAAGAAAAACAAAGAAGAAGACAAAGATTAACTTTAATAGAAAGACAAACCTTGTTAGCCTAGGAGGTAAAAAGAAAACAAACTCCAAAAGCAACACCCACTTTATAAAAACAAAAGGAAACAAGGAAAATTGTTAAACCAATACATCAACCCATTTTTGAACCCTTATATCAACCTATTTTTGAAAACAAGAAACAACTTGAATCTCAATTTGCCATCGAAATAGTTGAAACTATGACAGAAGAAGGGAAATGGTCTGTTATTCTCACTCTAGAACAAAGACTTGAATATGAAAGATGACAAAGAGAATGGAGAAGACAAAGAGAGGAAGAAGTAAGAAGAGAATCTGATAGAAAGAGAGAAGAATAAAGAAAAATAGAGAATGACAAGAAACAACTAAATTATAATGAACAAGATGATTAGGAAGCTACTTTTGGCTTTCCAATATTAGATACAAGTGAAATATTAGGAGAAGAAGTGAAAATGAAAAAAATTCCACCTTCTGTATTGCCTAACTTTTATGGAATGTCAACAGAAGATCCTGACTCATTTATGTTTGAATTCGATATCTTGTGTAGAACTTATGGATACACAGATGACACACACAAGCTTTGCCTCTTTCCTTCTACTTTGAAAGCATCAACATTAAAATGGTTCATGGGTTTAGCAAAACGTACAATCACTTCTTGGGATGACATGAAGAAAAGTTTTCATAAAAAGTATCAAGCCTATTGCTTGCCTAGGGACTCGAAACAGGATGTTTTTAGAATGACACAACAAGAAGACAAAAGTTTAGAAGAGTATCTGGAAAGATTTTCTTACAATCTTAAAAAATCTAAACAACACTCTTTGAACTCAGATACCATCCGCACAATATTTCTAAAAGTTATAAGAGATGAATATCTTTACATTTTGAATGTAATGGGCAAGGGTGATATTTCAAACTTTCCATTTCATCAAATCGCAGATCTATGTAAAAAATATTCAAGAGGAAAATCAAAAACTGGAAGGAGAGATATTAGTTCAAAAGAAGCAAAATCAGTGGTTGGAGGGGTAACAAGAGTAGAGATAGGGATCTTGCTAGAAAAATTCAAAACTGATCTTCTAAGTGCATTAGGGACACATGTAGATGTTCTAAAAGAAAACAAAAAGAAAGAAGAACAAGAACAAATCTTAGCAATCTTTTATCCGAAATGTAGAAAGAAGCATGCATTAAGAGAATGTCCTTTAGATAGTGTTCAGGTATGTGGCCTTTGCACAGAAAACCATTTAACATAAAATTGTCTAAAGTTGAAAGAATTGTGAATGAATCCAATGGAAGAAGTATAAGGAGCAGAAGGATTTTACTATGTGGCACCAAGAAGGTCTTGGCAGCCAAGGATTCCTCAATAATTCCCTCAACAAAACTATCAGTATCCTCCTCAAAACTCTTGGAATACCCCAATTTAGTGGCAAGCTTGGCCTCCACAACAATATTAAAACCAAACTGCACAAGGTTGGAGAGGATATAGTTATGGAAATCAGCCACTTCAACAAATGTATCCTCAACAATACCAACAACAATACCAGCAACAATATCAACAACCATTTCCTTACCAAAAGTTTCAACAATATCTGCAGTCCATGCCATTTCTACAACAGAATCTCGCACCATTACTAACACAACCACAGCAGCTACAGCTGCCTTTGAACCAGCCTAGACCAACTCAACTACCATCTCAACCAATAGCAAATCCAAGTAACAAAATGGATAAACCTACATACAATGTGGAAAAAGCAACATATTTCCCAACATACTCCTTTCTTCCCATAAATGATGTCCATTTAAGGTTTTTGAAAGTACTACATAAAAATTCTCCTCTGATCATAGAAGAACCAACTGAACAAGGGGAACAACCTAAAATATCACATTCAGAAGATCAAAGTCAGAAAGGAAAAACTATAATAACTCAAACACCAGCCTATCCAGAGAGGTTAGTAGAGTAGAAAATTCAAATGTCTCTTCCTGAATTTGATATTTTGGATGAATTAAAAAATGCTTATGTCAAAATTCCTTTATTGTAGGCAATCAAAGAAATTCCAATTTATGCTAGAATAGTAAAGGAATTATGCATCAAGAAAATTGGTAAAAAGAAAAAGGATCCTACTACAATCCAAGTCATTGAAAAACTAGATAGCCTCATGTCTACAAAGACATCATTGAAAAAATGTATTGACCCTGGTATCCCTATGGTTACTATTTCAATAAATAATTTTTCAGTTCCAAACACGTTAATAGATTTGGGAGCAACTATAAATGTAATGAATACAAAGACAATGAAACATTTGGATTTCAACAACATTAGATCTATTACTACCATTTTAGAGCTAGCAGACAGATCTAAAGTTATACCAGAAGGAATATTAGAAGATATCGTAGTCTCTCTAGATTCATGGGAGTATCCTGTAGACTTCCTCATTTTGTAGTCGAAAACAAGCTTAGGAGGTGTTATCACAAAATCGTGTACTAAGGGCTGCTACTTAGCAAGATCTCATGTAACTATTTCAAACCAGGCTTTAGACTAAGGCTTAGCCTCCTTAGTCAGAGAGGGCTCTCTCACAGATTTTTGATATGAATTAATAACAAGAAAAGATGGCTAACTCTTCAAACAGTTCATGAAAATAAGCTGGTTGGAACAACAAAATAACACTTCTTCCATTGGGCTCATGGAGTCAAACACCTCTGCAGTAAACTATTAACTACTCAATCATGGAAGCCAAGGCATATAATGTTTAAACACTCAGAACATTTCTCAAAAAGAACCTCAACTCATAAACATACACAGGAAGTCTGAGCACTAGGTGAATTCAGAGTGATTGCATGTCTATTGAGCTGTAAAACAGAAAGGATAAAGACAAACCACATCAATTTTGAGCCTTTGAACACAAGATGAATCTTGGGAAGAAAAAGTAATCTTTCTATTACTGTCAAAAGTCTTTTACATTAGCCAATATAAAAACTCTGTTTCTTTTATAAATCTCCAACCTTTTTTACATCAGAGTTTTTCCTATATATAGGAAAACAAAACTCAAACTATCTTGAGTCTCCTCAACAAGCATGAGGGGAGCTCGAAATCCTATCATTAATTGCCTTATCTATATCTAAACAAACTTATTAAATACAAAGGTATTGCGCTGTGAATACATAGAGTCCCATTCCTATTGAAACTCTAATTCTATCTCCTCGTGTGCATTGATGCTTTCTTGAACTTTGACACCTGTACCATTTCTGTAGTGACCGAAATATATTGGAGAGGCATTCACTGAACGAGCTGCCTTGGATTCTAGCTGTGCAGATGACTCATTAGTCGATGAAGATGTGTGCCCTGTTATCACGGTCCCTGCCTTCCATCAGTCTTCATTTCCAAAAGAACATGTTTCAAACTATTTAATACCTTTAATAACTACGCATAACACCATATGCCTTATGATCTAGATGCTTTGTGAACTGAACAGGTGTCCAACCCAAAATTCCGGTAACCCTACCAGAACCCTAATAATTCGGTCATAAAGTAGCTTTAGGAAGACTTTAGCAAAAAACAAAATATTTCACCTTTTTCTCCAACACTTACACCTGTCACTCTTTGAATGCTTAGATAACCTTGTATGATCTCTTTACTGGCCTCGAGTTCATCCTTTTCAAGATTTGTTGACCTCAGTATCAATTTCATTTTTTCTCATAAAACAGTCATCTACAGCAGTTTCGTAGCGCGCTACGAAACTGCTGTAGATAATCAAAACAGAACATATGAATCTTAAAGCACTGTTGACTTAACTTCATGATTTCTTCAGCTACTTTGTACAGGTGTTAGGGATCCAAAAAAGTTTCAAAATGATGGAAACCAAAATTTATCAAAACTTGAAAAGCAAATTTCCCCTTGGATTAATCAGCTAGTTTACCTAGCTTCTTCTTCAAACTGCTAACTTCTTTCTTCAAAGCCTTGTTTTCTGCTCTTAGGCTTGTGTTCAGCTGTTTCATGGTTTTTGCCTGCTTCAGAGCTGGCACTGTCCACAAATATGCATCAGACACTGAGTCAGTTTGGCCCATTAGACTTGTTCTGCCTTTTAGTACAGCCTTTTTATAATTTTCATATCTCACTGCCCTTTCTTTAGAAACATTTTTAATCTGAGGCACTTCTTCTTGTGTTATTCCTGCCTGTTGCTTGATAGCAATGACATTTCCACCTTGGCTGATGATGACCCTATTTCTCTTGTCTTTACTCCTGGCTGCATGAACTGTTCTAGTCAAAACCTCAAGTACATCTGTACTAGGCACTTCTACAGGTGCCTCCTCTTTCTGCGCTTTCTCCACCTCTTTCATTTGTCTTCTTGTGACTGGCCTACGTGGCTTGAAAGCATATTCTTTACTAGGCTCCTCAAATCTCAACCTTTTTGAAGCTCTTGGTTTCTTAGTACTTTCGGGTGAAGATTGAGTGAGGTCAATATGCATTGGCTGCACTGGGTGATCTTGCTCAAACTCTATTGGTTCAATCTGTATTGGCTGATCTTGTTCAAGTTCAATAGCTACAAGTAAGTCACTTAAACTGCCTTTTGACATAGGGCTTTCTTCCACAGTGATTGACTTACCTTTCTCCTTGTTTAGTTGACCTCTGGTTTTTACCCTTGAAATCTTTTCAACTTCACTTGGTCCAGCTTCATCCTTCTTTTTCTGGATCTTCTGCTTTGATGACTGAGGTGTCTCCTTAGATGATGACTCAGGTGTTTCCTTTGCTGATGATTTAGGTGTCTCCTTTGCCACCACAGACTTCTCTGATTTCCTTAACTTGGTTTTAGGCTTCTTTTGGTCTGTCACCTCCTTTCTGAGTTCAGCCAGAGTAGGTTCTTCAATTCTTTCTTCCCTTTCCCTCACAGGCAATGGAGTGAGGCCTGTTTTACTTTGAAAGCCGGCCATAAAAACAAAAGAATCCCAATCTCTGCCAATCTTTTGCAAACCATCCAACACCAGCAACTTTACTAAACCATGGTGAAACAAGGATGTTTCACAACCATCTTTCTTTAACTGGATTTTATCACACATTTTACTAATGCTTCTGAGCAAATAGAAAGGGATATCTATTGAAGCTTTACCTGTGAAATGCAACAAAATTTTGAAGTGATAGGCATAAACTTTGTTGTACCTTCCCTCGCATGTTAGGTATTTCTGGATACATGTAAGGAGCATAGCATAATGTTCTTTTACGTAACTCCTTGGCACCGCTTTGGTGAGGTCCTCATTTACATACGGTTCCTTCAAAAATTCTCTACAGGGACTCATGTCAAATTTAAAATTTTTGAACCATTCTTGTCCTCCCCTCGGGATTTCAGTGGCAATAGAAATGGTTTCAGGAGACACAGGAAATTCTAACATTGACACCTTTGAATTCAATCCAGTAAAATTCAATGCAAAAGCCTTCATTACCTCTGCATGTCCTCCCTTCAACTTTTCGCAGAACCTCTAGCAACCGGCATTTCGAAAGGCTCTTGCTACACCTTCATCTTTGAGTGTAACATCAAGCCCCTCTGGCTCTGTTCTCAGGCACCTACCGGATCGATGTTCCCTCTTTTCCATCTTGCTTCGAATATCTTCACACAGGAAACTAATAGCAGCTACAGCTCGAAAACAATCTCGACTTTGGAGTGCAGGCTCGCTTGCGCTGATCCCTTTAAATGAGAACTCGGGCTTCTTTGCATACAGCAGACATGTTTACACATCATGAAAACACATTATGACACAACCATACCTCATAAAATCCCTTAAGATGATATTCATATGCGTGATCCTGGACCTTATGGCAGAATGATGATCTATCATGACCTGGAGAGGACATCAACTGATAAACGTGGACGGACCTATGACTCACCCCTCCCATACTTGACATTTCAAGAAAAGGCGCTACAAAAACCCCGAAACCCCGATTTCGTAGCGCAGACAGTTAAGATTTGACAAAACGCGCTACGAAATGGCTGGTAAACAGTACGCTGCGAAAAGGCGGAAACATCATTGCGCAGCTAAATTGACCAAACAGACAGCGCTGCGAAACTGCGCAAAGTACTAATGACGCAATCAAGACAAGACATGCCTTAACTAACAATGATGGAGGGTATCTAACGATTTTTTACATGGACTTACATCAATACCTTTTGAAATTCTAATTTCAAAGTGACACACACACATATAAACCTATTCACTAAACCAAAGATTTTCATATGAAACTTGTGGACAACATTACATACATGAACTATGGTTCTAAGTGATAACAGTAGGAAACTCTCTAATCTTAGGCAAACGTGGTTAGCCACTACTGATGCCTTTATAGGATGCAGATCAGGAAGTATGATTATTACACATGGAGATGAGAGAAAGCACATCACACTTTATTTTCCAGCACAAGCACCTTCTTTAGTATCATTGCTTGAAGGACAAGAACAACAACAAACTAAATCAATTCTAAGTATTAACCAAGTCTTTGACCTTAGAGAAGAAGAGGAGAATGAAAATCTATTGGATCTTTTCATCTCAGAACTGGATATTTCAGTGCAGCATAGAGTAACCTAGTATGAAGCTACAAGTATTCTTTTGAACCACTGTTTTCAGGAAACCTGCACAATTCAATCACTGCAAGATTCATTCACAGATATTTTTCCTGTAAATAAAGTTACGAATTCAAAAACTAAAAAAATAGAGATTTATCTTGGAAAACATTTGAATATTGGTAATAACTTACAATCATCGCAAGAACAAGAGGTAATAACATTGTTACATAAGTACTCAAATCTTTTGCCCAGGATTACACAGACATGCAGGGAAATCACCCCAACACATGTATCCACCACATCTATACTGATGACCATATTAAACTCGTCAAAGGCAAATGAACCCCATGATGAAGGAAATAGTGGAAGAAGAACTACAAAAAATATTACAAGTTGGATTCATCTATCCTATTTCTGAGAGTGAATGGGTTTCTCCCTTAGTGGTAGTACCAAAGAAAAATGGGAAGTGGAGAATATGTGTAGATTACCAGGAATTAAACAAAGCAACATTAAAAGATCATTTCCTGCTACCATTTATTGATAAAAGGAAAGCAAACTCCAAAAGCAACACCCTCTTTAGAAAAACAAAAGGAAACAAGGAAAATTGTTAAACCAATAGATCAACCCATTTTTGAACCCTTATATCAACCTATTTTTGAAAACAAGAAACAACTTGAATCTCAATTTTCCATCAAAATAGTTGAAACTATGACAGAAGAAGGGAAAGGATCTATTATTCTCACTCTAGAACAGAGACTTGAATATGAAAGACAACAAAGAGAATGGAGAAGACAAAGACAGAAAGAAGCAAGAAGGGAATCTGATAGAAAGAGAGAAGAAGAAAGAAAAATAGAGAATGACAAGAAACAACTAAATTATAATGAACAAGATGACCAAGAAGCTACTTTTGGCTTTCCAATATTAGATACAAGTGAAATATTAGGAGAAGAAGTGAAAATGAAAAACATTCCACCTTCTGTATTGCCTAACTTTTATGGAATGTCAACAGAAGATCCTGACTCATTTATGTTTGAATTCGATATCTTGTGTAGAACTTATGGATACATAGATGAAACACACAAGCTTTGCCTCTTTCCTGCTACTTTGAAAGCATCAGCATTAAAATGGTTCATATGTTTAGCAAAACGAACAATCACTTCTTGGGATGACATGAACAAAAGTTTTCATAAAAAGTATCAAGTCTATTGCAGGCCTAGGGACTTGAAAGAGGATGTTTTTAGAATGACACAACAAGAAGACAAAAGTTTAGAAGAGTATTTGGAAAGATTTTCTTACAATCTTAAAAAATCTAAATAACACTCTCTAAACTCAGATACCATACACGAAATCTTTCTAAAATGTATAAGAGATAAATATCTTGACATTTTGAATGTAATGGGCAAGGGTGATATTTCAAACTTTCCATTTCATCAAATTGTAGATCTATGTCAAAAATATTCAAGAGGAATATCAAAAACTGGAAAGAGAGATATTATTTCAAAAGAAGCAAAATCAGTAGTTGGAGGGGTTACAAGAGTAGAGATAGGGATATTGCTGGAAAACTTCAAAACTGATCTTCTAAGTACATTAGGGACACAAGTAGATGTTCTGAAATAAATCAAAAAGAAAGAAGAACAAGAACAAATCTTAGCAATCTTTTGTCCCAAATGTAGAAATAAGCATGCATTAAGAGAATGTCCTTTAGATAGTGTTCAGGTATGTGGCCTTTGCACAGAAAACCATTTAACATAAAACTGTCTAAAGTTGAAAGAATTGTGAATGAATCCAATGGAAGAAGTACAAGGAGCAGAAGGATTTTACTATGTGGCACCAAGAAGGTCTTGGCAGCCAAGGATTCCTCAACAATTCCCTCAGCAATTCCCTCAACAAAACTATCAGTATCATCCTCAAAACTCTTGGAATACCCCAATTTCGTGGCAAGCTTGGCCTCCATAACAATATCAAAACCAACCTGCACAAGGTTGGAGAGGATATAGTTATGGAAATCAGCCACCTCAACAAATGTATCCTCAACAATACCAACAAAAATATCAATAGCCATTTCCTTACCAAAAGTTTCAACAATATCTCCAGTCCATGCCATTTCTACAATAGAATCCTGCACCATTACTAACACAACCACAACAGCTACAGCTGCCTTCGAACCAGCCTAGACCAACTCAACTACCAGCTCAGTCAGTAGCAAATCCGAGTAACAAAATGGATAAACCTACATACAATGTGGAAGAAGCAACATATTTCCCAACATACTCCATTCTTCCCATAAATGATGTCCATTTAAGGTCTGGGAAAGTACTGCATAAAAATTCTCCTCTGATCATAGAAGAACCAACTGAACAAGGAGAACAACCTGAAACATCACATTCAGAAAATCAAAGTCAGAAAGGAAAAACTATAATAACTCTTACACCACCCTATCCAGAGAGGTTAGCAGAGCAGAAAATTCAAATGTCTCTTCCTTAATTTGATATTTTGGATGAATTAAAAGATGTTTATGTCAAAATTCCTTTATTGTAGGCAATCGAAGAAATTCCAATTTATGCTAGAACAGTAAAGGAATTATGCATCAAGAAAACTGGTAAAAAGAAAAAAGGATCCTACTACAATCCAAGTCATTGGAAAACTAGCTAGTCTTATGTCTACAAAGACATCAGTCAAAAAATATATTGACCCTGGTATCCCTATGGTTACTATTTCAATAAATAATTTTTCAGTTGCAAACACATTAATAGATTTGGGAGCAACTATAAATGTACTGACTACAAAGACAATGAAACATTTAGATTTAAACAACATTAGATCTATTACTACCATTTTAGAGTTAGCAGACAAATCTAAAGTTATACCAGAAGTAATATTAGAAGATATCACAGTCTCTTTGGATTCATGCGAGTATTCTGTAGACTTCCTCATTTTGCAATCGAAAACAAGCTTAGGAGGAAACGCTCTAATCTTAGGCAGATCGTGGTTAGCCACTGCTGATGCCTTTAGAGGATGCAGATCGGGAAGTATGATTATTGCACATGGGAATGAGAGAAAGCACATCACACTTTATTCTCCAGCACAAGCACCTTCTTTAGTATCATTGCTTGAAGTACAAGAACAACAACAAACTAAATCAGTTCTAGGTATTAACCAAGTCTTTGACCTTAGAGAAGAAGAGGAGAATAAAAATATGTTGGATCTTTTCATCTTAGAACTGGATATTTCAGAGCAGCTTAGAGTAACCCAGTATGAAGCTGCAAGTAATCTTTTGAACCACTGTTTTCAGGAAACCTGCACAATTCAATCACTGCAAGATTCATTCACAGATATTTTTCCTGTAAATAAAATTAAGAATTCAAAAACTAAAACAATAGAGATTTATCTTGGAAAACATTTGAATATTGGTAATAACTTACAATCATCGCAAGAACAAGAGGTAATAGCATTGTTACAGAAGTACTCAAAATATTTTGCCCAGGATTAAACAGACATGCAGGGAATTCACCCCAACACATGTATCCACCACATCTATACTGATGACCATACTAAACCAGTGAGGCAACCTCAAAGGCGAAAGAACCCCATGATGAAGGAAATAGTGACAGAAGAACTATAAAAACTATTACAATTTGGATTCATCTATCCTATTTCTGAGTGTGAATGGGTTTCTCCCTTAGTGGTAGTACCAAATAAAAATGGGAAGTGGAGAATATGTGTAAATTACTGGGAATTAAACAAATCAACATTAAAAGATCATTTCCCGCTACCATTTATTGACCAAGTCCTAAATTCATTAGTTGGGAAGAAATTATTTTCTTTTCTAGATGGGTTTAGTGGGTATAAACAAATTAGAATAGCAATAGAAGACTAGGACAAAACAACATTTACCTTCCCATGGGGAACATATGCATACAATTTTTTGCCTTTTGGGCTATGTAATGCACCTGCTACTTTCCAAAGAGTAGTCCTTGCAATATTTGTTGATCTGATCCATGAATGTTTAGAAGTCTACATGGAAGATTTCACTGTATATGGAAACACATTTGACGATTGTTTGAAAAAGCTTGAGAAAGTTTTGAAACGATGCATAGAGACAAATCTATATCTAAGTAATGAAAAATGCTATATGATGTTAATAGAGGGGATAGTGTTGGGACACCATATTTCCTCATCAGGAATTAAGGTGGACCCAAAAAAAATACAAGTCATTGTGAATTTAATGCCACCTACAACTCAAAAGGAAGTAAGAAGTTTCTTAGGTTATGCAGGTTACTATAGGAGATTTATTGAAAATTTCAGTAAAATAGCACTGCCTCTATTCAATTTATTTGCAAAAGATGTTGAATTCCAATGGACAAATCATTGTCAAAATGAATTTCAATTATTGAAAGAAAAAATATCAATTTCCCCCATTCTTCGAGGACCGAATTAGTCTTTGCCATTTCATATCTCCAGTCATGGATCTGATACAGCTATAGGTGCATCACTTGGACAAAAAGAAAACTTGTTTAATTATTCTATATACTTCATAAGTAATAACTTAACACCACCAAAATTGAACTACACAGTCACAGAAAAAGAGATGTTAGTTGTAGGACATGCAGTGAACAAATTTAGGCATTACATAACAGGCTACCAAGTGTTCATTCACATAGACCATTCAGCAATCAAATATTTAATGAACAAAGAAATCACAAATGGTAGAATTATAAGATGGCTATTGTTAATGCAGGAATTTAATATTACAATTCAAGATCGACCAGGGAAAGACAATCAAGTAGCTGATTTCCTTTCAAGGATTCGTACACCTAGTGATCCAAATCCTATTTCATATAATTTCCCAAATGAACATCTATTTGCAATAACTATCAAAACACCATGGTTTGTAGATATAGAAAACTATTTATCCTCTAGAAAATTACCATCCCAATTCACAAAGAAACAAAAATGAAAGATAATTAGAGAAAGTTCTAGATATAGTTGGGTTAATGTTGATCTCTTTTATACTAGCTCGAATTTGATAATAGTAAAATGTGTTAGAGAAGACAAAATATTAGAAATTTTGAAAGTGTGTCATGACGAGCCATGTGGTGGTCATTTTGCGGAGAATTAGACAACCTACAAGGTGCTACAACTTGGCTACTGTTGGCCAACAATATTCAAATATTCCAAAGCCTATGTGAAGAGGTGTGACATTTTCCAAAGAATAGGAAGGCTAATAATATCAGATGAAATGTCACTTAAGCTGCAAGTGCTCATAGAACCATTTGAGCAATGGGCTCTAGATTTTGTGGGACCAATAAATCCACCATCAAACAGAAAGAAGTACATCTTGGTATGTATTGATTATGTTACTAAGTGGGTTGAGGCAAAGGTAGTAGCAAGAGCAACAGAAAAAGCAGTGGTCACATTCCTCTTCGAGGAAATCTTTGTCAGATTTGGAGTACCAAGACAGATTGTAACTTATCAAGGCACACAGTTCACTTCCAAGCTTGTTCGTGATCTTACATAGAAGTACAAGATCAAACATTGAAAATCAACACCGTACCATCCTCAAGCAAACGGACAAGTGGAGTCGACCAACAAAGTCCTGGAAAATATCATGACAAAGACAATACAAATGAATAGGAAGGATTGGTCAGAAAAGTTAAGAGATGCACTATGGGCATATAGAATAACATGGAAAAACACAATTGGGTTCAGTCCATATCAGTTAGTGTAAGGAGAAGAATTCTTGTTACCCATAAAATTTCAAATACACACATTCAAGTTAGCAGCAAAGTTAGGACTGGAATTATCTGAAGCACAACAACAATGAGTGATGGAATTGAATCATTTGGATGAATAGAGATAGAAAGTAGTGGAACACACAACTCTTGTGCAGTAACAAAGGATGAAATGGCATGATCGATTCATCAAGAACAAAACATTCAACAAAGGAGACTGGGCATTATTGTTTGACTCCAAATTCAAAGATTTCAAGGCAAAGTTCACAACTCATTGGCTGGGGCCATATGAGATAGAAGAGATCTTTGATAATGGAGTTGTTAAGATAAAAAAAATTGATCAAGAATCTACTTCATTTGTAGTTAACAGACATAGGCTTAAAGTTTACAATAAGCCTATCAATAAAGAAGATTTTATGAAACAAATGTCAAAAGATACTGAACTGGAAGTAATGGAACAACATAGCAATATGCCTCCCATTATTCCAGAAGAAGAATATATATATATATATATATATATATATATATATTTGCTTGTGAAAACTAGGTAACTGGCACAAAGAAAACATGAATTCATGAAGGAAAACCAATAAGTTTGGCCTGCATGAATTCAAAAAATTTATGTAACTTTGATAAAATTTTGATTTTGTAGAATGCACCCTACAAAAAAATACAAGACTTGAGGACAAGTCTTCAGATAAGCAAGGGGGAAGTTGCAAAAGAAACTCAGTTGAGTAGCTGAAAGTTTGAGCAGCTGAATTGAAGAAGGAACTTGAATTCTATTGAAGAAGGGACATGAAACATTATTGGAAACATTGTGCAGAAGGGACCTGAAATATTAGAAGAAACATGTATTATATGACTATTGGTTTGCGGGGGGCTGACCCAGGTTTAGCGTTAGTTAGCCAAACAAATACCTACACTACTAGCCCTTTCGGCATCAGCTCATAGAGCGCGAACTGAAGTCTCACCCAAAGAAGTGCTAGAACCAAGTTTTTGCACCCTTGAAATGGTTGTGATGTCGGTTTATTTCAGCTATACCTTCCTGCATGCAGGTTGCTTAGCCCTCTGTTTCACCCTTCAGTAGCTTCGCGAAAGGATATAATCGGATTTTGCACAGTCCTAACCAGGGGTTGATATACTTTCGCGCTACTAGGGCAGCAAACTGTGATATTTCCTAAACCAAGCTAAGTGTCTTACTTATCTTATTAACAATCTTAGTTAACTTCGCGTAAATGGATGTTCATACTTGCATTTACTTAACCAATATAATTACATATATTCATGCATCATATAATAATTATAAGTAAAATTCATACCCAATATAACAGATGCATAAACAGGAAATAAAGACACAGAAATTGTAGAGTACTTCTCTTTATTGATAATTTTGAATAATTACAAACTCAACCTACCTTGCACACTTCGCTGCCAGGGTCTGCGCACTTAGCTGCGGAATTCTAGGCCTTTGCGCACTCAGCTACAGACCCTTTACCTATGCTACGACCCAAAACTTAGACTTCCACTTTAGAGCTATCTCTCATACATGTTCGATATTAATTACTTACCTCTAACTACTTAGAGCTTAGCTCTATTTATATAATCCATGGTCCGCAGACCATGGGTAGATCTTCTACAACCGACATCACATTTCCAAAATAAGGGCGAACAACCCTATGACTCTTTAACAACTACACGCTCCGCGACCACGAAATGAGGACTCTTTATATTTGGATTACAAAATTGGACCAAAATATGGGCTTTAAGCCCCAAAACTGCCTTTGGGGGATCCCGTGCTCAATAGCCCCCCAACGCAAACATTGTGACTTGCTCTCAAGTCACTCTGCAGGTGCGGAGATCTTAGCGTGAAGACCTTCCAGCTCTGTTTGGATCATCGCAACTTCGACAGCACATTGAGCAGCTGCTTGTTGGAATTCTTCCACCCGCTGCTTGGTGACTACTACTGAAATACTACCCTGAATCATTTGTTGAGCTACCTATAGTTTCATGAGCTTTCATTAAATGGAGGATGTGATCGCATAAGCCTCATCTATCCATGGCTATAGGCGCACTTTTAATATTGTTTCTTTATGCTGAGTGGCATCCACCTGTTCCTTGAGCGCGTTTGCCTCCTACATCCATGTGAGCCTCTATGTAAGGGAAACCATTTGTGTAGTCCCTTTTACCTTGCCATACCTCTATTGTAGCTTGCGCGCCTCTGTCTCTAGGTGCTCTACATTCGGGTCCTCCTGCAAGGTGTTTAGGACCTTGAATGACTGTTTGAAAAGCTGCCTGCAATCTGCCACTGCACTGTCAACTGCCGCTATTGCTGTTGTAACAATGGTGGTATGTTGTTCCCGGCCTTCCGGCAGAGTTGAAGGGTGCGCCTTCAATTGAAATTCTGCAATCTGTAGGTTCAGCTCTAGTTGAGCCTTGGCCATCTCTGCTTGAGCATCGCGCACTGTTGTGGCTAACTTGCTGACGTGTGCCTCCACTGATTCTTCTGCCTGAATGTTCAACTCTAGGACCATCTGATAGGCTTCCTACACTACCTACATTATTTGCATGTTCTGCTCCACTGCCTCATTGTGTTGCAGGCCCAACTGCACAATGTTGATGCATTTCTCGCTCATCACCTGTAGAGCGCGACTCTCTCAGGCCCTAAGTTTTGCGGTGACTCCATCCTACAAGAGGTAGAGCATCTCCTGAGGGAGTGTAACCATGTTCAATACTACCCTTTTCAAACTACTAACTGTGGGCTTGTCATCCTCCTTCTCTATAGTAAGTGCCCCATCTGGTAGCACTATCGTGTTGGTCACTCTTGTGCGCAAACATCTCCTCGGCAGCTGAAGTGTCAATTGTAAGGCTGGTGGATGTTGTGCTAGCCTATGGAGTGTGTACCTGCAACTCTTGAAACTATGTCTAGAGAGCCCCCAATACCAACCGCTATTGTTTTTCGAACTGTTGGAGGGCCTCCATGGTGACATCCCTCATCGTTTCGCCGATATCATGCAAATCCCCCTCAGTGAGGGTGATTGGGTCAAAATATGTCTTTGATGCCTTTGTTTTCTTTCGTGGCACTACCTACTCTTGTGGTCGCAGACACTTGAGTTGGGTGGATGTCGTCTGTGGGTCCATGCCACCTTTTTCTGTCTATGTTTCTGCCTCAGTTCCTCGTGAAGGTGACTTCTATCCTTCTCACTCTTCTCCTCCAGTTTTCTACTATTTTTCTAGTTTCGCGATGTCACACGCTACCTGGGCATTAGCCTTTGCTTTGTCCCTTCTACGCTTCTCTGCCAGCTGTGCCATTCGAAGCTTTGTCCCTTCCTTCTTGCGCTGCACAGCGGACTTGTCCATTTCCATCGCGGAGCTAGCTGGAGCGCGCCACTCCGGTGGCCAAGACTCAAGGACTGCGAAAATTACATCATCAGTCACCAAGTACAATAGGTTATGCCATGTCTTCGTAGGGTCCCTCTGCGCCCTGATAAAAACATGGTGGAAATCCTCTTTGAACTCTACAAACTAACGTATGCTATGGGTGACAATCACGGCTTGCGATTGATCCCCATCCAGATATTCATCTCCATTAAGACCGAAAATATCTTGCTTTCTTTTATTCACTGTGCATCCTTGGTTACCCAAAGTGAAGCATACTTTGTTGCCTCTGGAAGGTTTGGCACAATCGAAGGGAATTGGCTATCTTTAAGCAGCTCCCATGCCACCAGTACGATTGACAATAGGATCCATGATTAGTGAAACGTTTTGCCATGCTTTTGTGCCTCATGACAGTTTGCAAGGAACTCGTTGCATAGATAGTTTTCCCAGTTGAACTGGACTCCTTCCGCGCATTGGGTTGCTAGTGTAATCACAAGCGCAGGCACCTCATTTGCGCGACACTTCTGCATGAATTTCCTTGCTAGTATTTGTGTTGCAACCTTGACTATAGGGTTGTTAATGCTGGAGATGGCATATCCTTGCTTCTTCTTCTCCAACTTGAACTTCTTATTCATCGTTTCTGCGAGGGCCAACTTGCCACCTTTTCCTTTTGAAATATTGGCTAGATCCTCCCCTGGGTAAGGAAGCCATGTGATTCGATGAATCAAATGGTCTGTGAAGGGAATGGGCTCCTCTAGCCACAAACACCCATCATGCACGAAGCAGAGCAGTTGCCTAATGTCGAAGACGGTCACTGGGGCGCAATGGTAATGCAACACCTAGAGCAAGTTTAGCAACCTTTATTTCTCTATAGCCTTGAGCCATTTGTGCAGCTCCAATTCAATCATTCCAGTCGTCGCGTCAATCTGCCGGTGCATTAGCTGCTCTGTCGCTAACTGCGGGAATTTCTCATGATTCGTGAGGTCCCAATCTTCAATATTTAGGACAGGAACTCACTCTAAGTGTGGTCCCTCAGAAACAATATCATCTGGGAGCAACGGGGTTTGCAAGGAGCTCTTGCTCTCATCTATGTCCTTCAGCACCTTGGCTTTGCCCTTGCGCAGAGGAACATATTCTGGTAGCCTAGTAATAAGGTCTACACCCTGGGTTTCAACTTCCATTTCCTCGTCCTCCTCATCCACTAGGATTTCTTTAGATTCCTCTTCATCGGCCTCCATATTAATGGCCTTCCCCTTTTCCTGCAAGGTGAGCTTGGTCCTCTGTGGTTTTCATGGTGAGACGCACACCAGGATCATAGCCTTCTTATCCTTCTTAGGTCTCGGTGTTCTGGGTGATTTAGGGACCTCAACTATTATTTGTCATTTTCTCGGGCTTCTACTACTACAATTTCCTGCACGGATTCCTTAGCTATCACTACTCTTGTGCCCATGGCTTCTGCGGGTGCTGACATAGTGCTATTCCACAATTCTTGCAGTGCCTCTGGTAGTTGCTCAAACAATGAATTCACTTTCAAAGTCTCGAATAGGTCTTGGTTCATGTATACTTAAGCTCTTAACAACTCAGTTCTTAAAATTCCAAGTGTTTTTCGCTGGACAACCACTTGTAATTTATAGGGCCTTTTGAATTTGAATTCGACCGTTCCCCCCACATTTGGCCCATTAATGCTAGATTCGTGGTAGATTTTCAAGAATCTAGCCCATAAATATCGCCTTAAATGCATGCTGCCCACTCCATTTGGCCTCAAACCGACCATCAAATCATGAATAGTGGCTTTAATGGTCACTTTCCGGTGGACCTGCGCACTAGTGCAACTCTCTTCGCTACTTCGCACAATCCTGACATCGCGCAGATCCATAACTCGAGTAGTGTAGTTTATAGTCTTGTGCCTCCTTTCAGCTGCCTATAGCACTAAGACTATGCTTCTATCAGCTAGTCAGATGGGTGAGCCACTTGTGTATGGCTTCAAATGACTGCCATTCACTTTTCTTGGGAAGGGATCTCCATTCAAATTAACCAACTAGACCACACCACCATTGGTAATCTTCTTAATAACATATGGCCCCAGTCAATGAATTCCGAGTTTCCCTAGAAATTTATCAAACTTACTGTCATACAACAACACCAATTCATTCACCGTAAAGGTGTGTAGCTTAATATGATGGTCATTGCACGCTTTTTCATGCTGCTTTTGTACCTATTGATGAAATCTAGCCAAAAACCTCTCCTCTTCCAGCTCATCCAACTGCACGAGCCTCTATTCCAGGGCTCCACGATCCATCATACCTATGAGCACTGCTATGTGCAGACTAGGCATGATGTATTCCATAGGCATCACCACTTCAACCTTGTATACCAGTCTAAAGGGTGTCTGTCCTGTTAACCTCTTGCATGTTGTCCGATAAGCCCACAATACTGGAGGTATGCGTAGGTCCCAATCACTTCGCTGAGCAATGCATACCTTGGTCAACGCATTTTATTGCACTTTGTTGAATGCCTCCACTTTCCTGTTAGCCTGTGGGTGATAAGTAGTGCTCTTTTGGTGATACACCTAAAATTCCTCCGTTAGTGCGTTGATCGTCTCATTCAAAAAGTGCATACCATGATCACTCATCAAGATCTTTGGACATCCAAATCACATCAGTACATGCTCAAATAGAAACTTCGCAGCAGTTGTGCCTGTGCAATCCTACATCGGCTGCACTTCTACCCAACGAGTCAAGTACTTTGTCGCAGTGATAATGTACCTCGTGCCTATCTTTCCTTGGGGCTGAATCGGTCCTACAAAATCTATTGCCCACTTTTCGAAGGGTTTCAATGTTACTTGTGGATTCAAAGGCATTTCATTCGTCTGCAATGGCTTGCCTATCCACTAACATACATCACACACCTTGCAATATGCTTTTGAATCCTGATGAAGGGTTAGCCACCAGAACCTGACACGTAGAATCTTCTGGGTGTTTTCTCTTCCTACATAATGTCCTCCTCTGGCACCCTGTTACAGGGAAAAGTGTCTATATAGAACTGCTCTATCCCACTAAGGTGTGACAGTTGCCTTAGAAACAAATAGAGAAAAGGTACTTATGTTTTTCCTTTATGAATTATAGATAGAGAGGAATAGAAAGACCAACCTCTGTCTTGCACTAATCCCTTGATTCGATCCCTCTCTTCTTTGATAGTCCCTAGCTACCTGCTCCCTTGCACACCTAGCTTCACAAAGTACCTGTAAGATCACAGAAGCATAGCACTATACAAAGACATGGATCTATATTCATAAACAATCTAGGATCAGATGTAAATTGACCATACAAATGTAACAAGCGTCAATGATACAAAAGCATGGAGGAAAACTCAAATAGCTTTTATTGATAAACAAGAAAGATCCAGGAGGAGTTACAACCAGTTGTTCCGACCCAGCATCAACCTCCCAGCAAAGAAGCCCCTCTTCACCTCAAACAAAGCTTAGATCACCCAACAATCTGATGTTTGTCTCTAGAAACCAACAGCAATTCCTTACAATATGCAAAATTCCAGCCTCCGGATCTCTGGGATGAGGAATCCATATATAGATATCTGTAAGGGGGATGAGTCAGCTTGTGATTTGATTAGTGTCTTCTCTCTGACAGTTTTTGCTTCCACTTGGAGACTGAGGGCCTCTTACTCATCCTTGGTCGAATTCAGTGAGGCAAGTGTCACAGGAGAAGATTCTGGAAGCTTCCATTGCCTCTCCACCTCGCGGAATGACACTGCCATTTGTCATTTCTCACCCATCACACCCCACAAAAGGGAATTTTGAAATGCAACGCAACCTCACAGTGTATTTGGGTGAGATGCAACGCAGCTAGCCAGTGGAGCAGCTGCAATGATCCTGTTTTGACCAATTCTGAGTAGTTTCAAATGGAGAACTTCTGGGAGAAGCTGTAATCTGTTGACCTTGTTGCTTTAGGGGTTAGAACAACACTTTTAGGGACTTAGGAGCCCTTGGTTTATGGAAATTTCATGCTTGGGGTTGTAGGGCACAAAAATGTCTATAACAGTTGCCCCCTAAAGTATGAGGCCGTTAACCTTTTGGTGTCGGGTGAAATTCTTTATTATGAGGATCCGAAGTTGTTTCAATGCTAGGAGGAGACCTGTAATAAGATACAATACAATACATTATCTTCATAATATTTTCATGATCTAGCTGAGGCGGGCATTCCCATGCTCAGCTTTGTAAATTCATTTTCATGTACATAGGACAGACAACCGTCTGAGTGTAGACTGATGATTCTGATAGAGCCATCATCCTTTTGAGTGGATGATTATCTGTGCGGAAATGATGTACATTTAATGTCTTTATTTCCCTGAATATATATCGCAGCCCGGATGGATGAAACTAGATCCGGGGTCTTCAATCTTGTCCTATCTTCACTCAAAGTACAAGTCGATCCATGTGAGAAATGTTCTGAAGTCGAACATGGAAATACATTGCTTGATTACCAGTCAATGATGTAAACTGTTAACAAGCACAATAGGAATCACCGATAATGATAATGACCCTCAAGGTACTACAGTACAATTCACATGGTGTGAATAAAGGACTTGGCGTAGAACACCACGCAAAATCTTTCGGTCGAAGGCCATTGATGTAAACCTGTCGTTGGAAGTGAGAAACTTGCCATTGAGGCATGCAAGCTTCAAAGTACTGAACGGGGTGTTCCTAGATCAACTTCTTGGATAATGAGCTGATGTCGACAAGAAGTGATCCATCACAGGAGGGCCTTAATGAATCCCACATCAATGACACGGAACGGAGCAAATGATTTTAATGGAGGTGAAAACGATATGGTGATATAAGGTTCAGGGTGGCGGTCATGAAAGAATGGAGTATAATGTATGGTAGTGGGTGAGACACAGGTGAATTTTCTGAATGACTTCTCTTGAACATATTGGCGACACTGATGTGATGGATTGGTAGCATTAACCCGAAATGTGGATGGTATGGCGTGACCATGGTGATGTGACCGGTGAATGAAACAACCCAACCCGACTCGGACATGGAGCGGAAGTGTCATGTTCAAGAGTGACTTGCTACCAACAAAGTTTCCTTGAGTTTTCTTCCCAACTTTTCCCCAGTCATTGCTGACCAGTACCTCTTTATTTTTGTCAAGCTTGAGGAAGATAACATATGCTTGTTCTATAATTTTCCCTTCGGGCAAACCCATCGCTATGTTTTAACGAGCCTAGCGATAGTGAAACTCGTTCTCGTCTATAGACAAGTTTGTCGCTATTAATCTTTTTAACGAGTTTAACGACAAAGATAACTCGGTCCTTTTCAATTTTAGAGAGTCTAAAAAGGAACGTAAAGGTAACTCCAAAATTCCTTTTTCGTCATCTAATCCCTTAAGTCCGAAAAATTATAAAACAATACAAAAGGGATTGATTTTCGATACTTTTAACGAGCTGAACAAAACAAGCACTCGATCTTTTTGTGTAATAATCCCTCAGGTCCAAAAAGATTAAAATCTAGAGGAGGGATAGCACTTCCTGTCCCTTTAACGAGCTGGAGAGGCCAATGGCTCGGCAATCTTTTCATATTTTACGAGTCAGTTGAAAAGAGCTTAAAGGAGACTCGTCTTTCGAGGAACAAGTGATAAAACGGGTAGCAGCTGATTCCAGGTAAGGTTTGGAATTTTCCAATCACAGTAGTGTCACAAGGATGACTAGTGAAATCACTCTTCGCAGCTGCTCCTCAAAATGGGTAAACAATCAAATGGAGGTGAATGATCGGCCAATGAAAAAGTGGAGGTGATGGTGCAAACACGACCAAGGCTTTAATGGCTAAAGTACTACATTCACGATGGTTATTTACCGGGGAATAGTTCATTTTTTAATGAGCTTAAACGCGGGTGTAAACATTTGCTCATGGCTTATGTTTATTTTTAAACGAGCTTGAACTATGTGCTAAAACTGCTCGATGCGGGTTTATTTTTTAACGAGCTTGAACCTTGCGGTAACATTGCTCGATTAATACAGTCGTGTGATAAGAATGTCTCATATAAAAATGGAAACTTTTAGAGATTTTCCCCACATCCTTTCTTTATGCAAGTTAGGAAACGACCAATCCTACGAGTTTAAAGGGTTAGAGGTCCTAAAAATTTAAAAAATAAATAGTCGCTCTTCGCTTGCATGCCAAAAGGCTTGCATGCCCCCAGGTATAAAACAGAGTTTCAAGGTTACCCCTTCTTTAGTCCGTTAAAACATTTGTTTTACCGAGAGAGGCCTACCTCTTACAGGTTACCAAAGATAGTTCTATTTACGGCGTAAACAAAACACTTCTCCGGCGATGTCTACCGAAATAAACAAAGGTGAGCGGCGATGCCTGCCAACTCACATAACTTTGACAAGAGGATCTTATTCCAGTCCAACTCCCTCTTCCAATCACGGATGGGAGTACGGAGGTCATATTCTCTCGTGTAAACCTACCCTATACCTAAAGTTTTCCTGCCGAAGCAGACCAGGGTGCATGCCCCCTGGGTTTCAGTCATGTTCTCTCGAATCACTCGCGCTCATCGGGTAGACGGACTGGAGATTGAGACATTTCTTGCGTGAAAAGACAATTTAGGGATGGTATATGACTATTTGCTATGTGTGATTTGGGAAATGAAAGCTGGTCTACAAGCTTGACCACTCTTCCTTCGTGCGGAAAACACATCACTCTAAATAGTGATGAGACAATAGCTCTCATGCAATAAATATAGTCTCGTCCAAGGAGTAGATTGTAATCCATGGGTCCTTGAACTACCATTACGTTCATGTGAACGGTTTTCCCTTTCAATGTTATGGGCACAGTGGGAAGGATCCCTAACGGTTGACTGGTTCCTTTATCAAAACCTGTTAGATTTCTCATCTCAGGCAAAAGCGATGGCAAACCAAGCGCTTTCCAAGCAATTGAGGAAAGGATACTCACAGAAGCCCCCTCATCTATGATGGTACCAGCCATAACAATTCTATATATTTGAACAATAATCCGGAATGGTATACTGGCCGGTAAATGTGGTCTGCCTAGTTGATTTCAGTCGAAGGAGACAACTAGGTTGCTTGGAGGTGGGACCGAATAGACGGCCGGGTACGACTCTGACGAACTTCCTTCCTGCGGTAAAGGAACGGGTAAATTGCCCCCATGTTCATTGGAGTCTGTGCTTATGAAAAGAATTTGGACGGTGTCATCCTTGTTCTCTTCAGTGACTGTATCATCTAAAGATGGAACCTCTGAAGGCAAGACTGGGTCAACTGCCGCCTCGACCTTTTGACTTTTGTCTGGTATGGATTCAGATGGTTTATCTTCAATGATAGGTGCTTCGGTTGACCACCTGAGCGGGCCAGCCGGATTTTCAACTAGTGACGGACTCGGAAAGAGTTTTTTATATCTAGGAGGAAGTCGTAATGGTGAAACCAGACGATCATCCAAAACTCTTTTAGCTTCATCTAAGAAGGGACAACGGTGGACGGCATGATCACCTTCGCACAGTTTGCAAGGAAAACTATAGTTTCCTTTTTGTCCTGGGGCTTCACTTTCACTAGTTGACGGTGTGTTTTCAACATGATCATCAGAGGTTGATGACACCGGGTTGTGCAAACGAGGAGACCAGTACCTTAAGATCCGAGGGATGCAAGGACAATCTCTATGATAGTGGTCTCCTTTGCAAATGACACATGGCGATTTAGGCCTGGTCGGTGCAGTGTGTGGATTTTCGCTAGACGACACTCGTTTTCCCCCATTTGTTTTTGGCTCCTTCTTCTTCTTCTCTTTCTTCTTCTTTTCCTTCTTCTCCTTAGGTATTTGAATTTTGGCTTTACCAGCCCCGTCAAGCAAAGAGGAAGGAGGAGAGGAAGAATTAGAGGAAGTAGAAGGTTGGTGGGTAACTCTGGACTCATCTAATTGCTGATTCGATTGTTCAGGAATTGTGGTGTTCTGAACGACAGAGGTTGAGAAGAGCCATATAGGCAAACCAATTGTCAGTCCTGGAAGTGACAATGTGGCCATATGGGGTGCACCAACATCTCCCCAAGAGGAGAAGGGACTAGGATTTCCTCCAAGGGGAATTCCTTGGTTGGTGGATTCCATTTTCTCAAACCAAGATCAACGTAGGAAAGGGGTAATGAATATTCCGCTTAAAATAAATTTTAGACGCTTTGACACAACTTGTTTTTTCAGTTTTTAAGAGTCGAGAAAAAACAAAAGATGACTCTAGTCGCCTTCGATTTTTAATGAGCCTGAAGTGACAAGTGCTCAGATGGACCTTTTCCGTTAAGGAGTCTGAAAAGGAACGAAAGGGACTGCTCTAGAAGTCTAGGTAGAGGGAGTACCAAACCAATCACAAAACTGCAGAATAATTTTTAAGGTACGACAGTCAATCTTCCCGAATGCTGTGTTCAGTGCATTGCGATCGATAGGGCGGCAGACACGGCTTCCTATGGATAAAGGATTAAGCCTATTGGGGTCTCCCAAAATATACTCGACGGTACATGGGAGCACAAGTCCGTACTGGCACTTATCGTCTCAAAGTGGAGGAATCACCCAACCATCAGTGAGAACAACAGTTACCAGGCTTTACGACGCCGGAATACGTCTCTAGCCTAGACCTCTAAATGTTGTGCGTTAAGTTCCAAAGCGTTGTTAGATTCATTGAATTTATTTTAAGTTGATCTTGCTTATGAAGTTTGCCTTTCGGGTTCACCACGAGATGTAGATGTAATTCCTAAAATGCAATCTAAGATGATAAACAAACTTTTTATCTTCTTTATGCAATGAAAATCCTAGCTACTAGGGAAAAGAAAGACATAATCTTTTCACAAAGAGCAAAGAGCACACTCTAAATGCACTTTTCCTAAATCAAGCCAATCAGACTGTCTATATGCAAATGCACATGCATGTGTTTGTTTTCGACTTTCTTAGTATATGTATGCTAAAAAGAAGGTTGATGCACAAATCTAAATTTCTTTTCAAGCGATAAATATAAACAAGCTTCTTTTCGAAATCAAAAATGGAAACGATTACGACACCTTACGACTTTGAAATGAATACTTGTTTTTGACACTAGAAAATTACAAATTCAGACCAAAAGCAATAGTAACAGGATAATCGACCATCAACAGCAATCAAACTCTTTCCTACGATTGAAATTGACACTTGCAACAGTTTCAAATCAAAGAGCGACAGTACGATTATGCTACTTTTGCAAAGGAGAACTGTAAACGACTCAACAAACACACAAAAACATCTACAATTCTTTTGTACAAAGGAGGCGGAATAACAACAAAGAAAAGGAGTTTCAAATAGAGATATACTGATCACAGGTAGCAAAATTCAGGAATAGAACTGGAAAGAATGAATCATAGAAGCCATAACTGCACAGAGCTAGTCTAATCAGCGCACCTATAACACAGAGAATCTGAAATGCAGCGCAGGTTGTCCACTCGGGAAGTGTGCTGAAATTCAGAATCTCTGAACAGTACCTGCGCTGGGCCAGAAACGAGACTCTGTTCGAGTTTTGGGTCACAGTTTGCAGTTCAGTTCTTGGTTTTTGGCCGAGTAAAAAGCAATCAGTAATGCAACAATCAGGGGTAGATCTAAGGAGGATCTAAGAGCTGTCACAAGGGCAATCAAATAGTTTGTGAATCAGTTGTTTAAATCATAAACAGATCCAGTGGATGGATTGAAGCAGCAGTTATCTACTTTGCATTTGTTATGGCAAATGCAGTTCGAATGCTACTTATAAGTTTATGAAACAAACAACAAAGAATGATAAACAAACAAACTAATTATCTCCCCAGCGGAGTCGCCATTTTGTTACAGGGAAAAGTGTCTATATAGAACTGCTCTATCCCACTAAGGTGTGACAGTTGCCTTAGAAACAAATAGAGAAAAGCTACTTATGTTTTTCCTTTATGAATTATAGAGAGAGAGGAATAGAAAGACCAACCTCTATCTTGTGCTAATCCCTTGATTCGATCCCTCTCTTCTTTGATAGTCCCCAGCTACATGCTCCCTTGCACGCCCAACTTCACAAAGTACCTGTAAGATCACACAAGCATAGCACTATACAAAGACATGGATCTATATTCATAAACAATCTAGGATCATATGTAAATTGACCATACAAATGTAACAAGCGTCAATGATACAAAAGCATGGAGGAAAACTCAAATAGCTTTTATTGATAAACAAGAAAGATCCAGGAGGAGTTACAACCAGTTGTTCCGACCCAGCATCAACCTCCCAGCAAAGAAGCCCCTCTTCACCTCAAAAAAAGCTTAGATCACCCAACAATCTGATGTTTGTCTCTAGAAACCAACAATAATTCCTTACAGTATGCAAAATTCCAGCCTCCGGATCTTTGGGATGAGGGATCCATATATAGATATCTGTAAGGGGGATGAGTCAGCTTGTGATTTGATTAGTGTCTTCTCTCTGACAGTTCTTGCTTCCACTTGGAGACTGAGGGCCTCTTACTCATCCTTGGTCAAATTCAGTGAGGCAAGTGTCACAGGAGAAGATTCTGGAAGCTTCCATTGCCTCTCCACCTCGCGGAATGACACTGCCATTTGTCATTTCTCGCCCATCGCACCCCACAGAAGGGACTTTTGAAATGCAATGCACCCTCACAGTGTATTTGGGTGAGATGCAACGCACCTAGCGAGTGGAGCAGCTGCAATGATCCTGTTTTGACCAATTCTGAGTAGTTTCTCATGGAGAACTTCTGGGAGAAGCTGTAATCTGTTGACCTTGTTCCTTTAGGGGTTAGAACAACACTTTTAGGGACTTAGGAGCCCTTGGTTTATGGAAATTTCATGCTTGGGGTTGTAGGGCACAAAAATGTCTATAACACACCCCCATAAGCGTCCATGACGATGTTGTTTCATTCAAAATTAGGTACATACCTTCATAGTATTTCATCATTCCCCATCTTGTATAGATGCCTAGCAATGATAGAGAAGTCTACCGCGCGCACCACTAATTCCTTCTTTTGTTGGACAGAGTATCATTCCGGCATAGTTCCAGTTGTTAGAAAGTGTATTATATCCTCAAAATGTCCATCCGCAATGCGCATGGCAAAGAGATGCGCGTCAAGTAATCCCTCCTCCAAACTAGTAGGTTCCTCCCCTGTCTTGATGTGCTAAAGGTGGTCAGGTCCTGCGTTCAATCATCCATGCTTTACAACAAATTCAAAATTGTATTCTTGGAACAATAAAAGCCATCTGCAAATTCTTCCCGCCAACACAAGCTTATTGACTAGGTACTTCAACGTGAAGTGGTTCATATACATCTTAAAGTGGCCTCCTAGTAAGTAGTTTCAGTACTTCTAGAGTGCATACACCATTGCTAGCCCTTCCCACTCAGTGGTAGAATAGTTCCTCTCTTCTTTGGACAATTGCGCGCATGGATCATTCTGCCTATCATACTTGTCTGTCAGTCACATCTTAGGCTTCCTAAACCATGCTCTCATCATCCTCCTACATTCACGCCAATCATCAAAGCTTCCCTTGTGCGTACCCCACCATCTTGCAGGCGTAGTGCATAGTATGTAGTACAAGGCCTGGAAGCGTTGCTTTTCTGGTACCTCCCTTTCAAATGCATCCAAAAAGATATCTACCTCAGTTAGACCATCATAAGTAGGCATATTCCTTTCCTCTGACGACACACAGTGCAGTGACCGAGTCATCATATTGCAATTCAGCGTAGTTACTTCGTGTAACCGATTCTACCAGCATTCTATTTCTTCGTCAGAATCTGAAGTGCAGGAACTCTCGCGCTCCCATGTAATCCATCCATCCGTGGTGGGATTCACCCAGTCTTGGTCTCACGTTGTTATCTTATAGATGCAGTCCAGATCATCATCACTTTCATAGTCACAAACTGGTTCCGTATAGAGCGATCCCTTAGCAGGATCCAAGGGTATTATTATGTGTAGTAATTGATTCTCAAAGATCATCTTTTGCTTCTTCAGATTGATTACCTAGTTCATATCAGTAGCCCAATCAATTCCCAGGAGCGCAGGGTAGGGATTGCAATCATCCACAATTTCTATTACTTCAAAATTTGCCAGCGTGCTAGCTCCCTCAATATCCATGGTCACTCCCTACAGCCGTCCCATGGGTATGATTTTCTACTGATTCACCATCCTTAACTGAATTGGAGACCATTGCAGTGCAGGTCGCCCCATTCATTCCCAAGTCTACTTTGGTAGTACATTCACATCTGATCCCAAATCCAGAATGAATTGATCCATTTCGTATTCTCCGATCTACATGATGAGCCTCATTTCATGCCCCATCCTTGTCTTATGCTTTCCGATCTTGCGGACTACACGCGGTTCACCTGGCGCGGTCCCAGCACATCTATTGATAAGTTCCTGTAACCCTTTCATAGCCTTATTATCGTGCAGTAACTTCATACAGGTTTCTAGGAAAGTAGTGAGCATAGAGGGGTCCATCTCCCTCTTTGGTTTATCCTTGATTCCTGAAGTGGAGGCCTCGGCGAAGCTCTTCTTAGCTTCCATGAATGCTTTGTGGGCGCACTCCAAATCAAACTTGGCCTCTTTTGTCGGGGCTTTGCGAACCCATGTGTTGTCTTTCGGTTGTTTCCCCTTGTCATCTCCCATCGTGATTCCACTTTGGAGCACTATATTTACATTCGGATCTTCCTCGCACAGCTTAGACCTCATCATTTGCAGGTTCAGAGTCGGGGGAGGTGGTATCTCTCCTTTGTCATGTATCTTGGCTATCAACATAAGACAATATTCTGTTTCATGATCAAACAGCTTGCAATACTTGCACCACTGGCGTGTTGGATTAGTGAAATCATGGGAAAAGTGTCCTGACCCTCCGCAATTGTAGCAAATCAACTGTCTGTGACCTCTACCAGGTCCTCCTCTGCCTTAGCCTCATCCACGCCCCTGAAATCCTGTCCGAGCCATCCCTGCATTCTGGTCAAGGGGCCATGTTTCAGCTTGAACTCTGTAGGTGGGCATTCTATCCATCATCAATTCATAACTCCTGCAAGTACGCTTATCATGTCCCATGGATCTACAAAAGTTTCAAAACAATTGTTGCGAAGTTTGCGTATACTTCTGTAACAAGTGACAGTTGTCCGTGGCATGTCTTTTGGCTATTTGATAGATAGCGCACCACAAAGCAGGTGCTGTGCTAGGGCCTACTTGAGCTTCTGGCCTTAAAGGCTTTGGTCCTCCTCCTGTAAAGTCATTTGTAAAGATCGGGTAGTGGTCTTTGTCATGACCGTGACTCTTGCATTTCACGCACCATACCTCTTCACATACCTCTGGCTGAACCATCTTATCCTGCTTCAAGCTTTGCATCTCAAGGCACAAATTTTTCAGTTGCACGTGGATCTGCTAAACTCCTAGATTAGGATCTTGCATCGAGGTCTCATGTAGTCTCATGGAAATCTCCAAGGCCTCTACCTAACTTGTTATCTTCTGCTGTGACAGCGCACTTCTTAAGTGAGGTAGTAGCGAAGCCACAAACTACTCGCGATGTTGTCCATTTGTCAAATTCATGTTGACATCGCAGATCATACATTTTAGCCTCTGATTTAGTTCCCAAGGCATCTTGCCTAGTAGCATCGTGATCTCTTTGAATCCCACAATGACTATGCTTCAGATTTAGGCTTGCTAAATTCCCTATTTAGTGTTGCTTGGATGTCCACTACTCTAGTGTTCGGGTTATCTTTGGAGTACTTAATATACCTGGTTAGCGCGGGATCTTGCAGAGCACTAACTAGTGTTTCCTTCTTTATGTAATCATATGTTCCACCTTGAGCTTCCCATACAGCCCTCATAATGAACCAGAATTGGTTCGGGTCCTCATTTCCTAAGCCTTTGAACAAAGGCAACTTCACTGTGTTTGCCATACTGAATCATAGTGGAGGTGGAGTTGGTATGGGTGAAGGTTGAGGCAATGGTGGTGAAGACGGAGGTGGTGTGGGTGGAGGTGGTATTCACGGAAATCCTTGTCTTATCAACTGAATAGCACTTCGCGGAGAGACCATTACTATCCCTTCTTCGTCCCTTCGTGGTGGTGAAATCAAGGGGCTATACTCCAGACCTTTATTTCCTTTGTTTCTGTAACTAATCCTGGTTCGCATAGTTCCAAACATCAGGTAGCTGCTAATGAGCCTCATAAATGGGTAATTATATGGGCTCATTTTACCATCTAACCTAGTCAAATCAACCATTCTCTTAGCTTATTGTATGATTTCCTAATTATATTTATGCTTATAGGGTGAGTTGAGTTAGTTATTATGCCATGTGGTCTAACATGTATTTAATGCATATTATTGATGGATTTCGAGGTCAAAGTCAAGGATCTAGTGGTCAAACTCCAAAAATAACTTGAAGTAGACAGAGGAGAGAACTTATAGGAGGAAATCCCCTCATTTATTGCTCCTCAATTTGAATTCCCCTTCATTTAGCTCGGAGTACAAGCAGCTGAATCATGCACTAGAAGGCAGCCAAGCAAGTGGAAGATGATTGATAGTTATATTGAGTTTTGGAAGCCAAGCCTCCCTGATTTTAAGGAAGTTGTTGGTAGCTTCAGATTTATAAGTAGAGAGGCCTAGGGCCTCTCTAGGGTCGACTTTTTTGCTTGTGTAAACTCTTCAAATTTCGAGCTTACCATTTTATGAGAGTTTTATGTAATCTTGCTATTTTTTGATAATGAAGATGGAATCCTTTCTGAGCTAGCACTGAGTTACCTCAGATTGCTAAAGCTCTTGGGTTAGGGCCCAATCCAAACAGCCAAGCTTCTCTTTACTTGTGTTTGTATGCTTTACTTCAGTTTGTAGATTAGTTTGTTGTTAGATGTATTTCTCTTATGGTTAAGAATAGGTTGCTTTTGATGATTTAGTAGCTTGCTTCCATTTGTGCTTTCTGTAGTAGGTTAAGAAGTGATTAGAGAAGATTAAAAAGGCTAGCAACAGTGCCTTCACCTCTCTCCCTCCCTCTAGGACCATGATTTGAGGCAAAGACTCTCTTGCTGTCCCAAAAACACAGAGTTTCCTCATTCCTAGGACTTCTAGTGTTTGTAGCTCTCTAGTAGGTTGATAGTCCAGTTTTGCTTTGCTTTAGATCTTCTTTATCATGTTCACTTCCTAATTTTCAATAGTCCTTTTGCATTTTTTTCCTTTCTTACAACATTTCCCAGCATTTCCTTCTATACATTATAGTTTAGGCCATTTTAATGCAAAACTCTGTTTTTCCTATGATGCACTCATTTCATTGGTTGCTTGATTTTCTTGGTTGAATGTTAGTTTTTATGCAACGGATCTCTTCCAGAAGTAGGCCAGATTACTGGCAACCACACCTTCCATCTGATCCATGCCCTATAGGTCTCCCAAACCTCACCTCAATTCTACTCTAGTTTCCTTCATTTTTCATTGAACTTCTTCCTCTCTCCTTGAGAAAACCCATTCATCTTTATCTCTCCCAGTGATTGATGGTAGACCTTAGTCACCCTAAAACCTCATTCCAACCTTCATCCACCTTTTCCACCCAGTCTCACACCCTCAAAATAGAGAAAATTTCTCTCGGCCTCCTCCTGTAGGCCTCCTGTAGTTTTCCTGTTTTCCTCCTGTAGTTTTCGTGTGTTCTCCTATAGTTTTTCTTGTAGGATTTCGTTTGAAGGCCGAGTGTGGGAAAAGCCTCCAAAAGGCCATCGAATACCTCCTAGGACCCATCCACACCATCATACATCCTCCCAAGCTCCAAAACCTCCCTTTAACACCACCTGTTCACTGCCACACTCACACATAATAAATTAGATGCAGGTTAAATTCACATAAAAACACATAAAAATCCAAAAATATGTTTTTTGATTATTTACTTCCAGAAATAGCATGGCTAGATGTTGTTTAATTCCTTTAGTAGGTAATGGCATTTCCTTCATGGTTTTCATAGTATTTTTGGCAAAAGTAGAATTAGCTTGTTAATTAGGGTTTACTAGGTTTTGCTTTACATTCCAGTGTTTCTCCTTTTTGCAGTTAGAATAAAATCTATAGAGTAATATTTCTTTCTTTTCATCACACATCGAGCTTCTTCTGAAATCTATAGAAGTTGGCTTGAACTCTTAGTGATCTCACGCCGGCTGAACAAGTGACAACCTGCAGTGAGAACTAGTACTTGTGCATATAGCACCGATGCTTCCAAGTTTGTTACGAACTATCGAGTTGATAAAAGTAAAGTTGGTAGCCCAGGAGTTGCAACATTCTTGCTGCAATACTGGCGTTCACCACTTTTTGACATCGTTTCCGTGGAAGTGTCAGAGTATTTTGTGATTACTTCTTTCTTCTATTTCCTATTGCAACATTCTGCTAATAGTTTATTTCGGCAAAAGTAGACTAGTCATTTCTTTTCTTTCAAGTCTGCATTTCCTTGCTTTCCTTTTCAATTATGAAAATTTCCATTCTGCAAGTTCATTTTAGCTAGTTTCAATTTGTTTTGTTCAATCACAATTTTAGTTTCTGTAGGTACTTTTAGGGTGGGGAAAAATAAACAAAAAACCAACCAAAAATATTTCCTTTCATGCCTCGTAGGAGTAGAGATAACTTAGGAAAATTTTTGCCCAACACCCCCACTACTTCACACAGCCAACCTTCTCTCTTCTTTGGTGGCTGCAATCAAGAAGAACCCTTAGATGAACATCCAGACATATTTGAAGAACCTATAGGGGAAGAAGAAGAAGAAAACATTCCTCTGGAGCCAATGGTTGAAAACAAAAATGCTAGGGGAAATGGAGAGAGAATAGAGGGTACCTTCCCCATTTGGGAGACCAATGGGGACACCAAAATGAAGAATATAAGTCCTTCAGCCCTACCTCACTTCTATGGTTTGACTATAGAAGATCCTGACACCTTCTTGTTCAAGTTTTTTGTCATCCGTTGAACCTTTGACTATGCAGAAGACAAGCAAAAGTTGAAACCGTTCCCTTCTACTCTCAAAGACGCAACACTGCACTGGTTCATGGGATTACCTAGAAATAGCATCACAACTTGAGCTTAGATGTAGCAAGCCTTTAACAACAAGTATCGAGACTATTGTAGGTCAGAAGATACTAAAGAAGAAATCGTCTCAATGACCATAGGAAGTGATGAGTCCCTGGAAGACTATGAGGAGAGGTTCCAACTCAGTTACAAAAGGGCCAGGTGTACACTTGACCCTAAGTCTCTGAAGTTGGTCCTGCTAAGGGGAATTTGGGAAGACCTTTTAGACACCCTCCATCTTCTGGCCAGGGGAGACATCTACCAACTATCTTATGAGGACATAAAGACTATTTTTAGAAACCATTCTGGAGCAGCCAGAAAGAAAGGCAGGGGGAGTCAACCCATAGGCAGTACCTCTTCTTCCAATTCATCCATTAAAGGTGAAATTGGAAACATGCTAGAAGACATCAAGGGTGAGATGTTGTAGACTCTTGGCATGCAAATGGATACCTTACATATCAAAAGAAAACAAGAGGAAGTAGAGAGGGCTTTGGCCATTTTTTGCCCTAGATGCACCAGGAGGCATCCTAGGAATGAATGCCCATTGAACTCTATAGAGGTTTGTTCAGTCTGTGAAGAAGATCATTCTACAGATAAGTGCCCTTCCTTGCCCAGACTTAAAGTTGTATACCAAGGGGCTGAAGGAGTCACTGAATAGATCTATTACATAAACCAAAGGAGGCCACATGGACCTAGACCATACCAACAGGGGATGCAAGGGACATCTCAGGCATACTACAACCCCAACCAAGTCACCTCCATACCTTCTTGGGGCCCCCCTGCTCATCCTTCCTGGTCCACACCTCCTCCTTGGTCCTTCACATCTCAATATCATGCCCAACCAGCCACCCATTCATTTCAATCCTTTCCTCAGTTGCAACCTCAGTGGAATGCATCTCATCGGGGGTGGAGGCCCCAATACAACTCTCTTCCCGCTCTTCTACCTCCACCACCTGCCCAACCACAACCGTTACCTTCTGCTCTACCCAGGCAACCCCAAATGCTTTCCCAGCCAAATCTGAACTCGAACAATAAACAGGCTCAGCAAGTGTATAGTGGGGAAGCATCATGCCCAACTTATGCTGTGGAGATTCAAGAAATTAACTTGTGATATGGGAAATTTCTCCCAGATAGCCCGCCTCCAACCAGGGAGGTTGAGGAAGATAAAGAGGAAAGTGAACCTAAAGCAAATCCACCTTTTCCTGAGAGACTATCCATGACAATCTAGCTTACCCCAGAAGAGACTGAACTGCTGGGAGAATTGAAACATTTATGTGTGAAGATACCACTTCTCCAAGCCATAAAATATGTTCCTATCTACAATAGGTTAATCAAAGAGAAGTGCTTTAGGCATCCAGGAAGGCTTAAGAGAGATGCCCCAACCATCAATGTCATAGGACAACTGTCCGACCTAATATTGGGGTAGATAATCTGTCCAAAATATCTGGACCCTGGAAGCCTAGTAGTTGATGTCCACATCAATGGCACAATGGTCCCACATACCTTGATTGATCTGGGAGCTGTCATTAATGTGATGACAAAGGAAACAATGCTCAAACTTAACCTCCAAGGCTCCTTGAGGAAGACCACGACAGAGCTGTAGCTAGTAGACCGCTACACAGTGACCCCTGAGGGAATTGTGGAAAATGTGATGGTCTCCATTGATTCTTGGGAGTACCTTGGTAATTTCTTAGTTCTCCAGCCAAAGGTAAACCTCACTAGGTATCCTCTCATTCTGGGAAGACCCTGGTTGGCTACAGCTGATGCCTACATCAGCTGCCGTGCTGGGAACATGACCATAAAGAGCGGGTACATGTCTAAGCAGTTAATCCTATATCCTCCCGCCCAACCCTTGCTAGAACATGATCTACCTCTCTGGTTGGAGGATGAGGATGAAGATGAAGTTTATTCTGCACCACTTTGTACATTAGAAATCACCATGGGGAGAAAACCGCAAGATGAGGATGAAGATGAAGTTTATTCTGCACCACTTTGTACATTAGAAATCACCATGGGGAGAAAACCGCAAGATGAGGATGATATAATTGAAAATTTGATTTAGAATCCACCTCCCAGTGTATCACCATTAGAAGACATAGTAAGAGAAACCCAAAACAACCCCTCAACTGATCTCTGTGTGGCCAACCCCACTTCTCTTCATGTTAAAAATATAGAGTTCGACCCAGAAAGAACATTGAAAATCAATCCATCCCTATCTACTTCCCAGGAGAAGGAGCTATGCAGCATACTGAGAAAACATCTAGATGCCTTCGCCTAGAGTTATAAGGAGATGAAGGGAGTGCACCCTCCAGTACGTACTCATCATATATATACATCAAGGAAGATTGCAAGCCAGTCAAGCAACCTCAAAGGAGGATGAACCCAACACTTAAAGATATTGTTAAGGAAGAACTGTAGAAATTGCTTGATGCAAGATTCATCTATCCCATCACTGATAGTGAATGGGTCTCTCCTTTGGTGCTAGTGCCAAAGAAAAATGGTAAGTGAAGAATCTGTGTTGATTATTGGGAATTGAACAAAGCCACTAAAAAGGACCATTTTCCTTTACCTTTCATAGATCAAGTGTTAGACGACCTAGTAGGGAAAAAGTTTTTCTCCTCCTAGATGGGTTTAGTGGGTACAATCAGATTCAAATCAGCCCAGAAGACCAAGATAAGACCACTTTCACTTGTCCTTGGGGTACCTTTGCATATCGGGTCCTTCCTTTTGGTTTGTGCAACGTTCCAGCCACTTTCCAAAGAGTGGTATTGAGTATATTTTCTGAACTGGTTCATGATGCAATAGAAATATACATGGATGATTTTACTCCTTATGGATCTGACTTCAAGGAAGCTTTATCTAACCTATGAAAAGTTCTAGATAAGTGTATTGAGATGAACCTATCCCTCAGTCCAGAAAAATATGAATTTTTGATGACTGAAGGGACCATGCTAGGTCATGCAATATCTCAACAAGGACTACAGGTGGACCCCAAAAAAATTGCCATCATCCAAAGGGTCCCACCTCCTTAAAAGGTGAGAGATATCAGAAGCTTCCTAGGCTTAGCTGGATATTACAGGAGATTCATTAAATACTTCAACAAGTTAGCCTCTCCTTTGTTTGGCCTCCTAGGCAAAGATGTTGAGTTCATATGGTCGGAAAACTGTCAAGAAGCCCTAGATACCTTGAAGAGCAAGCTAGTGATTGCCCTAATTCTCAAAGGCCCAAATTGGGCCCTACCCTTTCAAATTCACACAAATTCCTTGAATAAAGCAATAGGAGCATCCTTAGGACAAATTGATGAAAAGTTACCTTATGCCATATACTTTATAAGCAAAAACTTGTCAAAGGTAGAGTTAAACTATACAGTGACCGAGAAGGAACTCCTAGTTGTCGTGCATTCCTTAAACAAATTCAGACATTATATCACAGGTTATCAAACCTTGGTGCACACTGATCATGCTGCAATTAAATATTTAATGAATGAACCAGATGTAAATGCTCGCATTATTAGATGGTTTCTTTTACTACAATAGTTTGATCTAACCATTATTGATAAGCCTGGTAAAGAGAATGTTGTTGCTAACTTTTTGTTTAGAGTAAATTTGCCTACAGGTGAAGAAGGAATGGTGGATGAACAAATGCCAGATGAACACCTATTTTCTATATCAGTACTCTCTCCATAGTTTACTGATAAAGCAAAGTACTTGGTTTCAACACAGTTCCCACCACACCTATCCTCAAAAGAGAAGAGCAAGATAGCAAGGAAAAGCGCTGCTTTCACCTAGATTGGAGGAAATCTCTTCAAACTTGGCCCAGATCAGATCTTGAGAAGATGTGTCAGGGAGGAGGAAGTCTTTGACATCCTCCTGACCTGTCATGACGGGCCTTGTGGAGGTCATTTTGTAGCAAAAAGAACTGCCTTCAAGATATTGCAAGCAGGCTACTACTAGCCCACTCTTCATCAGGATGTGAGGAGATACATGAGCCAATGTGATTGGTTTCAAGGGATGGGGAAACCCATTCCAAATGATGAAATACCCATGCAACCTCAAGTGACCTTTGAGCCATTTGAGAAGTGGGGCATGGACTTTGTGTATCAACCCCCCTTTAAAGCAGAAGCAATACATCATTGTGTGCACCGACTACCTAACAAAGTGGGCGGAGACAAAAGCAATCAAAGTAGCGACAGATGAAAAAGTAGCTGAGTTTTTGAGGGAAAACATATTCTACAAGTTTGGGTATCTGAGAGAGTTGGTCACAGACCAAGGCAGTTAGTTCACTTCCAACCTGATTGAAGACCTGCTCACACATCATAAGATCAAGCACAGGACTTCCACCCCTTACCATCCACAAGCCAATGGGAAAGTGGAGGCCACTAACAGAGAATTGGAAGGGATCCTAACTTAGGTAGTGAGCAGCAGTAGAAAAGACTGGGCAGACAGATTAGTTGAGGCCACTTGGGCCTGCAACACAACATGGAAGACCACCACCAGGTTCACACCCTATGAACTGGTCTATGGGAAGAAGGCTTTGATGTCAATAGAGTTGGAATTCAATACCCTAAGGATGGCAGCATAGCTAGACCTAGACCTTAGCCATGCACAAAAGGAGAGATTACTTCAGCTCAATGGATTGGATGAATACAAATTGCAAGCCCTTCTCCATACAAAGGTAGTTCAACGTCAGAGAAAGATATGGCATGATAGAAATATCAGGGAGAAGCAATTCCAAGAGGGAAATTGGGCACTACTCTATGATTCAAGATACAAGGATTTCAAAGGATACGATGGCTGGGACCCTACACTGTGGAGAAATGCAATGAAAATGGTTCAGTTCTTATCAGAACCATTGATGATGAAGCCATACCCATGCTTGTCAATGGACATCGATTGAAAGTCTACAAGAAGCCCCTTTCCAAGCGAGAGTTTATTGAAGATTTGAATGAAACAATGATGGTAGTGGAGCATGTCTTAGCTTCCACTTCACCCACTCACTGAAGAAAAAAGAGAAAAAATAAGGACTCAAGTGAAAACCTCCATGAGGTGCTTTAGTCCCATCATTGGGTTGAAAACCTCTTTTGAGGCGGCCCAGTGATGTAAAGAAAAAAAGGGAAAAGAATAAGATCCTTGGGTGAAAACCTCTCTGAGGCACCCTAGTTGTTTTCAAAAAAAAAAAGAGAGAGAAAGAAAAAATGAATTTTTATTGCATTGCAGGTTTGCAGGAGGACTACAGGGAGAAGAAGAAGGTGCCAAGGGGACCCTAACATTCATACCAACATCCATCTCATCTTCTCCACACCTTCCTCCATCATTTTTGGCATCTCTTTCACCCCACTATACCTCTTCTTCCAAAACTATGTTTTCTATAGGAGGCTCTGTTTTTTCTACAGGAGGCTCCTGTAGGAATTACAGAGAGCCAAAAGTGTCTACAGGAGGCAGTTTGAGGGACAAGAAAAGCTTCATGAGGAGCCTATAATCCCTCTTACCATCTTCAAACCTCCTTGCCATCATTTCCAAGCCTACATCTCACTCCAAGCATCATTATTTTTTTTTCCTTTCCAAGAAAAAACACAGAAAAACCATTTTTTAGTTTTGAAAAAAAAAAGGAGGAAAAGGCACCATTAACTTTACCTGAAGCTTACATACTATCCCTTCATCATTCATCTCCACCTCTAGCATCATTCTTAAACTCCAAGCATAGGGAAATCACTGAAGTTTCAAGGGGAGAAGCAACTACAGGAGCTCCTGTAGGAATTCCTATAGCAGTTGATCCCGTAGAAGTCCAGCACCAACAGCAAGGGACAACACATTTGAAGGTTGAAAAGGCACATGTAGCTCAACTCCAGCAAAAGAAGAACCTACAAAAACACACAACAACACATCAGCAAGCAGAGACAGTATGCATGAAGGAAAATGAAGGCATGCAACAGAGAAAGCCACAACACCTCACAGTCAATGGCAGCAAGTACACTTGGATTACAGGTAAGTAGCTAAATCACTCCTCTATCTGCATTTGTGTAATTAGGAATCATACGGAGGCAATGAGATGGTTTAAATTGAAAGAGGGAAAGGGGCTAGTTAACTTGGCCACCTTCATTTAGTTGACTCCACTTAACCGAGATATCACCCACACGTGTGCATAGTCAACTCAAGCAAAATATGTGAAGGACAGGTAGTGGGAGGAAGAGTTAACTCTGATGCAGTAAAGAGGGGATGATTACGAGGGGGGTCATGATGACCAAGCATGTGGGGACCAACGGTCTTAATCTGGGCAACGTACACCTTTCCAGCTTAGTGCTCATAACCGAAAACAACCATAAAAGGTAATGAGCACTCCTCCCCACACATTCTCACCACCTTTTCTTTAGTTTCTCCTCATAACTCAGCCACACAGCAGTCTTCTTATGCCCCCACAGCCTCGTATCCACCATCCTCCATCGATTTCCTCCATATTTTTGCTCTCAACATCTTCTATAGGAGCACCTACAGGAAATCTACAGGAGGGACAACGGGTTTCTACAGGAGGGGCAATGAGTCATTTTGAAGGGAGGAAATGTGATTTTTGGCACAAATTTCAGTCTGAAGAGGTAGGGTTCATGAATGCCCTCTGTTGAATATCAAAATGTGAAAGAGTTGGTCTCAAATTGAAGATAAAATGAGTCTTTAAGAGGGTAGAAATACATAAAAAAAAATTCTGTTTTAAAAAAAAACACAGTCCCCTCTGTTTTTCTATTTCACTCAAAATTCTTTGTCTCCACCTCCATATTTGGTTTTTCAAAAGTACAGGTAGTATGATAGGGGGGTTTATGAGAAAAGAGCCCACTAACTCCACTAGACTCCATGCACATCCTCAAGTGGTGGAAATATTTACAAGGGAAAACTAGATGAATTTCTTTGAGAAGTTTAGAGGGTTTGATGATGAAATTGCCCATGAATTTGCTCTCTCTCTGGTCCCTCACATAAGAACTCATGCTACTGTAACCATTAGAGGCCTCTCCTTTGAAATAACCCGTGAATTCATCAGTAGGGTCACTACCCTTCCTCTTAGGCTGCCTTGGAGTAAAGATGAGAAAATAATTGGCCAGGCTGCCTAGAGGAAATTTTTCCAAGATAATGAAACCACTGTTGAAGACAAAAGTGGAATTAGGAGAGCTAGTGTAGCATATCCCTCGGATGAGGTTAGCTACCAAGTGATCAAATAAATTTCTTGTGAGGGGAGACACAACATTGTTTATGGATATCATTTTAGAATCCTCCAAGAATTGAGATATGGCATGGATACCCTAGCACATCAAAAGCTCAGTATCCCTTACTTTCTCCTAAGCTCAGTCCCTAATTGACTCTAGAACCAAGGTACAAGAAGGAAATTCACAGGAACTATCTCACCATGGCCTAATCAAGATCCTCGTAGAAGAAGCCCTCCATACCCTTACAATACTTATAACATGGGAAGTTTTCAGAAATATGACAACTGAGGATGAAATCAAGGCATTAACCTATGATGTCAGTGAGGAGGGAGAATAGAAAGGAGGAGAAGATGAATCCAGTGGTGACATAGCAAAGCAAGAGAGGAAGGAGGAAAGAAAAGAAATAGAGGAGGGGAGAGTTGAAGAGACAAAATAGGAGGTAGAAAAAGAGACAGAGCAGGAGGAGGAAAAAGAGACAGAAGAGGGAGAAAAGGAGGCAGAGAGGGCAGAGCAAAGAGAAGAGTCCCCTGAAATTTTGGAAAGAGAAGCAGTAGCTACCCTCACTTCCCTCAGTACACCAGTCAAGCAGAAGTAGAAGAGGAAAAGAAAAACCTCCATGTATTTCAGGGCAAAGAAGAGTACCAGAATTAAAATAGGTAAACCTCAGCCCTCATCAAAGACTCCCATTAACATTGAAGATTCACCATCTACGAAGGTGAAAGAATCTCCTTCCAAGACACCCATAACCTATGACAGGAGGACTACAAGATCATCTACATGGAAGGGAAAGGAAATTCTACAGGACCCCAAACTAGACCTACAGGAGGCTAAAACAGTCCTACAAGAGACACTGTCCAAACTACAGGAGACACAAAAACTTGAGGAAAAGATAGGAGGACAGCCAGAGGTGAAAGAGGAAGCACAAGAGCTACAAGAACCTAACCCCTAGCCTAATCTTGACTCCTATTATAGACTACTTGAGGGAGGTAAGATAATCCCATAGAAATTTGCAATTCCACTATTTTTCGAATTGGAAAAAGAGAGAGTGAGAATGCATAGGTGGATGCAGATAGCCAAGTCCAAAGGAGTTGAGGATATTGTCCACATGGAAGACAAACTCAGAGAAATGGGCAGGTAATTGAGTGCTCTCAGAGATAGAGAAACCATTACAAGAAGCCACCTTGAGAATGAGAATGAATTACTAAGGAGGCAATTGCAGGAGAAAGAGACTCATTTGGCATACATGGCCAGCTTATCCATAGAAGCATTACAATGCAGAAAACCAGCCAAATCTTTTGGCCTCTATCTAAAGGATCAATGGCTTCAATTCCAAATAAAAACTTTGGAACAAAGAGGCATAATGCCTTTCCAAGACTACAGGTAGTTCATGGATTTGTGTGACCAAAGCACCTCCGAGGACAAAGAAAAGATGGTAGAGTTCTATCTACACAGCATGGCCCTCACAGACCTAAATGTGTGGGACCCTAATGCTAAGCTAGGGGATCTGCAATTAATGGCCATGGTGCCATGGATGAACCATGAAGAATTGAGGGCAGAAGAAGTGAAAAGATTGTTAATAAAAGAGCAGAATGAACCATTGATGATAAGAGCTAAGCCATCAGATCCTATGGCACTCATCAACACACACAACCTGCTTGCCAATGACCCTTAGATTGCCCCTAAATATACAGCCAATCAGGAACAAGCTATTGCACGCTTTGAAGATATGCTTAGGCTACTTGGGGATGACTGTGTGCATGCATGCATGAGAATATGGAACACCCTACCCCACAGCTTGCAGATCAGAGAATACCATTCCCCCATGAGGCTGAAGGAGGCATTGAAAAGAGTGCCAATGTACAAGCACTCCATGCAAAGGCTGAAGGTCAACTAGATTGGCCTCAAACTGAGTCCTCCACTCATATTAGGCATGCTGGAAGGCAGAAGAGAAGAAGAAGAGAAGGAGCAGTGGAAGGACATAGACAAAAAGGCAGGATTTTATGGAGAACATGAGCAGACCACATCAGAAGCCTGGAATGCTAGGGAGGCCACCAGGGCCATGAAAGACCAAGAGATTGACTAGGTTGCTCAAAGGATGAGCAACACCTTCAGTAGGGGGGTGATGATGAGCCTCATAAATGGGTAATTATATGGGCTCATTTTACCTCCTAACCTAGTCAAATCAACCATTCTCTTAGCTTATTGTATGATTTTCTGATTATATTTATGCTTATAGGGTGAGTTGAGTTAGTTATTATGCCATGTGGTCTAACATGTATTTAATGCAGATTATTGATGGATTTCGAGGTCAAAGTCAAGGATCTAGTGGTCAAATTGTAGCAATAACTCAAAGTAGACAGAGGAGAGGACTTATAGGAGGGAATACCCCTCATTTATTGCTCCTCACTTCGAATTCCCCTTCATTCAACTTGGAGTACAAGCAGTCAAATCATGCACTAGAAGGCAGTCGAGCAAGTGGAAGATGATTGATAGTTATCTTGAGTTTTGGGAGCCAAGCCTCCTTGATTTTAAGGAAGTTGTTGGTAGCTTCAGATGTATAAGTAAACAGGCCTAGGACCTCACTAGGGTCGACTTTTTTTCTTGTGTAAACTCTCCTCAAATTTCGAGCTTACTATTTTATGACAGTTTATGTAATCTTGCTATTTTTTGATAATGAAGATGGAATCCTTTTTGAGCTAGCACTGAGTTACCTCAGAGGGCTGAAGCTCTTGGGTTAGGGCCCAATATAAGTAGCCAAGCTTCTCTTTACTTGTATTTTTATTCTTTACTTCAGTTCTTAGATTAGTTTGCTGTTAGATGTATTTCTCTTATGGTTAAGAATAGGTTGCTTTTGATGATTTAGTAGCTTGCTTCCATTTGTGCTTTCTGTAGCAGGTTAAGAAGTGATTGGAGAAGATGCAAAAGGCTAGCAACAGTGCCTTGGTCTCTCTTCCTCCCTCTGGGACCATGAATTGAGGCAAAGACTCTCTCGCTGCCCAAAAAACATAGATTTTCTTCATTCCTAGGACTTCTAGTGTTTGCAGCTCTCTAGTAGGTTGATAGTCTTGTTTTTCTTTACTTTAGATATTCTTTATCATGTTCACTTCTTGATTTGCAATAATCCTTTTTCATGCTTTCCTTTCTTACTACATTTCCGAACATTTCCTTCTATACATCGTAGTTTAGGCCATTTTAATGCAAAACTCTGTTTTTCCTATGATGCACTCATTTCATTGGTTGCTTGATTTTATTGGTTGACTGTCAGTTTTTATGCAATGGATCTATTCCAAAAGTAGGCCAGATTACTAGCAATCACACCCTCCATTTGATCCATGCCCTATAGGTCTCCCAAACCTCACCTCAATTCTGCTCTAGTTTCCTTCATTTTTCATTGAACTTCTTCCTCTCTCCTTGAGAAAACCCATTCATCTTCTCTCTCCCGGTGATTCATGGTAGACCTTAGTCACCCTAACACCTCATTCCAACCTTCATCCACATTTTCCACCCAGTCTCACACCCTCAAAATAGCGAAAATAACTCTCGACCTCCTCCTGTAGGCCTCCTGTAGTTTTCCTGTTTTCCTCCTGTAGTTTTCGTGTGTTCTCTTGTAGTTTTTCCTGTAGGATTTCTTTTGAAGGCCGAGTGTGGGAAAAGCCTCCAAAAGGCCACCAAATACCTCCTAGGACCCATCCACACGATTTTACATCCTCCCAAGCTCCAAAACCACCCTTTAACGCCACCTGTTCACTGCCACACTCACACACAATAAATTAGATGCATGTTAAATTCACATAAAAACACATAAAAATCCAAAAATATGTTTTTTGATTATTTACTTCTAGAAATAGCATGGTTATATGTTGTTTACTTCCTTGAGTAGGTAATGGCATTTCTTTCATGGTTTTCATAGTATTTTTGGCAAAAGTAGAATTAGCTTGTTAATTAGGGTTTACTAGGTTTTGCTTTACATTCTAGTCTTTCTCCTTTCTACAGTTAGAATAGCATATGTAGAGTAATCTTTCTTTCCTTTCATCACACATAGACATTCTTCTGAAATCTATAGAAGTTGGCTTGAGTTCCTAGTGATCTAGCGCTAGTTAACAAAGTGACAACCTACAATGAGAACTAGTACTTGTGCATATAGCACCGACACTTCCAAGTTTTTTATGAACTACCGGGTTGATAAAATTAAAGTTGGTAGCCCAGGAGTTGCAACATTCTTGCTGCAATACTAGCGCTCACTAGCTGCATAACCCGTTTTTCGCACAATAGCATTTTAATCCATGTATTCAAAGATTTTACGTACTTACCTCGTGGTCATTTGAAAAAGTGTCGCTCTGCCTCGCTATAGCTGACTGAGGTGTCGACTGTAAACTCAGTAACAATTCCTCCTATAATGCAATTGAGCCAATGATCGATGGCGCACATGATCTTATCCTTCGATGCTTCCAACCTTCGCACTTGCTTTGGGGTCCACACAATAGGACCATCAAGTTTCCACCTTCCTTGGCTATCTGCTAGCTTTGCGATCCACTCGTATATCTTAGTAGGGAAGGACACGAAAAAGATTTCATGGATCTCTATATACAGGTATCGGTCCAACCACTTTTCTTTTGTTAGTCACGGGTTTCTGTTTTCTTATGTCATGAACTTGTGAATTCTTCTGTGCAACTAGCCTTCAATTTCTTTCTTAGTTGGATTCCAGTGATACGACATCACACATCTTTATGCAGATTCTGATCCTGACAAAGGAAAAATTTGTTGGCTGGTGGGGGCCTGACCTAGGTTCAGAATTAGTTAGCCAAACAAATCCCTACACTACTGGCCCTTTCGGCATCAGCCCATGGAGCACGGACTGAAGTCTCACCCGAAGCAGTATGGAGGGATGCTGGGACCAAGTTTTCGCACCCTTGAGATGGTTGTGATGTCGGTTTATTTTAGCTATACCTACCTGTGCATAGGTTGTTTAGCCCTCTGTTCCACCATTCAGTACCTTTGTGAAAGGATACAATTGGCTTTCACGTAGCCCTAACTAGGGGTTGATATACTTTCCACTGCTAGGGCAACAAACTGTGATATTTCCCAAACTAGGCTAAGTGTCTTACTTATCTTATTAATATATCTTAGTTAGATTCGCGTAAATAGATGTTGTTACTTGCATTCACTTGACCAATATATTTGCATACATTTGTGCATCATATAAGCATTATAAGTAAAATTCATACCCAATATAACATATGCATAAACAGGAAATAAAGACGTAAATATTGTAGAGTACTTCTCTTTATTGATAATTCTGAAAAATTACCGACTCGACCTGCCCTGCGCACTCAACTACAGGGGTCTGCGCACTCAACTACGGAATTCTAGGCCTCTGCACACTCAGCTGCAAAGCCTCTACCTAGGCTATGACCCAAAACTTAGACTTCCACTTCAGAGCTAGCTCTCATACATGTTTGATCTTAATTACTTGCCTCTAACTACTTAGAGCTTAGATCTATTTATACAATCCATGGTCCACGGACCATGGGTAGATCTTCTATAGCCGACATTACTTTTCCAAAATAAGGGCGGACAACCTTATGACTATTTAACAACTACGCACTCCGCGACCACAAAATGCAGAGTATTTACATTTAGATTACAAAATTTGACCAAAATATAGGCTTTAAGCCTCAAAACTACCCTTGGGGGATCCCGTGCCCAACAATGACAAATACTGCATAAAAAATACATGACAGAAGGGACCTGACTCATCGAGTACCAATTACAAAAGGGACTTGAACGACATAAAAAATCAATGATCCCAAATAAATGAACAAAGCAAGAACATGAAGCAGAAATAGAGTTTACATTTCAATCTATCTTAGACGATCCATTAAAGACATTTTCACCTATTACTTGACCAGAAGACATCATCAAATACTATCAGGGAGTAAAGTACAGTGAGTAAAAAGTTTTTCTCTTGAAAATTTCAATTTTTTTTTTTTTTAATTTTTTAGAGATTGTTAAGATTAATTTAGTACCTGACATGCATATTTTACCTACATTTTACTACCTTCATTATTCTACTCATCCTATTCATATATATTCATCTACTTAATAATTATTCTACCCATTAAATTCCATAAACATACTCCAAATACCACATATTCATTTCATATTCCATATATACATCATATTAACCCTAAGTATTTTTCTTTTGAAAAGCAAATGGATTAAAATATAGGGTCCAATAATCAAACCCTAGACCTACAAAACCATACACAAGTTAGTATCATAAATTTAATTTTAAATATGACCTTAACATGGTCATTTTAAAATTAAATTACATATATTGAAATATGTGCATTATGAAATAATACAAGTAAAGGAAATCAAAATAATTCATTTCGACAAGTTATAATCAAAGCACATAAAATGATGCTATAAAGTGTAAGGTTATCATAACACAAATAATGTAATGCCATGCAATGAAAACAAACATTATGAAAATGTTTCGGAGGCATAAGACGTGGGAAATGGATATGAAGTGGAGGTATGATGACATTTAACGGGCATAAGGCCATGCAATGGAACTATAATGAAATTCAAAGGTGCAACGATCAAATCACAATGCACCGTGAATAAGTATGAAATGGAATAACAATACAAGCTGGTGGAAATGAAACGTATGGCAGGCTAACTATACGGTGATATGAGTAAAACAATAGCCAAAGGTTAAGGTAATAAAATCCAAGACATGGAGGTAAGCACAGTGGGTAGGTACGCAGGACAGCCACGAAGAAATGTTGTACAACCACGAAGGGAAGCAGTCAGAGATTGCAACATGTGGGAATGGTCAACCAAAATTTGAAAACACAGCAATAAACATTTCAATAAAAACAACACCATGGGTTTTTGCATTCAACCAGAACTCATACACTGCACATCCACCATTTTTACACACAGACTTTTGTAAAAATCGCTTTCTCTCCACCATCACAGCCATTTGCGGGCTCAGGGAGAATGGTGAGTGTTGTGTAAGCTATTAGCACACATTCGAGAGCCGAAGGTGAATGGTTTGACAGAGAAAAGGAAATCAAACCGAGAGAGAGGAGGTAAGAAATATAGCAGTGAAGAATTGGAGAGATAAGAAGAAAAAGCAGAGTAGACTGAGGGATAAGCCGAGAAAACTAGTAGTCATGTAAGAGCAAGCAGAGTTAACTGAGGAAGATCTCGTGAGCAAGAAGGTAAGACCAAAACTCGATTTCTCTCAATAAATGTAGCGGATGTTTTGATGAGGAAATCTCGGGATTTTTTTTTAAATGAGACACAAAGTTTGACTCCGAGATATAATACAGTGCTTCAACCATCATTTACTATTTGTTAACACTATCATTCATTAAGACTCCGACATCAGTAAAGAAATAAGGTTTTTAAATGAAGTTTAATAGTAGAAAACATTATGAAGCACAGGTTGATTGAGCCACGACACAGAGGGAATCACAACATTCCATCGCAAGAAGGTAAATCGATTTAGATCCTCCATGTTTACTCATGAAATCGCTGAAGTTGGTTGATAAAACAGAGTGTTAGTTGTAGTTTGATTGCATAAACACATGTTTTTGTCGAATATTGGTTGATGAGATAGAGTGTTAAATTATAGTTTGATTGCATAAACACATGTTTTCGTTGAATATTGGTTGATGAGACAAAGTGTTAAATTGTAGTTTGATTGCATAAACACATGATTTCACTGAGTTGGTTGAATACACAGTGAATTAGTTATGGCTTGATTTCACAAACAATGGACTTGATTGCACAAACAATGAACACAAGAATGACTTTAGTTTTGCATATAAATGATTTTGTTAACCATAGGAAAGTTATAAGAAAAAAAACAAAAATTGAAAGGATAAGCTATGGTATGTTTTCGATATATATATATATATATATATAAATACAAAATCAAAACAGAGTTTCGATTTTCAATTTCTTTTCCTATAAACAGAGAATATAATGAATGATATGCATAAGAAGAACACTTCATTTATATGGACAGAGCAAAGTTTTGGTGAAAGAAGAACAGAACCAAGAATGGTTTTTGCATCAGAGAATAAGTAGGATGTTTGTTTTTGTTTTTCATTTACAAAGGGTAATGTTTTGAAAAGAACAATGACTTATTGTTGTAGTGAGACAAAGATTAAACAAGCCTGATTTTATTGTTTCTAAAGAGTATCAGGAGAAAGGTAAGCCCTACTACTACAATGTATAACTGAATCAAAAAGATCTTTATGCATGAATGATTGTTATTTTCATTTTCAAAAATGAGGTTAATGATAGTAGAGGGATATATCAATTGGTTTTCAGAAAACATGACCACCAAAATAGAACCAAAATTTCAGATTGAGCAGTGGAAGAAGGAAACAATAGAAAAATTATATCAAGCTGGGCTTATAAGTTTTCTTCAGAGGTTTAATGGTCACAGTGAGAGTATAACCAGGGAGTTTGTAAACAACTATACCCAGGATCAAACTATGGTAGGAAACTTAATCATTCCATTGACTCCGTAATACATCTCCCAAGCATTAGATCTTCCATTGACAGGAGAAAACTATCATAAAGGTTTACACTTCAAGGAGAAAGCATGGAATTTCTTCTTAGATAAGAATATGAAGGGAGCCTTTGATAGAACTAAAGGCATACCCAGGGAATGGTTCAATGAGCCATGGGGAGAGTTAGTTTTTATCATTCAAAAATTCTTCACATGTGATAGAGGACATAGTGTGGCACATCTGTACCATGTCAGGCTGCTCCAACACATTAAAGGAGAAGTCAAAATAAACTTGCCATATTTCTTCTCCCGAAATCTCATCAAGATGATAGAGTCAGTGAAAAATGAGAATAAACCAAAAGAAGCTCAAGTTATCATCAAGGATTAATAAAAAATCTTGTAGAGCATCAAGTAAGAACTCAGAGTGTAATTTGGAAAGAGATTTTAGTCCAAAACCAACATGAAGAACATGTCATAGAAGAATAGTACAAAATAGATTAGGAAACTAGAGGCATCATGAATTCACCACTTTATCCAAGAACCAGGGCTAAGAAGCAAAACAACACTGTCATGATTGAGAAGGAAACATCCTTCATATCCACTCCTAGGAGGCATAGTAGGAAGAGCCCAACAAAAACAAGTAGCAAGGACCAAGAAGTGCAAATTGTAGAAACACTTTCTATAGAGAAATAGGTAGAAGACATAATTGAGAGATTGGAGAAAGAAGCTTTAGAAAAAGACTCATACTTTGATAATGTAGAGGCCACATCATTTGCAAAAGATACATAGGAATTAGAAAAAGATTTGCACTTGAACAAGATAAAAGAATTGACAGATCAGTTAGAAATAAGCAAGATCTTGGAAAAGAACTTGAAGAAAGAAAATGAATCATACAAGAAAAATAATGCAAATTTAGTGAGGGAGAATGAGAAACTAAATGAGGAGGTAGGCAAACTAAAGAAAATAATGATCTACTTTGCAAACAAGCATTCAAGTGGCTTAAAGATAAAAACATGTGGAAAAACAAATATGAGAAACAGAACGTCAAAGCTATTATTTACAATGAAGAACACAGCATGGGGATATACTATCTGTTAGAGGTAGCACAATAGGAAGCATTAGGGTCAGGCACCAGATTTACAACAGAGGTCAGAAGATCCAAGAGGAAGAAACAAGCATGAGGACATGCTTGTGAATCAACAAGGGGGAGATGTTGGCCCTCATTTTTGGTCCAGTTTTGCTTAGTAAAACATACTCAGTTTCTATATTTTCCATCCACATACCATCACATACACCTCATTTTGATGTATTTTATTCAAATTCGGGTATTTGAATTTAATTTTGTAATTTTTAGAAGTTTTTGTGAAAATTGAATTTCAAGTGCAATTTTTGGACAAAATCAGAAATTCCCGTAATAGCTATATGGATGTCATATTTGCAGGACCCCTGGGCACGATATGGATACATTTATGGAAATCTTGGGAACTAGGACTTAAATAAATCCAATTGGTACGGTCAAACCAAGATAAATCAGGCCCGATCAAAGTTGGTCAAACAAGACTAGTCATTTAGAAAATCCGTAGGAAATAGGGCAGTTTTATGATTTCATGGGATTTTCCATATTTTTAGTGATAGGTTGGATGAATTCGATTTGGATAGGTGGATATGGATAGATATAGTTGTTAGAGATACTTTAGATCACTTTTTTTCATGATATTCTATTTAAGCCAAAACTTTGAAGGCTTATGCCATGTAGAATTTGTATAATTTTATGTTGAGACATCTGAATATTTGAAGTTAATTTGAAAAACCTGTTCTACCTTGATTTTTCTGTTAAATGGTGTGGATGGTTGACTGAAGTTTCAATAGTTTATAATCTGTTCAAGTGTGCAAAGCAAGGGTGGAGGGCCCCCACTCCAAGCTAAGTACACTTCATTGTTAAACTAGCTTTATTTTCATAAATTAGTTGCTTCAGATTTTCTTACTTGATTTGGTGTATGATGATTTATATTTTTTGATGAATCTTGGACTATTTATCATCTTCATATGAAGGGACAATCTAGTGTTCAAGTTGAACCCTCCTTCTATTGGATTAATGAATAAAAACTAGAGTTCATCTTTCTTGTTTTCAAGTAGTTTTATGCAATTCCAGTTTTCTAACAATAGCATTATGATGAATGAATTTGTGATGAGGAATATCAAGGATCTCTTAAGTTAGGAGCCTCTTTCATTATTTATTTGTGCATCTTAATCTGTTGTCAATTAATGGTTTTTTATTTCTATTCATCAAGTAATATTGTAGAAGAAGGACACAAATGGATCTGTTATAGACATTTTTGTGCCTTACAGCTCCAAGCATGAAACGTCCATAAACTAAAGGCTCATAAGTCCTTAAAAGTGTTGTTATAACTCCTAAAGGAACAAGGTCAACAAATTACAGCTTCTCCCAGAAGTTCTCCACCAGAAACTACTCAAAATTGGTCAAAACTGGATCAGCGCACTTGCTCCATGGCCAGGGTGCTATGCAGCGCCCCTTGTACACACGGGAATTGCGTTTCAGCGCACCTAAATACACTGTGAGGGTGCGATGGACGGGAAAAGGCAAGTGGCGGAGACAGTTTGCGAGGTGGATGATCATGGAATCTTCCAAAAACTTCTCTTGGGACACTTGCCTCTCAAAATCGCCCAAGGATGAGTAGGAGATCAATGAGATCTCCAAGTGGCATCAAGAACTATCAGAGAGAAGACACTAATCAAAAACCCATAAGCTGACTCATCCTCTCTGCTTACATCTATATATGGATCCCTCATCCCAGAGATCCAGAGGCTGGAATTTTGTACTTTGCAGAGAATTGCTGTTGGTTTGAGATTGAGATTAGTGCATTGGGTGATTTATGCTTTGTTGGAGGTGAGGAAGGGATTCCTTTGCTGGGAGGTAGATGCTGGATCGGGACTCACTTGGTTGTATCTCCTCTTGGACTTTCTTATTATATCAATAAAACTATTTGAGTTTCTCCTACATGTTGTGTATCAATGATGCTTTGTTATATTTGCATGTTTAGTTTAAATCTGATCCTAAGCTAGTTATGAATGTAAATCTATGCCTTTTGTGTAGTTTTCCTCTTCTGTGATCTTGCAAGAACTTGGTGAAGCTGGACCAGTAAGGGAGCAGGCAGCGGGAAGCGAACAAAGAAGAGAGCGATTGGATCAACAAACTAGTGAAAGACACAGGTTAGTTACATCCTTCCTCTTCGTTTACATTTCATAAAGAAGAATACGAGAGTAGTTTTCCTTGTTTGTTGCTAAGGCACTGTCACACCTTAGAGTGGGATAGGGGTGTTCTGAATAGATACTTTTCCCAACAACAAATTGGCGACTCCGCTGGGGAACGTATCTAGTTAGTTTATTTGTGTTTCTGTTGTTGTTCTTCTCATAAACTTAGGAGTGGCGAATCGAACTGCATTTGCCATTTACAAATGCAAAGTAGAGATTTGCTACTCTAGTCCATTCACTGGGTGTGTTTATGATCTGAATAGCTGATCCACAAATGCTCTAATTGCCCTTTGTGATAGCTCTTAGTCCTCCTTTAAATCATCCCTCTAATTGTACCTTATTGATAGCTTTTATCCGGCCAAAAACCATAGATTAAACTGCAAACTGTGACCCAGAACCCAGAGACAATTCTCATTTCTGCTTCAGCGCAGGCTCTGTGAAGAGGTTCTGCATTTCAACGCAGGTCCTGAGAGGGCTACCTGCGCTGCAATTCAGTTTCTCTGTGCAACAGGTGCGTTGATCAGCCTTTGCCCTGTGCAGCTGAGGTTCTTTGCTTCATTTTGTTCAGTTTTATCTCTGATTTTTGCAGCCTGTTATCAGTGTGTGTACCTATTTGAAAACCCCTTTTCTTTGCCTTAATTCCGCCTCAGTTGTATAAAAGAAACTGTATTTTTTTTTGTGTATTTGTTACATCATCTGCAGTTTCCCATTACAAAAGTAAACTAGTCATACTGTCGCCCTTAGATCTAGACCTGTCGTAAGTGTCGTTTTGATCTTAGGAGTGAGTTTGTTTGCTGTTGACAGTTGATTACGCTTTTACTTTTTTCTTTTGGTTTGAATTTGTGAATTTCTAGTGTCGAAACAAGTGTTTACTTCAAAATCATAAAGTGTCGTAATCGTCTTTTTGATTTCAAAAAGAAGCTTGTTTGTGTTTTCACTTGAAATCGAATTCAAATTTGTACAACAACTTTCTTTTTAGGCATCAATATTAAGAAAGTGAAAACAAATACATGCATAAGTGCATTTGCATTTTGACAGTTTGTATGGTTTGATTTAGGAAAAGTGCATTTACAGTGTGCTCTATGCTCTTTGAGAAAAGATTGTGTCTTTCTTTTCCCCTTGTAGCTAGGATTTTCATTGTTGAAAAGAGATAAAAGCTTGCTTATCATCTTTAGACTGCATTTAGGAATTACATCTACATCTCGTGGTGATCCAAAAAGGCAAACTTCTAAGAAAGATCAACCTAAAATAAATTGAATGAACTTAACAACGCTTTGTAACTTAACGCACAACATAGAGGTCTAGGCTAGAGACGTGTTCCGGCGTCGTAAAGCCTGGTAACTGTTGTCCTCACTGTTGGTTGGGTGATTCCTCCACTGTGAGACGATAAGTGCCAGTACGGATTGTGCTCCCACGTACCGTCGAGTATATATTGGGAGACTCCTATAGGCATAAAACCTTTATCCATAGGAAGCCGTGTCGGCCGCCCTACTGATCGCAATGCACTGAACACAGCATTCGGGAAGACTGACCGCCCGTACCCTAAAAAGTATTCTGTGGTTTTGCGATTGGTTTGGCACACCCTCTACCTAGATCTCCAGAGCAGTCCCTTTCGTTCCTTTTCAGACTCCTTAACAGAAAAGGTCCATCTAAGCACTTGTCACTTCAGGCTCATTAAAAATCGAAGGAGACTAGAGTCATCTTTTTCTTTTTCTCGACTCTTTAAAATTGAAAAAGCAAGTTGTGTCCAAGCGTCGTTAAAATTTATTTTAAACGGAATATTCATACCCTTTTTCCTGTGTTGATCTTTAGGTTGAGAAAATGGAGCCTACCAACCAAGGAATTCCCCTTGGTGGAAATCCTAGTCCCTTCTCCTCTTGGGGAGATGTTGGTGCGCCCCATATGGCCACATTGTCACTTCCAGGACTAACAATTGGCTTGCCGGTCTGGCTCTTCTCAACCAATGTCGTTCAGAACACCACTATTCCTGAACAGTCGAATCAACAGTTAGACGAGTCCAGAATTTCCCACCAACCTTCTACTTCCTCTAATTCTTCCTCTCTTCCTTCCTCTTTGCGTGACGGGACTGGTAAAGCTAAAAACCAAGTTCCTAAGGAGAAAAAGGAAAAGAAGAAGAAAGAGAAAAAGAAGAAGGAGCCAAAGGCTAATAAGGGAAAACAAGTGTCGTCTAATGAAAATCCACACACAGCACTGACCAGGCCTAAATCGCCATATGTCATTTGCAAGGGAGACCACTTTCACAGAGATTGTCCTTGCATCCCTCGGATACTAAGGGACTGGTCTCCCCGTTTGCACAATTCGGTGTCGTCAACCTCTAATGGCCATGTTGAAAGTACACCGTCAACTAGTGAAAGTGAAGTTCCAGGACAAAAAGGGAGAGCTAGACCTCCCTGTAGATTGTGCGAAGGCGACCACGCCCTCCACCGTTGTCCCTTCTTAGACGAGGCTAAAAGAGTCTTGGAAGATCGTCCGGTTTCACCGTTACGACTTCCTCCTGGATATAAAAAACTCTTGCCGAGTCCTTCATTAGTTGAGAATCCAGCTGGCCCGCTCAAGTGGTCAGCTGAAGCGTCTATCATTGAAGATAAACCAACTGAATCCATACCAGACGAAAGTCAAAAGGTCGAGGCGGCAGTTGACCCGGTTTTGCCTTCAGAGGTTTTATCTTCGAATGATACAGTCACTGAAGAGGATAAGGATGACACCATCCAAATTCTCTTCATCAACACAGACTCCGATGAACACGGGGGCAATCCACCCATTCCTTTATCGCAGGAAGGAAGTTCGTCAGAGCCATACCCAGCCGTCTACTCGGTCCCACCTCCAAGCAACCTAGTTGTATCCTTCGACTGGAACCAACTAGGCAGACCCCATTTGCTAGCAAGCATACCATTCCGAATTATCGTCCAAATATACAGAATGGTCATGGCTGGCACCATCATAGATGAGGGGGCGTCTGTGAGTATCCTTTCCTCTATTGCTTGGAAAGCACTTGGTTCGCCATCGCTTTTGCCTGAAATGAGAAATCTGACAGGCTTTGATAAAGGAACCAGTCGACCTTTAGGGATCCTCCCCAATGTGCCCATAACATTGAAAGGGAAGACCGTTCAAATGAACGTGATGGTCATTCAAGGACCCTTGGATTATAACCTACTCCTTGGACGAGACTATATTTATTGCATGGGAGCCATCGTCTCCTCGCTCTTTAGAGTAATGTGTTTTCCGCACGAAGGAAGAGTGGTCAAGCTCGTGGACCAGCTTTCATTTCTCGGATCACGCATCGCAAATAGTCATATACCATCCCTAAATGGTCTCTTCACGCAAGAAATGTCTCAACCCATGGTCCATCCTCCCGATGAGCGCGAGTAATTCGGAGGGATATGACTGGAGCCCAGGGGGCATGCGTCCTGGTCTGCTTCGGCAGGAAAACTTTGGGTATAGGGTAGGTTTCCGCGGGAGAATATGACTAGTCTGTACCCCGCCCATGCTGGAAGAGGGTTATTCTAGAATAAGATTCTTTTTTCAAAGTTATGTAAGCTGGGTCGGCGCCGCTTACCTTTGTTTATCTCGGTAGACATCGCCGAAGAAGTGTTTTGTTTGCTGCGCGAATGAGACAATCTTTGGGTAACCTGAAAGAGGTAGGCCTTTCCTGGTAGAACAAATGTTTTATCTGCAAATTGAGGGGTAACCTTGAAATCGTATTTTATACCTGGGGGCATGCAAACCTTTTGGAGTGCAAGAAAGGGGCGGCTATTTATTTTTTTAAATTTTTAGGACCTCTAACCCTTTAAACTCATAGGATTAGTCGTTTCTGAACTTGCATAAAGAAAGGATGCGGGGCAAAGCTTTGTAAGGTGCAAGCTCCATAAAAAATGGCATCTTCAGTGAGACATTCTTATCATATGACTGGATTAATCGAGCAGTTTTAGCACATAGTTCATGCTCGTTAAAAAATAAACATAAGATCGAGCAAGTGTTTCAATCCGCGTTTAAGCTCGTTAAAAAATGAACTACCCTCCAGTAAATAACCACCGTGAATGCAACATTATCAGCCATTAAAGCCTTGGTCGTGTTTGCACCGTCACCTCCACTTTTCCATTGGCCGATCATTCACCTCCATTTGATTGTTTACCCATTTTGAGGAACAGCTGCGAAGAGTGATTTCACTAGCCATCCTTGTGACACTGCCATGCTTGGAAAATTCCAACCCTTACCTGGAATCTGCTGCTACCCATTTTATCACTCGTTCCTCAAAAGACGAGTCTTCTTTAAGCTCTTTTCATCTGACTCGTAAAATATGAAAAGATTGTCGAGTTTTGGCCTTCCAGCTCGTTAAAGTGACAGGAAGTGCTATCCCTCCTCTAGATTTTAATCTTTTTGGACCTGAAGGATTATTGCACAAAAAGATCGAGCGCTTGTTTTGTTCGGCGCGTTAAAACTATCGAAAATTCATCCCTTCTGTATTGTTTTATACTTTTTCGGACTTAAGGGATTAGATGAAGAAAAAGGAATTCCGGAGTTACCTTTACGTTCCTTTTCAGACTCTCTAAAAATGAAAAGGACCGAGTTATCTTTGTCGTTAGACTCGTTAAAAAGATTAATAGCGACAAACTTGTCTTTAGACGAGAACGAGTTTCACTATCGCTAGGCTCGTTAAAACATAGCGATGGGTTTGCCCGAAGGGAAAATTGTAGAACAAGCATATGTTATCCTCCTCAAGCTTGACAAAAATAAAGAGGTACTAGTCAGCAATGACTGGGGAAAAATTGGGAAGAAACTCAAAGAATCTTTATTGGTAGCAAGTCGCTCTTGAACATGACACTTCCACTCCGTGCCTGAGTTGGGTTGGGTTGTTTCATTCACCGGTCACATCACCATGGTCTCGCCATACCATCCAACTTTGGGGTAAATGCTACCAATCCATCATATAAGTGTCGCTGATATGTTCAAGAGAAGTCATCCAGAGAAGCCACCCATGTCCCATCCACTACCATACATTATACTTCATTCTTTCATGACCGCCACCCTGAACCATATATCATCAGATTGTTTTCACCTCCATCAAAATCATTTGCTCCGTTCCGTGTCATTGATGTGGGATACATCAAGGCCCTCCTTTGACGGATCGCTTCTTGTCGACATCAGCTCATTATCCGAGAAGTTGATCTAGGAACACCCCTTCAGTACTTTGAAGTTTGCATGCCTCAATGGCAAGTTTCTCACTTCCGGCGACAGGTATACATCAATGACCTTCGACCGAAAGATTTTGCGTGGTGTTCGATGCCAAGTCCTTTATTCAAACCACATGAATTGTACTGCAGTACCTTGAGGGTCATTATCATTATCGGTGATTCCTCTCGCGCTTGTTAACAGTTTACATCATTGACTGGTAATCAAGCGATGTCTTTCCATGTTCGACTTCAAAACATTTCTCACATGGATCGACTTGTACTTAGAGTGAAGATCGGACGAGATTGAAGACCCCGGATCTAGTTTCATCCATCCGGGCTGCGATATATATTCAGGAAAAATAAAAACATTTGACATGTACAGCATTGCAGCACAGATAATCATCCTACCAAAAGGATGATGACTCCATCAGAATCATCAGTCTACCATCAGACAATTGTCTGTCCTATGTACATGAAAATGAATTTATAAAGCTGAGCATGGGAATGCCTGCCTCAGCTAGATCGTGAAAACAGTATGAAGATAATGTATTGTATTGTATCTTATTACAGGTCTCCTCCCAGCATTGAAAGAACTTCGGATCCTCCTAATAAAGCATTTCACCCGATAAACGGCCTCATACTTTAGGGGGCAACTGTTATAGACATTTTTGTGCTTTACAGCTCCAAGCATGAAATGTCCATAAACTAAAGGCTCCTAAGTCCTTAAAAGTGTTGTTATAACTCCTAAAGGAACAAGGTCAACAAATTACAGCTTCTCCCAGAAGTTCTCCACCAGAATCTACTCAAAATTGGTCAAAACTGGATCAGCGCACTTGCTCCATGGCCAGGGTGCTATGCAGCGCACCTTGTACACATGGGAATTGCGTTTCAGCGCACCTAAATACACTGTGAGGGTGCAATGGACAGGAAAAGACAAGTGGCAAAGACAGTTTGCGAGGTGGATGATCATGGAATCTTCCAGAAACTTCTCTTGGGACACTTGCCTCTCAAAATCGCCCAAGGATGAGTAAGAGATCAATGAGATCTCCAAGTGGCATCAAGAACTATCAGAGAGAAGACACTAATCAAAAACCCATAAGCTGACTCATCCTCTCTGCTTACATCTATATATGGATCCCTCATCCCAAAGATCCAGAGGCTGGAATTTTGTACTTTGCAGAGAATTGCTGTTGGTTTGAGATTGAGATTAGTGCATTGGGTGATTTATGCTTTGTTGGAGGTGAGGAAGGGATTCCTTTGCTGGGAGGTAGATGCTGGATCAGGACTCACTTGGTTGTATCTCCTCTTGGACTTTCTTATTATATCAATAAAACTATTTGAGTTTCTCCTACATGCTGTGTATCAATGATGCTTTGTTATATTTGCATGTTTAGTTTAAATCTGATCCTAAGCTAGTTATGAATGTAAATCTATGCCTTTTATGTAGTTTTCCTCTTTTGTGATCTTGCAGGAACTTGGTGAGGCTGGACCAGTAAGGGAGCAGGCAACGGGAAGCGAATAAAGAAGAGAGCGATTGGATCAACAAACTAGCGAAAGACACAGGTTAGTTACATCCTTCCTCTTCGTTTACATTTCATAAAGAAGAATACGAGAGTAGTTTTCCTTGTTTGTTGCTAAGGCACTGCCACACCTTAGAGTGGGATAGGGGCGTTCTGAATAGATACTTTTCCCAACAACAGGATCTCCTAAGTTAGGAGCCACTTCATCTTACATATATTGCATCAGTGAATTAGAACTTATTTAATTAGATTGATATTTATAAAATGTATTTCTTAGTTCTTCATATTTTATCTTCTAATCTTGACTACATCTGATATCCATACATTTTGGACATGCCTCCAAGTTTTACAAACCTGGATTGATAATGAAATATTTGTGTTACTTTGTGTTAATAAATTAGCCCAACATGGGTCTCTCCAACTATCCCAAGCTGTGGATGAGAAGCTTCAAGAGCTTCGAAAGAGAGAGAAAACAATGATGCAGAAGTATACAGAACCTGCGATAGAAGCACTGCTGGAGGAAGTGTGTAGCAAAGAGAAATAGGTCACAAACATTCTACAGAAGTTCAACCGTTCCTACAACAACGTTGTAGAAAATATCAGAGGGAAATTGACTAAGTGAATCAGGATGAGTCACATGTGACTGTTGGGGGCTTGTTGGGTGCGGCCCAAATTGGCCTAGATTTAGGCAAATACTATGCATTTTGTGGGGTAGATCGCATAGTGGAGCATTCATTAGAGAAATGAAGTGCACTTTAAGGAATTAAATATATTGCACAATGTAAGGGCTTCAATGTGGGTTGAAACACCTCCTTTTTGTATAAGTGCGCGATTTTGTAAAGAATCAATCGGTCTTGGGGTCATAGTTTCTTGTTTTAGGGAGTCCGTGGTATTTGGACCATGGTATTTTGATGATGTAACCCTTAAATGTAATAGTATATATATGGTAAAATAATAAGAAGAGAATCATTAATATCTTTTGATCTAGATAAATTATGGGTGATTTATTGTGATATGTAATTTGGTACAGAAGGCAAGGCTCTGCAACTGAGTGCATAGAGGCCTGAGTTTGTAGCTGAGTGCACAAACAACCTGCAACTTAGTGCATGGGTCAAGAACTATTTTTTGTTCAAATAATTATCATATTAAGCAACATTTCTTGTGGAAGTAGCCCTACACTAGGGTGAACCATGGTAAATTGGTGTGTTGATGTGTATATTTGCTTATTATCAGTTGTAGAGCAATAGTTATTAGAATTGCATTTTATTTTAGCACAGTGATGGTTTATGGTTTTATATGACATGTTTAAATAATTAATCTAATGCGGCGAAGTCATGTATAAGTACTAAGAATAATATAACATAATAATACCACATCCCCTAATCCTTCAAGGCTGCAGAAACCTGGTTCTGCATCCTCCCATAATCACTTCGGGTGAGACTATGATATGCTTACAGGTCATTGCCAAAAGGGCCAATGATTGAGGGTTTTGTTGGTGCGCAATATAGATCAAACCTGGGTCAGCCCAAACCAAGCCAACAACTATTCTAATCATGAACAACTAACCTAGTTAACATTGTCAAACAAACATCAACATGATCAAGACTTCATAGATATATAGAAATGGAATAGTCTCATTTGAAAATGATGGCTCTGCAAAGGTAACAAGTAAGGGTGTAGTTAATCTTGAAAGCAAGAAATCCAAAACAAAGGATGTGTTACTCATCAAAAACTTGAACCACAATCTACTAAGTGTGATTAAAATGTGTGATCAAGGGTGCACACCATTATTTGACTCAAAGAAATGTGAAATAAGAAGGAAGAAATCAAGCAAGTTTGTGGCAACAACAACATGAAATCCAAATGATATATACACCCTAGATGAGGTTGGAAAGGAAGGTTATTTCTTGGCTAAGGAGGATGAAAGTTTGATATGACACAAAAGGATGGGACACATAAACTTTGACAACCTATTGAGAATCAACAAAAAGGAAGTTGTGATAGAAATGCCAGAGATATCAAAACCATCTAGCACTTCATGTAAGCACTGTAAGCATGGAAAAAAGACCAGAGTTGAGTTCAAGACCAAGGAAAATTACACTTCAAAACCATTAGAGTTGGTATACATCGACTTATGTAGATCGATGAGAACCAAGGGATTGGATGGTGAATAATACTTCCTTCTAATGGTTGATGATTATACTAAGATGAGAATTGTAAACTTCTTGGAGAAGAAATCTAAAGCCTTTGAATGCTCCAAAATCTACAAGGAGATGGTTGAGAATGAAACAGATATGAAAATTAAATGTCTGAGATATGATAACATAGGGGATTTCATATCTAAGGAATTACAACACTTAGGTGAGGAATAGGGAATAAAGAGACAATTCTCATTAGTTAGGACACCATGACAAAATGGAGTTGTTGAAAGAAAGAATAGAACAATTGAAGAAATGGATAGGACCATGATGAATGATTCCAAGTTAGGTGATGTACTTTGGGTCCAAGCAGTGGATAAAATACTACACATTCTAAATATAGGAACTCTTAGAAGCAATAACGATAAGACCCCATGTGAACTATTGAAAGGAAGACCAAAAAATTTCAAGCACTTTAGAGTTTTCTGGAGCAAATTCTACATTAAGAGGAAAGATAAGAATATTGAGAAATTTGACTCTCAAGTAGATGAAGGCATATTTTTTGGTTACTCACAAAAGAGCAGCGACATACAAATTCTAAAATCTAAGAATCAATAAGATCATGGAGAGTGTTAATGTAACCTTTGATGAAACAAAGATAAAACAATGATCATCATATTCAAGGATTGAAGAAACATAAGAGTCAGAGCAAGAATAAAAGGTTAAGGAAGAAGAAGCATAAGAGTAAGATAAATCAACTACCAATTAAGAAAAAAATCAACATGCACCATATAAAGATCTCAAATGTTGGTACTAGAAGAATCATCCATCAGATCAAATTATTGGTGATGTAAATGCAGGAATAGTAACTAAAAGAAGAAGGCCATAAAAAATTCATCTCACTTTATTATCCACGCTTGAGCCTAGAAATTTTGAAGAAGCTAGCCATGATGAACACTGGATCAAGGTCATGGAAGAAGAACTAGATCAAATTGAAAAGAATGACACATGGGAATTGGTTCTAAGGTCGAAGGACAAAAATTTCATTGGTACAAAATGGGTCTTCAAGAACAAGCTAAATTAAGATGGATAGGTAACCAGGAATGAACAAATATTGGTTTGTAAAGGAGATGTGTAGGTTGAAGGAATAGGATTTGAAGAAAAATTTGCACCAGAGTTCAGGATGGAAGCCATAAAGATCGTCTTGGCATATGCGTACTTGAGAAGGATTAAGGTGTCTCTTATGGACATCAAGTTAGATTTATTAAATGGAGAATTGGAGGATGAAGTCTACATAGAAAAACCTAAAGGTTTTATGGTTACTGACAAGAAGGGTTAATTTTGTAGGTTAAAGAAGGCTTTATACAGTCTTAAGTAGGATCCTAGAGCTTGGTATGGTCATCTAGAAACTAATTTACAGAAATAAGGGTTTAAAAAATGAAATGTTGATAACAACCTATATATAAAGGTTGAACATGACAACTTGACTATTATTGAAGTGTATGTGGAAAATACCATCTTTGGAAGAGACGATGACAAATTCAGTAAGAAGTTTGCAAAAGTTATGTAATGTAAGTTTGAGATGTGATTACTTGTTGAATTGAATTTATTCCTGGGACTCCAGATATCTCAAAAATATGAAGGCATAGTCATATGTCAAACCAAGTACATCAAGGAAATGTTGAAGAAGTTTTAGATGGAAGACAACAAACCAACTAATGGTGACTGGTAGCAAGTTAACCAAGGATGATATATCCAAGTATGTAGACCAAAGAATGTATAGATTGATGGTTGGAAGTCTACAATATGTGAAAAAATTCAAGCCTAAATGTGATGTAGGAAGTTGGATAGGTAGCACATTTTCGAGTAGCACCAAAAGAATCCCATGTTTTTGTAGTGAAGAGGATTCATCGATACCTCAAAGGAATGATAGATTTTGGATTATGGTATCAAAAAAGAACTGATATAACTATCACAACCTATAAATATGCAGATTGGGAAGGAAATGTTCATGATCGTAAAATCACTAGTGGAGAAACTCTTACATGAGTAATTATCTCGTATTGTGGCTAAGAAAGAAGTAGACTTCAATCCCTTTATCCACAATAGAATCATAATATATTGTTGCAGCCACGTATTGTACTTAGGTCATATGGATGAAGAAAACTTTGTATGATTCCATGTGAAGTTTGATGAGTCTATTCTAATGTCTTGTGACAACACCAGTGCCATAAGTCTCTCCAAGAATCCTTTCAAGCATTCGAAAACAAAACACATCCCTATTAAATATCACTTTGTACAGGAACAGGTTGTAGAGAAGAATATAAAATTAGAATACATTGAACATACTGCTAACATCTTAACAAAACCTATATCTCGAGATAATTTTTAGTATCTTTAGAAGAAGCATGGGATTTTACCAAGTTCATTTTCATATGCATCCCATCCAGCTAAGAAGACAAAGGGAGATTCTTGGGCATTGGACAATCCAACGCTCCTTGTGTGTTTTGTGACATGTGCTTAACCGCCTCTCGAGGATCCATTAACTATGGTGATGCGTCTATTTACTAACAACTATAGGTTTTGGTGCAATCGAAATCATGACTTCATCAAGTGGTATCAAAGCTAAATTATGGAGGCTTCATTAGGGGAGAAATACCATGCCACATGAATTCATATTGGGGGATATATATTGATGAAAAAATGAGATAATATATTAGAGGATATATAGGGAGTAAAGGGATTTTATATTGGCAGGCTTAAAAAATGGAGCTCAAAGTTAATGAAAAAATATAAAGCGGTATAAAAAATGTTAATAAAAAAATGGGCACCTACAATATCTAGTGAAAGTAGGGCTTTTTTAATTTGGGAAGGTGTATTGGGTTTGTACTGGTAGGGGGCTAAATAATGTTTTTTTTAGAGATATTTTCCAATATGTAGTCAAATTAAGGGTGTTGTTTAATATGCATGAATGCGCGTGATATGTTAGAGGTTCATTGAGTGAATCCCTCGTGAGCTAAATGCATGCTATAAGAAAAGATAAGTAGGTATATTGTCAGGGGAATTCACCCTTTTCCATTGATGTCAAAGGGGGAGAAAAGACAGGTGAGGAATATCAAAGGCATGGAGTCAAGTGTGTTTATTTTCTAGTGCAATTAGGGTTATTGCAATATTTCTGAAATTTTAATAATTTCTTTTGATGTATATCTTATTTTAACTTGTTCCAATATATGATTCAATAATTATACTTCAAAAATTCAACAATAAAGAACAATAAAACAATAGAGATTGCAAAGCACAAAAGAGAGACGAGATTTACCTTGGAAAAATCCAGTATAGGGAACTTCTCCTCCAAGTCGAGTCACCCAAAATGATACTGCACTTTGCTCTTGATCCCAGAATTCCATAATTTTAGCCCTCCTTCAATTCAAGTTGCCCTAGAATTTTGGCCTTGTAGAAGTTCTCTTATAACTCAAAACATTCTGCCCCCTGCAATAGTTTCCCCAAAAACTATGAATCACAGAGAGAGATTCCTTCACATGTGTGAGTTGCTAGAGAGAGATAGGAGAGAGAAATTTTGGCCTTCTTATTTATCCGTCCTTGTCCTTCTTATCCTTCACTCACTGGCCTAGAAACTATCTTGAGAGAGTAATGTGAACTTCCAAAATGAGGAGCTCGAGCTACCTTTATATAGTAGTTTGTCTAGGGTGATTGGACATGTCTCTTGGCCAGGACCTAATTGACTCGGAGGGAAGCCAACTTGTCACTTTTGGAGCCAAAAATTTCATTTTAAGGATTCAAATTTACATATTTTAAAAATCACAATGAGACTTTGACTCAAAATATTTTTTTCCTTTGACTCAAGATTTTATAAATATGATTTACAATGATAAATATTATTACATCGAGTGACTAGAAATACATTATGAAGACTGACCATAGTTACAAATTCAACACCATCTCTTAACTAGGGAGGTATTCAAATCACTATCATAGGTTTTCTGAAAATGATCAAATTTCTTTAAAGAAAAGGTTATCCATTATTACCAACATCATCAAATATCATCAACATCTACTGGTGGCCATATCTGAGGTGGTACCAAACCCATGGAAATGTCATCAACATATTAGGACTCACTCTTCTAGAGTGATCAGTCCTCAAATCCCATGGCCACCACCTAGGCCAAAAATGTTGAGATCCTTAACTAGTAAGCATTCACTCACCTTTCCTGGTGAGAAATCTGGGCCAAGACCTCACTCAACCACTTCCTGGTTGGTGATCAAGTCTAGATGTTGAACCTGACATCACTCCACCCTACCTGATGTGTTTTGAGTGTCTAGGACCTCGATCCACCATTATAGTGTGTGATCAGGGTCTAGATGTTGAAGGAACTCACTCCACCATGCTTGGTGTGTGATCAAGGTCTAGGATCTCACTCCACCATTTCTAGTGTGTGATCAGGGTCCTCCTCCAAGAGGCACTCACTCAACACTACCTTTTGAGACCTCTAGGTCTCTTGGACCCATTATCTCTTTTAGGAGAATGTCCATCTATGTTGTAGAGAAATAAACACTCCCTCTCAATGAGGGGTGATCTCAACAAGCCCCAACCTATCTTTGACGTACGCAAACTTGTCCCTTGGAAATGGATTTGTCAGAGCATTAGTTTTTTTCTCATCGATGGAGATATACTGAAGCCTTATTTCTCTCCTTTGCACCATGTCATGGATGTAGTGGTACTTGATATAAATATGCTTCAACCTTTCATGGAACATAGGATTATATGAAAGCTTCACATAACATTGATTATTGCTAGCACTATCAGTTCAAACTCTTGTTCGAATGATCCTACAAACAGTTTTTGAATCCATACTACTTTAGTACAAGCTTCATTGGATACGATGTATTTTTATTTAATATTTTTGAGTGAAATTGACCTCTTCTTCCTGCTTATCCATGATATCATACTAGATCCCAAATTGAAGCATACTCTTGAGGTACTCTTCATGGATTCAACACTTTCTGCCCAATCAACATCTGTATATCCCTAAAGCTATACATCCTTATTTGCAACATACCTTAAGCCATATCTCATTGTACCATGCAAGTATCTCAAGATGTGATTTGTTGTAATTCAATGCTCATGTCTTAGTTCTATCTAGAATTGGCTCAAGGTGTTCACAACAAAGAAAATTTCCAACCTAGTGTTAACCAAATACATCAACATACTAATCAGTCATCAATACATAGATGGATCTACCAATATGGATTCGAAACTTCTTAACTTCTTCAAGTTAGTCACTATGGGAGTCACCATGGATATGAAATCCATCATACTAAATCTCTGAAGGATCTCAAACACATACTTTCCTCGACCAAGGAATACTTCACCAGGTTTTTTCCATACTTCTAATCCCAAGTAATAGTGCATTAATCCAAGTAATAGTGCATTAATCCAAGATCCTTCATGTCGAACTTAGAAGCCAACTACTTCATGCAATGAGTGATAAGAGGCTCGACACTTGTCAAAAACAAGTCATCTACATATAAAATTAAGATCACAAGTGCATTCTTCATGACATTAAAGTAAAGGTTTGGATCAAATTCACTCTTAGTAAATCCCAATCTTGTCAAATAATTATCTATACGAGCATACCAAGCTCTTAGAGATTACTTGAGTTCATAGAAGAACTTGTTCAACCTACAAACATCATAATCCTTTCCATATATCTCAAATCCTTGAGGTTTCTCTATGTACACCTTTTCCTCAATCACACATTTGAGGAAAGAAATATTTACATTCATCTGGTGCAAATTCCATTCCAACGCAAGAACAAGAGAAATGATTCATCTAATGGAGGTATACCTAGAAACTAGAATTTAATTTCTTCTTGGGACTCCAGATATCTCAAAAGGATGGCCGCATATTCATCTGTCAAACTAAGTACATCAAGGAAATGTTGAATATGTTTTAGATTGAAGACAACCAACTAGTTAGCACTTTGATGGTGATCGTTTGCATGTTAAGAAAGGACGATATATCCAAGGATGCAGGCCAAAGAATGTATAGATCGATGGCTGGAAGTATACTATATGTGAAAAATTCAAGGTTGGATATGATATATGCAGTTGGAAAGGTAACACATTTCCAGGCAACACCAAAAAATCCCCATGTTGTTCCAGTGAAGAGGACTCTTTGATAACTCAAAGGAATGCCAGATTTTGAATTATGGTATCCAAAAAGAAATGATCTAACTATACAAACCTATACAAATGTAGATTGGGTAGGCAATGTGCATGATCATAAAAGCACCAATGTAGAAATGTTTACCTGCGTAATTGTCACATATCATGGTTAAGCAAGAAGTAATCTTAAATCTCTTTATCCACAACATAAGCATAATCTATAATAATAGTCGCATGTTGTACTCAGGTCCTTTGGATGAAGCAAACTTTGCAGGATCTCCAAGTGAAGTTTGATGAGACAATTCTGATGTTCTGTGACAACACGATTCCCATAAGTCTCTCCAAAAATATTGTCATGCATTCGAAAACAAAACACATCGTTACTAAATATCACTTTCTACAGGAACATGTTGCGAAGACGAATATCAAGGTAGAATACTTATGTGCCTCTAAATTAGACATAAATTAAGGCCCATTTGACCATCCTTCAACACATTAAATCTCTCCTTTTGCATTAGATGACATATTTTTAGCTTTAATATGTTCATTAGGAAGGTTTAGAGATAATTGCATATTTGTGCCTAATATTATTTATTTTTGTAGAATATTGTGAGAACATTAGACAGATTATGAAGATTTGGAGACTAAGATAATCTAAGGACTTGCTCCCTACTATAGATTGGGCCAAGATTGGATAATGAATGAACTAAATATCATGAAATTATTGACAAATTCTGGAGCTCTGCTGATTGAGAAAATCTAGGAATACATTCCCTGTCATTTAATGAAAATTCCTAGTATTTGGAACTAGATCCATGTTTTGAGGGATTTTGGAGGGGAAAGTTACCTCCTTTCAAGGAGAATGCCTCCTCATCACTTTTTATGAGTACCAATTCGAATCTTCCTTTAGAGGAATGTATTTCTTAGTCTTCTTGTGGAGAAAACTTATTCTTTATCAACTCCACTTTCATTTCTCGTAGGGATGTACTTGGATTTATTCAAATAATTAAGTTTGGTGCCATTTGTAGCTTCTAAAGCTTAGTTTACTTCATAGGAATCCAAGTATCCTTGGACTTGGCCATCCCATGAGCCTAAAATCCCTCTTGCAAAATTTGTTTATTTTATTTAAATGTCTTTTCACTCAGATCTCTTGTTGAAAATGGCAACAAGACATGCTAAAAATAGAAATGCTAAAAATAGCATTGCTATAAATAGCATTTCAGGATGGATTCCAATTTTAGTTAGTCCCTGAACTAAAATTGAGAAGTAAAATTCGAATTTGATCTTAGCAGCTGTTTGTAAAATAATTAATTAATTCATCTTGAGTTAATTAGTTGTAGAAAATCAAACATGAAGTCTATGTGAAGACATGCAACAGTTTCTCCATTGATTGAGGAATTTATCCCTTAGTTAAAGAGATAAGGATGAGTTGTAATTTGAGTTGTAATTAGTTAGCTCAGTTAACTGAGTTAAGTCCAGTTAGATTAGTTTTCATAGTTTGTAGAATTAATTATGAGTTTAATTAGTTAATGCTTGCATGCATGTAACTGATTCTCTCCAGATAACTGAATATTCTCTCATAAATAACTCATGCATGTCAGTTCAGTCAGAGACCCAGTTGAGATTAGAGGAAGGGAAAATGTACTATCAATTTGAGGATTTTTCCTATATAGGAAACTCATCCATGCAGAAGGAATTATCTTCTTCAGGATTGCGCAGTTAGATAAGAGGTTAGTGACTGTGTGAAGAGGCCTATTCACATAGGTGGCAGCACTGGACACCAAGGAAAACTGTGCAAGGAAATAGGAGGCTTGGAGGGCAGAGGAGAAGGGTTTTGAGAAGCCTTTGACTGTCTATGAGCAGTAGAGGGATTGTACTGAGAGCTGGATAGCTTGTGAGCTAAAGATTTTTGTAATCCAGACATATTTCCACTTGTATGATAATATAAAGATCAGGGTTTTTAGCTGAGGCTTTCCCCAGAGTATTCTTCTATGTTCATGTGTGATTACTTTCTCATTCTCAGTTATATGTGTTCTATTTGATCTTTCTCATATTCGATTAAGCTTCCGCAAAGTTTGTTGTAGAAGTAGATCTTGTATTTTGCTATAGTATATTGCATAATCTGTTGATCTACAGTGGGAATTTTTACATGGTATCGGAGAAAAGGTGATCAAAGGAGAAGAATAGTATACAAGAAGGGAGAAGTTCAAATTTTTAGGTTCCTGAATATATAATCGAGTTCTTATCAGATCTCATTTTCACCAATGGTGTTCAACGGTTTAAGACTCGAGTATGCCCTTGATGGCAACTCGAATTATATAGCCTGGAAGGATTTCATGGAAGTAGTATTAGAGGATAATGGTCCAAAGGACTTCATTGATCAAGAAGTCCCCAAGCCCGTGATAACTAATGCTACATAATTTGTAGAATGGAAGAAATGTGTGGCTAGAGCAAGTAGAATCGACCTGGAGGGAGTTCGAGACCACATTGTCTCAAGCCTCCATGGGAAGGAGACACCGTTTTAGATGTGGAAAACATTGAAAGATCTATATCAGAATAGCAATGATCAGAGGAAGCTGGAACTGAAAGACAAGCTTCGGAAAATAAAGTGTGAAAAGGGCGACACGATCTCTACATATCTTAACAAGCTCACCACCTGCAGGGATGAGCTTGGAAGTGTAGGGATCATGATAGCTGATGATGACATGGTGAGTCTTTCACTCCTCAGTCTTCCTAAGTGCTGGCATAGCTACCAAGACTCGGTAAATGGAAGAGAAAAATTGCTAGATTGGGAACGACTTTGGTCGAATCTGATGCAGGAGGAGATAAGAAGAAGCACCAGAGATGGTTCTTGATCCAAGGAGGATGAAGAAAACTGTGCCTTAGCGAGTAAGGTGAAGAAAGGGAAGGAGAAGGATTCTCATCCCAAATCTAGTTCTTCCCATGGTGGGAAGAAGTTTGACAAATCGAAAGTGCGATGCTTTCATTGTCATGAGGTGGGCCATTTTGCTACAAACTGTCCACTGAAGAAATCCAAGATGGGATCTAAGGAAGGACCTGAAGGTGATGCATTGGCCTCACAGTTCGAGTTGGATTTCACCCTCTTCGCATGCATGGTTTAATCCATGGTGGGATGTGGTTGGTTTCTTGATAGTGGAGCTTCATTCCACATGACCGACAGCAAGAGTTTGTTCAGTACCTTGGAGGAGAAAGATCTCCACATACTCATAGCGATGGGTATTGATGAAAAGTATAGTGTCTCAAGAGTAGGCACAGTTGTTTTTCAGAGGGAGCATGGAGCTCACATTACCCTGATTGATGTAAAGTATGTACCGGGTTTGAAGAAGAATCTTGTGTCTGTCGCTATGCTAGAAGACAAAGGCTATGATATAGTCTTCAATAAGGGAAAGGTTTTCCTTAGACATGTCACCACTAGATAGGTGAAGTAGATCGGTTCACGAGTCAAGAACTTGTATCCTCTTGAGGTTCAAGATGCATGCAAAGCCTTGAGGAGCATGGCAACTGATGGAGACTTGGTGGTTGAGAGGGAGAGTACATTACCTCTCAACATGTAGCACCAGAAGAAGTCTTAGACAATTGTGGAGGAGCCACAATTGGTGAAGTAGCTTCAGGAGGTTGTGCAGTAGCCACAACTAGAGAAGCCGAGAGGAGATCAGGTGGAGGCATCCACTCATGCAAAGACCTCTAGTAGGGGGAAATTTCGAGCCAAGTGGGTAGAGGGATCACATGCATCCATACCTCTAGGTCGGAGGTGGGGCGATGTGGAGTGACAACCCTAAGAAGGCTGGAATAGGGGAAGGATCATTGAGGTACCCAACCTCTTTGATTAGACCTTGCTATGGGAGCCCCGATGAGGAGTAGAAGGATTGACTGGGTGGGTAGAGATAGATGTGGATGGAGTGGTAGAGAGAGCTACATTGTAGGAGTCCCAAGACTGTGCAGAGCTAGCAAGCTGCAGCAATGCGAGAGGCACAGGAGTGTTGCACTAGTGTAGGATGGCACAGAGAGGTGTGCAACAGTGTTATGAAACCAACTCACAAAAAGATAGAAAATATAGTTGAACACCTTAGAATTCAGCCTCTTCGAGGGGGCAACCTCCCTTACATTACACAAATGAACAATTTTTGGATGATTCAAATGAAAAGACCTCCTTTCTATATATAGGAGTCTAAGGGGTCATAACATAATCAGAGCCGACATAACAATAATAATGTAAGGGCATAATAATAACAATAGTGGGCTTCTATGGGGCACAATAGTAACAATATGGGCACTACATGGGTACATCAATATAATAAGTGGGTTGTACTAATAACAATAAGGGGTTACACTAGTAGTATAGGGGCCTAACATGCCCCTCTCCTTCAAAAAGCGTTGTCCTCAACGCTTGAGTAGTTCTTGATGATTCTGTATAAAATTATTGTCCTTCCATGTGGAATCTTCAGCGGGTAAGTTCTTCCACTTGATGAGATACTCTGAAATTGATCGATTTCGTAGCTGTCGGGTTCTTGTTTCTGTGACTGCTCCAGGTTCCAATATGATTTTTCCTTCCTCTTCAATTTCTGGCAATATTGTTTGAATTGGGATCTTTTGCAACTTTTGAATAAGTGGCCATACTTCTTCATCCTTCTTCCATTCATCCCTTGCTTTGTTTATCCAATCTGGTTAGATAATAGAAATAGCACAAAACAATGCTTACACATCCTCATCCTTGAAGAGTCTTCCCATTCGGTAAGGTCACCATTTTTTAAGTGAATGTAGTATTGCCAAAATTTCCTTCTCATAAATAGCTTGCTTGAGATGTAGCAGTAAAAATACCCAGTCACCTACATCAAAACATTTTTCACTACGATGTTGATCTACTTGTTGTTTTGTTTGATTTTGCACTGAAGTGGCGTTATCCTTTAAAAGTTGGAGAACTTGTTGTTGATGCTCGATGTGATCTTTCACTGCTTGAACCTTTTTCTTCTTGATATGTCCTTCTATCTCTAGAATTTGAGGAGTGGTAATTTCTTCCAATTCTTTACAAGATATGGTCAGATTCATTTCTTTATGCTCGATGTGATCTTTCACTTCTTGAACATTTTTCTTCTTGATATGTCCTTCTATCTTGATAGTTTGAGGAGTGGTAATTTCAACCAATGAATTACAAGATATGGTTGGATTCTTTTCTTCTTTCTCGATGTGATCTTTCACTTCTTGCACCTTTTTCTTCTTGATATGTCCTTCTATCTTGAGAGTTTGATGAGTGGTAATTCTTTCCAATGCTTTACAAGATATGGTCTGATTTATTTCTTCTTTCTCTGGGGTGGGGTCCTGGCGTATATCTTCTTCTTTTGATGTTCTTGATCCTTTTCTTCCTCCTCTTCATATTCTATGTAAAATAATTTCTTCTTAGCACACTTATGACCTTTAGTGCATTTGCTATCACAATTGTAACAAAGCCCTTTTTCTCTTTTTTCTTCCAATTGTTGTGGTGTAACCCTTTTAGGTTGTGGAAGGCTAGGAGAAACAACACTTCCATCTTTATAGTTGTGAGGGGTATGCTTCCTGGTTTCCATAATTTTGCTTTCCACTATGTCACAAAGCCCTTTTACTCTTTCCAATTATTGTGGTGTTGCTCTAAAGAAGGTGTTGCTCTTTGTATCCTCATAATGTGCTATCATTTCCTCCGTGAAAATTGACCACGTAACCAGTTGTTTACGAGAAAAAAGCCCTTCATACCATAAAAATTGATCCGGTTCTAAATATGAAGATGCATTACATACCTTTTGTAACAGTGGTACACCATGTAGATCAAAATATTTCTCCATCTGAAGTATCCAATTTACCGGATCCTTGCCATCAAACTTCCTCATCTTGCTTTTTCTTGATTTTAGGAGCTCGATCTTGAAATGACTGTAACTCTGTACTTTCGAATCTTTAAGTTCTGAAATTGCAACCTATAGTAGCCCTCTGTGTTCTCTTTCTAAAGCCACCAGTCTGATCCAAATTGGATTCTCCAAGAAAGAGTTATGCACAATCTCCCAAGATGACCTGATTATAGACCTTTCCAGAAGAGCAAACTTGTGTGAAGTACCACGTGTCACTGTTTCGACCTTTGGCACTGAAAAATATATACAAGAAACTACTATCCGTCCTCTTTCTATACCTTCTTACAAAATTTCAATCTGATGCTCAGAGAGAAAGTTATGATGATTTTCCCCAAGTCACTTGTTTGGAATGTAATTTAGGAGTCTGCAAAAAGACCAACTTCCTTAGATCATATCTCCGCAAATATAGCGCAAAAAGCTCTGAAATTCGGACCCAAGATTCAACGCGATTTCTTCTCAAATGGGTTTTTTTTTTTAGCTTCTGAAACGTCGCAAAAAAATAGTTATAGCGAAAATTCCACGATGACCTATTTGGAGCAGCGAAACCCTAGAGTCCAAAGCTTTGATACCAAATGTTATGAAACCAGCTCACAAAAAGATAGAAAAGATAGTTGAACGCCTTAGAATTCAGCCTCTTTGAGAGGGAAACCTCCCTTACATTACACAAATGAACAATTCTTGGATGATTCAAATGAAAAGACCTCCTTTCTATATATAGGAGTCTAAGGGGTCATAACATAATCAAAGCCGACATAACAATAATAATGTAAGGGCACAATAATAACAATAGTGGGCTTCTATGGGGAACAATAGTAACAATATGGGCACTACATGGGTACATAAATATAATAAGTGGGTTGTACTAATAACAATAAGGGGTTACACTAGTAGTATAGGGGCCTAACAAACGGTGTGAGATGCATGGAGTGTTGCAGCAGCTCAGAGGTTAGAGAGGGAGCACTTGTCAGTGTCAGAGGAAGCTTCAGCATCAGAGGATGTTTCTAGCACAACAAGGAGGTCAGTTGGGAGATTTTTTTGTTTCTAGAGTTGCTAGAGCAACAACACTTGGGAGAAGTGTTGCATGCAGAACATTGCAAATGTTCATGATTAGGTTCGAGTTGAATGCCTTTCTTGTTGAGAGGGAGTGTTGAAAATGGAAACAAGAAATGATAAAAATAGAAATGCTAAAAATAGCATTGCTATAAATAGCAGTTCGGGTACCAGTGTTGGACATAGCAACAAGGAATGAAAAATGGAAGTGCTAAAAATAGCATTGCTATAAATAGCATTTCGGGATGGATTCCAATTTTAGTTAGTCCCTAAACTAAAATTGAGAAGTAAAATTCGAATTTGATCTTAGCAGCTGTTTGTAAAATAATTAATTAATTCATCTTGAGTTAATTAGTTGTAGAAAATCAAACATGAAGTCTATGTGAAGACATGCAATAGTTTCTCCATTAATTGAGGAATTTATCCCTTAGTTAAAGAGATAAGGATGAGTTGTAATTTGAGTTGTAATTAGTTAGCTCAGTTAACTGAGTTAAGTCCAGTTAGATTAGTTCTAACAGTTTGTAGAATTAATTGTGAGTTCAGTTAGTTAATGCTTGCATGCATGTAACTGCTGCTCTCTAGATAACTGAATATTCTCTCATAAATAACTCATGCATGTCAGTTCAATCAGAGACCCAGTTAAGATTAGAGGAAGGGACAATGTACTATCAGTTGGAGGATTTTTCCTATATAGAAAACTCATCCATGTAGAAGGAATTATCTCCTTCTAGATTGCACAGTTAGATCAGAGGTTAGTGAGTGTGTGAAGAGGCCAATTCACACAGGGGGCAGCACTGGACCCCAAGGAAAATTGCACAAGGAAATAGGAGGCTTGGAGGGTAGAGGAGAAGATTTGTGAGAAGCCTTTGATTGTCTATGAGAAGCAGAGGGATTGTACTGAGAGTTGGATAGCTTGTGAGCTAAAGCTTTGTGTAATCCAAACATATTTCCACTTGTATGATAATACAAAGATCAAGGTTTTTAGCTGAGGCTTTCCCTGGAGTATTCTTCTGTGTTCATGTGTGATTGCTTTCTCATTCTCAGTTATATGTGTTCTATTTGATATTGCTCATATTCGATTAAGCTTCCACAAAGTTTGTTGTAGAAGTAGATCTTGTATTTTTCTTTAGTATATTGCATAATATGTTGATCTACAGTGGGAATTTCTACATCTCTTATTTCTTCATTTAGTGTTCATGCCTTTTTTGTTGTAGGTTAAATTGGTTAAATGTAACCACCTCCTCCCACATTTACCCACTTTCACCAGTTTTCCGAGGGTAATCATGAGATGGCGCTCACTATAATAAGACTAAACCTCCTATGTGACCTTAAGGAAATGGAGTCAATAACTTAAGACTTTATTGACCTTCCTTAGGTGATATAGGACATCCAGGAGTTACCCAGTCCGTCTAGGTGTCCAACCTCTGAGTTGAATCTCTTTTTCACTGACCTAGAGCCTCAGTCGCTCCCTTTCCAAAGCATGTAAGGGAATGTAGCTCTACAGTCATATTGATAAGTCTTCCTCAATGTGATTGTGGAATTTTCCAGTTAGTTCTATGCCAGCGACCCCAAATTTTGAGCCAATTTTTTAGGGCTAGGGCTCAGGCCTCTGCCCAGAACTTAGTGAAACCTCCAGAAAGGATAAATGGCATAGAAACAAATCTTATAAACCAAAATTTGAACCAAGACTTAAGTTGACCCCACCCAATTGGTACTCACTTTTATTCAAACACAAGGTGAACATGCGACCTACAAGTCATGAATTCATATATGAACATAAGGATATGAAAACATATCTAAGATTTAAGAAAGGGTTTATGCCTTCTCATAATAACAGTCATAACACTAGTTAGGTCATACATTCATTAACCATGCATTTATTGAGTGAAATGTGATAAGAGCGATACTTAGATCTATCAATTAACCATGTTTATAACCAATATATAACTAGATAAATAATAATGATAGAACAACCATTTAAGCCACATAATAACAAGTACATTTACTCATAAAAACAAGAGGAATTTATCTCTTATTAACCATATGAAAAATCCAACCAAGTCAGGGACTTCCACGTACCACCTGACCATAGATTGGGCTAAACCAAATATTTATTTCAGCCAATCACCCCCGTGCCATATTCCAAGCATGAATGTGGGATATCATGGGATAAAACCATCCATAAACAACTAAGGAATCCAGAGGTTAAACCACGTCCACGCTCACTATACCATGATCTCACTTAAACCAGTCCCAAGATCTCAAAATCAAACTGAGCTTGGATGCCTCAGAATTCCTTCACCATCCCTTGAGAAATTTTCTTATCTCCACCCACCTGTTAAGGGCTTCCGGGAGAAAACCATCTCCACCCCCAACCCTTGGGATTTTCCCAAGACCACCTTACCAGGATCCAAAACCTTCCAATAATCCATAGCTCAACCAAGATAGAATCCCATAACATCATGGATATTTGGAAATTGAAAGGAAAGGTTGAAACCATTTTCAAACCCTGACAAACTCAATGCCACTGACAACAAATAAACCACATACACATGAATATACCATGCATGCCAAAACCAACTAGGTATTCATACATGGAATATGTTACCTGTAAGTATTCCTATTGAAGTTGCTTGATCCAACCTTTCCGTGCTTGATCTTTGCTTTCCTTTAACTTCCTTGTCCTTCCTTTGCTTTATTTCTTTCCTTCTCCTCTTGGTGCTCTTCCCCTCTCTGAGACTAATCTTGAAACTAGACTGACAAAAAGCTACCAACTAATGATCTAATGTATTTTTATTATTGATGCCTCTAATTTCTTCACTTTTCCATTATTTTTCTTCATTTTCCTCCTCACATGCAACATGTGACCTTTCACCTCCCTTTTCTCCTAATTTCTACTATTTTCATAAATAAATGCCAATTAATGCCTCTTTTCCTTTTCAAATCATTTGCCATTACATTTTCCATTTCATTTTAGCCATAGACACACCAAGTGATGCCCACTAGGATATTTTTTCCCAACATTCATCTTGGAATAAGTGTCGCTTGACCTTAGCCTTATTTTTCCTTTATTACCTTTTATTACATGAACTTTTAACCTGGGGTTGTTACAGATCCCTCCCCCTTAGGGGACCACCATCCTTGGTGTTCTATTACACCTACAACTAGAAAAACCATTGAAAAATAAAACAACTACCCATGGAGCTTTATAACCCAACTCATTGCAGTATTTACAATGAAAAACCTTCTCAAAAGAAAAACCATCATGACAAACATGAAAACCATACCGCTTATCGGAGCTTTATAACACAGTTCATTGTGGTAATTACAATAACAACCATACTTGAAAATGTACATATACCAATATTTTTGTGCCTCAACTGACAAAAAATGAAGGATACATAGCTCGCATCTAATCAACTATCTCCCATGTAGCTTCATCAGGCACAAAGTGCTTCCACTAGACTTTAACTTGCTTGATTTCGTTTCTTCGGAGCATGAGCTATTTCCGTTGCAATCTACACTAAGGTTCTAGTTGGAATTATCCTTTTGTTTCCACCTGCAATACAGGCCAATCAATAACATTATCAACATCCTTTACATATATTTTAAGCAATGAAACATGGAAAACATCATGGAATTTCACTGTTGGAGTTAATGCAAGTTTGTAGGTCACTGGTCCAATCCTCTCAAGGATCTGGAAAGCTCGAAATACCATGGTGCCAACTTGGAACATGATCCAATCCTCAAGGAGCTCTTCTCAGGCTTGATGCATAAATGCACATGTTCTCCAATTTGAAACTCCTTAACTTCCCTGTGCTAGTCTTCATAACTCTTTTTCCTATCTAGTGCTTCCTTTAGATTCTTCTTTATACCCAGCATTTCCTATTCCATGTCTGCTAACATGTCTGGTCCTATCAATATCTTATTCACTAGATCACTATAACCGATGGTGTAGGAATTTACAGGGTAAGTTTCTCAGACAGAACACCAAAGGACACTGCTCACAAACAGATCACAGATCAATACACCAGTATTTTGACGTGGTTAAAACCCTCAAAGAGGGAAACAGTCCACGGCCTAAGCCAACGTGGCCACTTCAGGCAATTTATTAATAAGAGAATGAAAACTTACACATGCTTCTCTCATAGACGGATTACTCTACAAATGACCCTCCATGCGCTTTAAATAGAAATCATGGACCAATCAGGTGTTAAGCCATGGATCAAGTGTCAGTAATACCGAGGAGAGAATGGACCGTCGGATCACTACATATCGTGACCGTCGGATTGTAAGTTACAAAATGTACATAGTAAAGAAACACACTTTACCTAACTCTATACCTAACTCTATACTAGACCAAGTTGTACTTAACTATTTCCTATGTGTCGGAATATCCTAACATCCCCCCTTAAGAACAACTTGGGATATGATTGAAGGATTTACAAATATGACACAATAGGAGAAGGAAGGAGGCACTAGAGTCTATCCCCCCTTAGTGACAACTTCCTGAACTCCAACCATAAATTGAAGTTTAGTGAACTTCGCCTCTGTGAGAGCTTTTGTGAAGATGTCTGCAACTTGATCATCTGTTGAACAATATTGCACTTCAAGAACATGGTCATGAATGAGCTTTCTGATGAAGTGCATGTGCAATTCAATGTGTTTACTACGCTGATGTTGGACTGGATATTTGCATAGTTGAATGGAACTTTGATTATCACACCAAAGTGTAGTCGGATGCTACTGCTGAAAGCCAAAATCTGACAGGATCTGACGAAGCCACAAGGATTCCTTACTAGCTTCTACGGCACCACGATACTCTGCTTCTGCTGAAGAAAGAGAAATGGCACCTTGTTTCTTGCAAGCCCATGTAATAGGTCCTGAACCAAGAGTGAACACATAACCTGCAGTAGACTTCCGATCATTAGGGTCACCAGCCCAATCGGAATCAGTGAAACCAACCAATAGAGGAGATGATTCGGCACTGTAATGAATCCCAAACTGAATTGTACCTCGAACATAATGAAGTATTCTTTTAGCTGCTTTCGAATGAATTTCACGTGGGTTTTGCATAAACTGAGCAACAAGGCCAACAACAAAGGAAAGGTCAGGACGAGTGTGGGTTAGATACAAAAAGTTTTCCTACAAGTTGACGGTATAAGGTAGCATCAACTTCAGGAGAAGTACAAGTGATTGAAAGTTTGACTCCAGACTGAAAGGGAGAAGGGGCTGGTTTACAATCTTCCATGTGAAAATGGTGTAGAATATCACAGACATACTTGGACTGAGAAAGGGAAATACCTTCCTTGGATTGCAAGACTTGAAGACCGAGAAAATAATGTAAGTGTCCTAAGTCTGTCATTTCAAACTTCCTTTTAAGGCTAGACTTCACATGGTTTATAAGGTTGGGATCACTACCAGTCAGGATAAGATCATCAACATAAAGAACAAGAATGATAAGAGACTTGCCCACTTTCTTGGTGTAGACAGTATTGTCAGAATGACACCTAGAGAAGCCAGATTCTAAAATAAAGTTATCCATTTTGGCATACCAAGCTCGAGGAGCTTGCTTGAGACCATAAAGGGATTTCTTAAGCCGACATACAAGGCTGGAGTCTGTTTGTATAAAGCCAATAGGTTGTTCCATATAGATTTCTTCATGCAAGTCCCCATGCAAGAAGGCAGATTTAACATCCATATGATGGACTTCCCATTTGAAAGAGGCAGCAAGGGAAAGAACAAGGCGGATAGAGTTCATTTTGGCAACAGGGGAGAAGGTTTCAGTATAGTCAATGCCTTCAACTTGTGAAAAACCCTTAGCAACAAGACGATATTTATGTTTATCAACTTTCCCATCTGGTCCATACTTGGTTCTGTAAACCCATTTGCATCTAACAAGTTTTCGTCCCTTTGGTAGAGGAAAAAGATCCCATGTATCATTTGCCAATAATGAATGATATTCTTCATTCATAGCTACTTCCCAATCTGGATGGCCTGAAGCTTCTGCAAAGGTGTCAGGATCATAATTCACTGAAGCTTGAGCCAGTAAAGAAGAGGCTCTCTCGAACTGAGAATGTGTACGTTGTTGATCTGTAGGATCACCGACAAGATCACCTGTTGCATCCCGAGTAGCATGGACCCATTTTGGAAGCTGAGGAGCTGAAGGAGGATCCTAAGAAGGTGGGGGAGGATTTTCATCCTCGCTTTCATCATCTGAAGAAGAAATATTTTCAAAAGTAGAAGAGATAGGGAGAGGTGGCACATCCGCCGAACTAGGCTCGCAGGCCGATATATTTTCATCAAACTTTACATCTCTTCCAATGATAACATTTTTGGACTTAAGTGGAATAATTCTATATCCTTTGACATCTTCAGAATATCCAAAAAAATTACATTTTTCACTCTTAGGTTCTAAATCTTTATGTTTCTCATCTGGAATATGGGTTCATGCTTCACTTCCAAAAACACAAAAGTGACTTACATCTGGTTTGTTTGAGCTCCATGCTTCTTCTGGAGTGATATTCTTTAAAACCTTAGTAGGAGTGCGATTTATTATGTAATTTGCACAGTTAATTGCTTCTACCCAATAATTAAGACTAAGTCCTTTAGATTGAGGCATACAATTAGTCGTTTCCTTTAAGGTGCGATTCTTCCTTTCAGCTACACCATTTTGTTGTGGAGTATATGGAACAGTATGTTGCATTTGAATTCCATGCTCAGTGAAAAAGTTGATGAATGTGTTTTTAACATATTCTCCACCATTATTAGATCTTAGCTTAAGAATTTGATGTCCAGATTGTTTTTCAACAAAAGCCTTAAAGGCCAAGAACATGTTAAATACTTCACTCTTGATTTTTAAGAAGTATACCCAAGTGCGTCTGGAGAAATCATCAATGAAAGTTAAGAAATACTTGTAGCTAGAGAATGAAGCAACTGGAAGTGGACCACATAAATCACTATGCACGAGCTGTAAAGGGGCCGAGGCGTGCCAAGAGGCACGTTTTTCAAAACTGTCCCGATGATGTTTTCCGAGTACACATCCGGAACAAACACCATCTCTGCAAGATACCATTGGAAGACATGTCACCATATTTTCTTTACATAGATTCTGAAGAGAGAAATAGTTTAAGTGACCAAATCGCTCATGCCAAAGTTTGATCACTTCATCATTATGAGCAACAAATACTGAGGGAAGATTGGATGACCCAAAGTTGTGAAACTTATACAACCTTGTAGAATCATCAGCAATTCCAGTAGCTAAAATCTCTCTAGGATCTCTTAGGTCCTTAATTACAACATCGTGAGGTGAAAATTCAACGATTTTACCTTCACCTGAATGAGTTATCTGATATACAGATAGAAGGTTGCAGGATAAGGTTGGAACACATAATACATCATTAAACTGACCATTGTCTAGATGAACAGTTCCAGTCCCTACAACACTAAGAGATCTATCATCACCAACATATATATTTTTGGTGTTACAATCATTTAAAGAAGAAAACATGGCTTTGTTTTTGGCCATGTGATAAGAAGCTCTAGAATCAATGAGCCACTCATGAGAATGAGAAGAAGAAGATACATTTAGTGCATAGCCAGACTGAGATGCTTGACAACCACATGCAGAAAGTGCCATTCCTGAAGATGAAGTTGAAGTTGAAGAGTGCTCCAAATGGATGTTATGCTTCTTCATTGTTGCTTCCAAGGCTTCCATCTTCTTAAAGCATTTGGATTCTAAGTGGCCATCTCGATTACAAAAGTTGCAATGTCTATCAGTCTTCTTCCCTTTGTTTTTATTTGTCTTATCATTTTGTTGAAATGATTTTTCATTTTGAGGCTGAAATTGCTTAGGACCCTTGTTTGGTTTAGGACCATTCTTTTTGGGATACAACTTCTTAGGATTCTTTGGATTTGGTTGCTATTGGGTGGCTAACGCTTTCTTAGAAGAGTTTCCAAGATGAAGAAGACCAAGGTGTAAGAGTTTTTCTTGTTCTCTTATTAAAGAATCACAAAAGGAATCAAAGGAAGGGGACTTGTAGGTTTGTCCTTGAGAAATGAAGGCTTCTCTTGTAGAATGGAAGGTGGAAACAAACACAGAATAGGTTGGTCCCAACTTAGTAAGAATGGAGTAGATAAGGCTACTATCTTCTTTCTTAACCTTAACACCTTCCAAGAGAAGTCTAAGGGTCTTGAATTTGGACAAAAAGTCTTCAATGCAAGAAAAATTATTGGGGTCCAATGTAAGCAATTCATTTTCAAGTTGATGGGCTTTAAGTTCATTTTTAATTCCAAAGACTTTAGTAATCTGTTGCAGTGCTTCATCAGGAGTATCAGGTTCTGCAATATGGAATCTAAGATCTGGAGAAATAGACATCCCTATCAACCTACGTGCTTGGTCTTGCCTATTTTCCCATTTAGCTGCCTTATCTTCATCTTTTGGTTTGGTCTCTTGGCCTGTGGCTATTCTGTAAAGACCTTTACTTCTAAGTAAATCCACAATATAGGACCACCATTGGAAGTAGTTAGTGCTATCAAGAATGACTTGGCATGGACTTTCCATTTTTAACAGAAATTGAAGCTATAGATGCTAAAACTAAGTGTACCAATGGAAAGATCTCGAAAAATTATGCCATTTCAAAAAAAATGGTTCTGAAAACGGCTTCCGGATGAAGAAGTTATGGCTTTTTGAAAAAAATTGATGAAGTCGCTGACGAAGTGCGGAAATGTGCAGAAATGAAAAAGTCCGCCCCCACAAAATGGAGATTTGAACCCATGACCTCTACTCTCATAAATTAGCTTTGCACCAAGTGAGCTATACAAAAAATTTGAGAGAGAGAGAGAGAGGGGGGGGGTTGATGCTTTGGGTTGCGTGCTTGCTTTGAGAAAGCTCTTTTTCCCTACAAAACAAAAAACACAAAACCCAACACGGACATAAAAAAAAAATGAACCTTGCAGCTCGAAGTTAGCTTTAGCCAAAAATTAGATATTTTCAAAAATGAAACTTGCGGCTCAAAGTTAGCTTTAGCCGGAAACTAAATATTTTCCTCAATGTTTCTGATTTTTCGAGATCACACTAAGGCACAGCGGAAAAGAGCATACGCATGAGAAAAATCCTTCCTTTCTGTTTCTAATTTGCCCAGATCGCACAGAGTCGCAGGGCAAAGAGCATACGCAGAAATGAAAGGTATAGATCTTGTAAATAAAAAAAAAGCTAAATAAATAGAAAACCGAAATAAACAGAGAGAAAATAACTGTAAACTGCAAATAAACACTGTATACCTCCAGATCTTAAAAATGACGCAGCTAGGGCTACCGGAAACCTTTTCGTGTGAAACGAAAGGGGTTCCTCACTAGAACAGATGCTCCCAACACAACAGAGCAGTCCTCTTAGCCCGAAAGTAGTTAGAAACAGTAGATCTAGGAAACGGTTGTCGGATGCAGTTCTACCGGCTTCAGATTTGGATCACTGATGGACGCGGCCCTCAAATAGATCTGATACAATGTAGGAATTTACAGGGTAAGTTCCTCAGATAGAAAACCAAAGGGCACTGCTCACAAATAGATCACAGATCAATACACCAGCATTTTGATGTGGTTAAAACCCTCAAAGAGGGAAACAGTCCACGACCTGAGCCAATGCGGCCACTTCAGGCAATTTATTAATAAAAGAATGAAAATTTACACATGCTTCTCTCATAGACTGATTACTCTACAAATGACCCTCCATGCGCTTTAAATAGAAATCATGGACCAATCAGGTGTTAAGCCATGGATCAAGTGTCGGTTATACCGAGGAGAGAATGAACCGTCGGATCACTACATATCGTGACCGTCGGATTGTAAGTTACAAAATGTACATAGTAAAGAAACACACTTTACCTAACTCTATATGTAACTCTATACTAGACCAAGTTGTACTTAACTATTTCCTATGTGTCGGAATATCCTAACAGATGGGAGTATTACAACTCTTCCCATACAATTCCTCAAATAGATTCATCCTCAATGACTCCTGATTACCATTGTTGTAATGAAATTCGACCAATGGAAGGTACTCCTCCCATCTCCTCTACGGATGCATCACATACATCCTCAACATATCCTCAAGAGTATTGTGGACCCTCTTTGTTTGTCCATCTGTTTGTGGGTGATAATTTGTAGTGAAGGCTAACTTTGTCCCCAAACCTACAAACAACTCCTTCCAAAACTTGGAAGTGAACTTATCATCCCTGTCCAACACAAGCTTATTTGGAACACCATGCAGTCTCACAATCTCCCTGATGAAAACCTGTGCCATCTCACTAGCTGAATAAGTAGTCTTCACTAGAGTTAAGTGAGCTACCTTCCTCAACCTGTCGACCACAACCATGATAGGATAATTCTACCTCGATGTCCTTGGAAGACCTATAATGAAGTACATTGAAATGACCTCCCATTTCCATTATGGAACCAGAATAGGCTGAAGAAATCCATCTGGATGCTTACACTCTGCATTCACCTACTGGTTGTCGAAACATCTAGCCACAAACTCTACCAATTCCTTTGTTAGGTTCGTCCAGTAGTAGAACATCTTCATTGTTTATGTCTTCTGGTATCCTTGGTGTCCTGAATCAGGATCGACATGAAACTCCCTCAAGATAAGCTTCTTGATCCCACTATCATCCGACACATAAATCTTGTCCCTAAATCTCACCAAACCATCTTCCATGAGATGGTATTCCACATCCTGATCACATGTACCCTGCTGCTATAACATGTGCCTAAGTTCCTTGTACATTCTATCCTGTAAATCTATCCCATAAGAGCTCACTACTGCAACATGGTTCATCTACACTCTCCTGCTGAGAGAATCTACAACTCTAATATCCTTACCCTTGATGTATCTAATCTCAAAGTCAAACTCACTAAGGGTGTCCAACCAACTAGCTTGCCTGGAATTCAGATTCGGTTGGTCAAGTAGGTACCTCAATCCACTATGGTCCCTCATCGATATGAACCTACTACCAAGAAGATAGTGTCTCCACATCTTTAATGCATAGATAATAGCTGCCAACTCAAGATCATGAGTCACATAGTTCTTCTCATGGTCATTTAGTTTCTTGGACTCATAGAACAGCACCTATCCCTCCTGCATCAGGACTCCACCAAGTCCTCTTTTTCAAGCATTTGTACATACCACAAACTCTTTATTTGCATATGAAATCTTAAGAACTGGAGAATTTTTCAACAACTCCTTAAACTTCTCAAAACTGGTTGCACATTCCTATATCCATTCAAATTTGTTCCCTTTTCTCTGCAAAGATGTAATGGTATAGGAAATTCAAGATAAGTTCTTGATGAACCTCCTATAATAGCCTGCTAACTCCATGAATTATCTTACCTCATCCACATTTCTAAGAGTTTCCAATTCCATGATAACCCTTATCTTTTATGGATCTACTATTATGCCTTCCTTGGAAACAACATGTCCCAAGTAATGCACCTCTGTTTGAAAGAAACTGGAGTTGCTAAGCTTGGCATACAACTGATGCTCTCTTAACAATCTCAACACTGCTGCTAAATTCTTGACATGCTCTTCCTCATTCTGGGAATATATCAATATTTCATCAATGAATACAATTAAAAACTTGTTCTGATAAGGAAGAAACACACTATTCATAAAGCACATAAAATTAGCTGGAGAATTAGTCAAACTAAATGGAACTACAACAAACTCATAATACCCATACCTAGTCCTAAAAGCAGCCTTGTAGATGCAATGGTCTTTGATGCATACCCAATCATATCCTTATCTCAGATCAACCTTCAAGAACACAATTGCTCCCTTCAACTGATCAAACAAGTCATCGATCCTCGGAAATGGGTACCTATTATTAATCATCACCTTATTTAGCTGCCTATAATCAATGCACAACATGAGAGTACCATCCTTATTCTTCACGAACAATACTGGTGCACCCCAAGGTGATACACTTGGCCTAATGTATCCCTTATCAAACATTTCCTTCAACTACAACTTCAACTGTACTAACTCTGGTGTGCTCATCCTTTAAGTCACCTTTAATGCTAGTGATTCCTGTGGTACTAACTCAATAGAAAAGTCCAATTCCCTTTGGGGAGGAAAATCTAGAATCTCTGTTGGAAACACATCCTGAAACTGTTGTAATATAGGGTACCTCTTGAATATTTTTTCATCTTCAACATCCTTACCCTTGTCACTAGAGATATCAACTACAAACATCACACACCCTTTCCTGCAACTTCATTTAGCATGCATAGCGGTGACCATCCTTACTGATTTAGGCTTGTTTTTTTCTTCAAGAATTCTCTTTTCCCCATTATCATCTAGGCACTCAATAGCCTTGTCATAAAAATCTACTTTGGTCCTCTAAAGGTACAACCAATCCATACCCAAAAGCATACTATATGATCCCAATGGTAGTGCATACATATGCGCTTTTGTAGGCATATCGTTCAGCTTGAATGCACAAGATCTTACCCAATGATTAACTCTCTTCATAGTACTTATAGCCAATTGCACCAACCAAGACTTTTCATGCACTTCTTTTCTCAAGCCATGCTTATCCACTAGCTAAGGATTAACATAACTATAATTAGATGCAAGATCAATAAAAATAGTAACAACTTGACCACAAATCTTACTTTCCATCTCAATTATGGATTCTTGGTGATCTGCCTTATTGTTGTATACAACTACATAAATCCAAGGAATGTTATGCCCAATATCCCCAACTGTCTGTGCTTCCTAAGCACTATATATCTGAGGCCTACCACCCCCGTACAATGGAAATTTTTTCTTACAATGAACTTTGCCACATATCCAATGTTGCAATGGTCCCCTACCATCACCTCTAGTATTCTTCTCTCCAGGATACGACCTATGTCCCTTCTCAACTGCATTAAACTTCTTGTAAGGAACCACATTTTCTTTGATTACTTGCATCCTAAGGTCTTCCCCGCTTTGGTATCCACTTCCCTTTAACTTTCTCATTTCCCTTCAAATCATGCTTAGGCTAAACTTTGACTACTCATAAAAATGCTTTAGCTTACTGATGTCTTCCTCTAATGATCTAGGCTCATCAAACTCAATCCAGTCTCTATGTGTTGTTGGAAGCCCATTGATGAATCTTTGAATCTTAGCCTTCTCATCCTTGAGGTAAGGCACATACCTCAACAACTCCAGGAACCTGCTAGTGTACTCATCATCTATCATAGAACCTATCTATAACTCATATAATTCCTTATCTATGTCATCATAGTACATCTTAGACAAGCACTTCTTCTTAAAGAGTCTCTCAAACTCATCTCAAATCAGCTCTTCTTCCCGAATTCCCTTGACATTATTCACATCTTAACACCAAATATTTTCCTTCCCTTTGAGACTAAATTTGGCTATCTTGGCTTTCATTTTCTCTAAATAGATATGCAACATGAATAATTTCTTCATCCCAAGAAACCATGCCCCTTCATATTTTGAGTTCTTCATCTCTCCATCAAATGTAGGTGACTTTACTTTCTTGAACTCCTCAGGCAAGTACTCACCCTTCCTATAAGGATTATGATGGTGATGACTGTGATGATGTCTCCTAGATGAGAAACTAGAATGATTCCCATAAATTCCATTCCTCTTGTCAGTTGTATCTAGTGAACTGCCACCTCTAACTATATCCCCTTTACCCAACCTGTATCCTGACTAAGACCTGCTACTATAGGCTTTATTAGTTTTTTCTTCTTGATTTTGACTGATCCTCAATTTTACTTGTCTTTGTAACTCTGAAAACCTCTGAAGAATCGTTGAATTGACCTCTACCTGCTTCTCCTGAGTGCTTGTAAGTCTTTCTTAATTGTAAACCAACCTATCATTTTCCGCTTTGCAACTTCTGATCTCTTTCCTCAAACTCCTCAATCCACATTAGTGCGATGCATATATAATTATAATCATATCAATATAGCAAGATAATTCATAACCATACCGACCATAAACCATTACCCTGTTCATGAAAACCATAATCATGACAACACCAAACTTTACCCAAAGAGAGCATAACTTGGCTCTGATACAACCATGTAATTTCCTCCTACCACATTTAACCACTTTCATAGGTTTCTTGGGGTAAACATGAGATGAGGGTCACTATGATAAGACTCAACCTCCTATGTGACCTTAAGGAAATGGAGTTGACAACCTAAGGATTTACTGAACTTCCTTAGGTGCTATAGGACCTCTAGGAGTTACCCAACCCCTCTAGGTGTCCAACCCCTGAGCTGACTCTCTTTTTCATTGACCTAGAGCCTCAATCACTCCCTTTCCAATGCATTCAAGTGAATGTATCCCTCTAGTCACATTGATAACCCATCCTCCATGCGACTATGGACTTTTCCAGCTATTTCTATGCCAGCGACCTCGAACTCTGAGCCACTTTTCAGGGCCATGACTTAGGCCTCTTCTTAGAACTCAATGAAACCTCCAGAAGGGATAAATGACATAGAAACAAAGCTTATAAACCAAAACTTGAACCAAGACTTGACCTGACCCCTCCCAACTAGGATTGACATTTCGTAAAAACACATGGTGAACATGAGACCTACAGGTCATGAATTCATATATGAACATAAGGATATGAAAAATTATCTAAGATTTAATAATAAATGTTTATTCCTTCACACAATAGATGTCATAACACCAGTTAGGTCATACATTCATTAACTAGACATTCATTAAGTGAAATGTGATAAGAGCCATACTTAGATTTGCTAATTAACCCTCCTTATAACTATCATATAACCAAATAAATAACAATGATAAAACATCCATTTAAGACACATAATAAAAGTACATTTACTCATCAAAACAAGAGGAAATTAGCTCTTATCAACCATATGCAAAATCCAACCAAGTCAGGAACTTCCTTGTACCACCCGACCAATTATTGGGCTAAACCAAATATTTCTTTAAGCCAATCAACCCCACGCCATATTCCAAGCATGAATGTGGGATATAATGGGATAAAACCATCCATAAATAACCAAGGGCATCTAGAGGTTAAACCACCTCCACCCTCACCATACCTTGATCCCACCTAAGCCAGTCCCGAGATCACCAAACCAAACCAAGCTTGGATGCATAAGAATTCATTCAACATCCCTTGAGGAATTTTCTTGTCTCCAACCACCTGTTGAGGTATTCTTGGAGAAAACCATCTCCACCCCCAACCCTTGGGATTTTCCTGATACAACCCCACCCAAATCCAAAACCTTCTGGAAATCCATAGCTCAATCGAGAAAGAATATCATCACACCATGGCTATCAAGAAATGGAAAGGTGATTTGATATTCACCCTATGAATGACATCAGTTAAAGATTTATTAAACTAATGTATTACAGACTCATGTGCTGGTGTGTGTCTATGTTATTGAAGCAGCGAATTGATCTGATTGCCAATACTTAGATAATAAAATGGAAAGACAGCAGAGAAATACAGTAAGTAAACACAAAGACACAAGCAATTTAATAAGGAGTTCACCCTATGCTCCAGGGATACATCTTCGGTCCAACTTTCAGTTGTGGCCTTATTTTATTGTGCCTTTGGGCAAAGAATTTACAATACAGGGACTCAATGTGAGTTCACCTAAAGCATGTTTTTCTTGGTAGGGTGGTCCTTGGATTTCCCAAGCCACTGGAGTACATAGACTCTTCTTCTTCCTACCAGTTCTGTGACCTTCTGGTCTACAAAGGCAAGAGCCCAATGTGGTGTTCAGCCCGAATAGATCCTCTATGGGATGGCTTGAATCTTCAAGCTCTTTGGTGCTTGATGTTACTACTGATTAGCTCGGCCCTCTATCTCCTCTGCTTTGCTTTACTGTTCTCTGTGTTCAGTCCTCCTCTCAGGGTTCACTATTCCACTTCTTCATCTCTCGACTTCTCTCTCTCTGTGTCTAACTCTGCTCTCCTTAATTCGACTACCTCTGTTCATGGCTTTAGCCATTCGATCCCTATGCCTATTTGGTTCCTCTTCCGCCTCTATCGATTCACCTTCTACAGCTGTGCTGGGAGTTCCCTGTTCGGCGTCATCATCAGCGCTCAGGGAGTTGCCACTTGTCTTCCTCTCAATGGTTCCAGCATGCTTCATCGGTTCATTTATTCAGTTACGTCATGGATGCGGTCTTCCTCCACCGTGGCGGTCAAACGAATTCCAAATCCCTTTAAAATGTGGCTTAATTCCCCGTCGATTCTACTTCTTCCCATCAGGCATGATCTCAGCTGTCCGATCTAGGCCCTCTAGATCCGATGCCATATGAACGTCTCGCGCGGTTGACTTGCTTGAATGATAGCATGCAATCAACGATGGTTTTCTCTCACCTCCACCTGCCACGTGTCAATCGTTGTATGGAATTTCTCTGCTTTTATCGAAAACCTCTTACTGTTTAAGGGTGACCCAATCAAAACCGCTGGTTTCCAGAGCGCGGGTCCGCCTTGTACGGTTAGCACTTTTTGCCTTTTCCCCCAGCGGTCTTCTGGTTCCCCCACGCAATCGAGTGCTCGGGCTTTTCCATTTTGGCCCTGTTCACCCAGCAATGCGCGATTTAATTGTGCATAAAAAATCACCTCCGTTTCCCAATCTGGGGCTCCCAGGGGCTAATTCGGCCTCCCCCGCAGTCTCTATGGGCCTCGGTCAGCGCGCTTTGACCAAGGTCCTCATCGTTTCACATTGGATGCCATTTCCATTGGTTCAAGGTGTTTTTGATCGCTATTTTGGAATTATTTAGAGATTTGTTTGACCTGATACATTCATGGTTATTTAACAGTCTTCTCTGGATCCAATTTGGATCACGACCTTCCCACTCAAAAAGCTTTTGGACCACCAAAAGTTGTTTTTTAAGCGTCGACTAAGTGAGGATATTGTTTCTTCACTTGTCCAATCTCAATCCACTTTTCACTGCTTGGCTTCGAACCTTTGAGCCCAATCCTAAGGCACTCAACATCTCCCCTGCGCGTTGTCCTCACCTTCCTGTCCAGCACTATGTCTTCTTGCAACTCATTAAGATAGTCAGGTAGCAGGTCATCAATAGAAGGAAATTGACTTTTCTCTTTAGGGTCCTCAATCATTGAAGGTTCAAATAATCTCAAACAATCTGCATTTATGACTGAGTAGATGTGCCAGTAAGCTGGTAAATCAAGGCGAAAAGCATTTTCACCGATCTTCTCAAGTATCCTAAAAGGTCCATACTTGATAGGCTTTAGCTTTTTACCTTCACCTTGCATCCTGTCCTTGCTGATACACAACCAGACTTGGTCTCCAACTTGAAAACTATGCTCCATCTGATGCTTATCATGCCTAGTCTTGTACTTGGCCTGGCTCCTTTCCAGCTGTTCCTGTACTGCCTGGTGGATCTCCTGGATCTATTCAATGAACCTAGTTGCCTTTTCCACATCACTGTGTCCTTCAACCATGGTGTCTTTACCAAAGACAAAATCCAAAGGAGACCTTGGTATGAAACCAAAACAGGTCTCAAAAGGAGATTTTTGTGTAGAAGAGTGTTTGGCTCTGTTGTAAGCATGCTGCACATAACACAAGTGTTCATCCCAAAGCTTAGGATGTTTACTGCAATATCCTCTCAGTAACTGGATCATTGTCCTGTTTACTACTTCTATCTGGCCATCTATTTGTGGATGAAAAGTTGTGCTTTTCTTTAGTTTGGTGTCCATCAGTTCCCGTAGACTCGACTAAAAATTCTCCACAAATCGAGTGTCTCGATCAGATACAATGGAAGTGGGTAATACAAAATGAACCCATACATGTTCAAAGAACAATTTTGCAGTCTATTCAGCTGTAATCTATCTACTACAAGGTATCAAAATACACATTTTTCTAAACCTATCCACAACAACATATAGATAATCATGACCTTTCCTAGATTTAGGCAGTCCTCCAACAAAATCCATGGAAACACTTTCCCAAGGGTGAGAAGGAATTGGCAATGGAGTGTACAAGCCTATATTCTATTGCTGGGCTTGCTTTTAGCACACATGGCACACCCTCTTACATACCTAGAAACTGTCTCATTCATTTTCGACCAATAGCAAAATCTTTGTAGCTGTGCAACTGTTTTACTTACCCCAAAGTGACCTGATATCAAAGAAGTGTGTGCTTCCCTAATTATCTTTACTCTCTCGGTTTGTGGAATGAAGAGTTTCCCACAATGGTATAAGAGTCGGTCCTTTATATGATAGTCCAATTCTTCTACTCTTTTGCCTTGACTTAAAGTTGCATATACATCTTTAAAGTCCATATCCTGAGCATATTGTTTAGTATAGCTTTCATGTTGCACTAAATTATGCTTAAGTATGGTAGATGCATTTATAATGGGTCTAGATAACATGTCTGCAACCTTGTTATGCATACCCCTTTATATCTTATGACTAGATGAAACTATTGTAGAAACCTCATCCATCTGTAATGTCTTGATTGCTGCAACTTAGTTTGGGAGTGTAGATATTGAAGTGGTTGATGATCAGTGTGTATTACTATCTCTTTTCCCATTAAATAATGTTTCCACTTTTTCACACTTTGAACTAATGCATACAATTCTTTATCATATGTAGGATAGTTAACCACTGCAAGATTAAAAGTCTCAGAATGATAACATATGGGTTTACCATGCTGTGTCAACACTACTCCCATGGCATAGTCACTTGCATCAGTTTGGATCTCAAATGGTCTTTGTAAATCAGGCAGTGCTAGTACATGTGCTGTACTAATTTTTTCTTTCAAGGTGTTGAAGGCTTTTTGATGTTTGCCTCCCCACTGAAATGCCTTATTCAATCATGTTAAAGCATTTAAGGGAGCTGCAATCGAGGAGAAGTTAGAAATAAACTTCCTCCAATATTGTGCTGCTCCTAAGAAGCTTCTCACTTCTGTAGCAGACCTGGGTTTAGGCCAGTTCAAAATGACTGCCACTTTAGAGGGATCTATTTCAATTCACCTCCCCCTACTATATGACCCAAGTAGTTTAGAGATGTTTTTCCAAATTCACATTTTGAGAGTTTAACATAAAGTTTTTCTCTTTTCAAAACATCCAATGTCTGCTTAACATGATTTAAATGTTCTTCCCATGTTTTACTAAAAATCAGAATGTCATCCAAATACACAATAACAAAATCATCAAGAAAAGGTCTGAGTACATCATTCATTAATCTCATGAAAGTAGCCAGATCATTGGTCAAGCCAAAAGGCATAACCAGCCATTCATACAATCCCTGCTTTGTTTTGAAAGCAGTCTTCCATGCATCTTGCTCTGCAACTCTAACCTGATGGTATCCACTGTGCAAAGCTAGCTTGGTGAAATAAACGGCTTCCTTCAATTGATCTAGAAGATCATCTATGCGAGGAAGGGGATAACGATTTTTGATTGGTATCTTATTCAGTGTTCGGTAGTCAATGCACTTTCTCCAAGAGCCATCTTTCTTTCTCACCAAAACGATTGGTGACCCACATGGTGATGTGCTAGGCCTGATGAAGCCCTTCTTGAGCAACTCCTGCACCTGCTTCTTGATTTCATCATTCTCTAAAGCAGACAACCTTTAATACCTGTGGCTACTATAGTTGTTTCATCTCCCGAGTCTGACCCCAAATCTTTCTGAATAGCTGCAGCTGTCTTCTTCTTCTTGCCCTCAGACTTATTAGGTCTTAGCTCTGGATGCAGAATCCAACAATGTTCATAATCATCCCCCTCCTTTTTATAGTGAGTGCATGAAGCTTTGGCTTTCTATGCAGTGTTATCCTTCCTTGACTTCCACTTTTGTTTTCTTTTCTCCTTGCTCTTGCTTATAGTGGGTTGGGATGGTCCCCCAAATTCTGGATTTCCATTCTTTCCTCTAGCTTCTAGATGATTTGCTTGTACAGATACCTCATCTATACTAGTTGAATTAAACATGAGGATGGTATGCCTCATGTAGTTGTGTAGACCACAATGTACTTCAAAAGAGTCTCTGGTGAGTCTAATGAGATACCCAATATCAATGCTCTCTTTCTAAACTCTTTAGTATGCCCTTGCACACTTTTCCATTTCAACTGCCAAAGAGTTTGCCAACTCATCATGGCTTGTTGCATGTAGGCCAATGGATAGAACTGCTTTTTGATTGCAGAAACAAAGTCACTCCAGATAGAGATGGTCTTACCATGTCTTTTCATATCAGCTTGGGTTTTTCCTTCCCACCAAACCAAGGTAGTGCCTCCTAGGCATAGGCTTGCTAGCTGAATCTTACTCTTGTCTGAGTTTATGTTCTGTACCCTGCAATACACATCAATCTGTCTAATCCAATTGTCCAACTTTCTAGCATTTAGCTCTCCATCATATATAGGAAAATCAAATTTAACATCTAACTTAATCAAAGATGCTTTCTTATTATGCACAGGGCTATTAAGAGGTGTGAGAAAGCTTTCCTCTTTCCCATTTCCTTTGGAGTTGTCATGGAAGTGAGACTCATCTTCTTCTTTATCTTGTTTAGAGCCTAATGCATCTTCAACCTTTTTCTTTCTAAAGTCTCTGTACATTTCTTCAACCATAGACTTTATAGCTAGGAAACTCTATATGAATTGAGGGTCTGGCCCTACAGAACCTTCTTCTGACATTGTCTTTCGAGAATAGACTCTCCCAATTTCAGGATTAGTTTCCACCAACTCTCCTTCTCCTAATTTGAGCTTTGATCTTGTGAGCATTCACAGCTAAACCGACACAAGCTTGTCTAACCTTACAACCTAGAGCTCTGATACCACTTGATCTGATATTTACCCTATGAATGACATCAGTTAAAGATTTATTAAACTAAGTTATTACAGACTCATGTGCTGGTGTGTGTTCTGTGTTATTGAAACAATGGATCGATCAGATTGCCAATACACAGAAAATAAAATGGAAAGATAGTAGAGAAATACAGTAAGCAAACACAAAGACACAAGCAATTTTAATAAGGAGTTCACCCTATGCTCCAGGGCTACGTCTCCGGTCCAGATTTTAATGGTGGCATTGTTTTATTGTGCCTTTGGGCAGAGAATTTACAATATAGGGACTCAATGTCAGTTCACCTGAAGCAGGTTTTCCTTGGCAGGGTGGTCCTTGGATTTCCCAAGCCACTGGAGTACACAGACTCTTCTTCTTCCTACTAGCTCTTTGACCTTCTGGTCTACAAAGGCAAGAGCCCAATGTGGTGCTGAGTGTTGGCATTATGATACATATGTTGTACTTGATGGCAACCCACTCATCTCAGATAATAAATTATAGTGTAGAGAAAAGTTCAAGCACTTATATGCAGAGAAAAGTTTATTTCATGTAGAGAAAAGTTCACGCACTTTTATGCAGAGAAAAGTTTATTTCATGTAGAGAAAAGTTCACGCACTTTTATGTTGGAGAACTTACCTTTGGTCCATGGTAGTTAGTCCTTGGTATTTGAACCTATGAGGAAAAGCGCGTATATGTTGGAGAACTTACCTTTGGTCCATGGTAGTTAGTCCTTGGTATTTGAACTTATGAGGAAAAGCGCGTATATGTTGGAGATCTTACCTTTGGTCCATGGTAGTTAGTCCTTGGTATTTGAACCTATGGTTTTGGACCATGGTACTTCGTCAAAAGTGTTGATCTAACGTACTTTCATGTTTGGTTCATGGTATTAGTCCAACAGTTTTTTTGATCCTATGGTTTTGGCCCGTGGTATTGTGAAAGGCCTAAGCCTATATAAAGCAAAGGAGATCGCTTGGCTAATTCATTCTTCCAAATCAAATATCTTAAGATCTGAAATATTGGGTTATTGTTTTAAAAGTTTGATCTATGAAAGGGAAGTTGAAAGCGAATCTGTGAAGGGTGATCTCTCGAGCGCTGCAGCTGCGGAAGTGCAGAGGCGCCACAGAAGGCGCAGTGCGGAGGCGCCACAAAAGGCGCAGTACAGAGGTGCCACAGAAGGCGCAGTACAGAGGCGCCACAGAAGGTGCAGTGCGGAGACACCACAGAGGCGTCACAGAAGGCACAGTGCGGAGGCGCCACAGAAGGCGCAGTGCGGAGGCGCCACAGAAGCTGCAGTGCGGAGACGCCACAGAGGCATCACAGAAGGCACAGTGCGGAGGTGCCACAGAAGGCGCAGTACAGAGGTGCCAGAGAAGGCGCAGTGCAGAGACACCACAGAGGCGTCACAGAAGGCACAGTGCGGAGGCGCCACAGAAGGCGCAGTGCGGAGACGCCACAGAGGCGCCACAGAAGGCGCAGTGCGGAGGCGCCACAGAAGGCGTAGTGCGGAGGCGCCACAGAAGGCGCAGTGCGGAGACGCCACAGAGGCGCCACAGAAGGCACAGTGCGGAGGCGCCACAGAAGGCGCAGTGCAGAGGCGCCACAGAAGGCGCAGTGCGGAGGTGCCACAGAAGGTACAGTGCGGAGGCGCCACAGAAGGCGCAGGTGCGGTGGTCGCGGCGCCACAGAAGGCGCAGTTTGAAAATTTATGAAAAGTGGTCCTTGAAAGAAAAGAAGTAGGGGGTTGTAGCTCCCTTCCAGGAGAGACTGGAAAACGAGAGAGAGTTGTAGCTCTCTGCAGGTTGCAGCCTGCGTACTGGTAAAGGACTGCACCAGTACAAAACCATTGTAAAAGGAGTTTCTAATTTGAAAGAAGATAGAGACATATTGCAACAGGTGGTTTTCACCCACATTGGGTTTCCACCTTACATCTTGTGTTCTTTGGTGTGACTATCTGTTTTCTTTGTTCATGCTCATTATTTTATGGTACTGACATGCAAAAATAATTCAAAGAATAAATAAGGAAGATTTATTAAAAGAACTTGATAATACTGATTCACCCCCCCTCTCAGTATTATTTCCAACAATTGGTATCAGAGCAGGTCCTTCAGAGAAGCTTGATCGCTTGAAGGAAGATCATTCATCATGAGCAACTACGAGAGGGAAGCATCAATCAGGCCACCAATTTTTGATGGGACAAACTTCAATTATTGGAAGGTAAGGGTTACTGCCTATCTTCAATCTCTTGGTACAGAAGTTTGGGATATCATAGAAACAGGCTATACTTTTCCTTCAGCTACTCCTACAGATACGGCCGAAAAGAAGAAATATGAAACAAATGCTAAAGCAGTCAATACTTTGCTGGGATGCTTATCTCAAACAGAATTCGTAAAGGTTATGCAATATAAATCCGCAAAAGAAATATGGGACAAGATTGTCTTGAGCTACGAAGGAGATGAACAGGTAAAACGTGCTAAACTTCAAACTCTCAGGATTCAGTATGAGAATCTCAGGATGTATAATGATGAAAGTGTGGCTAACTATTTTCTTCAGGTAGATGAGATTGTTAATTGCATGAAAAACTTGGGTGAAGAAATAAAAGAGGCTATTGTGGTTGAAAAGGTTCTAAGATCATTGTCCCCCAAATTTGAATCTAAAGTGTCTGCAATAGAAGAAAAAGAAAATCTACGAATTCTTACTATGTCTCAGCTACATGGAATACTAACTGCTTATGAAATGAGAAAGGGAGGTCCATCAGACAGAAGAGAAGCTGCTTTCAAGGCGTCAGGCAAAGAAGATTATTATGAAGCAAGTCACGTGCCAGAAGAAGAAGAAGAAGAATCAAATTTTGTCAGAAATTTTCAAAGGGGTTCTGGAAGATTCAGAGGTAAGTTACCTTTTAAATGATTTGCTTGTGGAAGAGTAGGTCATTATGCTGCAAAATGTCCTTATAAGGATAAAGGAAGGGAACCTGCTAGATGGAACAAGAAACAAAGGGCAAATAAGAAAAGTTACTACACTCATGAAGATAGTGATGGTCTATCAAATAGTGATGAAGATGAATGAGGTAATGACTATAAACTGTTAATGGCATTTGAAGATGATGATTATATGGATGCTATAGATGTGGATAGCCTTTATGAAGAAATTACTAGACTCAAGAGATGTGTAGAAGAAAATAATATGATCATTGATACTCTACAATTTCAAATTGATGAAAAGGAAAAACATTTTGAAAAATTAGAAGGTGAAATTGTTGGTCTTAGAAAAGAAATTGAGAAAACAAAAGCTATTAATCTTAAGTTTGTCAAAGGATCTGAAACTTTGGATGAGATTATCAATGTACAACGTTCTCCACTAAACAAGACAGGTCTGGGCTATAATGAAGGAACTTCTCAAGCATCCACCTCAAAAAGTTATCTTGATGCAGCAAGAAGGAATGAGCAAAAGCACAATGAAGACCATCAGGTAAAGCAGGGACGAATTGCAAACAGAGACTATCAGAGGCAATCTATCTTAAGGATGAACAAAAGCTACAACCAGCCACAGGTAAAATCTTCTTAATTTGGTTCAAGAATGGATGACAATAGAAATTACAATCATTTGGCCAGAAGATTTGATAACTGCAGAAGTTTCTTCAATGGACAATGCTTTTCTTGCCATAACTTTGGTCACAAGGCAGCTCAATGTGTTGCATATAAAACAATCATGACTAGAGAAGCTCAAAAACAAAGAAGTATGACCAGGATTACAAAAAGGACCTATAACAACTTTTCGGTTCTTGAAAATGAAGTTGAATGTTCTATTTGCAATAATTTTGGTCATGAAGATTCTGAATGCAGGAGCAGGTTTCAGCAGACAAAGGAACAAGCATCAAGCACCAAAACATGGAGAATAAAGGAACCACAAACAGAAAGATGTGGGATAGCATTTTATGCAGAGGGACAGGAAAATCTATGGTACATTGACAGTGGATGTTCGAAGCATATGACAGGTGATAAAGAAAAACTTGAGTCATTTTCTGCTCTTGAAAAAGGAAAGAAAGTTTCTTTTGGAAATGATACTCCTGCAACTATAAAAGGAAAAGGCATTGCTCAGTTAAAAGAAAAGGTCAAGGCTGGAAATGTTTTGTATGTTGATGGATTGAAACATAATCTTCTAAGTGTCAGCCAGATGTGTGATCAAGGAACTGAGGTGATATTTAGATCAAATGGATGTCGTGTTCGTGATCTTGATACAGGTGAAATAGTGATCAAAGGTAGAAGAACTCCAAATAATCTATACATATTTGAAGAAGGACAACAACAATGCTATCTAAGCAAGGATGATGAAAACTGGTTATGGCATCAGAGGTTGGGGCATCTAAGCTTTTCACAAATAAGGACAGCATGCAAATATCAAGCAGTTCGCGATCTTCCAGATATCAAAATTCCAGACAACACCATATGCAAATCATGTCAGTTTGGAAAGCAAACCAGAACTAACTTTCCAGAGAAGGAAGGATCAGCTAGCATGCCTCTTGAGCTAGTACATACAGATACATGTGGTCCATTCAGGAAAAGGACACCTTGAGGAGAAGAATACTTGATATTATTCATTAACGATTTCTCCAGGTTTGTCTGGTTAGGACTTATGAAGCACAAAGATGAAGCATTCGAAAAATTCAAATCCTTCAAAGCCTTGGTTGAAAATGAATCAGGATACAAAATTAAGTGCCTCATATCCGACAGAGGTGGGGAGTTTACCTCAAATGAATTTTTCGATTTCTGTGAAGAACATGGGATAAGAAGAGAATTCTTTACAACTAGAACTCCTCAGCAAAATGGAGTTGTGGAAAGAATGAACAGAACAGTCCAACAAATGGCTCGTGCTATGCTTGATGAGTCGGGAACTCCCACAACTTTTTGGGGTGACGCTGCACATGCTGCGGTTGTTATTCTCAACAAAACAAATGTCCAGGTGAACAACACTCAAACCCCTCATGAGCTCTGGTGTGGTGAGACTCCTTCGGTAAAGCACTTCAAAATATTTGGGAGCAAATGTTATATTAAGAACACTGATGAGCAACTTGGCAAACTTGAACCTAGAGCAGATGAAGGCATTCTTCTTGGTTACTCTCCACATAGCAAAGCATACAAGTGCTACAATAAAAGACTTGGCAGAATTGTTGACAGCATTGATGTAGTGGTTGATGAGAAGGGATACATTCCTAGGCAAGTACATCATGAAGACTTCGAAGAAGATGAAGGCTACCCTCAAAGACAGAATGATGAAGAAGAAGAACCTCAAGAAGAACCAGAGGAGCAGACAAGAATAGAAGAAAAGACTCCATCCAGATATGTTCAGAAGAATCATCCAGAATTTCAGATTGTGGGACAGAAAGAAGCAGGTGTACAAACAAGAAGAACAGTTGCAGAAGCTTCAAGCTATTGGCATTACTCTCCTCCACTGAACCACAAAATGTGAAAGAGGCATGCAAAGATGAATGTTGGGTGAAAGCAATGGATGAAGAACTTGAGCAGATCGAAAAGAACAACACTTGGGAGCTGGTTCCTAGACCAAAGGATAAGAATGTTATTGGAACAAAATCGGTCTTCAAAAATAAATTGAATGAAAATGGAGAAGTAATTAGAAACAAGGCCAGACTTGTTTGTAAAGGGTATGCGCAGCAAGAAGGAATAGACTTTGAAGAAACCTTTGCTCCGGTTGCAAGACTTGAGGCCATCCGAATGTTCCTTGCTCTCTCAAGCTTTCAAAACTTCAAAGTATTTCAAATGGACGTGAAATTAGCCTTTCTGAATGGAGACTTGGAAGAAGAAGTATACATCGAGCAGCCAGATGGGTTCATTCTTGGAAATGATCCAAATCTTGTATGCAGATTGAAAAAGGCTCTCTATGGTCTCAAACAAGCTCCAAGGGCTTGGTACTATCGTTTGGACAAATATCTTCATCAACAAGGTTTTTTAAAAGGATCAGCAGATAGCAATCTTTATATAAAAGTTGAAAATAACAAATTGCTAATACTTGTTGTGTATGTAGATGACATTATCTTTGGCAGCAATGAAGAAGCTATGAGTCAAAGCTTTGCCTTGGTGATGCAGAAAGAATTCGAAATGTCCTTGCTGGGAGAATTGACATACTTTCTTGGTTTGCAAATCCAACAAAAAGAAGGAGGGATCTTTTTGTCTCAAACCAAGTATCTCAAACAGATTTTGAAGAAATATGGCATGGAAGATGCAAAACCAGTATGTACACCTATGGTCACAGGATGTAGCCTCAGTGAAAATGATGAATCTGCAGCAGTGCATCAACCAACCTACAAATCTATGATTGGAAGTTTACTTTATTTGACAGGTACCCGACCGGATATCATGCATGCAGTCGGAATAGTTGGAAGATTTCAGGCAAATCCAAAGGAAACTCATCTTTAGGTAGTAAAGAGAATCTTCAAATATCTTCAAGGGACTCAAAACTATGGCTTATGGTATCCTAGAGATACAGATCTCACACTTCATGCTTATACAGATGCAGATTGGGCCGGAAGCATGGATGACAGGAAAAGCACAAGTGGTGGTGCATTCTTTATGGGTTCCAGATTAGTATCTTGGTTCAGCAAGAAACAGAGTTCGATTGCCTTGTCTACAGCTGAAGCAGAATATGTTGTTGTTGCATCTTGCTGCACTCAACTCCTTTGGATGATGCAGACCTTGCAGGATTTTCAAATCACTTGTACACCACCCATCTCCATCTTATGTGATAATACAAGTGCAATCAGCATTTCAAAGAACCCAGTCATGCATTCAAAAACCAAGCACATACCAATTAAGTATCACTTTCTTCGAGAACAAGTGCTTGAACAAAAGGTCAAGTTGGAGTATGTTCCTTCTAAGGAACAGGTTGCTGATATACTCACCAAACCATTGCCTAGGGAGACCTTTGAATACCTCAGGCAAAAGCTGGGGGTTGTTGATGCATCATCTTGTTATTGAATCTCTTCTGATTGTTGGCTGTACGCAAGGTTCATCTGAAGTATATGCGTACATGTGCTGGGTTGCGGATTGGTCAAAGATCGAATGGCACAGGTTCAAGGGGAGCATATCATGCATTGTTGGCATTATGGAGGAAGTACAGAATGAGATCATGGATGCTGGTCTGAATATTGCTGCAATACGTCTCTATCTCTTTCATGGTCATGGATTATGGTTCTTCTTTGCAGATTTGGTTTATAGTCAGGGGGAGCATGTTCTTAGGGGGAGCATAACCCTTTGCCCTTGATGTCAAAGGGGGAGAGTGATTGGTTGTTGTTGCCATCAAGTCCAAAGGGGGAGATTGTTGGCATTATGATACATATGTTGTACTTGATGGCAACCCACTCATCTCAGATAATAAATTATAGTGTAGAGAAAAGTTCACGCACTTATATGCAGAGAAAAGTTTATTTCATGTAGAGAAAAGTTCACGCACTTTTATGCAAAGAAACGTTTATTTCATGTAGAGAAAAATTCACGCACTTTTATGTCGGAGAACTTACCTTTGGTCCATGGTAGTTAGTCCTTGGTATTTGAACCTATGAGGAAAAGCGCGTATATGTTGGAGAACTTACCTTTGGTCCATGGTAGTTAGTCCTTGGTATTTGAACCTATGAGGAAAAGCGCGTATATGTTGGAGATCTTACCTTTGGTCCATGGTAGTTAGTCCTTGGTATTTGAACCTATGGTTTTGGACCATGGTACTTCGTCAAAAGTGTTGATCTCACGTAATTTCATGGTTGGTTCATGGTATTAATCCAACAGTTTTTTTGATCCTATGGTTTTGGCCCGTGGTATTGTGAAAGGCCTAAGACTATATAAAGCAAAGGAGATCACTTGGCTAATTCATTCTTGCAAATCGAATTTCTTAAGATCTGAAATATTGGGTTATTGTTTTAAAAGTTTGATCTATGAAAGGGAAGTTGAGAGCGAATCTGTGAAGGGTGATCTCTCGAGCGCTGCAGCTGCGGAAGTGCAGAGGCACCACAGAAGGCGCAGTGCAGAGGCGCCACAGAAGGCGCAGTACAGAGGCGCCACAGAAGGCGCAGTACAGAGGCGCCACAGAAGGCCCAGTGCGGAGACGCCACAGAGGCGTCACAGAAGGCGCAGTGCGGAGGCGCCACAGAAGGTGCAGTGCGGAGGCGCCACAGAAGGCGCAGTGCGGAGACGCCATAGAGGCGTCACAGAAGGCACAGTGCGGAGGCGCCACAGAAGGCGTAGTACAGAGGCACCACAGAAGGCGCAGTGAAGAGACGCCACAGAGGCGTCACAGAAGGCACAGTGCGGAGGCGCCACAGAAGGCGCAGTGCGGAGACGCCACAGAGGCACCACAGAAGGCGCAGTGCGGAGGCGCCACAGAAGGCGTAGTGCGGAGGCGCCACAGAAGGCGCAGTGTGGAGACGCCACAGAGGCGCCACAGAAGGCGCAGTGCGGAGGCGCCACAGAAGGCGCAGTGCGGAGGCGCCACAGAAGGCGCAGTGCAGAGGTGCCATAGAAGGCGCAGGTGCGGTGGTCGCAGCGCCACAGAAGGCGCAGTTTGAAAATTTATGAAAAGTGGTCCTTGAAAGAAAAGAGGTAGGGGGTTGTAGCTCCCTTCCAGGAGAGACTGGAAAACAAGAGAGAGTTGTAGCTCTCTGCAGGTTGTAGCCTACGTACTGGTAAAGGACTGCACCAGTACAAAACCATTGTAAAAGGAGTTTCTAATTTGAAAGAAGATAGAGACATATTGCAGCAGGTGGTTTTCACCCACATTGGGTTTCCACCTTACATCTTTTGTTCTTTGGTGTGACTATCTGTTTTCTTTGTTCATGCTCATTATTTTATGGTACTGACATGCAAAAATAATTCAAAGAATAAATAAGGAAGATTTATTAAAAGAACTTGATAATACTGATTCACCCCCCCTCTCAGTATTATTTCCAACACTGAGCTCGGACAGATCCTCTATGGGATGGCTAGAATCTTCAAGCTCTCTGGTGCTCGATGCTGCTGCTGATCATCTTGGCCCTCTGTCTCCTTTGCTTTGCTTTACTGTTCTCTGTGTTCAGTCCTCCTCTCAGGGTTCACTATTCTACTTCTTCATCTCTTGACTTCTGTCTCTCTATGTCTAACTCTACTCTCCTTAATTTGACTGCCTCTGTTCATGGCTTTAGCTATTCAATCCATATGCCTGTTTGGTTCCTCTTCCGCCTCTATCAATTCACCTTCTGCAACTGTGCTGGGAGTTCCCTGTTTGGCGTCATCATTAGTGCTCAGGGAGTTGCCACTTGTCTTCCTCTCAACGGTGCTAGCATGCTTCATTGGTTTGTTTCTTTAGTGATGTCGTGGATGCATTCTTCCTCCACCATGGCAGTCAAAAAGATTCCAAATCCCTTTAAAACACGACTTAATTCCCTGTCAATTATGCTTCTTCCCATCGGGTGCGATCTCAGTCGTCCGATATGGGCCCTCCAGATCCAATGCCATAAGCACATTTCATGCGGTGGACTTGCTCTACCGATAGTGCGTGATCAACGGCGGTTTTCTCTCACCTCTACCTGCCATGCATCGATTTTTGTATGGAATCGGTCCACCTTCATCCAAAACCTCTCACTGTTTAAGGGCACCTCGATCAAAACCGCCGATTTCTAGAGCGCGGGTCTCGCCTTGTACGATTAGCACTTTTTCCCTTTTCTGCCCGTAGTCCTCCAATTTCGCCATGTGACCGAGTGCTCGGGCTTTTCCATTTTGGCCCTGTTCGCCCAGCGATGCGCGATTTAATCGCACATCAAAAATCACCTCCGTTTCCCAATCCGGGGCTCCCAGGGGCTAATTTGGCCTCCCGCGTAGTCTCCATGGGCCTCGGTCAGCACGCTTTGACTGAGGTCCTTGTCGTTCCACGTTGGATGCCATTGCCACTGGTTCAGGGTGTTTTTGATCATTGTTTTGGAATTCTTTAGAGATTTGTTCGACCTGATACAGTCATGGTTCTTTGACAGTCTTCTGTGGATCCAATTCGGATCAAAAGGCAAGGATGAAACCACTGTCAAAACCTGAAAAATCCATTCCACCAAAAAAAAAAAAACCAAAAAATCACATGGATATACCATTTAATCCAAAACCATCCAGGAAATCATACATGTAAACTATTACCTTCAAGTATTCCTACTCAATCTGCTTGATCTAGCCTTTCCTTGCTTGATCCTTTCTTTCCTTTGTCTTCCTTGTCCTTTCTTTGATTTCTTGCTTTCCTTATCCTCTTGGCGCTCTTATCCTCTCAGAGATTAATCCTGAAACATAAATAACAAAAAGCTACCAAGTGATGCCTTGATTTCTTTTTATTATTTATTCCTCTAATTTCTTCATTTTTCCATTATTTTCATTCGTTTGCTTCCTCACATGCAACATGTGACCTTTCACCTCCCTTTTCTCCTAATTTCCATTATTTTCATAAATAAATTCCAATTATTGACTCTTTCCCTTTTCAAAGCCTTTTCCATTGCCTTTTACAATTTACCTTTAGCTATAACCACACCAAGTGATGCTCACTAGGATATTTTTCCCAACATTAAGCTTAGAATAAGTGTCCCTTGAACTTGGTATTATTTTTCCTTTATTAATTTTTATTACATGAACTTTTAACTCGAGGTTGTTACATTAAATGATTGAAGTGGGTTTTCATGAAGGTTATTTATACACTCACAAGCATGATGCATTCTTATAACAACTTTGAAAAGTCATATTTATCATTGAGCTATTTAGATTGGTTTACTAGTTCACACATCTAGAATTTATGGAAGTCTCTTGTAGCAAAATAGTAGTAATTTTATAATATTTTTTAGAATGTGTTAATGAGATTCATTTGAGTTTATTCCATTTGTGTTGAGTCATAAAAACATTCAAGTTAATAAAAAAAATTCCCACTTTGACTTTTCCACGTTTTATGGGTGTTTAAGTAAACTGCAGTCTTATTAGTCAAGGGTGGCCAACTTTACTGGCCACCTTCAGCCTATAAACCATTCTCTCGTGTGCATTGTAAACCATTTTTTAAACCATAATATGCTTAATAGGATAGGTGAGGAACAATGCATACTTATGCCTACCTGATGTCAAGCTATTGTAGATGCATGCATGCTGTTGTTGAACCAGTGGTCGATCAACTATTCGATGAAGGTGCTCTTCCTCATTCTTTTCTCATGCACATGTCTCTTGATGCCCTCTGATCAGTATTTGACTGATATAATTTCCTTTTTCATGCAGGTTCCTCCAGTTCTTGATCTTCCTTTGTTGGAGTGGATTGGTTTCTTCTTCAAGGATGGTGTAGCTTCATCAAAACTCAAGTACGAACTTGTTAATGCTCAAGTATTGTCAGGTCTTCACTATGAAGCTTCAACAATCCTCTACTAATGGTTCTATTGGATTTTTTCCAGCTACTATAGGACTCATCACGCTCCTGTAGAAGTCACACAGTTCCCTCCAAAACCTCATTAAAACCTTATGTTTCTTCATGAAATGCATTTAGTGACTTGGAAGAATCATGGTGAGCCTAGGGACAAGAACATAAGCTTTGACGGTAGAGAAATATTATGAATAAGGGGTGAAGGTAATGTATATTTTCTTTGTTATTTTTTGTTTTTTCATGAATAGAGGTGGAATCTTGAGAATAAGTTAGTTAAATGGAATGGAAGAAAGGTGAAGAGGTTTGACGAACCTCTCCTGACATTAACGAAGGGAAAACATGATTTGACCCCAGTATTGCAACAAGAATGTTGTAAATCCTGAGGCTATTGACTTAAATTATAAATCCAAGGTTCGTACAAACTTAAGAGGGGCCAACACTATATGTCCAACAAACACCTTCCTCTTCCTAGTCTGATTCCCTTTGATGCAAGTGAAAAAATGCAATGAAACAACTTCAAATGAGAAAAGATCATAGGCAATACACTAATACTAAGTGAGTTCTTCTGTAAGTTATTTACAAAGTCACAAGAATGATTCATCCTTAGAACAAATTTGAAAATTCATATTCATCATTGAGCTACTTGGATTGGTTTACTAGATCACGAATCTAGAATTCTTGGAAGTCTCTTGCAGCAAAATAGTAGTATGCTATTTTTTAGAACATGTTCATGAGCTTCATTTGATATGATTCCACTTGTGTTGAGTCCTAAAAAAATTCAAGTTAATAAAAAAATTAACCCCATAAAAATTTCAACTGATGAGGTTAGGCATTTGATATGTTAACTAGCTCACTAATTCTTGAATTTATGGTTTTTAGAGTAGTAACTTTTTGCTATTTTTTTAACACATCTTAACAGAGGCATTTTTGAGTGATTCCACTTGGAATGGAGTCCTAGTACATCCTATCTCATAAAAAAAATTGTCCCATCTCATTTTCATATGATTTTCTTGTGAATTCTACAAGTTATCTCAAGGAGTAGCACTCCTATAGCAATCCTATCACTCATATAGAAATCCTGTATCAGTCTTGTAGCAATGTGTGTTCACGAACTTCCTTGCCCAAATTCACTCCAAATTCATTATAAAAGTAGATTTATAGCCTATGAATTCTCTGAGGCCACTTTGGTTGAGCTAAGGCTTGGTTAGGTTGCCATTTAGCTCTTACATTGCTTGCTTCTTGAATGTTGATTTCTGCAATTAGTCTAGATTTCCTTTCTGCAATTTACTTCAAGCAAAGTGTGCTTTCCTTCTTGAAAAATTAATCTAGGAATTTTATTTCCTTCAAGATAGAATATATTTCCTTTAATTCCATTTATTTTCCAGCAAGATAGATTATATTTGCTTAGTTGTCATTATGCTTTATGTTTTTGCAAATAGAATAGATTTCTTTCATGCCATTTACTTTCCAAGTAGAATAGATTTGCTTATTTTATATACCTTTTTGCAACTTATGATTGGTGGATTACCTAAGATATTTTATCATTTGAAGTTGTTTCATTTCCTTATTTCACTTGCATCAAATGGAATTGGACTAGGAAGGGGAAGGTATCTACTACACATACAGTGTCAACCCCTCTTAAGTTTGTATGATCCCCAGGTTGATAATTTAAGTCGATAGCCTTAAGAGTTGCAACATTCTTGTTGCAATACTAGAGCCATCACTTTTTGTCACCATTTCTAGGGAAGGTGTGAAAGAAAATGATATTTTTTTCTTAGAAGGATTCCATCTTTCTTTTTCTGCATTCATATTTTTTACAAAAACAAAATACTGCATTAGGCATCTTTATAGCATTACATTATCATTCTCATTCAAAAAACATTATAAAAAAGTTATAGATATATATTCAACACCACAAACCCCCCCACTTCATCATGTGTAGGTAAAAGAAGAAGATGTGGCAAGGAGGCATGGAGCAACTATACTCTGTCAACCCATATCAACAAGGGTCTTATCCTGCCCAACCCTTTCAACCATATCATGGGTCTTATGTCATTCCTCCATATCAACACCAACCTCCCTAATGGGGTGATCCATATTTTCCTCAATATTCATGGTCTTATCCTCCCCAATATGTCATTCCTCCTTTTCATCCATATCAACACCGACCTCCTCAATGGGGTGATCCATATTTCTCTCAACATCCTCAATTTTCTCCATACCAAAATCAATATTATCCATTCCATCCACCACAACAATTTCAGAGACCCACTCCCACTCAACTACTGGCACAACCATTTCCAAACCCAAGCAATAAAGTAACTCAACCCACTTACAATGTTGAGATACAAAATCTCCAAACAAAACCTCTTGATCTAAATTATATTCATCTTGGATCAGAAAGAGTATTGAAAATAAGAGATTCCCACGCTCCTATTGATGAACAACATCCAAAAGAAGAATATCTAAAGGAGACTAAATGATCATGGACCACATGTGATGGAGAGTAGCCATTGGAGCCTGAGATTGAAGAATTTCTACAATTCTTATTATCGTATCCTTTATGTGTTGAAGGGGCTAATCAGAAAACAGTAGAAGATTTAAATGGCATGGACGAGGAAGAAACATGAAAATGAAGCATGAAAATCTCATTTTGACATTTTCTTGGGTAACTGAGGTGACATGGCACTTGTCACTTAGTTAACTTAGTTAATTTGAGTTGGGGAAGCTTAAGTTCAATTAAATATGATTGATTGCTAATTTGTAGCAATCTATTTCAGTTAATTTGAGTTATTGTCAGTTAAACTAGTTCTAAATGTTAGAAGAGCTAGTGGAGGTCAAGTTGTGGAAGTGGAACTTCAACCACACTTAGTGTTCAACCAGTTAATTGTTCAATCAACCCAAAATAATTTTTTCATGTAGATAATTCGAGTTACCCAATTGAGGTGGAGATTCCAAGGAAGTGTACTTTCAGTGGTAGCATATTCCCATGTGTACAAGTGGTGCATGCAGTTAGAGGAAGGACCTAGAGTAATTGTGAAATTCAATAGAGGGAATATCCTAAATAAAAGGGGCTAATTTCCTCAGGTAATCACACAAGGAAATAGGAGCCTGGAGGGCTTGAAAATTGGATAAATGTTGGCCAAAGTCATCCAGTCAGGGTTAGGGATAGACTATACACTTGCAGGGGGTGTTTAGGCTTGAGAAAGCATATTTATTTCATCTCTATTCTCTGATTAGTGCAATACAAATAGGAAGGGGTTTTGAGCAATTTCTTTCCCATAGATAAATCTTTGTGCATGTGTGATGTTTCCTTTTACATGGGGAATTAAATTCCACATATTAGTAGAGTATCTTTGAGTCTTTTGATTTAGTAAATTTCATTAGTAGTTTCAAATCTACACATTAATTTCTACATGGTATTAGAGCAAGATTCACTGTAGAGCAAAGATTTTGAAGTTGTTATTGCAGCAGGATCGAATTTGTAGGATCAATTATTCAGAGCTAGAAAGATGGATTTCTATGAACTAAGGCTTGAGTATGGCCTTGAGGGAAGCTCAAATTATGTTTCTTGGAAGGACCACATGGAGGTGGTGCTAGAAGATAATGGACTGAAGGAATTCATTGATAATGATATCTTGAAACCAGTAGCATCGAATGCTTAGGATCTAGTAGAATGGAAGAAGTGTGTTGCCAAGGTGAGGAGAATCATATTGGAGGGAGTATGAGACCATATTGTCTCTAATATACATGGGAAAGAGATTATGTATGCAATGTGGAAAGCATTGAAAAATATGCTCTAGAATAGTGGTGACCACAGGAAGCTGGCACTCAAGGACAAAATTTGAAATATAAAGATGCATAAGAACGATACCATTCCACAACCACTGAGAAGGTTCACACAATGTCATGATGAACTTGGTCAAGTTGGTGTTACTGTAGCAGAGGATGATTTGGAAAGCATAACCCTTCTAGGCCTTCCCAAGAGTTGGAACAAATACCAATATTCAGTGAATGGGACGGAGAAACTACCAAATTGGGGACGCCTATGGTCTGATTTGGTACAAGGGGAAATAAGTCAGAATACTAGAGGCAAGACTTCATCCAAGGGTGAGGATGAAGAAAATTGTTCCTTGGCTAGAGAGGAAAAGAAAGGGAAAGGGAAGAAATCACAATCCAAAGCAGAATCTAGTCAAGGGGACAAGAAGAAAGACTTGTCTAGAATCAAGTGATTTCACTGTCATGAATTTAGGCACTATACCACAAAGTGTCCACACACGAATACAAGAAAGAAGACCTCGGGAGGAGGAGCAAGTGAAGCTTTGGATTCATAGTTTGAGCTTGATTTTACTCTCATTACATGCATGGACAACACATTGATGATGAGTGTGTGGTACTTGGAAAACAGTGTCTCATTCCATATGACAGGAAATAGATATTTTTTCAGTGATTTGGAGGAGAAATATCTCCAAATGCACATCAATATGGGAGATTACAAAAGGTATAGCAAGACCGGGATTAATATAGTCACATTACAAAGGGAGTCAGGATCCCCTCTCAGACTCTAGGATGTGATGTTTGTTCTAGGTCTATGTCCTCTACCCCAGCTCAGTGGCCCAACAGCCCGCGAGGGTGGCGGGGCAATTCTGGGAATCACCCCACCACCCCTGCGGGCCATTGGGCCCCCCAGGAATCGTCCCTGACACCCCCGCGTGCCATTGGGCCACCCCAGAATAGCCCCACCACCCTCATGGGCCATTGGGCCGCCGGGGTGGGGCGAAGGGCAGGATGATTCTTGAAATCACCTAGCCACCCACGTGGGTTGTTGGACTGCCGAGGTGGGCCGGAGGGCTGCAGACAGCCCTCCGCCCCACCCCGGTGTCCTAACATCTTGCAGGGGTGGCGAGGCTCACGGGGGTGGCGGGGTGATTCCAGGAATCAACCTGCCATCCCACCAAGCCATGTGGATGCCAGGTGGGGTGGAGGGTAGGGTGATTCCCAAAATCACCCCGCCACCCCTATGGGTCATTGGGCTGTTGGGGTGGGGTAAAGGGAGGGTGATTCCCAGAATCACCCTGCCACCACCGCGGGCCGTTGGACTGCTGGGGTTGGGCGGAGGCTATCTGTAGCCCTCTGCCCCACCCCGGTGGCCGAACAACTCGCGTGGTGGTGGGATGATTCTCAAAATTTCCCCACCATCCCCGCAGGCCGTTGGGCTGCCGGGGTGAGGCCTCCACACCCGTGGGCCGTTAGGCCGTTACGGTGGGGCGTAAGATGTCTGCAGCCTTCTGCCCCACCCCAGCAGCCCAAAGGCTTGTGGGGGTGGCGGGGTGATTCTTGGAATCACCTGACCACCCTCGCGATCCGTTGGGCCACTGGGGTGGAGCGAAGGGCAGGGTGATTCCCAGAATCACCCAGCTACCCCTGTGGGCCGTTGGGCCACCGGGGTGGGGCGGATGTTGTTCGTAGCCCTCCACCCCACCCCCGTGGGCCGTCGAGCTGCCAGGGTGGGGCGAAGGTTGTCTGAAACCCTCCACCCCACCCTAGCGGCACAACAGCCCACGTGGTGGCAGGGCGATTTCGGACAATCCTCCACCCCACCTCGGCGGCCCAACGGCCCGCGGGGGTGGTGGGGTGATTCTGGGGTAATAGAATTTTAATGTATTTCAGATCCCATTATTTTATCTTTATGGTCATTACTAAAACATGTTGAATTTATACTTAAGAAAGAAAAACTTTATTCTACCAAAAACATTAGTGTGTTTTTTTCCTCATAAACAACTGGTTTTTTGCACATAAAAATTCAGTTTTACTAACATTTTTTAAAAATGTTGAAAATTGACCCTAAAAAAAATAACCATCGTTCTAGTACACACTCTTTTCATTTTTAGCACTTTTTTTTATGTTTGTTTGGGGTTTTTTTGCTAGAGTTCCTGTTTCAAAGTTTACATTATTTTGATCTAACCATTGTTGATAAGCCTGGTAAGGAAAATGTTGTTGCAGAATTTTTATCTAGGATAAATGTGCCTGCAGGTGAAGAAGGAATGGTGGATGACCAATTACCAGATGAGCATTTGTTTGCTATTTCAGTTCTCTCTCCATGGTTTGCTGATATAGAAAACTATTTGGTATCAACACAGTTCCCACCAAACTTTCCCTCCAAAGAAAAGAGCAAGATAGTCAGGAAAAGTTCCCCCTTCACTTGGATTGGGGTAATCTTTTCAAACTTGGCCCAGATCAAATATTGAGAAGGTGTGTCAGGGAAGAGGAAGTCTCTGACATCCTTCTTACCTGTCATGATGGGCCTTGTGGAGGTCACTTTGTATCAAAGAGGACAACATTCAAAGTGCTACAAGCAGGTTATTATTGACCCACTCTTCATCAGGATGTGAAAAAGTACACTAGTCAGTGTGATTGGTGCCAGAGGATGGGAAGGCCTACACCAAGAGATGAAATGCCCCTGTAGCCTCAAGTGAATTTCAAGCCATTTGACAAGTGGGGCATGGACTTCATTGGGCCTATCAACCCTCCTTCAAAGCAAAAATAGTACATTATTTTGTGCACTGATTATTTGACTAAGTGGGCTGAAACCAAGGAAATTAAGGTAGCAACAAAAGAAAAGGTGGCTAAGTTCCTAAGGGAGAATTTATTCTACAAATTTGGGTACCCTAGAGAGCTAGTCACAGACCAAGGCAGCCAGTTTACCTCCAACATGATTGAAGACCTTCTCAGCCATCACAAGATCAAGCATAGGACCTCCACTCCCTATCATCCACAAGATAATGGGTAAGTGGAGGTGACCAACAGAGCACTGGAGGGCATCTTAACCAAGGTAGTGAGTAGCAGTAGGGAGGATTGGGAAAAAAGACTAGTTGAGGCCACCTGGGCCTATAATACCACATGGAAGACCACCACTAGATTCACACCCTATGAGCTGGTCTATGGGAAAAAGACTTTATTGTCTATTGAGTTTGAATATAACACATCAAGGATGGCAGCCCAACTAGATTTGGATATCAACAATGCACAGGAAGGGAGATTGTTCCAATCGAATGGCTTGGATGAATTCAGAATGCAGGTCATCGTACATACAGAGATAGTTCAACTTCAGAGGAAGATCTAGCATGATAAACATGTTAAGGAGAAGCAATTTTAGGAGGGTGTTTGGGCATTGTTATATGATTCTAGATATAAATACTTCAAGGGCAAGTTAAGGACAAGATGGCTCGGACCTTATGTTGTGGAAAGATGCCATGATAATGATTTAGTGCAAGTCATAACTATAGATGAAGAAGCCATTCCTTTGCTTGTTAATGCGCACCGATTGAAAATGTACAAGAGACCTTTATCAAAACAAGAGTTCATTGATAATATCAATAAAACCATGATGATGGTCGAGCAAGTTCCAGCTCCTCCCTCATCAAGTCACTGAAAAAGAAAAAAGAAAAAAGAATAAGGACTCTGGTGAAAACCTCCATGAGGTGCCTGAGTCCCATATTTGGGTTGAAAACCTCATGAGGCGGCCCAATGATGAAGAAAAAAAAGAAAAAAAATAGGAAAAAGACAAGAAAAAAGAATAAGAAGATCCCCGAGTGAAAACCTTCCTTGAGGTGCCCAGGGAAAACAGCTAGGGTGAAAACCTCTTTAAGGCAGCCTAGTTGTTTAAAAAGAAAAAAGAGAGAGATAAAAATACATAATTGTCATTTGCAAATGGGTGAGAAAGATAGTCAAGGAGCAAAAGAGGATCCAAAGGGAACCCTGCCTCTCACATATTCATCTCCTCCACTCCTTACCATGCATCCCTCCATCATTTCTATCATTTTTCCACTCCATTGCTTTGATTTATGTAAAGACTGTGTTTTCTACAGGATCCCCTATATTCCTATAGGATCGCCTTAAAACCTACAGGATGATCCTATAGGAATTACAGTGACCCGGAAAACCTATAGGAAGCAATCTGAAGGCACATGATAGGTTTGTTAGGTCCCTAAAATTCACCCTATGCATGATCTAACACCTCACCTCATCCACCATCATCATCCCTGCACTCACCATTCAAAACAAAAAAAATCAGTTTCAACAGTTTCTACCAGTCTCTATTAAAAAAAAAACAGAGAGGTGTAAGAGCATTACCTGAACGGGCCAATCACTATAGTTCCGGGGTGGAACGATCGGATCTGGCCAGATCTAGGCAAAAGACAGATGGAAGCCAGCCAGACCCAGAACTCAAACCAGTAAAATGGGACCTGAACAAGGCAGACACAGCAGATCTGAAGCAAATCTTTATCAGATCAACAGAAGGAAGACACGTTTGTGTGCAGATCTGGGAATGGATGACTGTATTGGAATTAAAAAAAGAGATCCAGGTCAAACTGGGTACTCCAGATGCATTACAAAATCTTTTATTTTTAGGGCTCTGCATGCAGGATCAACACACACTCCAGCATTACAGGGTTGCAAAGGATTCAACTGTTATCCTCAATCACCGACTGCGAGGTGGATCTAAGGGATCTACATCAAAACCTACAGGATCCTACAGAGACGCAGCAAAAGGGAAAGAATCTCCAAAGGGGAAAGAACATGCAACTGTTAATATACCTCCAGGGCAGTCTATCGTGGATGAAGTACCAGAGAGCCCCTCCATTCCGTTGGATATCCCAGAGGTAAAGTGTATATTCTCAGATCTACAAAAAACTGCCGTTATTTGTAGATTTAACAGCTTCTGGCCTAGATCGGATGCTTTGTATCAATGGATTCACACGGCATGGACAAAAAACTGCCGGATCCACCTATGCTCGAAAGGTTTCTTCATAGTAGTCTTTCTCGTTGAAGAAGAGAGGGAAAAAGCTCTCACCGAAGGACCATGGTTCTGGGGCAGTGCGGGATTATTTGTTACCCCTTGGTTCCCGGAGTTTGATCCAAATACCATGGTGGTGTCAAGGATGCCGGTATGGGTAAGGCTACATAATCTTCCAATGCATTTTTGGCACTTTACATCCTTATCAGCTATAGGGAATACCCTTGGAAGAATGTTAAAGATTGATACAGAGAGACATTTAAAAGGAATCTTTACCTTTGCTAGAATTTGTGTCGAGGTAGATCTCAGCCAAGGGTTACCGGAAAGCATCATCCTGAATTTCAACAATACTCAATGGAAACAACCTTTGGACTATGAGAATACAACATTCAGATGCAGGGGATGTCAACAAACAGGGTATCTGTTCAATGCATGCAAAAGCCTTAACAAGAGCAAGCCACAACAAAGGAAGCACAAAGGATGGCAGAACATAGATAATGTCATAAAGAAGAGAACCGTGGAAAAGAAAGCCACCACAGTATCAGAAGATGAAGAAACAGAAGCAGAGGAGGATGATACCACCATAGAGGAGGTTGAAATAGAGAACCAGAAGGAAAATATAGCAGTCAACAAGGAGCTACAGCCACACTCAATTCAGGCAGAGACCCAGGAAAATCAGATAGAGATGACAAGCGTGGATCAAAGCATGGGAGGCATCAAACGGCAGCATCACTCAGATACTTCAGACTCAGACAAAGAAACAGGGAAACAGAATGTAACAACCCAATTAGTCATTGCTTTGACCGAACCCACTGTGGGAGAGTGGCGCAAGGTTGAAAAGAAAAAGGGGCGAAAAACCTGAAGCGTGAGTTTTACTCACTGCCGGAAGTCAGGCTTTTTTCCCCTTTTTCTTTCTCTTTTCTCTTCTCCTTTTTATTCTTTGTGCACGTTAGTTTACTAACGCTGTGAGCCCATGTGGCAACATACTGAATGCTTCATTGCATCTGCTAGTGTAACTTTTCATTAATTTTTTAATAAAAGGTTACCGTTTTTTCCTTGGAAAAAAAAAAGAGCATTACCTGATTATCCTTTTCTCTACACACTTCTACTCCTTCTTTCCATTCATTGCATTATCCTCACAACCCTAGCCAGCAACATGATTAAAGAATTATGAGGGAGAAGCAGCTATAGAACATCCTTTAGGAAATACTGTAGCAGCTTATCCCACAGAATGCTAATCACACCAACAACAAGTCTTCACTAGGATGATCTAGGAGATCCACAACAGAAGCAACATCAGAAATTTAGCCATAGATACCTGCAAAAGCAAAGAAACCATTAGCAGATAGCAAGAGCAGGAAGAAGAATGGCATGCAGCAATATACAAAGCAGCACCTCTAGTCTTCAACAACTGCAGCATAGCATTGAAACCACAGGTAAGTATCCCACTCACTCACTCATATACATCATGTAGTAAAATTTTGTAAGGGTTACAAGATAGTTCGTTTATAAGTGAAAAGGTGGCCAGTTAACTTGGCCACCTTCGTTCAGTCAGCACATGCAGAACCGGGTGTCCTCTCACATGTGGCTATAGTCAAATCAAAGACAGAGAAAGAGTAGGACAAAAAGTGGTTAAACTATGGATCTACAAGATGGGATCTGATTACGAGGAGTGGGAAATTATGAGGTGGTAGTGGGGACCAATGGTCCAAAAATGGTAATGTATGTTTTCTACCAGCACACCACTTCACCTCGAATCACCATAAAGGGAAATAAAACATCATTCCCATGCATTCATGCATTTCACCTCCTTGAAACTCCCTCACTCAAGTCGCTCTCATAACCCAGGCCACCCACCAGAAGCAATGATCCATCATTCTACATAGGAATTCCTATAGGATACAGTCTACAAGATCCATAGAGATTGTCCACAGGATACAAAGATACAATCTACAAGATAGGCAGAGAAGATTTCAAGAGGGGATATCATGGGAATTGGCCACTGCAACCATTCTAAAGAGGTAGGCTCTAAAATTTCATCCCCCTTTGCAATTAAATACACCAGGGATACTCTAAAATCTATTGAATTTAGCAACTGTGAGAAGTAAATTACATACACAGTCAACTCTGTTTTTCTCCTGCATTTGAAAAATTGTGTCAACCCTCTCATTTTCTCCTTAAGCTTCACCTGCGAGATGACAAGAGGGTTTAAGAGGAGAGAGCCCACAAACACTGTGAGAATACAACAACACCCCCAAGTGCTTGAAATCTTTACAAGGCACAACTGGATGGGGTTTTTCAAAAAATTCATAGGGTATGCTGATGAGGTGTCTCAATAATTTCCTCACTCCCTCACTCCACACAGCAGAATCCATGCCACTTATAGTAAGGGGCCTCACTATAGAACTCACCCTAGAGCTCATCAGCAAGGTCACCACACTCCCCCTAGGAATTCCATGGAGAAAAGAATACAAAGGAGACAGCCAGGTGGCAAAAATGAAATTCTTTTTAGAAGGTGAAGAACCCACTGAGGACAAAAATGGAGTAAGGAGGGACAATCTGCCATACCCATGGAGTGAGATAGGCTACCAAATCATCAAATATATCTCATGTGATGGTATATATAGTGTTGTTTATGGCTATCATTTCAATATCCTTGAGGAATTAAGATTTGGGATAGAAACACCACCTCGCCAAAGACTCAACATACCCTATTTCTTGCTGCAATAACTCATAGACTCCAGAAACAAAGTGAAGGAATGGAATTCCCAACAATTGGCTCACCATAGGTTGATTAGGATACTCATTAAATATGACCTCGAAAACCTCAGAATCCCTATAACATGGTCAGTCTTCAAAGACTTGCCAGCAGAGGATGTCAATCCTACTGTCAGTGAAGAGGAGGCAAAATAGGAAGAGGAAGATACAGAGCAAGATAAGGATGATATGGATGAAGAAGAAGCTGACATAGAGGAACATGATGAATCTAAAGAAGAAGAGGGAGAAGATAAGCAGGATGATGAAGAAACAAAGGAGGAAATTAAGGAGGAAACTGATAGAGATGATGAAGATCCACAAGAGGAAGAAGACATGAAAAATAGAGAAGAAGAAGGAAATAAAACAGAAGGGAAAGAACACAAGGAGGAGTCACCTAGGGTGTCTCCAAAGGCCATTGAGAGAGAGGCAGTAGTTGCCCTTGCTTCTCTTAGCACCCAAGTCAAGAAAAAATGAAAAAGGAGGAGGCAAAACCTACTATATTTCAGAACAAGAAAGAGCACAAGAATAAAACAGGGGAAGCCACAAACATCAACAAAAATTCCTATTGAGATTGAAGATTCCCCTACATAAAAAGACAAAATGCCTTCCCCTAAGTCACCTATCACCTATATAAGGAGTCCTACTACTAGATCAACTTCCTCAAAGGGTAAGGAAATCCTACAGGATCCACAACAAAACCTACAGGAAGTAAAAACAGTCCTACAGGTTACTCTGCTAAACTACAGGAGGCATAGAAATTGGAAAGGTAGGGGAGCAGCAAGAAGCTAAAGAGGAAGACTGAGATACAAAGGAACCTAGCCTCCAACCTAACCTGGACTCCTATTACCAGTTTATTGAAGGAGGCAGGGTAATACCTCAAAAATTTTCCATCCCACTATTCTTTGAGCTTGAGAAGGAGAGGGCCAAAACCCACAAATGGATGCAGATCAACAAATCAATGGGGGTGGAAGAAATTGGGCACATGGAAGAGAAACTAAAAGAAATGAGAAAAGAGATAAGTGGCTTAAGGGACAGAGAATCTATAATGAGAAGTCAACTTGAGAGAGAAAATGCATGGCTAAGGGGACAACTGCAGGAAAGAGAGAACCAACTAGCATGTATGGCCAACCTCTCCTTTGAGGAAATCCAGTGTAGGATGCCAGCTAAATCCTATGCTATTTTCCTCAAAGAATAATGGCTACAATTTTAGATTAAGACACTAGCATAGAGGGGAACCATGCCATTTTAGGACTACAGGCAGTTTATTGATCATTGTGATCAAAATACACTAGAGGATAGGGGCAAAATGGCTGAGTTTTATTTGCACAACATGGCCCTCACAAACATGAATGTTTGGTACCCTAATGCTAAGCTAGGAGATATATAATTAATGGCTTTGGCTTCATGGATGAACCATAAGGAGTTAAGAGCTACAGAGATGAAAAGAATATTGGCCAGAGAGCAGACTGAAACTCTCTTGATCAGAGCTAAACAATCAAATCCCATGGCACTCATCAGTACCAATAATTTGATTGCAAATGATCCTCAGCTCGAACCTAGATATCTTGATGCCCAAGATCAAGCAATTTCAATTTTTGAGGACATGTTTAGGCTGCTAGGAGATGATAGTATACATGCTTTCCTAAGGAGATGGAACACACTGCCACATAGCTTGAATATAAGAGAATATTACTCCCCTCAAAGGTTGAGAGAGGCACTCAACAGGACACCTATGTATAAGCAAACTATGCAAAGGTTGAAGGTCAATTGGATAGGACTAAAACTCAATCCACCACTACTCTTAGGGATGCTGAAGGGAGAAAAGAAGAAGAGGAAAAGATGCAATGGGAAGAAGTAGAAAAGAAAGCAGGCTTCTATGAACAAGAAGAAGAGACCACAGCAAAGGCATGGGATGTCAGAGAGGCTACCAAAGCCATGAAGGATATGGATATTGACTAAGTTGCTCAGAGGATGAGAAACACTTTCAGTAGGGGGGTGATGATGAGCCTCATCATTAGGTAACTATATGGGCCTTAATTCACCTCCTAGATTAGTGGAAGGTGAAATGATTATGGTGGATGAAGTGGGAGGTGATTGTTGGCTATGAGGCCTATGTCTTCTCCTGAAGAACCTGCTCTAAATGAAACATGTATAATTTCCAAAAAGTCATGTAAACAAGAAGCATTCTCATAAGATAGAAAAGAAAAATTAATGAACTAATTGTCTACCTTATGTATGAGGAAAGTAGCTGAAAGGAATGGAATCATGGAAGAGATGGCAATGAAATCCTAATTTTCAAAAGTTATCAAATGCTAGCTTAAATATAGTAAACTCTAAAGCTTATGAAAGAAATAGAAATCTATGTTTTTGGGGCTGCATAAGGGTCCCTTCCTCAAATCATGATCCCATAGGGAAGAAGTGAGGCCAAGAAACCTGCTGACAACCTTGTGGTGCTTCTTTTATCACTGCCAACCTGCTACTGAAGTAAGGCACAAATGGAAGCAAACTAATAAACAACCAATCAAATCTACACTACTTGCAATGAAAATACCTCTAAAGACAAATTAACAATGAAGCTATGAAACTAAGATAAACATACAGATACAAAAGAGGAGCCTTTGCTGCTAGGGTTGCACCCTAACCCAAGATCTTCAACCCTCTAAGTTAACTTAGTGCTGGCTCAAAACAAAACTCATTCTTATTACCAAAACAGAAAATTACATCAAAATCTTCCACAAGTCTGGAGCTCGAAAATAACTTAGAGTTTTACAACAAAAATTCGAATCCTAATGAGGTTCTAGGCCTCTCTACTTATACAATTGAAGTCCCCAACGACTTCCTTAAAATTATGGAGGCTCAACTCCCAAACTCGAGATAAACTAGCTCTTTGTCTCTCACTTGCTCGGCTGCCTTCTAATCCTCATGACTTGGCTGCTTACACTCCAAGCTGGTGTGATAAATGGAGGAATATTTGAATAGGGGAGAAGTAAATGAAGAGGATTTACCTCCTACAATCCCTCTCCCTTGTCTCATTCGAGTTTCAACCCTAGTCTTTGCCAAAATTCCTTGATTTCCTCCTTCAAACCCGCGTTCAATGCATATTAGTCCACTAGGCATGATATCCCACTCTAACTCATCTCATAAACATAATATAATCAAAAACATGTAAGAAGTTGTGAGAAAAGTTTGTTTGACTAAGATATGAGGTGAATTAAGGCCCATATAATTACCCAATGATGAGGCTTATCACCATGTACAATGGAGAGTGTAGTGCATAAAAGCCTAATAATTAGATAAGATAGATAGAGGTCTATTGTCGGATTCAGCATATCAAAGAAGATGAGGCAAAGGTCTAGTTAACATCTCTTTGGGTGAGTGACACTACTCTCATTTGGTGGGAGAGCAAGTTGCAGAAGGGTAGAAAAATGTCGGTTAACCTTCTTTCCTCTTGGTCCAGTTTTATTTCTGGATTGAAAAACCAATTTTACCCTTTGGGTTATAAACAAAAGGCACTAATGGAATGGAAATATCTCAGGAAAGATAAAGGCAAAAATGTGCAAAGCTTAACTGAATAATTTCAGAGACAAGCATTGAATTTGGGCATCTCATTAGATTCATCTTAGATTGAACTAGGTATGTTGGTGCACTGCATAGCTACATAAGACACTCACTGTTATTGTTCGAGCCTACTACGATCGATGTGGCTAGCGTAAAGGCGATTCATCTTGAAAGCTAAGGCAATAATGACAGAGATAATCAAGCCAAGAAAACATCGTTCAACCCTCAGCATGGAAAAATCCAGAAGAAAGTCAAGGGTAAGGCTAAGAAAACTGTCGTAGCCAAGAAAGAGAATGGAACAAAACCATCTTGCATGCATTACAAGAGAGAAGGTCATGATGAGGACCACTGTTGGAATCTACATCTAGAGAAGATACCAAAGAGATTTAGCAAAAAGGGAAAGCAAAATACAGTGGCGACATTGCAGTAAGACCTTGGATCAGATTCTGGCGATGAGACATTGATCACAGTCATGGGTGAAAAAGGTACTCCTTCTATTAGTAATAATTTTGATTCAATGGCAAGTACTAGTTATTTGAATGAGCCTGCAAGTACTGAGGGAAAGAGAATTGAATTATTCCACATTAGATTTATTATAAAACACACAAAGGTGTAAACTCTATTCGATTCAGGTTCCCAAGAAAATTTAATATGAGAGTCCTTAGTGAAAAAATTAGGCCTCAAAACTAAGCCTCATCCGAGTCCATAGCCACTTGGTTGGGTAAGCGATAAAGAAAAATTACAAGTAACCAAGGAGTGTACGGCTAGATTTGTTATTGCTTCCAAATTAGTTGATGGGGTAGAGTTAGATGTTGTGCCTTTGGATATATGTGTAATTATCTTGGGAAGTTCGTATCTATATGACAAAAAGGTAGTTTTCTTTTGGCATGATAATAAATACCACCTCACGAAGGACAGGGTAGAATATATAGTCAAAGCTCATCATGCGAAGGTTAGTGCTAGCCTTGTAAGTGAAGGATCAAAAAAATGACTGGTTAACTTCAGCAAAGGGTGCATGCTCATGGTAGTGAGAGTGAAAGAGGCCGTGATGGTTGACACTTTCAAAGGTTGTGATAATGATCATAAGAAAGAATTGTTTCAAATTATTGCTGATTATGATGAATTGTTTCAGTAACCAAGAAGATTGCCCCCAAAATGGGAAATCCAACATGATATCCATTTACAATAGGATGCTCCTTTACCGAGTATTGCATTTACAAGATGGCTTCTATCGAGATGGAGGAGATCAAGAAATAGATGCAAGAATTGTCAAATCAAGGGGTCATCAAACCCAGTTCCTCTCTGGCTACATTTATGAGGGTAATGAATGATCTATTTAGGCATTTCCTTGATAATTTTGTGCTTGTATATTTAGGTGATATTCTTGTGTATATTAGGACATGGGATGAACATGTATGTCATGTGAAGAAAGCGCTTGATGTTCTGAAAAAAATAAATTGTATGTGAAGTTATCAAAGTGTGAGTTTGGGAAGACCTCTCTGGTTTATTTAGGTCACATAGTCTGTAATGGGAAATTGAAAATAGATCCCTCTAAAGTAGATGTGATTATGAAGTGGCCTGAGCCCACAAATGTCACAGAGGTCTTAATGTTTTTAGGCATGGTATAGTATTGGAGAAGGTTCATTGTGAAATTCTCTGTTATCCTAACCCCCTTACACGCATTTACAAGTGTGAAGCAGGCCTTTCAGTGGGGAGGAAAGCAACATAAATCCTTCGACACGCTAAAAGAGAAGATCGACACATCACCAGTGCTAGCCTTACCAGATCTTCAGCGGCTTTTTGAGATTGAAATACATGCCAGCAGATATGCCATGGGCGCTATATTGATGCAACAAAGGAAGCATGTATGTTACCATTCAGAGACTTTCTCCTAGGCTGTTGTGAATTATTCCACGTACGACAAGGAGTTGTACGCCTTGTTCTAGAGTGTAAAGAAGTGGAAACACTACCTAATCGGCAAGGATACCATCATCCATACAGATCATCAGACCTTGCCATACCTTTAGTCACAGACCAAGCTTCAACAAGCCCGTCATTTTAGATGGATGGGATTCCTTCAGTAGTTTCATTTGGTCATAAAATACAAGAAGGAAGCCATAAAAAAAGTAGCAAATATGCTTTCTTGCCATCCTATTTCTGCATCTGTAGTTTTGAAAAATGCTTCTTTATCATTAGAAGGTCATGATGAACAATATGCTAACGATAATGATTTTAAAGAGATTTATGCAAAACTGACTCGTGGATCGCAGGTGGACAATTATTATTTGCAGGGAAAACTATTGTATCACCTTGGCAAACTATGCATACCCATTGATGAAAGGGTACATGTAATCCGAGAGGCTCATACCTCTCTTCTGTCTATATATTTTTGGGTTGAAAAAAATTTATGTCATTTATAAAGGTTTTGGTTTTGGCCTCATATGAAAAACATTGTGACTCATTTTGTAAAGGGTTGTGTGTTGTGTTCAATTTCAAAGCCCTCTAATAGAAAACTTGGGCTCTACACACCAATCCATATTCCAATTCGACCATGGGAAAGTGTGTCCATGGACTTTGTAGGTGGTTTGCCTATGTCTAGGAAAGGTCATGACTATTTGTATGTCATCGTGGATCATTTTAGTAAAATGTGTATTTTAATGCCTTGTAAAAAGCAGGTCACTGCTGAGCAGACTACTTATCTTTTCTTTCAACATGTTTGGGTCCATTTTGGGTTGCCCACATCTATTGTGTCAGATCAAGACTCTCGCTTTCTTGGATAGTTCTAGACCAGATTGTGGAGAATGATGGACACTAAGCTAAAAATAAGTACGATATTTCATCCACAGAATGATGGGAAGACAGAGGTCATCAACTGCATTGTGGTAGACTTATTATGAGGCTATTGTGGAAAAATCCCAAGTTGTGGGATGAACAACTTGCTTATGTGTAGCATGCATACAATCGAGCATCATATCCATCCACATGGAGCTCACTATTTGAGACATGTTTTGGTTACATACCAAGGGATCTCTTAGACATGGTCTTTGGGAAAGATGAGGATGGCAATGGATGAGATGATAGGGAAAAAGAAAAAAAAGTTTATTCAACGGATACAGTTGATTCATCAGGTAGTACAGGAGTAGTTGGAGAAGAGTTAGGCTTGGTATAAAGCTTGACATGATAAGCACTAAGTTTACCATCAGTTTCAAGTTGGGGACAAGGTATGGCTCCACATCAACAAGGATAGAATGAAGGGAGAAGGGAAGACATTGAGACCCATTCGATATGGTCCCTCCACCATATTAGCAAAGATTGGAGACAATGCTTTCATCTTGACTTGCCTACTTATACGCAAATGTACTCAGTAGTGAATGTTGAAAACCTGAAGCTTTATGAACCTCCATTGATTATGGATACTGAAGAGGTTACAAAAATTCCTACAGTGGATGATTTTGCACCAGAGTATCTAGACACGTTGCCCGAAGATATCATTCTCGACAAGAAAACCAAAAATTTGCAACAGGGATATGTGGAGTACATTCGTGTTGGCTTCAAAGGAATGCATCCGAGTAAAGCTCGATGGATGGAGAAAGAGAAAGTGAGGGAGAAATTTCCTCACTTGCCAATAGATTGAAAATGATTTTTTTGGTCCAAAAGCTCTTAGTGGGGAGGATTGATCTAGGTGGATCTCTAAAAAGTACCAGTGGCATGGAAAGAAGACTCAAAACTCAAAGTGGCAGAAACTCTATAAACTTGGCATCGGATTGAAGTGCTCGTCATCCTTATTCCAATGGTGTGAATGACACTCAAATCTAAGCTCATATGAAGAAGTTAGAGAAATTCAAATATTATGTTCGACTTGGACAGGTGGAAGGAGGAGATGACATGGAAAAAATTCAGCGAATGGGGAAGCGCCAAGTGGCAGGACACCATTGGTCTACATTTCACTTATCAGAGAAGGCAGAGGTCAGCAATTTCAAATCAGCCCTAGGAAAGAAAAGTTGTTATGCGATAATCACATATTTCAATTGTAAAAGGGAAAGTGTTTACGAAGCAGCCCCCGATAGGATCCTAGTTGTGATTGCGATATCACATATCGCGAATCGGAGGGGATTAAGTGTTTACAAATCAGCCCTGGTAAAGTTTGGTTGCAATGCGATATATCACAATCACAATTTGCAAAAGGGGAACATTAGTATGGAGTTCCAACCCCAGTTCTTGCTGATTGCGATTTGCGATGAGGCCCGATATATTATGAATTGTGTGTAATAAGCCACTGGGTTTGTTGTTATTACAAGGAAAATTCTGATTGCGATTTGTGATGAAGCTAATTGTGCCGATGGATTATTCCATCATTTGAGGGTTAGTGTGAAAATAGTCCATGGACTATTTTTCTATCTTTAACAGGATTGTTACAACATACTATTCAGGGGCCTGAGAATCTCTGCCTGAAACAAACCTGCCATCTAATACTTGTCATCTATTGGGAACTGCCTAGGAATTGAGGGGTTAGCCACCAAGTATATATATTGGACTAACAACATAGGAAAACGGGGGAGATTGGCCAACAGTTCAGAATTGTATGCAGTGATAACCCAACCTGGCAGGAGGGGCCAGAACCTCGCCTTGAGTAGCAAGGAGGTTCCGAGAGGGTGCAGAAAGCCCGATTATCCAAATTGGGTGTTCGGATAGGCATTTTTGCATGATTTTTTGCCAAGATTTCGGTGGTACTGTCTGTTTCTGAAGCTGGGCTCTCCATTCTTCGTCCATCTTCCAGCTTGGAGGTATAAGGATTGTAATTGAATGTTTCTTGTACTTTTATCTCTTTTTATGCCACTTAATGAAAGAAGGCCTCCCCACTATTGAGCAGGGCCTGGAGACGTAGTCCAAATTGGATGAAATCCGTAATCAAATCTTTGTGTCATGGTTTCTTTCTTATCGTGTTATTTCCACATTGTTTTATGTTATTTTAAGTTCCATGGTTTATAAGCTCTGTTTCATGTAATTCTGATGCATCTATAAGTAAAATATCTTGGATCACCTAGTTTACTGGCCACCTTCAACCTATAAAACCTTCTCTTGTGTGCATTGAAAACATTTTTTTTAACCATAATATGCTCAACAAGAGAGGTGAAGAACAATGCATACATGTGCCTACCTAATATCGAGTTATTGTAGATGCATGCATGTTGTTACTAAACTAGTGGTCAATCAACTATTCCCTAAAGGTGTTCTTCCTCATTATTTCCTCATGCACAAGTCTTTATTTGAGAAAACTTGATGATGCTCTCTGATAGGTATTTGACTGATATAGTTTCCTTTTTCATGCAGGTCCCTCTAGTGCTTGATCTGCCTCTATTGGAGTGGATTGGTTGTTTCTTCAAGGATGGTGTGGATTCATAAAAACTCAAGGATGGCCTTGTTAATGCTCAGGTATGGTCAAGTATTTAGTATGAAGTTGCAATAGTCCTATGCTCCTGGTTCTATTGGATTTGTGCAAGCTTCTACAAGACTGATCTCTCTCTTGTAGTAGTCACACATCTCCCTCCAAAACCTCATTCAAACATTATGTTTCTTAATGAAATGCATCCTGTGACTTGGATGAATAATTATGATCCTAGGGACAACAAAATATTTGATGCCAGTGAAATCTTGTGAAGAAGAGGTGAAGGAAAAGTCTGCTTTCTTTGTTTTTTTTTTGTTTTCTCATGAATAGAGGTGGAATCTTGAGAAGAAGTTGGTTACATGGAGTGGATGAGAGGTGAAGGATGATTGATGAACCTCTCCTAACATTTACCAAGGGAAAACATTAATTTTTGATGAATTTTTCTAAGCATATCTTACTCTTAGAAAATATGAAAAATCATGTAGCACTACATGACAATCCTATAGCAGAATTGTTTAATCCATATCTTTCAAATAGTAGATTGGATTCAAAGGATGCACAAATATCAATAAAAATTAAAAATGGTTGTAGGTGATGGTGGTCAATTTCTTGAAGATTGTGCACTAGAATTTTCTAAAATTTCTTGAGCATGTTACCATCATCCTTATGCATCTTCCTATGAAACATCTCAGCAAAATGATGCATGGGTTTTGAGATATGGTCAAAACAATTTCTACCCTATGTATTTTGATGGTCCTATAGCAAAACATTGTGGAAAATGAATGGAAGAGGCTTGGGAATGATGGGTGGATGTTGGAAATGGATGAGGGTGATGGATTAGCATGTCCTTGGTCCTTCTTCAGTAGTTTTCATAGAAGATAAAGAGCCGAAGGTTGATTGTTTTTTACTTTTTGCTTGCCTCATTGCTAATTTCTTTACTTTTTCTATTTTTGTGGCGCTGAACCCTTTCTTTTCCTTATGCATGTGGAGGAGTACCTGTATACAAACACATATATGCAACTAGAAAAACAAATATTTTTTATTTCACATTTTTCTTTTTTTCTTTAGACCCACTGGTTGCCTCAATGAGGTTTTCAACTAGTAGGTCTGCCTAGGCACCTCAAAGGAGGTTTTCACCTAGGATATTTTCTTTTTTTTCTTTCCAACCCACTAACCACATTAAGGAGTTTTTGAATCAATGAGCCAATCTCAGGTGCCTCAAAACAGGTTTTCATCTGAGGTTTTATTCTTTTCCTCTCATTTTCCACTTTTTAGTTTTTATTTATATCTTACTCTACTTGAAAAAACAAAATCTCTTTCAAGTGTAGGAATACTTCCAATGGATCCATGTGCATAAAAAGATGAAAAATAAACTCATGTGTATGCTTGAAACATATGCTTTGACATGTACCTGAATTTTAGAGACCAAATGCTTTGACTTTGATGATATCAAGTATTGTTGAAGAGAGTGGTGCTTTTGCTTAATGATTGTTTGGAACCAAAGTTCAATATAGCTGTGATGCCCCTGGCTCACTTGCTCATTTAGATAATTTTGTATTTCTTGTAGAAATTAATGTTTAGATTTGAAATTTGTCATGAAATTTACTAAATCACAAGAATCGAAGATACTCTATTGCTCTGCAGAATTTAATTCACCATCTAGAACACAATTCATAGACATGTAAAAGGAAACATAACACATGCATATAGATTTATCTAGGGGAAAGAAACTTCTCAAAACTCCTTCCTATCTATATTGCATTAATCAGAGAATAGAGATGAAATACTTATGCTTGATCAAGCCTAAGCACACCCTGCAAGTGTACAGTGTATCCCTCTTCCTAGCTGACTAAATTTGGTCAACAAATAACTAATTTTCAATCCCTCCAAGTTCTTATTTCCTTGCACAGTTCCTTGAGGAAATTAGCCCCTATTATTTAGGAAATTCCCTCTATTGAATTGCAAAATTCCTCTAGGTCCTTCCTCTGAATGCATTCACCACATGTACACATGGTAATATGCTACAACTGATAGTACATTACCTTGGAATCTCCATCTCAACTAGTTAACTCTAATTCTCTATATGTAACAATTATTTTGAGTTTATTGATCACTGAGTGTGGTTGAAGTTCCACTTCCACAACTTGACCTCCACTAGTTCTTCTGACAGTTAGTTTAACTGACAATAACTCAAATTAACTGAAATATATTGCTACAAATTATCAATCAATCATACTAAACTGAACTCAAACTTCCCCAACTTGAATTAATTGAGTCAACTAAATGAAAATTTCCATGTCACCTTAGTTAACTACCTCTAATATCTCTACTGAAAAAGAAAATCAAATTTTCTCTAGTTTCACCAAGTCAAAGTCAAACTGAGATTTTCTTGCTACATTTTCAACACTCCCTCTCAGCAAGAAATGGATTATCAACCACCCCTATCCTACACCTGTTTAACTCTAACTTCCCTCTGAACAAGGCCTTTGTCAAAATGTTAGCATCTTGTTCATCTTTTGGAATGTACTGCAACAACATAATCCGTCTCTACACACAATCCGGTAAATGGTGATACCATATATCAATATGCTTGGATCGATCATGAAAAAAATTATTTTCAAAGAGTTTGATGCAACTTTTATTATCACAGTAATTCACAATTAGATCCATCATTTGACCAAATAATCTAAGAAGTATCTTTATCATCCATATCTCCTCACATGTTTCTTGACTTGTAGCCATGTATTATGATTTTATCGAGCTGAGTGCCATAGAGCTTTGCTTCCTGTTGTACCAAGAAATCATTTCAGACCCAACACTAAAAATTCCACCTAATGTAATTTTTCATTCTGATGGACTCCTCACACAATCTCTATCTGTGAAGCCACACAGCTTCACTTCCTCTATCCATATGTATCATAGTCCAAATTGGGTAGTGCCTTTAAGGTACAGTAGAACATCCTTAGCTACCCTCCAAAATAGTTTGGTTGGCCTAACCATAGCTTGGCTCAATTAGTTGACTGCAAAGCACATATTCGGTCATGTGTTCAAAAGATAGATGAGTGAACCCACCAACTTCCAGTAAAAATTAGCATCCACTTCCTCACCTGAAGTGGCATCCTCTTTCCTCTAGTTGGTTTCTAGAGGAGTCTCCATGGGTTTGCACCTATCCATGCAGAACTTCTAAGGTATCTTGTTGGCATACTATCCCTGAGAGACAAACAGTTCCCCATCACCTTTCCATACTTCCAATCCAAGGAAGTAGTGCATGAGACCCATGTCCTTCATCTAAAAATATGTTGCAAGGTCCTCCTTGCAAGATATGATCCGCTGCTCATCACTAGTAAAATCAATTCATCAACATATAAGACAATAATCAACAATTTACCTTCTACAAAAATATGTTAGAGGTTTGCATCTGCTTCACTTTTAGTGAATCCCAAACCAGTGATATAGCTATTGGTCCTGGTGTACCAAGTATGGGGTGCTTTCTTGAGACTGTACAATGCTTGCTTGAGTTTGCACACATGATACTCTCGATTAAAAGTCTTGAATCATTTTGGTTGCTTGTTATACACCTCATCCTCAATAACTCCATTTAGGAATGTTGTCTCCACATCCATTTTCTAGATCTTCCACCGCATTTCTACAACCAGAGAAAGGATTGATCTATTGGATGAGTACCTTGATACATGAGAAAATGTCTCCTCATAGTCAATCTCCTCAACCTGAGAGCACCCCTTGCCCACAAACTTGGCCTTATACTTTTCTATTCTTCCATTTTTTGCATGCTTCACTTTGAAGATCCATCTCGAGTCCACAACCAATGTGTCTATTGGTCTTGGGACCACTTCCCAAACACTATTGTTTACAATGGTTTCGTACTCCTCCACCATTGCATCAACCCATACTAGTTTCTCTATTACTTCCTTGAAATAGGATGGATCGGTCTCTACAAGCTCAGTCATTACAGCCATGTAACTAGTGTACCGATATGGCGACCTTCTATATCTGTGCTCTTTGAAGGAGCACTCATATTCTCCCTCACATCCTGCACAAGTCTCATAGCTTCCCTGGTTCTCTTCCTTCCTTCTCTAGATGGTTTTTCTTGAGTGGTTGTCTCCACTCTCTTCTCCTCAACTTGTGGCTACTCCACAACATGATAAGGCTCCTTATTTAGAGCTTAAATATCCTCCTCTGGTGGTATATGGAGCTCCCTCTCAAGAGAGCACCACATGGCTTTGTCTTCATCAAATTTTACATCCCTTCACACAACTATCATTCTAAGGGATGGAAAGTATGCATGGTAGTTGTGGGGATTTTTTGTTTAACCCACTAATACCCCCAATTTTGTTTTTGGCTCTAGCTTCTTCCTTGATCCTTTAGAGACATGGTAGTAAACAAAGGCTCCAAAAATCCTGAAGTGTGACACATTTGGCTTCCTCCATGAGAAATCCTCCTCTAGTGTAATCATGCTAAAAATCAAATGAGGACTCTAATTTTGCAAATAGACCACTGCGTTGCATGCTTCAGCCCACAAGCGTAGAGGTAGGCTTTCTTCATGCAACATCACCCTTGCTTCTCCCATAATGATGTGGTTCTTCCTCTTAGACACCCCATTCTGTTATGGGTTGTGGGGTGTTTTCAACTCTCATCGAATGCCTTCTTTTGCATAGAAAGTTTTAAACTCATTCAATACATACTCACCTCCATTATTGCTCCTAAGAGTCTTCACCTTCTTGCTCGTTTCTTTCTCGACTCATGCTCTAAATTCTACAAACCTACCCTGACGACCCAAAGACTAGCAGGGGTGACCAGGTGATTTCGGGAATCACCTTGTTGTCCACTCCACACTGGCGGCCCACGGGGGTGGCGAGATGATTCCTGGAATCACCCCACCCTCCACCCCACTCTGACGATCCAATGACCCGTGGGGGTGGCGGGGTGATTAAGGGAATCACCCCGGCCTTTGCCCCACACCGACGGCCCAACGGCCCACGGGGGTGGTCGGGTGATTCCAGGAGCCACCCCATCCTTCACCCCACCTCAACGTCCCAATGGCCTGTGGGGGTGGCGGGATGATTCCGAGAATCACCCCGCTCTTTGCTCCACCCCGGTAGCACAACGACCCATGGGGGCGGCGGGTTGATTCCAGGAAACAACGCTTCTAGGAATCACCCCACCCTCTGCCCCACCCAAGTGGTCCAATGGCCTGCGCCAGTGGCGGGGTGATTCCGGGAATCAACCCGCCACCCCTGCGAGCCATTGGGCCACCGGGGTGGAATGGAGGGCTGCGGACGGCCTTTGCCCCACCCTGGCGACCAAACAACTTGCGGGGTTGGCGGGGTGATTTTGGGAATCACCCTGCCCTCTACCTCACCCTGGTGGCCCATTGGCTCGGGGAGTGGCACGGCGATTCCGAGAATCACCCTGCCACCCTCGTGGGTTGTTGGGCCATCGGGGTGGGGCGGAGGGCTGCAGATAACCTTCGCCCCACCTTGGTAGACCAATGGCCCGTGGGGGTGGTGGGTTGATTCCTGAAGATCATGCTGCCCTCAACCCAACCTCAGTGACCCAACAACCCGGGGGGGTGGCTAGGATGTTGGGCTACTGGGGTGAGGTGGAGGGCTGCAGACAGCCTCTGCCCAACCTTGATGGCGCAATGGCCTGCGGGGTGGCAGGGTGATTCCCTCTGCCCCACCCGAACGGCCCAACGGCCCGTAGGAGTGGTGGGGTGATTCCGAGAATCACCCTGCCTATGCCCCACCTTGGTTGTAACGCAATGAGATCCGTGCAATGGATGGGCACCTCCCCGAATGAGTGACGAGCTATGGAGATGAAGTACGGAGGACGCACAAGGCAAGCTGCAGGTCATGTGAGCGACTTGGAGAAAAGTGCGATGAAGAAAATGTGAAGTTTACATATATCAAGTGGGTGGTCCCAAAGTGCCCCGAACGATGGGTGAGCCGACAGGTGAATGATGGAATGATGGGTGGTTGAACAGTGAGATGGGCGGGCTGATGGTGTAAATGGGTGAACAAGTTGACGGTTATGGCGAAATGGTAGGTCGGCTGGGCATTGGACGCATGGGCGTTCAAGGCGTATAAATAGTGGAAGAGTTGGAGAGTTTGGGCATTAATTCAATCAATGCATTAGATCAACCAAGAGGAGTGCGAGCTTAGGCGTAGAGCTACAGGGTTGCAGGTTGGGGGTATGAGCCTGGGTTGAACGGGAGGGCAACGCAGTTTGTTTGGCAGGTCGAGCCAAGAGAGTGTGCATGAAGGCAGGTCGGGCGACCCGCATAGGGCGTCGGCTGAACGACGGTGCACTAACCCGGTGAGCGCACATGGTGGGTAGGCCGGGTGACCTGCATAGGGCGTCGGCAGAACGGAGGTGCAGCACCTAGGTGAGTGTGCATGGAGGGTAGGCCCGACGACCCGCAGAGGGTGTTAGGCGGACACATCGGGCAATGGCCGGGTGAAGTGGACGGGCGACCCGCGGTTGGGCGCGTCGTGCAAAGTGGTAAAGAGGTGAGCCAAGTGGATGGGTGACCCATGGTTGGGTGCATCAGGCACGGTGAAATGAAGGTGAATCGGGTTGATGGGTGACCCACGGTTGGGCGTGCCAGGCACGGTGAAATGGTGAAACAAAGTGTGACTGGTGCAGAGGGTGCCCGGGTGAGGTGACACAGAAACGAAAAGTGCACCCGAGTTGGGAAAATGACACGAACGTGCGACGAGGTGAGCGAAGTGTTGGGTGAGTCATGCAATGACCGTTCGGAGGTGCTGACGAGCTGGGCAACCGAGTTTGCCGAAGTTGTGGAAATTTGGCTAACTGTAAATTTGGGGTTTCCCAAGATTTAACTTGTACTTTGAAAATTGAAGATTATATATTGATTCGAGCAGACTCATATTGCAGGGAGTCGCCCCTCCCTTTATAATGTTGTGCAATTGTTCATGTTATTACTGTTTATGATGAATGTGTATGGGTTTCATCTTATATAAAGGACAAATATAATACTTGGTAACGAAAAATAAAATAAGTATGAATGTTAAGCGTAGTCCACGATCATAAGTATTGGTGAAAAGAAAGTGGTCGATGGTGCCACACCTTGCTATAGTGCGGTTGAAAGACTACCGCCAGTGTAGGGGTGTGACAAGAGGTATCAGAGTTGGTTAACTGGATCAAGTAGCTGATTCTACAAAGGCCGAAGACTTGAAATTCAAGTTTTTCAAGTGACAGGTGGTATCAAAGGTGATTCAAGTGAATGGTGAATGGTCTATACTACATCACAAAGAAGGAAGCTGATGGAAGAAATGGCAGGTGAATCTCATGTTGTGGGTGAATCTAGCTACAATGCAACTGAAGCTTTCATAAATAGGATATTGGAAAGGATGGAAGGATTGGCGTTACACTAAAATTTGTCACCATGACTATTTGCAGTCAGTATGGCTCCATCCATAACCATACTGTCCTCCTTGGCAAGTCTTATACCTCTGCTCCTCATGTCAAACTCCAAAAAAGAGAGAAAGCCTTTAAAACTCAATACAACTCTGGTTCCGCACTTTCTCTTACCCTTACCTGCGTGTACGCACCTCAAGTACATAATACCTGCGTACTTGTACGCTTTGTCTGTAAAGGGGTGGGTGCGTACTCCTGTAAAGGTCAAAAGGCGCAAGTTTTACTTCAAAAAACTTGTGGTCGATTCTAGAGCATTCTAGAAGATGGTTTGACGTGGATTGAGCGCCTCCAGATGGTTCGTGCATCCCAATGAAAGAGGAACTTATCCCATGAAGAGGGGAGCTATCCCTTCTAAAGAGGGACTTATCCCATTGATGGTGGACCTGATTAACTTCCTCCAAAGCATTACAAATACAGGCATTGGGCCAGAGGGAGGGGAGGTTGAAAGCTGAACATTCCTAAGGGTAGATGCTGCTGAAATTAGGACTCCCTTTTAGAGCTTGAGAGGAGAGATTCCAATCCTTTCTTAGCTTCATTTGGAAGTGGGTGAGCTGATCAAAGTAAAGGAGAACTCTTGTTGGACCCTGGGAGGGACCTGCACAACACCAAGGCACTGGTTGTAATGGTTTCTTTTGTTTCCAATTAATACAATTAAGTTCATTTTTCTCAACAAGTTGTTATATATAATTTGTTTCATAAACTCCTTGGTCTTTATGATGAATATGTTTTATTATATGAGTTATTCAGGTGCTATGTAATCGTTTGCTTGTTAGTGAATGCAGGCTTCAAGGAGAAGGAGCTCATCTGGATCGAAGAGGCTTGGCTACTACAAACAAGCGTTGGAGTAAAGGTAAGCCTTAAAAACACCTAGTTGCTTTTATTTTAATGCATATTTAGGGAAAGATAGTGCTTGATTGTTTTGTTTGTCACTAGAAAAGCCTTGTTTTCTAGGGAGGTCAGTTTTGTCCGCAAAATTGACTCTTTCCGCATGACAAAATGGCGACTCCGCTGGGGAATCCATGGATTTGATTGATTTCTCTTTTGATTGATACTTTGATTTGAGAAAAGTTGATTTCTTTCTAGTTTTTGACTGATTGACTGTGAATTTGGGTGGAATAACTTAGGATTAAGTTAGTTTTTATTTTTCTTGTTTTTTAGAGCAGTACGCACCCTCTGCGTTAAGCACAGTGCGTACCTGTACGCACTTCTGCTTTGTACACAGAGCGTGGCTGCACCTGTGCAAATGGGCTGCCTACGTACCCTGTCAAAAGTTTAGAAAATTTCAAATTTTTTTTCCTTTTTACCTATTAGATCTTGTTTATAGTTCATTTATTGCTGCCCAGATCCACTGGGTACCTGTCAGAAGTTTTCATCTAAGCTTGTTTCATTAGCATCAAGGGTTTTAGTGAAGTTCATAGAAATTCTAGCCCTAGGTTTGATTTTTGTATTGGTCTTGTAGTGACTCTGGCTTTAGAAGTTGTAAAAACCTTGGATATCCCTGGTCTTTTTAGTCTTCTTAGGAGTTAGACCATTCGTAAAATCCACCTTTGTTTGAGAAACCTACCGTTGTGTTGTCTCTTTGCGGAATTTCGACAAGGCTTGTTTGTTAAGCTGTGAATTTCATTCTTAAGAAAAAGAACAAGAGCTTTTTATTTTTGTTTTTGACTGATTTATGATTTTGCATGAATTAGTCCTTGGTTGAATTTTAACTGAGTAAAACATCCTGGAATTATATTTTGTAGGCTGTTACCTCATTAGATTTGCTTTTAGGTAATTCCTCTTAGATTTTCTTTTAGGTAAATTTCTCTTAGATTTTCATAGATCTTAAATAATTTTTGTTAGGTAGTTTTACATGCTTTGTTAAAATAGGAAAAATACAAAATCTCTTTTGAAGAAAGTTTGTTTTAGTAGCGTTTGAAGTCTTTGAAAAGAGAAAGGAAGTTTTCGTGAAATAATTAGTGGTCATGTGTTGTGTGCTTTGGAAAAGATAAAGAGATTGTTTCTTTGATTTTCATTGCCAAGAAAGTTGTCTTTACAAATTTTGCATTCTCCAACTCTCTTAGCTAGGGAATTCATTGAAAAGGAAAGATTGTTTTGTTTCATCCTAGGTGCATCTTTTTAGTGGATTTGAGTCGAGTCTACACATCATAAGTTTCATCTCCGCTACCTTTTGTCCTAAAGAAAAGCCATAAAAATTAACGCTTAAAGTAAAATTAACTTAGTGACTTTTTATTTACTAGGGCTCTGATACACCAACATAGATTAGGCTAGTGTCTTGGAGTAGGAGAGTAATTAACTCTCCAAGACAGTGAAAACAAACAAGTAGCTCATCTTGCGGTAGGATAAATCCAACTGTTACATTTATGCTCTGGGAAAGCTCCTCTTAAAGGAGAAGCACAAGATCGTGTCCGAACCAATGAGGGAATCAATCCTCCTTCATTGGGAACGACGCCAGATATGCACGTACTACAAATGGTAAACCTCGGATTAACCATTGTCGAGGAGCCTGGGGTCACTTGTCGGTAAACCTTAGATTATTGTCAAGGAGCCGACAAGGGGATTGAGCTTGTTACTTTGCCCTTACGTGTGTATCGGATCGTAGACTGTTCCCCCAGGTATATTTGTTGCTGTTGGTGACCTTAGTGACTATTATCTTTAGGATTCTTCCTAAGGTGACGGTGGAGGGAAGATCCCACTATACCTGGAGCAGATGTCGGCTAGACTCACTTGGATTTTCTGGGGGGTTCACTTCACTCGAGACGGTTAAAGTGGAGGAACTTGGTCCAGTCTATTCATTAAGCAGGTTGCCGGGGTAACTGTTCCACCTGCCATTTCTGTACTGAATTCTGCGATGTTGGATTTCATCACCAACTAGTGTTTTCGGTCCGGAAAGTTACTGTTGTGTGTGGTTTGACGCCCTAGATTCTTTAGGTGTGTGATTCGAATTTGTTTGGTTCTTTAGAGACTTTAGGCGGTTTTCTTTGAGATTTTACTTTGTTTGCGTGTGCAGTAGTTAAAAGTTTTTAGCTGTGGCTGAATTACCAAGACAGTCCCGTAGACTTTGGGGCCAGTCTCCTGAGGTTGTAACCGTGGCTGATTTGTTGAGGAAGTCCCGTAGACTTTGGGGCCAACCTCCTGAAGAAGTCCCGGGCCATTACGAAGGTTTGAAAGTCCTTGTAACTCCTAGTGGCAATAAAGTAGGGTCACCTAAAGAAGGAGAGTCTTCGTTGGTTGTTCATCCTGATTACCAAACTCTAGAAACAGGTTATAATCCTGAAGCTATTTCGGTTTCCGAACTTGCTGGTAGCTTTTCATCTACTAGTGATATAGGTGAAGAACCTGAGATATCTGAACCTGTTACTCCAACATTGGGGTTAGTATCTCCAACTTCTAGTGCTCCTGATTCACCTAGGGTAGAAAGAGTAATCACCGAAAATCTTCCTTCTGGTTTGACAGCTATTGAAGAACTTTCTCCAGAAGAAGAAATAGGCATCCCTATCCCTGAAAATCAACCTATTATTGATCTAAGGGAGCGTGAATCGATTTTTTATAGTCCACCTAGAAGTACTACTTGGTATCTTTCTTTAACTAATTATTTGGACAACTCAGGGTTAAGTTTTTCACCACCTCGTGCTCCTTATCCACCTAGGGGTGTTTATACTCCCGTAAATATGTCAGGTCAGTCGTCCATGTTTACTCAATTGCCTAAATCTTTTTTTTACGGTGGTTCTTCTGTTCCCTCTGGGTATCAGTCACTTTCTGGTACTTTTTCGGGAGCATCTCCTCAACCCATTGAACAAAGGTTTTTCACTGGAAGCAATGGTGCAAAACCGTTGAGCGTAGAAGACATTCTTATGATGTTAGGTTCTATTCCCAATTCTCAACCTCAAGGTGGCCAATTACCGCCTGGGGGGCAGCCTCAATTAACACCTGGGGGGCAACCTCAAGGATAGTATGTGCCTACGGTACATTACATTCCTCAAGGTCAACCCCAGACTTAATATGTACCCCAAGGTCAACCCCAGTATCAATTTATACCTCAAGGTCAACCCCAGTATCAGTACATGCCTCAAGGGTATCTACCCCAAGGTCAGTACTTGAATCAAGGTTTCCAACCACCCTAAGGTCAATCTTATGTTCTGGGAAATGTACCTTTCAATTATCACTCCTACCCTCAACCCGGTTATGGATCTCAATATCCTCAACCTGTTATGGGTTAGTACCCCGGAATGAACATAGTGTGGGATCCATCGCAAGTTCAACAGGTGTTGCAGCCAAATGTATAGTTGTCATCTCAAACTGGACAACCCTTAGTTTCTGGTTCACCTCAGCAACCAGTCCAGTCTAATATTCAAACTTTTGTACCTTCGATAGTTTCTCAGTCAGGGCCTATTTCGCCTCGTACTCCATCTCAAACGACTGCTGCAACTGCCGCAACATCTGTTCCATCTACCCCACTTACTTCTGGAGTATCGACAGCTCCGGTTTCTACTGTCCCTGTATCTACTCCTCAGACATCTTTACCATCGTCTGGATCCATGATTCAAACTACGGTTCAGATGCCTGTAGGACAACCTGGTTTAAGTACGGTTGTCACAAGTCAACCACAATTCACTTATCAACTGTACCAGGGATAGTACCAATTTGGTCCTGCTGTCCAGCAGCCAGTTTACCAGTATCAACCGTATCCTGGGTACACTTATCAACAACCACAACAACCCCAGTACGGTCCAGTTAATCCTGGTTTTCTAGGAGGATACAATATCCCGAACGCGATTCCTATTTCTAGTTATCCTGGATATCCTCCTCCTGGAGCTGGTCTCGTGACCCAGAGTTTTAGGGATCCTAATCGACAGCTACCATTTATCGCAACTTTGGATTTACCAGACTTGTCGCGCCTAACGAACGATCCAATAAATTATCTTCCGTTTTGGCCGCCAATGCCGAATAAGTTGCCCAGTGACATTCCCAAGTTTGAAGGTAAGTCTGGAGAGGACTCGTCGAATCAAGTGATGACTTACCACCTCTGGTGTGCCTCTAATTCGATCTCGGATGATTTGATCTGCTTACGTCTTTTCCAGCGCACTCTCATTGGTCTTGCGGCCAAGTGGTACATTGAGTTACCACGGGCCTCTTTTTATAATTTTAGCTAGTTAGCTACCTCATTTTTAACTCATTTTCAGTTGCCGGTCAGATATGATAATGGCACGGAGTTACTAACTTCGCTAAAGCAATCGATGTCCACTTATATTTCCGATCATATTCATGAATGGAGACGTCAAAGGCGGTTAGTGAAAGTTTTTATCCTTGACCAGATCTTAGCTGAATGGTTTGTTAAATCATTGTTACCGAAGATTACTGAAGACGTAGCTAAGGCAGGAGTAGTTACTGAGGAGCAAGTGATTGCTCAAGCGCAGTACCTTGACTTAGTTTATACTCAGTCAGGTACGTTACACGAAAAGATCCCAAATCTTCCAAAGTCAAATCAAATCGCTGCAGCTCCTTCGGGATCTCATGCCGCTGATGGTATGATTGGTACGGTGAACACTAAAAGCAAGAAGAAATCCTCCAAGAATTCTTCTCCTATTATAACCTTACCAGACTCCCCGACAGGAGATTCTTCTGCTGAACTCTCCGCCGATATTCACGCTGTAGAGTCATCTACGACTAAATCAAAATCTGGTGGAAAGAAGAAAGGGAAGAAGAAGAATAACGCAGACAAAACTCCAAAGGAGAAAACAGAAAAAGCGGAATCCAATGATGAAAAGCGCAAACCTCGTTATCCATGTCTCATTTGTGAAGAGGAACATTTTACAAGAGACTGCCCTCATCGAGCAGAGGTTGCGAAAATCGTCAAAGGTTCCCAAATTCCTGCTGTCTTGAAGGATCCATTTCCGAAAGATAGCAAAATGATAGGTTCTTCCTTGAGTGCCAATGAAGAACCCATTTTGATGATGTCCCATGTAAGGATTGCGACTCGATCGCAAGATTATGGTAGTAAAAGTCCTGTTGATGGCAAAGAAGCAGAATCTTCTCATTCTAATCCATCAACCTCAGCTCCCGGTTCCAATCCACTACAGATCAAGAAGCCTAACCCAGACTTAGTAATCAAACTGCCCGCCAAGGGTGTACTTCGAAGGTCTGCTTTCAATCCACATGCGAGAGCAGCTCAGAATTACAACATTGTTGAGGACTTAGCTGTTTCACCTTCAGCAATGTCGGCTTTGGATGTGCTGCAATCATGCCCAGCACAGCGAAAATTACTTTTGTCGGCTATAGGAGCTATTGATGTTCAGGACCCGAACCTAATAATCTTTGATCTAGAAAATAGTACACCGCGTTTGCCTCATCAAATGGCTTTCCAGATCCCAGTGATAGTCAAAAATAGGCCTATTCATCGGACTGTAATTGATGAGGGAGCTTCAACGTGTATTATGTCGATACAGTGTTGGAGATCGCTTGGTTCTCCTTCACTAAATCAATCCCCGACAATTCTTAAGGCCTTTGATGGCTGTGGGTTTCATCCTTTTGGCATTCTACAGGATTTGCCTATAGGGGTTGAAGGAAAAACCGTTAGTCTAGATGTGGAGGTGGTTGATGCCCCTCTAGACTACAACCTTCTCTTGGGTCGAAGTTGGACTTACGCTATGACAACGGTCATTTCATCGGTCTTCCACGTAATAAAGTTCCCACATAATGGAAAGATCGTAACAATAGACCAGATGGCTTACTTTTCATCCGACCCATCCTCTTCAGAGAGTATTCAGCATGTCGGTAAAACGACTATCCCATATAAGGATGTTGGAGTAGGATTAGTTAAAGATGTCGGTTTACTGGGAACTTTTCCTTTTCCTCCACTCAATGCATCATCTTCATTTGCAACCATTCATATGATTACATCAGACACTATTTATTATGACGATCCTTGGATCGTTCCTTCTGAATCTAAAATAGACTCATTTGGTAATTTTATGCCTTTGAGTCCATATGAAATTGCCTATGAAGCCGTGCAGTCTTTTAGCGACCCGTGTTCAACCAGAATCGACCTAATGAATGTGGTCCATGAGGAATCACTTTTCACCTCAACCTCGGAGTTAATAGCGTTTCCCGAAGTTGTTTCATCTGACGAGCAACTTCGTGAAGTCCTATGTATAGATGATTTACCATGGGAGGATCTCCATCATAGATCTTCGTTTTTACCCGAGGATGATCGTTTTGCAAATGATTTCTCATCAATTCTTACAGCTGAATATGTCAAGGAAGCTCAGAATCCCATGAAACATCCTGATTCAGAGCTGAATTTGGGAAACATCTCTCGTACTATTTCCATTGACATTTTGGTTAAGTCTGGGATTATTGAAAACATTCATATAGGCGCCTCATGTACAGATGATGAAATTCAGACATACAAGGCCCTATTTCAAGAATTCCGCGACGTGTTTGCTTGGTCCTATGAGGAAATGCCAGGAATTGATCTCGCGATTGTTGTTCATGAGATCAAGACTTACCCGGACGCTAAACCCGTCCGGCAATGTTTGCATCAGATTCACCCACGAAAAGCTGCTGCAATTAAAGCAGAAGTTGAGAAATTGTTGAAAGTAGGTTTCATTTATCCGATCCCGTTAACGGATTGGGTATCGAATATTGTTCCGGTTAACAAAAAACAGGGAACAATAAGAATATGCATCGACTATAGGGACATTAATCGAGCTTGTCCAAAGGACAACTACCCAACTCCCTATATCGATCAAATAATTGATGATTGTGCTGGCAGCGAAATATTTTCCTTTATGGACGGTTTTTCCGGTTACAATCAAATCAATATTCTACTTGCCGATCAACCAAAAACGGCTTTCATTTGTCCATGGGGGACATTTGCTTATTGCAAATTGCCTTTTGGGCTAAAGACTGCCAGAGAAACTTTTCAAAGGGCGATGTCTTATGCGTTTCATGACATCAAACACATTGTGCAGCTGTATCTTGATGATTTGCCCGCTCATTCTTTACATCGAGCTGATCACCTTGTCCATTTACGAGCAATCTTTATGAGGTGTAGGCATTATCGTATATGGTTGAACCCACACAAATGTGTCTTCTGTATAGAAGCGAGACGATTGCTAGGATTTGTAGTTTCGAAAGCCGGCATTCGCGTCGATCCCTCGAAGGTAGAAGCTATCATCAAATTGCCTCCTCCTTCGAGTCTTCACCAACTCCAAAGTTTGCAGGGGAAAGCAAACTTTTTACGACGATTCATTCCTAACTACGCTGAGGTTACAAAGGGTTTTACATGGTTGTTGAAACAGAACGCTCAATTCTCTTGGGATGAGATAGCTCAGAAATCTTTTGATGCACTCAAACACACGTTGACCCATGCACCGTTGTTGCATCCTCCCAACTATAACCAAGATTACTTTTTGTACCTCGCCACCGCTCATTCCACTATTGGAATGGTCTTAGTTTAGGAAGATGAATTCGGAACGGAACATGTGATATGTTACCTTAGTCGGACGTTAAATCCCACTGAGCTAAAATACTCACATGTGGAGAAATTGGCATTGGCAGCCGTTCAAGTTGTCCAACGTTTTCGTCACTACATTTTACTTCGTAAAACTACAGTCATTTTGGATTGCAACCCTATGATCTACATTTTGACCAAACAATTGCTAGGGGGCAAGTACTCTAAATGGATTGTTATCCTGCAGGAGTTCGACTTGGAGTTTGAGAAATCTAAGTCTAAGAAATCTTTAGTTTTTGCAGAGTTAATGTGTGACTTCCCGCGTGCTGACACGGAAACTGTGGCAGAGGAGCCCATTGCAGACGAATCTTTGTTTCTAATCAGCACTTTAGATCCATGGTATGGGGATATAATCGTCTATCTCCAGACCCAATCCTTTCAGCCCGAAGCTTCAAAGTTGGAACGTCGGAAAATTCGATTCCAGTCCCAACAATACAAAATTATTGGAGATACTCTTTATCGCCGTGGGGCAGACTCTATTTTTCGACGTTGCTTAACTCACGCAGAGGCTGAAAGGGTTCTAAATGACTGTCACTCTGGAGCGTGTGGCGGTCATATGTCTGGGTATGCCACAGCCCAAAAGATATTGCGCGCTGGCTACTTCTGGCCATCCTTGTTTAAAGATTGTATTATTGCGGTCTGAAAATGCCACAACTGTCAAGTGTTTGATCGAAAGATGCGCGCTCCACCTGCTCCTCTCCACCCTATAATTGCCATTGGTCCTTTTGCCAAATGGGGTATCGATTTTATTACATGTAACCCTCACTTGACCGAGGGGCATGCGTATATCATCCTTGCGGTAGATTATTTTACTAAGTGGGCCGATGCGATGCCTACATTCGAGGCAGACGGCAAGACAGCTGCAATTTTCATGTTCAATCATATAATTGCTAGGTTTGGTATCCCACAAGCGATAATCACTGACCATGGGCGCCATTTTCGAAACGTTATGATGACAGAACTTACAGGCCAGCTTGGTTTGCGTCACGATAGTTCAACTCCTTATTATCCACAAGTGAATGGTCTGGTTGAGTCCATCAACAAAGTTTTAGTTATCATGATCCGACAAATCATTGGTATTCATTGGTCGAATTGGAACAACATGTTATTTTCCGCGCTTTGGGCGTACCGAACCTCAGTGAAAACATCAACAGGGTTCACTCCTTTCCAACTAGTTTATGGTTTGGAAGCTGTGCTACCCATTGAATGCAAAATCCCGTCACTGCAAATGGCCATCGAGTTACTTCTAGCTACTTCCGAAGAGGAAAAGTGTTTATTATACTTAGCTCAATTAGATGAGAATCGACGTGATGCTACATTGGCAATCGAGACTCATGCAAAACGTATGAAAGCTCAGTATGATTGAAATGTGACCCCTCGAAATTTTTCGGAAGGAGACCTAGTGTTATTATATGATCAAGCTAATGATAAATTAGGTGCTGGAAAATTCGTTCCTATGTGGCATGGGCCCTATATTGTCAAGCGAAAGCTAGCAAAAGGGGCCTATGAGCTAGTAGACTTTGACGAGGACTCTTTGGGTAAACCCAGAAATGGACTTTACTTAAATAGGTATTATGCTTAAAAGATGGGTATGGAGATTTTTAGTTAGGTTAGTTTTTCTTTGTAGCTGGTGTGTTTGTTAGTTTAGACAGTGTTCTTAGCCTAGAGAGTGTGTTTTTCGTCATTATTATGGCTTATCTTGGTTTTACTCTTGATGATGCAGATGTCGATGCCTCTCCAAACATACATTGGTTTTGCTGATGGTGCTTGTCGTAGTACACAGAATATCTCTTCCGCAGCTTGGGTTATCTATTCGCCCTCTGACGAGTTAGTATCTATGCATGGGGTGAGCCTCGGTCAAACAACAAAGAACATTGCCGAATACAGTGCAGTGATTGAGTTATTGTCTGAATCTATTTCGTTTGGGATTCAGAGTTTGATAGTGAGGTTAGATTCTGAACTCGTTGTATTACAGCTTAATAGAGTGTATGCCATTAGAAATCCAGTGTTATTAAAGTTATTTTTGAGAGTGCGTCTCTTGGAACGTGAGTTTGATTACATTGAATATCAACATATTCCAAGGTCTTTAAATACATTAGCAGATGCAATTGCTTCTCGAATGTTAAATAGACATTTGCAATAATCATACATGTAAATTTAAAACCATTCCATAACATGATTTACAAGATAAGCCGGTAATAATGATATATATAGATAGGAGTGTGTCAAAAAAATACATCGTCTTCGATCATAGGTTGAAAAAACACCTTATGATCGGCAAAAATGATAAGTAAAAAAAACCAAAATGTCACATGTGTCTACAAAATGACCATCCAATCACTGGTGATGATCTCTATATGACACCACTGCATGGGCCACCCTACACAAGAACCTCCTAAAAGGTCCTGGGACCCCGACTACATAGCGCTAAAGCCTGATTGGAATATCATCTATGGTAGTCTCTGGTATGTCTGTTGTAAGACGCTCTAGGTCACTTTCTAACTTAGCCAAAGTCTTTATGGCCTCGTCCTGTGGGGCCAGTGCCACTGCAACTGGTAGTCTCCTCTCGTAAGGCCGGAGATTGGCTGGACGATGTGGGCCTCCATCTGCATTTTGAAAATTATTATTACCAGTTTTGAGACGATATAAAAACAAACAAAAAAAATAGATAGTTTAAACACTTGTGAAAAATGAAGTTACCTGTATCATCCCATTGTTCTCCCAGTGGAAGAACCATGTCCGGATCTCCACAAAAATCAACTCCGACATAAGGAAAATCCTGTATAGAAAAGACCTGGTCCTCTAACCAGTGAAAGTACTTCGGAGTAAATCGGACAACCTCCGTTCCCTCATCAGGATGACGGGCCATAACCGCAACCCATCGCATCAGTTTGGGCTCTCGAGAAAGCCCAACCCCAACAGTGAGCTGCTGTGGGATCAGCATCAGAACCCTCTCTAAGCCAAAACTCACAACTAAAGGCCCATAACCAAAAGTCTTTAGCTGCCCGTTTTTGGCTCTAGTCAGTTGACCTTTTATATTGGCCAACACAGCATCACACCAGTTGAAAATGGTACCTCGATAGCAATCAATCGCCATCCGCATCTGGGATCCAGTGGAAATATGTAAAGCGGCAGCCCCGCAAAGTCTGGTAACTGTAAAGGCAATCACCTTAAGTTCAGGACGGGATATAGTCTTGATCTCTATCCCCTTCTCCTGAGTCTGAGTGTTACACCACTCTAGTCAGAGACTAGCGATGGACTGGCCACCCGGCCTAGTCCCGAACAGAGTCAAGTGTTCACCTCTCTTGGGCAAACCAGTGAGAAAGTAAATATTTGCGGGCTCCATCTCGAGCTGGTGTCCTCCAATATAAAAACACTTGTCCTGAACGTTCCATCTTTCTACCAGCCACTCTAGAAAGCTCACTTGGGCCCTCATGCCAGGTATGGCCCAGTATTTATAGAGGTCGCATGCCTTCAAATCATCAATTGACGGTTGATGATTAATGGCGGCCAAATCAACATCTTCGTGCTCTCTCTCGCGCCAATCAAGCATGGTGAACAATCTACATGCCAAAAAACATCCATTAGATTCCATGAAATCAAAAAAATTTGGTCCATTTTGGAGAATTTGGGGTTTAAAAACTCGTTGCGCGGGGTACGCACCCCGCCTTTAGGAATAGAGCGTGGGTACGCAGGGTCCCTGAAGGCAAGGTGCATACTCCCGACATTTTTCTAACTGAGAAAATGTCGGGGTACGTGGGTCCCTAGTGTGTTGCCTGCGTACCCCGAGAGGCGGTCTTTGAAACCCCAAAGCCTCCAAAAAATGAAATCTAGGGCCTAAAAAAGAATTCTAAACGGATGAAATTGAAGAGGAGGATGTTGTAAATTACCTGGAAGAGACGGCGTTCGGTTTCGACGGTCGGATTCTCCGCAATGTCCACGGGAAGTTTCTTGCCAAAATCCCTTTTTCTCTCCTCAACAGTAAAATGGTAAAAATGAATTGGTAAAAGCCCTTTTTATAGGTTTTTTGGGTAAATAAATGATAAATTTGTTTATTTTTCACCATGAAAAGGTATTTTTCAAAGTATTTTTATCTATCTTCAACAGGTATGAGTAATGTGTTGGTTTTTGTGTAGGATAAAAGGATTTTCAGGGAAAATTGTCATTTTTTACAAACAAAAACATCAGAGTCATCTTTAAGCCCTTTTCTGACTCCTAAAACATGAAAAGATTGCCGAGCATTTCTTTTACACTCGTTAAAACAGAATTAAAAGACGGTCCTGTTATAGCCCTTTTCTGACCGTAAAAACATGAAAAGATTGCTGGATTTTTGTCGTTTCAAATTCGATATTGGAAATAAAACGACGTGTCCTTGATCGCTTTTTACTTTTCAGATCAGAGACACTAATCATGAAAGTACTCCTTGGTCGTAAAGATCAAGCAGTTCTCTCAAGTATTATTTTATACTTTTTCGGGCTTGGGAGACACAAATTTACGAAAAAGGTCAACCCTGGAGTCTTCTTAAGTTTTTCAGACTCTCTAAAATTGAAAAACGCTGAGTTTCGCCTATACTGGACTCGTTAAAATTTCACAGTAAAGGACCTGTTCGATTACAAACAGGAACAGACCACTCCTTCTTAGGGTTCGAATCTAAACTAAGTTGGACTCATCCGAAGGATGAGCTTATAATCAAGCAAATGTTATCCTCCTCAAGCTTGTAAAAAATAAAGAGGTACTTGCCAGAAATGGTGGGGGAAAAGAGAGAAAAATGAGCCTATTTGTTATCTTTTGTCTCGGAGAAACCTTATCACCACTCTTGAACACGACACTTTTCATTCACCTAGGTTGGGAAATCCTTTGCCTAACAGTTGATCAAACCACATTGAAAGTCTTCAGCCGGTTTCTGGGTATTAACTTTGGGTCAATTGTCACCAAGCCATCTGTTGTGTCGTTATGTGTTCAAGAGGTCACTGCAAATAAACTATTCATCTGCAAAATATCTGTCATCCATCTTGACCATCCCTGAGTCAGTCCTTACAGCTACATTTCTTCAACTTGATTTATGATTTCGTGTTGTCGGCTTGCCTGCAACAGATCGCTTTCTATCGACATCAGCACATTATCTAGAAAGATGATCTAGGAATCATCAGTACCTTGAAATCTGCATGCCTCAATGGCAGGTTTCTCGCCTTTGACGACAGTTTACATCATTGACTTTCGATCGAAGGATTCTGTGACATGTTCGATGTCAACACGTCTACTCACATCTCATGGATTGTACTGGGTACTTTGAGAACCATTGACATCACTGGTGGTCTCTCTCACACTTGTTAACAATTTACATCATTGACTGGTAATCAAGTGGTTTCTACCATGTTCGACATCAACTCATTTATTCGCATGGATAGAATCGTACTATTTCGGGAAGTAGAAATGAAGACCCTGGATCTAGTTTCCGCCATCCAGGCTGCGAGGAGTTTTGTATGCATTATACAGTAGACTAATTATAAACAGATGGCTGCATCCATACTGTGTCTACATGTGTCTATGACTATGATGTATTGTGAAATCATTCCTATATCAGAGCAGTAGTTAGTTTGCTAGTTAAAGTTTTTGATCTGAGTATGGGAATGCCTACCTCAGCGATGATATGATCTCATATATGTATTTTGTGTTGAATATTTACAGGTTCCGACTGGGCTCTCCACAAGATAATCCTCGAAATGATAAAGTGCTTCACCCTTCCTAGATGATATAAAACGCTAATCTACTACAGACCTCGCACTTTAGGGGGAAATCTGTTACACTAAAATTTGTCACCATGACTATTTGCAGTCAGTATGGCTCCATCCATAACCATACTGTCCTCCTTGGCAAGTCTTATACCTCTGCTCCTCATGTCAAACTCCAAAAAAGAGAGAAAGCCTTTAAAACTCAATACAACTCTGGTTCCGCACTTTCTCTTACCCTTACCTGCGTGTACGCACCTCAAGTACATAATACCTGCATACTTGTACGCTCTATCTGTAAAGGGGTGGGTGCGTACTCCTGTAAAGGTCAAAAGGCGCAAGTTTTAATTCAAAAAACTTACTTGTGGTCGATTCTAGAGCATTTTAGAAGATCGTTTGACGTGGATTGAACGCCTCCAGATGGTTCATGCATCACAATGAAAGAGGAACTTATCCCATGAAGAGGGGAGCTATCCCTTCTAAAGAGGGACTTATCCCATTGATGGTGGACCTGATTAACTTCCTCCAAAGCATTATAAATACAGGCATTGGGCCAGAGGGAGGGGAGGTTGAAAGCTGAACATTCCTAAGGGTAGATGCTGCTGAAATTAGGACTCCCTTCTAAAGCTTGAGAGGAGAGATTCCAATCATTTCTTAGCTTCATTTGGAAGTGGGTGAGCTAATCAAAGTAAAGGAGAACTCTTGCCGGACCCTGGGAGGGACCTGCACAACACCAAGGCACTGGTTGTAATGGTTTCTTTTGTTTCCAATTAATACAATTAAGTTCATTTTTCTCAACAAGTTGTTATATATAATTTGTTTCATAAACTCTTTGGTCTTTATGATGAATATGTTTTATTATATGAGCTATTCAGGTGCTATGTAATCGTTTGCTTGTTAGTGAATGCAGGCTTCAAGGAGAAGGAGCTCATCTGGATCGAAGAGGCTTGGCTACTACAAACAAGCGTTAGAGTAAAGGTAAGCCTTAAAAACACCTGGTTGCTTTTATTTTAATGCATATTTAGGGAAAGATAGTGCTTGATTGTTTTGTTTGTCACTAGAAAAGCCTTGTTTTCTAGGGAGGTCGGTTTTGTCCGCAAAATTGACTCTTTCCACATGACAATTGGATTCTTTATGGACTTCAAAGATGGCTGGGGTCACTAAAGAGCAAGAAGGAAATGCGAAGATGAGAGAGGAATTCGATGAACTCCGAGACTGATATGAGTATACTAAATGGAAGTATACACAACTTGAAGAGGAAGTCAAGGAGATTGGGAAAGTAAGAGACCAAGGTTTGGTAGAAATATTGAACTTGCAGAAAACTCTTGATGAAGCAAAAGATGAGATCACGGTGTTGAAGAAGGCCATGAGACATAACTCAGGTGGAGGAGTGTCTCATGTGAAATTCAAGGAACCATAATCTTATGATGGTACAAGAATTGTGAAGACTGTTGGTAACTTTGTATGGGACATGGAGCAATACTTGGAATGCTTGGGTTTACTTGATGAGGAGACTAAAGTGAAAGTGGATGTTCAATTCTCGACGAAGGATGCTAATATGTGGTGGCGAAGATAGATGGATCAGATTACCAATGGAGGTGATGATGACATAACTTCGTGGGATGTTATGAAGAAGGCTTTGCAGACCCACTTCAGTCCTTAGGATGAAACTTGGGAAGCAAGGATGAAGATAAAGTATATCAAGCAAACGTGAAGTCTGCAGATATATCAATGGGCGTTTGCAAGTGCAGTTCTCGAACTTCTGAACATGGCGAAAAGGGACAAGCTGTTCAACTTTATTATTGGACTGAAACCTTGGGCACGCAATGAAGTGAAGAGGCAGAAGACTAAGACACTTGAGGAGGCTTTTGCTGTTGTGGATCATTTGGTGGAACATTATGATGAAACTTCTAATGAGAAAAAGAAGAAGTTCGATACGCCGAAGGATAAGAGTACAAAATATGATGCTTCAAAATTAAATGACAAGTCAAAGACAAAGAAACCATTGAAGTCTTGGATATGTGCAGAACTACATACGGTGAAGAATTGTCCTTCAAGCCCGAAAGTGGCTGCAGTGGCACAGTCTAATGTGAAGAAAGAAGAAACTTTTGTGGGAGTGAGGCAGATTCTTGGAGCTACAGCTACTGCGGAAGTGGTCTCACAAAGAGATCCTGAAAGGAATATTTTTGAGTATGTTAGGATGAAGGTTGGGAGTGCGAATGTACTCACTATGGTGGATAGTGGGGCTACTCACAACTTCATGAGTGAATATGTTGCGAGAAGGATTGCGCTGAAATTTGTACCGGTGAAGGAATAGATGAAGACAGTGAATTCTCCTTTGGATTTCGTGATTGGTGTGGCTGAAAAGGTGGACACAAAACTTGGTGAGTGGACTGGGAAAGTCGACTTCAATGTAGTGTGGATTGATGACTATGAAGTTGTACTAGGAATGGAGTTTTTGAAACAATATGATGCGATGATTTTTCCACATTTGAAGAAGCTGTACATTTACAATGGAAGGGAAGATGTACCCATTGGTGTTCCAACCATTGGTGTGACAAGACCCGAGTGTAAGTTGGCAGTGATGCAGATGGAGGACGAGAAGCATATGAATGAGGTGTGTAAGCAGTTTTCTACTGCTGAGGAAAATCTTACAGAACAGTCACAGGTTATCAAGACATTGTTCGATAGTATCTTGGATTTGTCTAGGAGGCTGGAGGAAGTTGAGGATGACGATGATGATGATGATGTTTATGTGAGACCGAATGTCCAGGAGGAGGATCAGGTTGCATATCTACAGAGGATGGAGATAGAAGATCCAGATAGGTGGATTAAGCTGATTAGTGAGGGGATCCTTCAGGCTCTACTCCCTCCACATCTTCTTAGATGACTTAGAAGATGGGGCTCATTGTTAGCTGCTCATGGCAGTGACTCCCTTAAACAAGTTGAGCAGGTATGGTAGATATATGGTGTAGGAATGATTTGGCATTAGCATCATGACATGTTGCAGATGGGATGGAGTTTCCATGGACCTGAGCATGGGTTGTAGCAGATTCTTGATGAGTTCAAATTGTGGTAGAGTCTGAGAAAAGATTGATGATGGCATAAGGATGTGCATTCTTATGATTTGAGCGCGATAGTTGGATTAGCTACCCAACTAGTTCGAGTCATGGGGGCTAGCGGTGTGCAGAGATATGTTAGCATTATGTTGGAGGATCATGACGACAGCTCACGGGATGGAACGACACATGGTGGAGACAGTCGTTTTTCATATGTGCTAGGGATGTTTGTGATGTAAGGACTAGTTGATATCATGGATCAGGGATTTAGCTGTTATCTTGGTGGATGGTTACTGGGATGATGTATTTTCAAGGATGACAATGATTTCAAGTGGAGGAGGGTGTAACACCCTGAGATCCGTGTGATGGATGGGTGCCTCCCCAGACGAGCGACGAGCCGTGAAGACAAAGTGTGGAGGATGCACAAGGCGAGCTGCAAGCCGTGCGAGTGACTTGGAGAAAAGTGCAATGAAGAAAATGTGAAGTTTACATATATCGTGTGGGCAGTCCTAAGGTTCCCTGAACAATGGGCGAGCCGATGGGCGAATGATGGAACGATGGGGCGGTCAAATAGCAAGATGGGTGGGCTGACGGTTATGTCGAACTGGCAAGTCAGCTGGGTAATGGATGCATGGGCGTTTAAGGCATATAAGTAGTGGAAGAGTTGGAGAGTTTGGGCATCAATTCAATCAACACATTAGATCAACCAAGAGGAGTGCGAGCTTAGGCATAGAGCTGCAGGGTTGTAGGTTGGCCATATGAGCTCGGTTTGAAAGGGAAAGCAACACAGTTTGGTTGGCAGGTTGAGCTAGGCGAGCGTGCATGAAGGCAGGCCGGGAGACCCGCATAGGGCATCTGTTGAATGATAGTGCAGCGACTGGGTGAGCGCACATGGTGGGCAGGCTGAGTGACCCATATAGGGCATGGAGGAACAGAGGTGCAACGCCTGGGTGAGTGTGCACGGAGGGTAGGCCGGGCGACCCACGGAGGGCGTCGGGCGGACACATCGTGCAACGACTAGGTAAAGTGGAGGGATGACCTGTGGTTGGGCGCGTCAAGCACAACAAAACGAAGGTGAACCGGGTGGACGAGTGACTCGCGGTTGGGTACGCCGGGCACGATGAAATGGTGAAACAAAGTGTGAAGTGCCGGTTTGGTGAAACGAAGGTGTGAATCGTGCAAAGGGCACCCGGGTGAGGCAACACGGAAACGACGAGTGCACCCGAGTTGGGCAAATGACACAAATGTACGACGGGGTGAATGAAGTGTTGGCTAAGTCATGCGGTGACCATTTGGAGGTGCCGACGAGCTGGGCAATTGAGTTTGCCAAAGTTATGGAAATTTGGCTAAGTGTACATTTGGGGTTTCCCAAGATTTAACTTGTACTTTACAAATTGAAGATTATATATTGATTCGGGTAGAGTCATATTGCAGGGAGTTTCCCCTCCCTTTATACTGTTGTGAAATTGTTCATGTTATTGCTATTTATGATGAATGTGTATGGGTTTCATCTTGTATAAAGGACACAAATAATACTTGGTAATGAAAAATAAACTAAGTACGAATGTTAGGCATAGTCCACGATCTTAAGTATTGGTGAAAAGAAAGTGGTCGGTGGTGCCGCACCTCGCTATAGTGCGATTGAAAGACTATCGCCAATGTAGGGGCATGACACCGGCAGCCCAACGGCCCGCGGGAGTGGCAGGGTGATTCCAGGAATCACCCTGCCCTCCGCCCCACCCCAGTGGTGAGGCGGAGGGCAGGGTTATTCCAAGAATTTCCCTGCCACCCTCGCAGGCCGTTGGGCTACCGGGGTGGGACGGAGGCTGTTTTCAGCCCTCCACCCTACCCCCACAGGTCGTTGGGTCGATGGAGTGGGGTGGAGGCTGTGTGCGGCCGTCCGCCCCACCTCGGTAGCCCAACAGATCGCGGGGGTGGCAGGGTGATTCCCGGAATCACCCCACCATCCCCACGGGTCGTTTGGTCGTCGGGGTGGGGAGGAGGCTAGGGGTGGTAGGGTGATTCCAGGAATCACCCCGCCCTCCACCCCACCCCAGCGGCCCAATGACGCGCAAGGGTGGTAGGGTGATTCCGTGAATCGCTCCACCCCAGTGGCCCAACAACACGCGGGGGTGGTGGCGTGATTCTGGTATCATCCCACCCTCCACCCCAGTTCGGTGGCCCAACAACCTGCCGGGGTGGTGGGGTGATTCCCCGAAATCACCCCACCCTCTGCCCCACCCCGACGGCCTGTTGGAATCACCTCGCCCTCCGCCCCACCCTGACGGCCCAACGGCTCACGGGGGTGGCGGGGTGATTCCGATAATCACCTCATCCTCCGCCCCACCCCAGCGGCCCAACGGCCCGCAGGGGTGGTGGGGTTGATCCCGTGAATCACCCCACCCTCCATCCCACCCCGGCAGCCAAAAGGCTCACGAGGTTGCCGGGGTGATTCCTGGAATCACTCTGCCCTCCTCCTCACCCTTGCAGCCCAACAAATTGCGGGGGTGGTGGGGTGTTTCCAGGAATCACCCCGCCCTACGCCCCACCCCGGTGGCCCAACAGCCCATGGGGGTGGCGCGGTGATTTCGGGAATCACCTTGCCCTCCACCCCAACCTGGCGGTCCAATGACTTGCAGCGGTGGCGGGGTGATTCTATGAATCATCTCGTGGAATCACCTAGCCCTATGGCACACCCCGGCGGCCTATCGGCCCGCGGGGATGGTGGGGTGATTCGAGGAATCACCATGCCCTCCATCCCAACCTGGCGGCCCAATGGCCCACGGGGGTAGCGGGTTGATTCTAGGAATCACCCCCCCCTCCGCCCCACTCCAACGGCCCAACAGATGGTGGGGGTGCCGGGGTGATTCCGAGAATCACCCCGCCCTTCACCCCACCTTGACAACCCAACGACCTGCGGGGGTGGGGAGGTTATTCTAGGAATAACCCTGGCCTCCTGCCCACCCTGACGACCCAACGACCTGCGAGAGTGGCGGGTTGATTCCAGGAATCACCCTGCCCACCGCCCCACCCCAGCGGCCCAACGACTCGCGGGGGTGGCAGGGTGATTTTGGGAATCACCCCAGCAGCCCAATGGGCCACAGGGGTGGCAGTGTGGTTCTAGGAATCATGCCACTCTATGCTCCACCTTGGTGGCCCAATGGCTCATGGGGGTGGAGAGGTGATTCCAAGAATCACATAGCCCTCCGCCCCACCCTGGTGGCACAATGGCCCGTGGGGGTGGCGATGTGATTCCGAGAACGACTCTTCCCTCCCCCTACCCCAGCAGCCCAACAGCTCGCAGGGGTTGCGAGGCAATTCAGGGGAATTGCACCGCCATCCCAGCAAGCCGTTGGGCTACCGGGGTTATTGTTATTGTCGAGCTTCAAGGGGAAAACAAATTCAAGGATGCATTTTACATGGTAAGACGTTTAAAAAGTATATTTGGTTAATGTTAAAAAAATCATTTATGTACAAGTTAATTGAAATTTTACTATTTCATGTTACAGGAAAAGTCAAATCTTCTTAATCGTGAATATCAACTATTTATAAATGATTATGAGTTCATCCATATTGATAGTTGGGCAAAATATGGTAGCTATATGCTATGACTTTTAATCGGGTAGATGGAAAGAGTTATACCCAAACACTGACTTATGATGCTGTTGTGAGAAAACTAATATATGAAGACAAAGAAGCAAAAGGAGAGATAGTTAACATTTATCAAAAACCACAGTTATTGATTAACTATCTTATAGACATATGTTCAAATGAAGGAGATTGGATTCTAAATTTATTTTCTGGCTCAGGTAAGTTTTATTATATGGAATTGAATTTCAATAATTTATTTCTTAATTTATATTTCATTGTATAATTTACTAATATGTTATTTCTTAATTTATATGTCATTGTACTAATTTACTAATATGTTATGGCCCGCGAGGGTGGTAGGTTAATTTCAGGAATGACCCCCCACTCCGCCCCACCCCGACGGCCCAACGGTACAAGTGTGTGGCGGGATGATTTCGGGAATCACCCTGCCCTCCGCCCCACCTCGGCGGCCCAACGGCCCATGGGGGTAGTGGGTAGATTCAAAGAATCACCACACCCTCTGCCCGACCCCAACGGCTCAATGACTCGTAGGGGTGGCGGGGTGATTTCGGGAATCACCCTGCCCTCGTCCCCACCTTGGCGGCCTAATGGCCTACGGGGGTGGCGGGGTGATTTTGTGAATCACCCTGCCCTCTGCCCCATCTTGGCGGCCCAATAGCTCACGGGGGTGATTATGGGAATCACCCTGCCCTCTGCCCTACCTTGGCGACCCAACGACCCGCGGGGGTGGTAGGGTGATTCTGAGAATCACCCCACCCTCCGCCCCACCGCAGCGACCCAATGACTCACCAGTGTGGTGGGGCAATTCCAGGAATCACCCCGCCCTACGCCCCACCCCGGCGTCCCAACAGTGCACGGGGGTGGCAGGGTGATTCTGTGAATCACCCAGCCCTCCGCCCCACCCCGGTGGACAAACGACTCGTGGGGGTGGCAGGGTGATTTCGGGAATCACCCCTCCCTCTGGCCCCACCTGGCGGCCAACCAGCTCGTGGGGGTGGCTGGGTGATTTCGAGAATCAACTCGCCCTTCGCCTCACCCCGATGGCCCAACAACCCTCTGGGGTGGTCGGGTGATTCCGAGAATCACCCCGCCTTTCGCCCCAACCTGGCAGCCCAACGGCCTGCGGGGGTGGCGGGGTGATTCTACGAATCACCCCACCCTTTGGCCCACCCTGGCGGCCCAACGGCCCGTTGGGGTGGTGAGGTGATTCTTGGAATCACCTCACCCTCCACATGGCCCGCAGGGGTGGAGGGGTGATTCTGGTAATCATCCCACCCTCTACCCCACTCGGGCGGCCCAATAGGTCATGGCGATGGCAGGGTGATTTCAGGAATCACCTCACCCTCCGCTTCACCCCAGCGACCCAATGCCCCACGGGGGTGGCGGGGTGATTCTGGGAATTACCCCGCCATTTGCCCCACCCCAGGGCCCAATGGCTCATGGGGGTGGCTGGGTGATTATGGGAATCACCCCACCCTCCGCCCCACCCCAACGGCCTAACAGCTCACCAGGGTGGCAAGGTGATTCCAGGAATCACCTCGCCCTCCGACCCACCCTGGTGGCCCAATGCCCCACGGGGGTGGCTGGGTGATCCCTAGAATCACCCTGCCGTGCGCCCCACCCTGGCGGCTCAACATCATGCGAGCATAGCAGGATGGTTCCGGGAATCACCCCACCCTCAACCCCACCTTGGCGGCCCAATGGCTCGCGGGGGTGGCGGGGTGATTCTGGGAATCACCCCGCTCTCTGCTCCACACTAGTGGCCCAACGGACCACGGGGGTGGCAGGGTGATTTTTGGAATCACCCTGCCCTCCACCCCACCCCAGCGGCCCACAGCATGTGGCGGTGTCAAGGTGATTCTGAGAATCATCTCGCCCTCTGTCCCACCCCAATGGCCCGCGGGGATGGCAGGGTGATTCTGGTAATCACCCCACCCTCTGCCTCACCCCAGTGACCCAACGACTCGTGGGCGTGGCAGGGTGATTTTGAGAATCACCTTTCCCTTTGCCCCACCCTCGTGGCCCAACGACCCTTGGGGGTGGCGGGGTGATTCCTGGAATCATCCCACCCTCTGCCCCCATCCTGGCGGCCCAATAGCCCGCGGGGGTGGCGGGGTGATTTCAAGAATCACCCCGCCCTCCGCCCCACCTCCGCAGCCCAACGACCCGCGTGGGTGGAGGGGTGATTATGGGAATCACCCCGCCCTCCGCCCCACCCCGCCGGCATAATGGCCAGTAGGGGTGGCGATGTGATTCCGGAAAATCACCCCGCCCTTCACTCCACCTCAGTGATCCAATGGCTCGCGGGGGTGGCAGTCTGATTCTGGGAATCACCCCGCCCTCTGCGCCACCCTAGCGATGCAACAACCCGCAGGGGGTGGCGGGGTGATTCAGGGAATCACTCTGCTCTCCCCCCTACCCCGACAGGCCAACGGTCTGCGAGGGTTATTGTTATTGTCAAGCTTTAAGGGGAAAACAAATTCAAGGATGCAGCTTACACAGTAAGATGTTTAAAATGTATATTTGATTAATGTTAAAAAATTCATTTATGTACAAGTTAATTGAAATTTTACTATTTCATGTTACAGGCAAAATTCAAATCTTCTTAACCATGAAGATCAACTATTTATAAATGATTGTGAGTTCATCCATATTGATAGTTGGGCAAAAGATGGTAACGATATGTCTATGATTTTTAATCGGGTAGATGGAAAGAGTCAAACAAATACTGACTTATGACGCTGTTGTGAGAAAACTAATATATGAAGACAAAGAAGCAAAAGGAGAGATAGTTAACATTTATCAAAAACCACAATTATTGATTAACTATCTTATAGACATATGTTCAAATGAAGGAGATTGGGTTTTGGATTTATTTTCTGGCTCAGGTATGTTTTATTATATGGAATTGAATTTCAATATGTTATTTCTTAATTTATATGTCATTGTACTAATTTACTTCATTATTTCTTTTGTGCTTGATAATTAGGTACAACAGTAGCATGTTTCCTTCAAAAGGGAAGAAATTGCATTGCCATTGAAAATGATCCAATACAGTGCAATTTTATTTAGCAAAGAATTAGTGCTCTTCAATTTCTTCTAGATGCAATGCGAGAAATTGGGTTGAAGAAATAAGACTTTAGTGAATCACGTGTGGCAAAAAAGGTAAAGGAACCCCAACCACCATCACACAGAATGATTCAAAAGGCACACATTAGGAGATTCACAGACACCAAAGATCCATTAGAAGAGGAAAATGAGCAAAATGAAGCAGAAAATATTGTGGAAGAAGACAATGATGAAACTCTAGAGGGTGAAGAGTTTGGATTACGTGACATTGTTGATTAAATTTAAGTTATGCTTGGAAATCAAGCTCATTTTTTGTAACTATTAATTAATTATACTTGTAATTTTTGACTTTGACATTTTATGAGAAGAATAAGCACTCAATTAAGGTTGTTATGTGTTCAATATTTGTATTATGTGATTTTAGTTAAATTTTTATGTTAATCATTATTTTTTGAAAAAAACAATGATTATTATTTTATTTTTTACATGAAAATCATAAAAACCTATTATTTAACCATTTTTAGTTAAAATTTTCCTATAAAATTGTGATTTTGACAGGTCATTTCTAGCAAAAAATTACAAAAAATTATCAAAATGTGTAGTTTTTTAGTTATATTTATGTTAAAAATGGTTATTTTTATGTCAATTGTTAAAAATTATTGTTTTTTAGAGACAATTATTTCATGTGGATTGAAAAATTAATTAATGATGTATGAATATGTAGAATATCAAAAATTCAAAATATCGATCTTCTTCTTTAAGTATGCAAAACAATAAAAACCTCACTACAAATTTAAAAAAAAAAAAAAAAAACAAGAAAATATGAAGAAGAAGACCACTTAAAAAATTATTAAATTTAGAAAATAATTATTTACATTTCATACATTAGAAAATTTAAAGTCAAAAAATAGGTCTTTTAAAAAAAGGGCCTGATGTAGAATTACCACTTTTTTAAATCAGCATGAAAATCACTACCATTCTAAAATGCAATGTACATAAAAAAAATTTAAAGTGCCAAAAACTATGCTCTAAAACAAATATCTGTGTTCCGCATCACCCCTTTTCAAAATCGGGTCACTTTTTTGCTATATCTACGAAACGAGTAACAGTATCAGTTCCTGTTTCAAAGTTTACATTGTTTCAAATTGCTGTAATAAAAGCTACCATCTTATAATTCGAGTATTCACATCTGGTTTGTTTATTAAATATTTGATTGTAGCATGGTCAGTATGCACAAATGTTTGATACCATGTAATGTAATGCTTGAATTTGTTTAGTGAATGCACAACAACCAGAAGTTCCTTTTTGATCACTGTATAATTTAGCTTAGCCTTTGAGAAGTTCTTACTGATAAAATAGATGGCATAAGGTAGTTTTTCCTCTACCTAACCTAGGGATGCTCCTATGGCTTTGTGTGAGGCATCAGCATGAATATGAAAGGGAAGGGCCCAGTTTGGGCCTCGGAGAATTGGTGTAGTGGTTAACTTACCCTTTAGAATGTTTAAGACCTCTTGACAGCTTTTTGACCATATAAACTCAAAATATTTGGCCAACAACCCAAATAAAGGAGAGGCCAATTTGTTGAAGTCCTTTATGAACCTTCGGTAGTATCCAACTATCCCTAAGAAACTTCTGACATCTCTCTGCTTTTGAGGAGGTGGGACCCTTTGTATGACAGCTATTTTGTTCAGGTTCACCTGCAGTCCTTACTGAGATATTGAATGACCTAGCACGATCCCTTTAGTCAGTAAGAATTCACATTTTTCAGGACTAAGAGACAGGTTCATTTCAATGCATTTGTGCAGTACTTTGCCTAGGTTAGTCAGGGCTTCTTGAAAATCACAGCCATAAGGTGTAAAATCATCCGTATAAATTTCTGCCACATCATGGACTAATTCAGCGAAAATAGTGAAGACTTCTCTCTGGAAAGTGGTTGGAGCATTGCATAGGCCAAAAGGAAGGACCCTATAGGAAAAATTGACCCAAGGATAGGTGAATGTGGTCTTATCCTGGTCTTCTGGGCAGATTTGGATTTGGTTGTACCCACTGAATCCATCTAGGAAAGAAAAAAACTTTTTCCCTGCCAGGCCGTCTAGCACTTGGTCAATGAAGGGTAGAGGAAAATGATCCTTCTTTGTGGCTTTGTTCAACTCCTTGTAATTGACACAAATCCTCCACTTACCATTTTTCTTTGGAATTAAAACTAAAGGGGAGACCCACTCACTATTGGAGATAGGGTAGATGAATCCTGCATCTAGCAGTTTTTGCAGTTTTTCTTTGACTATATCTTTAAGGGATGGATTCATCCTCCTTTGTGGTTGCCGGACCGGCTTGCAACCTTCTTTGATGTATATGTCATGAGTACACACTGAGGGGTGTACTCCCTTCATTTCCTTGTAACTCTAAGCGAGGGCTTCTAGGTTTTCCTTTAACATGTTGGATAGCTTCTCCTCTTCAAGAGTAGAAAGAGATGGATTAATTTTCAAGGTTTTCTCTAGGCCAAATTCTATGGTTTTGACACGGAGTGGGTTGGAATCAGCCAAGCATAAGTCAATTGGATGATTGTTCTGAGTTTCCCTTACTTCTTCTTCTAATGGTAATGAACCAGGAGTTGGACTTTGGAGCAGGTGTTCAATCAAGTGATCCTCATCTTACTGTCCTCCTCCCATGGTCTCTTCCAAAGCATAAAGTTTGGCAGAATAAACCTCATCTTGCTCCTCCTCCTCCAACCATAAAGCTAAATCATGCTATAGAGACGGTTGAGCAAGAGGGTATAGGACCAACTGCTTAGACATATTCTCATTCTTGATGGTCATATTCCTAGCGCTACAACTGATGTAAGCATTGGTTGTAGCCAACCATGGCCTCCCAGGGATGAGAGGATAACCAGTAAGCTTAGCCTTAGGTTGGAGAACTAGAAAATCTATAGGGTACTCCCAGGAGTTAATGGAGACCATCACATCCTCCACCATTTCCTCAGGGGTTACTGTGGAATGATTTGCAAGTTACAGAACTATTATGGTCTTCCTCAATGACCCTTGGAGGTTGAGCTTGAGCATAGTGTCCTTGGTCATCACATTAATGTTAGCCCCAAGATAAATCAGAGTGTGGGGACAATGGTGCCATTAATGTGCACATCTACTACAGGGTTTCTAGGGTCCAAATATTTTGGACATATTACCTACTCGAACATTAAGTCGGACAGTTGCCCAATGACACTAATGGTAGGGGCATCCCTTTTTCACCTCCCTAAATGCTTGAAGCATTTCTCCTTAATCAACTTATTGTAAATGGGAACATCTTTTATTGCTTGGAGAAGGGGAATCTTTACACACAGATTTTCAATTCTCCCAAAAGTTCAGTTTCTTCTGGGGTAGGCTGGAGTGGTTGGGCTAATCTCTTAGGAAAGGGTGGATTTACTTTAAGGTTGCTTTCCTATCCTTCTTCCTCAACCTCCCTCGGTAGAGGGGGAGGTTGGTTATCTGGGAGAACTCTCCCAAATCTCAGGTTAATCTCCTGGATTTCCACAGCATAAGTTGGATATGATGTCTCTCCATTGTATACTTACTGAGCCTGCCTATTGTTCAGGTTCAGATTTGGCTAGGCAGCCATCTAGGGTTGCTTGGGTGGAGCAAAGTGTAGGAGTTTTGGTTGGGTAGGTGGTGGAGGCAATAGAGTTGGGGCATTGTTGTATTGGGGCCTCCACCCCTGGAGTGTTGTATTTCACTGAGGTTGTGGTAGAGCGTAAGGTTGAAATGACTGGCTGGTAGGCTGGGAATGATACTGAGATGCATAGGACCAAGGAGGGGGTGTAGACCAAGAAGGATGAGCAGGGGGTCCCCAAGAAGGTATAACAAGGTTTGGTTGGGGTTGTAATATGCATGGGATGACCCTTACATGCCCTGCTGGTATGGTCTAGGCCCAGGAGGTCTTCTTTAGTTAATGTAGCAAAGTTGTTCAGTGACCCCTTCAACTCCTTGATATACAACTTTGAGTTTGAGTAAAGAATGTGACTTATCTGTGAAGTGGTTTTCTTCACAGACCAAGAAAATTTCAATACAGTTCAATGGACATTCGTTCCTAGGATTCCTCCTGGTGCATCTAGGACAAAATATGGCCAAGGCTCTCTCTGCTTCCTCTTGCTTCCTTTTAATGTTCATGGTTTCCATTTGCAAGGCAAGGGTTTGCAGCATCTCACTTTTGAAATATTCCAGCATATTTCCAATTTCACCCTTGATGGATGAGTTGGAAGATGATGTATTGGCCATACATTGACTACCCCTACCCTGTTTCCTGGCCACCCTAGAATGGTTTCTAAAGATAGTCTTGATATCCTCATAGGGTAATTGGTAGATATCTCCTCCTGCTAACAAATGTAAGGTATCTAGAAGATCTTCTCTTACTCCCCTGAGCAGGACCAACTTTAGTGACTCAGGGTCAAGTGTGCACCTGGCCCTTTTGTAACTGAGCTGGAATCTTTCTTCGTAGTCTTCTAAGGATTCATCCTAGCCTATGGTCATCTTGAAAATTTCTTCTTTAGTATCCTTTGACCTACAGTAGTCCCAATATTTGTTGTTAAAGGCTTGCTGCATCTGAGCCCAAGTTGTGATGCTATCTCTAGGTAAGCCCATGAACCAACACAATGTTGCATCCTTGAGGGTAGATGGAAATAGTTTTAACTTTTTCTCATCATCTATATAGTCATAGGTTTGACATATAACAACAAACTCAAATAGGAAAGTGTCGGGGTCCTCTGTGGTCAGGCCATGGAAATGAGGTAGGGAAGAGGGGCTTATATTTTTCATCTTAGTGTCCCTGTTGGTTTCCCTGATGGGGAAGGAACCCTCAAATCTCTCTCTATTCCCTCTGTCATTTCGGTTTTCATCCATTGGATCAATAGGAATGGGTTCCTCTTCTTCTTCTTCCCCTATAGGTTCTTCAAATATGTCATGTTTCTCACCTAAAGGTTCCTTCGGCTCACAACCACTGAAGAAGGGAGAAGATTGGATGTTGGATGTAGTGGGGGTATTTGGAAAAACTTTCCCTAGGTTGTCCCTATTCCTATGAGGCATGAAAGGAAATGTTTTTAGGTTGGTTTTGTATTTTTTTTTTGAAACTGGAAAGTACTTGCAGAAATGAAATTGTTGATTGAATGAAAATCACTTACAGAATGAAAAAGCTACTTGCTGAATTGAAATCCTATTTGTAGAACAAAAAGGAAAGCAGATAATGGACAATGAAAGAAAGGAAGCAACTAGATTACTTTTGTAGAAATAAACTAACGACAGAATATTGAAGACAAGAAATAGAAGAAAAGAAAGCAATAATCACATTCTACTCAGACACCTCCCTGACAATGGCGTCAAAAAGTGATGAGCGCTAGTATTGCAGCAAGGATGCTGCAACTCCTGGACTACCAGCGATACTTATCAACTCGAGGTTCGTACAAACTTGGAGGTGACAGTGTTTTCTGCACAAGTGAAAGTGAAGGTCCTGCCTGTTGTCACTCTTCGTCTGGCGAGAGACCCCAGGCATTCCAAGCTAGAATTCTATAGAGTCAAAAGAAGCTTGATTCTTTGATGGAAGAAGAGAAAATATACTCTAAGAGAGCTGCTCTACTGCAGTAATGAAGAAAACAACATGTAATGCTAAATCACACCATATCTTAATTAACCATTTAAACAACTATGTTAAGCAGAATTTCTAAATCAACACTAAACAAAAGCTACTATCTAAGCTGCAAAAGTAAAGAGCATCAAACCAGACTAGTGTATAAGCAAAAAAACTAAACTAAATATGTTTTCACTTTTTTTTGTTCTTTAGGCGAAATCAAGTATGCAAATTAACTGTTCTTATGGATGTGACAGGTGAATGAAAGGTGATGGAGGATGGCTAGAAGGTTTATGGAGTGGTTGGATGGTGTAGAAGGGTCCTAGGAGGCTTTTTGTGACTTCCTAGAGGTTTCCCATCAATTCGGCCTCAAAACAGGCCATTTCAGGAAAGCCTACAAGATGTAATAGAAACCTACAGGATGATCCTATAGGAATTACAAGAAACCTACAAGATACAGCCAAGAGCTAATTGTGAGGTGTTGGAGGTGTTGGGAAGCTTGGGAAAGATGGATGATGAGTGGAATGGGGTGTTAAAAAGTATAGGAGCACTCAAGAGTCAATATCCAAGATAAGAGATGGCTAGATTCGCTCAATGTAACTAGGGGAATTTCAATGAAAAATGATAAAAAACTAGTGAGGGTGATGGCGGAACAAGAGATAGCTAAGGTGGATGAAGTGGAAGGTGGTTGCTGGTAATGAAGTTTGGGTCTCCTCCTGAAGTACCTGCTTCACTTAAAACATGTGTTTCTTCCAAGAACTATGCATCAAGATACATTTTCATAAACTTGAAAAGCATGAATCAATTGCCTATATTATGCATGAAGAAAGTTGTCGAAGGGAATAAAAGCATGAGTGAGATATTATTGCAGAAATATAGATGGAAAAAGATGACAATGAAATCTGCCTTGAAACATGAACTAAATACTAAATCAAAGCCAACAAACTCCAAAGCTCATGCAAGAACTAGAAATCTGTGTTTTTGGGGCTCCTGAAGGGTCCCTTCCTCAAGTCATGGTCCCAAAGGGAGGAAGTGAGGCCAAGACACTTGCTGATGACCTTATGGTGATCCTTTTTCTCCTTTCTAACCTACTACTTGAAAGAAGGCACAAATGGAAGCAAACTATCACACAACCAATCTAATCTACACTATTGTAATGGAAATGCATCTACTAAGAAAATGAACAATTAAACTATGAATCTATACTAGCATACATGTACAATAAAGAGGAGCCTTGGCTGCTAGGGTTGGGCCCTAACCCAAGAGCTTTAGTCCTCTTAGTTAACTCAGTGCTGGCTCAAAACAAAACTCATTCTTATTACCAAAACAATGGATTACATCAAAAATTGTCACAAGTCTTGCAGCTCGAAAATAGAGTAGAATTTTACAATCAAAAATCTGAATCCTACTGAGGTCCTAGGCCTCTCTACTTATACATCTGAATTCTCCAACGAATTTCTTAAAATTAGTGAGGCTTAGCTCCCAAACTCAAGATAAACTGGTACTTTGTCTTTCACTTGTTCGGTTGCCTTCTAGTCCTCATGATTTGGCTATTTGCACTCCGAGCTGATGGAGGAATATTCGAATGGAGAGGTAGTAAATGAGGAGGATTTACCTCCTATAATCCCTCTCCCTTGTCCCATTCAAGTTTTGACCATGGTCTTTGCCAAAATTCCTTGCTTTTAGCCTTTAATCCTACATTAAATGCACATTAGACCATAAAGAAAAATATCTAACTCTAACTCATCTCATAAACAAAATATAATCAAAAGAATGCAATAAGTTATGAGAATAGTTGGTTTGACTAAGCTAAGAGGTGAATTAAGACCCATATAATTATCCAATGATGAGGCTCATCAAGTAGGTGCTATAGGAGACAGTCTACTTGCTACAAGATTGTCCCAAGAGGTGAAAAGGGCTCTATCTTAAGCATTATTGGCCACAAAATCCTATAATTTCAAAAGAGCCTCCAAGAGAAGGGTAAGTAACCAATTATCCACACCTCTTATGTACAAAAAGGATTTAGAATTGTTTAGATTTTGTCCATGAAATAATCTTGTAGCAAAATCCCAAAAGTACAAAGAAATTGAAGATCTGTATTTTTCTTTTTGTATGATAAGCATGATAGTAGGAGAATGAGCTTTTTTTGAGTTGGGCATACAAGCTTTCTTCCTCTAATAAGAAAAATAGAACAATTGCTTTATCTCTTCTCTAAAACTCTACATTGTTATGAAAAATGATAGTTGATAGCAGAATTTCCTTGTAACAACTTTGAAAAACTACAGTGGGGATCAAGGGATGGGGTTTCAATAAAATCGAGTCAACAACTAAGAAGGGGAAGAAGAAGCTAATAAATAAGAAGTAGAGGATGGAGGGTAGGGAGATAATCCAAAAGAAAAAAAGTTGAAGGAGGAAGAACAAGCAGTGGAAGAAAAAATTGTGCTAAAAACCAAAACAAAAGTTGATAAGAAAGACCTAATCAAACTTCTTGTCACAAAAATAATAGAATGGAGAACTATAGAAGCCATTGGGAAATCATCTAGGCCACAAAAGAGAAGAATGAGGAAACAAAAGGAAATGATGCATTCGCTATCAAAATAGAACTCAAATCATAGTGATGAAAATAGGATTTCCAATAGGTATATTATCTCTTCTAGGTTGTCTCCAAGGCCTAGAATATTTTATAGAAGGGTAAGATAAAAAATTAGGCATGAGGTGCAATTCTGGTCAAGATTTATTAGATTCTGCAATGTGCTACAAGTCTACTACAAGATGCTACAAGATGATCTGTATTGCTATAGGATCACATCCGAGGGAGTTTTCAGTCTTCTAGAGGTGTCCAAATCGTGGAAAAAAGGTAGCAGGAATTTGGAAAAGGATGTGGAAGGCCTTTCCAAACAAAAAAATCTTCAAGAAACCATCTTGCACAAGGGGAAAAATTCAAGTTAATGGTCTCTAGAAAAAATGTGATTTTTCTATGCACAAACAATTTTGGAAAATGAGTGAAAATGGAATGAAGGTGTTAAGGAGATGGTTTGAATGCAATTTAGATGATGCCACTTTTAACTACAAGCCAACAAATATCAATTTCAAAGAGAAAAGTTATGTTTTGTGCTTGAAAGACTGCTATCAAAATGCATGAAAAGAACAACTACTTTTTTGTGTTTGTCCTTGTAGAGCCTACAAGTAAGCTTCTTAAGAGAAAGGACTATGGAATGCACAAGAGAGAGGCCACCAGGGCCATGAATGAGGCATAGTTAGGTCACTAAGTTTATTAGAGGATGAGAAACACTTTTAGTGGGGGGGTATAATGGGCCTCCAAATTAGACATAAATTAAGGCCCATATGACCATCCTTTAGCACATTAAACCTCTCTTTTTTCATTAGATGACATATTATTAGATTTAACATGTTCATAAAGAAGTTTTATATATAATTTTGTGCCTAATATTATTTATTTTTATAGAATGTTGTGAGAATATTGGGCAGATTATGAAGATTTGGAGGTTGAGATATTCTAGGGACTTAACCCTTGCTATAGGATGAGCCAATATTTGATAATAAATGAACTAAATATCATGAAATTATTGGCAAATTCTAGAGCTCCACTAAATGATAAAATCTAGGAATGTGTTCCCTCTCATTTAATGGAAATTCCTAGTGTTTGGAATTAGATCCACTTTTTGAGTGATTATGGAGGGGAAAGTTGCCTCCTTTCAAGGAGAATGCTTCCTCATCACTTTGTATAAGTACCAATTCAAATTTTTCTCTGTAGGCATGTATTTCTTAGTATTCTTGTGGAGAAAATTTGTTATTTAGCAACTCCACTTTCATTTCTAGTAGGGATGTTATCACCAAAAAATGATCACTCAGCCATTCTAACTAGGCGGATTGAAATACACCATGTAGGATTAATTTTACCATAGTAAAATCACTTTTAAAATAGGAAATAATTTAGTAAACCATTTTTATTAAATTATTTTATAATTAAAAAAAACCATGAGAATAATTGAATAAATCATTATTTATTTAATTTTCTCTAGGAGTAATTATTAAATCATTTCTTGATAATGATTCTTTGTCACATTTGACTAAACCTCCTAGGTAAAATTAAATAAATCACTATTTATTTATTTTCCTTATTTCCATTAATGGAATAATTTCTAAATCACTATTTAATAACTATTTCAATTTCACATCATTCTTAATCCTTGAGAAATAATTAATAAATTATTTGTTAATTATTTCTAAATAAATATATTTGATCATTTTAAATATCTTTTCCCTCTCCAAAAAATATAATAAAGTATTCCTAGAGGTTAGGTCTTGATTTGGTCAATATTATTTTATTATTCTCCATTTTCGAGATTAACCCAATACTTTGTTATAAATAGGAGCGTTTTCCAATCATTCTTCACCATGATCATTATCATCGTCACCATTATCATCTCTTCTCTTTGAGCTCCCATTTGAGTTCTCCACATTCTTCTGAGTTCTTAACACATTGAGAGAGAATATCAATTGTTCAAGCATCAAGGAAATCAAAGGACCCAACTCACAGAGGGTGATTTGCACACCCTTTTGTAGATCTCCTTCACCAGGTGTCATCCATAAAATACTTTGTTCATCTTAAAGTATTTCCATTTGGGTTATTGCATTGGATATCTATATTGTTGTTTGTTGTTTTGGATAATATATGTAATTTTTGTTGCATTTTTTTCAACTTTTTATTGCATATTTTAAGTGTAAGCAGCCACAAATTGTTGTTAGGGTCATTTGTGACCTAGTGAATTAAGTGGAGTGTTCTTAGTACACATTCCAAGAAATTTCACATTAACAAATGGCAACTCCACTAGGTTTTTAGCTACATTTGTCATCAACAAATGATGACTCCACTAGTGTATTAGTAACATTCTTGGGTGACTAAAGTTTCAAAAAATTTAAGGGTTTTCTATAGCTATCTTTAGCCTCTCAATTTCTATTTACAGTATTATTTCCTTTTTTGTCAAATTTTTAGATTCGGATGGTTTTCTGGTTCTTTCCATAGGCCACAGGTACCAGTCGAGTAGGAAATGGAAAAAATTGTGTGAGATATGCCAATTAAGAGTCTCAGGAGAAAAACACACTTTTCAGCCCCAGATCTGCATTCCAGAGCACACTTTTTGGCCCAAAATTGTGTTTTCCACTACTCCAGGTCAGTACCTACGTTTTGGAATTTTTCCAGCAAATTTTAAGAATTTTTCCAGATTTGCTGAGAGTGCTATGTGTAGACTGAAAATGGTACTTCACCTATATTTTCAGTCTCCACTAGGCATAGATTCTCTTATTTTTTCTCTTTAAGGAAGGAAAAAACCCCCTAGGGTTTAGAGTACACCTCTACATTGTTTGGAAGAGATTAGATGAGTGAGGAGTCTAGGGTTTCAACATTTTTAGCCACTAATTTTCAGAGTTTGATCCATTACTTTTTATCACTTTTAGATAGGTTTATTCCACCTTTTCTCCCTTTAGAGTTTTGGTTTTTCCTTTCCCCCTTAGGATCCCATTGAGTATCCTAGGTTTTAGAGCTTCACACCTATCCTTTCCAGTATTTTTCACCTCTGAGTTTTGTTGTTTGTCTACACCATTTATAGCATATTTGTGCCTCTAGATATCATTCCCTTTGACATTAGGTATTTTAGGCATTTTATATGGCATTGAGTAGCTTGTTTTCCCTCTCTTCCTTAGCTTCCTAATAACCATTTTGGGTGGGGTTTTGTGTGCTTGATTTCCTGTTTATTTTTCTTTCATTTTCAACGTTATTTACAGTATTTCATCACTTAATTTTCAACAGCACATGGCATCATAAAACATGCTCAATTATCTCATCCATTTGACACATTATTTTCACACAGTCACACCCTAAGTGAATGTGAGCTTGGTTAACACCGCCAAGACAAGACTTGAAACACTACACCTTAATAACTCAACACACATAGACTAAGCCCACTTGGGCACCAGGGCAAAATAATATTTGTAGTGTAGGTGTAGAATCTTTACGATAGGCTTTAAATAACACCCATCGATCACTTTCATTGAGACATAGAATTTGACATATTAGGTAGATTCAAATCCTTCACCATCCCACAATCCAAAGTCGTAATGCATTAGAAACCTGATTCAGAGGGGGTTAGGCTAGGTCATGCAAGTGGTTCTCCTCGTGGATACCCAACCCGTATGTTACAGGGAAAAGTGTCTATTTAGAACTGCTCTATCCCACTAAGGTGTGACAACTGCCTTAGAAACAAACAGAGAAAAACTACTTTTGTTTTTCATTTATGAATTATAGATAGAGAGGAACAGAAAGACCAACCTCTGTCTTGCGCTAATCCTTCGATTCGATCCCTCTCTTCTTTGATAGTCCTCAGCTACCTGCTCCCTTGCATGCCCAACTTCACAAAGTACCTGTAAGATCATAGAAGCATAGCACTATACAAAGACATGGATCTATAATCTTAAACAATCTAGGATCAGATGTAAATTGACCATACAAATGTAACAAGCATCAATGATACAAAAGCATGGAGGAAAACTCAAATAGCTTTTATTTATAAACAAGAAAAGATCCAGGAGGAGTTACAACTAGTTGTTCCGACCCAGCATCAACCTCCCAGCAAAGAAGCCCCTTTTCACCTCAAACAAAGCTTAGATCACCCAACAATCTGATGTTTGTCTCTAGAAACCAACAGCAATTCCTTACAATATGCAAAATTCCAGCCTGTGGATCTCTGGGATGAGGGATCCATATGTAGATATCTATAAGGGGGATGAGTCAGCTTGTGATTTGATTAGTGTCTTCTCTCTGACAGTTCTTGCTTCCACTTGGAGACTGAGGACCTCTTACTCATCCTTGGTCGAATTCAGTGAGGCAAGTGTCACAGGAGAAGATTCTGGAAGCTTCCATTGCCTCTCCACCTTGGAATGACACTGCCATTTGTCATTTGTCGCCCATCGCACCCCATAGAAGGGACTTTTGAAATGCAACGCACCCTCACAGTGTATTTAGGTGAGATGCAACGCACTTAGCCAGTGGAGCAGCTGCAATGATCCTGTTTTGACCAATTCTGAGTAGTTTCTCATGGAGAACTTCTGGGAGAACCTGTAATTTGTTGCCCTTGTTCCTTTAGGGGTTATAACAACACTTTTAGGGACTTAGGAGCCCTTGGTTTATGGAAATTTCATGCTTGGGGTTGTAGGGCACAAAAATGTCTATAACAGTTGCCCCCTAAAGTATGAGGCCATTAATCCTTTTGGTGTCGGGTGAAATGCTTTATTATGAGGGTCCGAAGTTCTTTCAATGCTGGGAGGAGACCTGTAATAAGATACAATACAATACATTATCTTCATAATATTTTCATGATCTAGCTGAGGCGGGCATGCCCATGCTCAGCTTTATAAATTCATTTTCATGTACATAGGACAGACAATCGTCTGAGTGTAGACTGATGATTCTGATAGAGCCATCATCCTTTTGAGTGGATGATTATCTGTGCGGCAATGATGTACATTTAATGTCTTTATTTCCCTGAATATATATCGCAGCCCGGATGGATGAAACTAGATCCGGGGTCTTCAATCTCGTCCAATCTTCACTCGTAGTACAAGTCGATCCATGTGAGAAATGTTCTGAAGTCGAACATGGAAAGACATCGCTTGATTACTAGTCAATGATGTAAACTGTTAACAAGCGCGAGAGGAATCACCGATAATGATAATGACCCTCAAGGTACTGCAGTACAATTCACGTGGTGTGAATAAAGGACTTGGCGTCAAACACCACGCAAAATCTTTCGGTCGAAGGCCATTGATGTAAACCTGTCGTCGGAAGTGAGAAACTTGCCATTGAGGCATGCAAGCTTCAAAGTATTGAATGGGCTGTTCCTAGATCAACTTCTTGGATAATGAGCTGATGTCGACAAGAAGTGATCCATCACAGGAGGGCCTTAATGAATCCCACATCAATGACACGGAACAGAGCAAATGATTTTAATGGAGGTGAAAACGATTTGGTGATATAAGGTTCAGGGTGGTGGTCATGAAAGAATGGAGTATAATGTATGGTAGTGGGTGAGACATAGGTGAATTCACTGAATGACTTCTCTTGAACATATCGGCGACACTGATGTGATGGATTGGTAGCATTAACCCCAAATGTGGATGGTATGGCGTGACCATGGTGATGTGACCGGTGAATGAAACAACCCAACCCGACTCGGACACGGAGTGGAAGTGTCATGTTCAAGAGCGACTTGCTACCAACAAAGTTTCTTCAAGTTTTCTTCCCAATTTTCCCCAGTCATTGCTGACCAGTACCTCTTTATTTTTGTCAAGCTTGAGGAGGATAACATATGCTTGTTCTATAATTTTCCCTTCGGGAAAACCCATCGCTATGTTTTAACGAGCCTAGCGATAGTGAAACTCGTTCTCGTCTATAGACAAGTTTGTCACTATTAATCTTTTTAACGAGTTTAACGATAAAGATAACTTAGTCCTTTTCAATTTTAGAGAGTCTGAAAAGGAACGTAAAGGTAACTCCAAAATTCCTTTTTCGTCATCTAATCCCTTAAGTCCGAAAAAGTATAAAACAATACAGAAGGGATGGATTTTCGATACTTTTAACGAGCTGAAAAAACAAGTGCTCGATCTTTTTGTGTAATAATCCCTCAGGTCCAAAAAGATTAAAATCTAGAGGGATAGCACTTCCTGTCCCTTTAACGAGTTGGAGAGGCCAATGGCTCGGCAATCTTTTCATATTTTACGAGTCAGTTGAAAAGAGCTTAAAGGAGACTCGTCTTTTGAGGAACGAGTGATAAAAGGGGTAGCAGCTGATTCCAGGTAAGGTTTGGAATTTTCCAATCACGGCAGTGTCACAAGGATGGCTAGTGAAATCACTCTTCGCAGCTGTTCCTCAAAATGGGTAAACAATCAAATGGAGGTGAATGATCGGCCAATGAAAAAGTGGAGATGACGGTGCAAACACGACCAAGGCTTTAATGGCTGAAGTACTACATTCACGATGGTTATTTATCGGGGAATAGTTCATTTTTTAACGAGCTTAAACGCGGGGGGAAACATTTGCTCATGTCTTATGTTTATTTTTTAACGAGCTTGAACTATGTGCTAAAACTGCTCGATTAATCCAGTCGTGTGATAAGAATGTCTCATATGAAACAACAACTTTTAGAGTTTTGCCCCACATCCTTTCTTTATGCAAGTTAGGAGACGACCAATCCTACGAGTTTAAAGAGTTAGAGGTCCTAAAAATTTAAAAAAATATATAGTCGCTCTTCGCTTGCACTCCAAAAGGTTTGCATGCCCCCAGGTATAAAATAGAGTTTCAAGGTTACCCCTTCTTTAGTCCGTTAAAACATTTGTTTTACTGAGAGAGGCCTACCTCTTACAGGTTACCCAAATATTGTTCTATTCACAGTGCAAAAAAAACACTTCTCCGACGATGTCCACTGAGATAAACAAAGGTGAGCGGCGATGCCCGCCAACTCACATAACTTTGACAAGAGAATCTTGTTCTAGTACAACTCCCTCTTCCAATCATGGACGGGAGTACGGAGGTCATATTATCTCGCGGAAACCTACCCTATACCCAAAGTTTTCCTGCCGAAGCAGACCAGGGTGCATGCCCCCTGGGTTTCAATCATGTCCCCCCGAATCACTCGCGCTCATCGGGAGGACGGACTGGAGATTGAGAAATTTCTTGCCTGAAAAGACCATTCAGGGATGGTATATGACTATTTTCTCTTTATGATCTGGGAAATGAAAGCTGGTCCACGAGCTTGACCACTCTTCCTTCGTGCGGAAAACACATTACTCTAAAGAGTAAGGAGACAATTGCTCCCATGCAATAAATATAGTCTCGTTCAAGGAGTAGATTGTAATCCAGGGGTCCTTGAACTACCATTACGTTCATGTGAATGGTTTTCCCTCTCAATGTTATGGGAACATCGGGAAGGATCCCTAACGGTCGACTGGTTCCTTTATCAAAGCCTGTTAGATTTCTCATCTCAGGAAAAAGCGATGGCGAACCAAGTGCTTTCCAAGCAGTTGAGGAAAGGATACTCACAGAAGCCCCCTCATCTATGATGGTACCAACCATAACCATTCTATATATTTGAACAATGATTCGGAATGGTACACTAGCTGGTAAACGGGGTCTGCCTAGTTGATTCCAGTCGAAGGAGACAACTAAGTTGCTTGGAGGTGGGACCGAATAGACGGCCGGGTACGACTCTGACGAACTTCCTTCCTGTGGTAAAGGAACGGGTAAATTGCCCCCATGTTCGTTGGAGTCTGTGCTTATGAAAAGAATTTGGATGGTGTCATCCTTGTTCTCTTCAGTGACTGTATCATCTGAAGATGGAACCTTTGAAGGCAAGACCGGGTCAACTGCCGCCTCGACCTTTTGAATTTCATCTGGTATGGGTTCAGATGGTTTATCTTCAACGATAGATGCTTCGGCTGACCACCTGAGCAAGCCAGCCGGATTTTCAACTAGTGATGGACTCGGCAATAGTTTTTTATATCCAGGAGGAAGTCGTAATGGTGAAACCAGATGATCGTCCAAAACTCTTTTAGCTTCATCTAAGAAGGGACAATGGTGGACAGCATGATCACCTTCGCACAGTTTACAAGGAAATCTATATTTTCCTTTTTTTCCTGGGGCTTCACTTTCACTAGTTGATGGTGTGTTTTCAACATGATCATCAGAGGTTGACGACACCGGGTTGTGCAAACGAGGAGACCAATCCCTTAAGATTCGAGGGATGTAAGGACAATCTCTATGATAGTGGTCTCCTTTGAAAATAACACATGGCGATTTAGGCCTGGTCGGTGCAGTGTGTGGATTTTCGCTAGACGACACTCGTTTGCCCCCATTCGCTTTTGGCTCCTTCTTCTTCTTCTCTTTCTTCTTCTTTTCCTTCTTCTCTTTAAGTACTTGAATTTTGGCTTTACCAACCCCATCATGCGAAGAGGAAGGAGGAGAGGAAGAATTAGAGGAAGTAGAAGGTTGGTGGGTAACTCTGGACTCATCTAATTTCTGATTTGATTGTTCAGGAATTGTGGTGTTCTGAACGGCAGAGGTTGAGAAGAGCCATACAGGTAAACCAATTGTCAGTCCTGGAAGTGACAATGTGGCCATATGGGGTGCACCAACATCTCCCCAAGAGGAGAAGGGACTAGGATTTCCTCCAAGGGGAATCCCTTGGTTGGTGGATTCCATTTTCTCAACCCAAGATCAACATAGGAAAGGGTAATGAATATTCTGTTTAAAATAAATTTTAAACGCTTTGACACAACTTGTTTTTTCAGTTTTTATGAGTCGAGAAAAAACAAAAGATGACTCTAGTATCCTTCGATTTTTAATGAGCCTGAAGTGACAAGTGCTCAGATGGACCTTTTCCGTTAAGGATTCTGAAAAGGAACGAAAGGGACTGCTCTGGAAGTCTAGGTAGAGGGAGTACCAAACCAATTGCAAAACTGCAGAATACTTTTTATGGTACGGCAGTCATTCTTCCCGAATGCTGTGTTTAGTAGCATTGTGATCGATAGGGCGGTAGACACAGCTTCCTATGGATAAAGGATTAAGCCTATTGGGGTCTCCCAAAATATACTCGACGGTACGTGGGAGCACAAGTCTGTACTGGCACTTATCGTCTCAAAGTGGAGGAATCACCCAACCATCAGTGAGAACAACAGTTACCAGGCTTTACAACGCCGGAATACGTCTCTAGCCTAGACTTCTAAATGTTGTGCGTTAAGTTCCAAAGCGTTGTTAGATTCATTGAATTTATTTTAAGTTCATCTTGTTTATGAAGTTTGCCTTTTGGGTTCACCACGAGATGTAGATGTAATTCCTAAAATTCAATCTAAGATGATAAACAAACTTTTTATCTCTTTTATGCAATGAAAATCCTAGCTACTAGGGAAAAGAAAGACAGAATCTTTTCACAAAGAGCAAAGAGCACACTCTAAATGCACTTTCCTAAATCAAGCCAATCAGACTGTCTATATGCAAATGCACATGCATGTATTTGTTTTCAACTTTCTTAGTATATGGATGCAAAAAAGAAAGTTGATGCACAAATCTGAATATCTTTTCAAGCAACAAATATCAACAAGCTTCTTTTTGAAATAAAAAAATGGAGACGATTACAACACCTTACGATTTTGAACTGAATACTTGTTCTTGACACTAGAAAATTACAAATTCAGACCAAAAGCAATAGTAACAGGATAATCGACCATCAACAGCAGTCAAACTTTTTCCTACGATTGAAATCGACACTTGCGATAGATTAAAATCAAAGGACGACAGTACGACTATGCTACTTTTGCAAAGGAGAACTGTAAATGACTCAACAAACACACAAAAACATCTACAGTTCTTTTGTACAAAGGAGGTGGAATAACAGCAAGGAAAAGGGGTTTCAAACAGACATATACTGATCACAGGCAGCAAGATTCAGGAATAGAACTGGAAAGAATGAATCACAGAAGCCACAACTACACAAAGCTAGTCTGATCAGCGCACCTGTAACACAGAGAATCTGAAATGCAGCGCAGGTTGTCCACTCGAGAAGTGCGCTGAAATTCAGAATCTCTGAACAGTACATGCGCTGGGCCAGAAATGAGACTCTGTTCGGGTTCTGGGTCACAGTTTGCAGTTCAGTTCTTGGGTTTTGGCCGAGTAAAAAGCAATCAGTAATGCAACAATCAGGGGTAGATCTAAGGAGGATCTAAGAGCTATCATAAGGGAAATCAGACAGTTTGTGAATCAGTTGTTTAAATCATAAACAGATCCGGTAGATGGATTGAAGTAGCAGTTATCTACTTTGCATTTGTTATGGCAAATGCAGTTCGAATGCTACTTGTAAGTTTATGAAACAAACAACAAAGAATGATAAACAAACAAACTAATTAGCTCCCTAGCGGAGTCGCCATTTTGTTACAGGGAGAAGTGTCTATTTAGAACTGCTCTATCCCACTAAGGTGTGACAGCTGCCTTAGAAACAAACAGAGAAAAACTACTTTTGTTTTTCTTTTATGAATTATAGATAGAGAGGAACAGAAAGACCAACCTCTATCTTGCGCTAATCCTTTGATTCGATCCCTCTCTTCTTTGATAGTCCTCAGCTACCTGCTCCCTTGCACAACCAGCTTCACAAAGTACCTGTAAGATCACAGAAGCATAGCACTATACAAAGACATGGATCTATAATCATAAACAATCTAGGATCAGATGTAAATTGACCATACAAATGTAACAAGCATCAATGATACAAAAGCATGGAGGAAAACTCAAATAGCTTTTATTGATAAACAAGAAAAGATCCAGGAGGAGTTACAACTAGTTGTTCCAACCCAGCATCAACCTCCCAGCAAAGAAGCCCCTCTTCACCTCAAACAAATCTTAGATCACCCAACAATTTGATGTTTGTCTCTAGAAACCAACAACAATTCCTTACAATATGCGAAATTCCAGCCTGTGGATCTCTGGGATGAGGGATCCATATATAGATATCTGTAAGGAGGATGAGTCAGCTTGTGATTTGATTAGTGTCTTCTCTCTGACAGTTCTTGCTTCCACTTGGAGACTGAGGGCCTCTTACTCATCCTTGGTCGAATTCAGTGAGGCAAGTGTCACAGAAGAAGATTATGGAAGCTTCCATTACCTCTCCACCTCGAAATGACACTTCCATTTGTCATTTATCGCCCATCGCACCCCACAGAAGGGACTTTTGAAATGAAACGCACCCTCACAGTGTATTTAGGTGAGATGCAACGCACTTAGCCAGTGGAGCAGCTGCAATGATCTTGTTTTGACCAATTCTGAGTAGTTTCTCATGGAGAACTTCTGGGAGAAGCTGTAATATGTTGACCTTGTTCCTTTAGGGGTTAGAATAACACTTTTAGGGACTTAGGAGCCCTTGGTTTATGGACATTTCATGCTTGGGGTTGTAGGGCACAAAAATGTCTATAACACTGTGGCAGGGAATCCCGTGCATTAGTTAATCACCAAGAAGCTCAAGAATCAACAACCCTTGTGGGACAAAGGTAACCGTAGAGACCAATCTTAGGAAAACACCTTATAGGACTAGCTGTGGGAAGCAGTTGGTTCTCTACCCTACCATTCTCTGGATGACTCTGCTTGTGGGGATGATATTCCATAAAGTAAGAAGTTCTTTGGAAGGCCATATGAAATAGTAGATTTAGGATTGTTTGAGTATTTAGACCACCTATAGGCTAGAGGTATTTTTCTTTGATAAGACACATTTTCTTGTATTAGAGTAACATCATTAATATAGTTAGTTTAAACTTGGCACCATTGCACTAGGTGTTTTCTTGTTGTTTGTTTCTCTTTTATTCCTATCATCATCCTTTAGTCCTTAGAGTCATTATTTTCTTGACATCATTATGCCCCCTAGGCATTTGTCATGGAGACTTTGAGGTCTTCACCCTCAGTTCCCGTTAGGAGATATTACTCCTCCCCATTGAGTTAGAGTACATCCTCCCAATCCTTCATCTAGTCATCATTATGATTATGATTCTATCGATTCCTCTATTTCTTCCTTTGATTCCACATCTTATCAACCTCGTACCGCCACCATGTCAAGCACCAATGTGGGTGCAAGAAACTAGGGTGGTAACCTAGGTACCAACCAGGGTAACCTCACTAGTGGAACCCCCACTAAAGTGGTTACTCCTCCTCCATTGCTTCCTTTTATGTTTGGTTTGAGTCTCCCTGATTCTAGTCATCTCATCAACGATCCTCTTCTCCGTGATCCCACTTGCCTAGTTGATGAGCACCAGTATTGCATCATGAATTCAACAACTCCTGGGGCTACCAACTTTACTTTATCAACCCGGGGTTCGTATAAACTTGGAGGTGAAAGTGTTGTATACACAAATATATGCAATGGATCCACTCTTTGTTACTATTGAGCTGGTGATAGACCACTAGGATTTCTCAAACCAGCCTTCTATTGATTTAGAAGAAGTTTGATTACCAGTGGAGAAAGGGGAATTTTTCCCTAATAGAGAGAATTGAAATATTATTTACTTCAGTAATGAAAGACTGAGATAAATGCTTAAAACACACAACTCATCTAGCTAACTGTTAAGATATCTTACCTCAAAAGAGTTCTAAGCTAACACATGTGGAACCTTAACTATCCTAAGCATGCAATCTGATTTAATCAAATACTTTACTATTGTGCATATGAATGAACACAACAACCTTTTCTATTTGTCCTTTTTGTGAAAGCATGAATGCTAATTCTTCTTGGTTTTATGGCAGGTGGTTTAGGTGTGGAGAGAGATGGTTGTGAAGGGTCAGATGGCTTGTGAGGCAAGTAGGGGTCTTCTCCTATCTTTCTGGACGCATTTTCCACAAATCAGCCTCAAAACAGGTCACCGCAGGTCATCCTACAGGATGTCTACAGGATGTCCTAATGCACCTACAGGATCCCTTGTATTCCTATAGGATCCAGACAAAATCATAAGGAGTTATTTGGACAGTGGTATAGGGATTAGGGAAGGTGAGTGATGGAAATAATAAGGCAAGGGAGTGGCTAGGACTTCCTCAGAACTCAAACCAAGGTTTGTGGGATGGTTGGATTTGCTCAACAAGCATCGCAAGTTGTTCTTATGAAAGGATGACTCAGTTTATGGACTTAGTGGCTTTTGGCGATCATGGATGGATGAGGTTAGGCTAGGGCTGCTGACATGAGGTCTTACTGCACTATTGAAACTCCTGCAATACACATCATTAACATTTACCCATAAATCATGTCAAAACAAGAAAGCTTTCCAAAAACATAAGAAAACATAATTTCATCATTCATTTGCCTAGTTCATGCATGGAAATACTTGCAGCCTATTGTGAAACATCATGAAACCTAATACAAAGTTGGAGATATCAGAAATAACAATTGCAACCTATCCTTGAAAATTGAAAAGATTCTGGCCTAATTAGCAGAAAACCCTAAATTCCATAAGAAATCATAATTTGTCTTTTTGGGGTTGAATGGGAGTTTTTCCTCAAACCATGGTCCTTGAAGGGAGGAGTGAGACAAGATCCACCTGTTATCAGCCTTTTTGGTATTCCTTTATTTCTCTAAAGCTACTGCTAAAGCTATGCACAAATGGAAAAAAACTAATCAAATTCACCAATTTTGCAATGAAATAATGCCAAAATCAATTCAACAAGTAATCTATAAAATAACCTAAGCATATAAGTACAATAAGACGAACCTATGCTGCAAGGGTTTGGCCCTAACCCAAGAGCTTCAGCCCTCTGAGTCAACTCAGTTCTAGATCAAGGAAATGCTCATTTTCATTAATATATCAAAAAAATACATAACAGTGTTTTGCCACAATCCTTCAACTCGAAAATTCTTAGTTATATTTCCTAAAAATTCTTAATCCTAATGAGGCTCTAGGCCTCCTTATTTATACAACTGAAGTTTCCAAAAACTTCCTTAAATCTAGGGAGGCTTGGATCCCAATCTCAATATGAACTAGTTCTTTAACTATCACTAGCTCAACTACCAATGATATTCATGACTCAGCTGCCTGCAACTCTGAGTTAGTGTGATTTGATTGAAGGATATTCGAATGATTGAGGAATTAATGAAGAAGATCCATCTCCTATAATCTCTCCTTCTTGTCTCATTCAAGTTATTGCACCTTAATTAGCCATAATCTCCATAATTTGCTCCCAAAAACCTGCAATCAATGCACATTAGACCACTAGACATAACATCTTACTTTTACTCGTCTCATTAAGAAAAATATAATTAAAGCATGTAAGGAATTATGAGAAGAGATGATTTTAGTAAGCTTTGAGGTGTATTAAGGTAAATATAGTTACCCAATGATGAGCCTCATCATCACCCCACTATTGAAAGTGTTTCTTATCCTCTGAGAAACTTAATCTATGTACATGTCCTTCATTTCTATGGTGGATTCCCTGACATCCCATGCTTCTGTTGTAGTCTCCTCTTCCTGTGAATAAAATCATGCCTTCCTCTCTATCTCTTCCCACTGCTTTCTTTCTTCTTCTTCTTTCCTTCCTTCCAACATTCCTAAAAGCAATGGTGGACTGAGCCTCAAGCCAATCCAATTAACTTTGAATCTTTGTAGATCTTGCTTATACATGGGGGTTCTATTTAGTGCCTCTCTCATTTTGTTAGGAGAATGGTATTCTCTGATTTTTAGGCTGTAAGGCAAGGTGTTCCATCTCCTTTGGCAAGCTTTCATGTTGTCATCTCCTAGCAATATGAACATGTCTTCAAAGTGTGTGACTACTTGTTCTTGTGCAATGAGGTACCTTGGGATCATTTGTTATGAGGTTGTGGGTGTTGATGATAGCTATTGGGTTAGATTGTTCAACTCTGATCATAAGGGGTTTTGTCTCTCCTCTTTCCATTACCTTTTTCATATCTATAGCTCTTGCCTCCTCATGACTCATCCATGACGCTAAGGCCATCAATTGCAAGTCTCCTAGTTTTGAATTCAGGTCCCACACATTTAAATCTGTCAAGGCCAATTTGTGTAGGTAAAACTCAGAAATTTTTTCTTTATCTTCCAAGGTTCTTTGATCACAAAGATCAATGAAATGTCAATAGTCTTGGAAGGGCATAGCTCTTTATGCTAGAGTCTTGATTTGGAATTGTAGCCATTGTTCCTTGAGATACAATGCACAAGACTTTGCTAGCATCCTGCACTGGATTGCCTCCAAGGATAAACTAGCCATAGTTTCCAACTGGATTTACCTTTATTATAGTTGACCCTTAGCCATGCATTCTCTTCTTCTAACTAATATTTCATCATTTATTCTTTGTCCCTTATGTTGCTCAGTTCTTTGCCCATCTCCTTCAATTTCTCCTCCATGTGGCCTACATCCTCCACCCCTTTTGATTTGGAAATTTGCATCCACCTGTGTGTCCTTGCCCTCTCTTTTTCAAGTTCAAAGAATAGGGGAATGGAAAACTTCTGTGGGATTACCCTACCTCCTTCAATGAACCTGTAGTAGGAGTTGAGGTTTGGTTGTGGACTAGGTTCTCTCAGTTCTTGGTCTTCTTTCTTTGTTTCTTGTTGAGTGATACCTTCTTGGTCCCTTTTTTGTGTTTCTTGTAGGTTTGATAGAGTTTCCTGTAGGATGGCCTCTGCTTCCTGTAGGTCTGTTTGTGTCTCCTGTAGGAGACCTTTTCCCTTTGATGAGGCTGACCTTGTGATAGGCCTCCTAACATAAGTGATGGGAGATTTGGGAGAGGCTTGTTCTGATGATCCTTCTCCTTGATTTTTCTCTAGAGGAGCTTCCTTTTCTTGCTGCTTTGGTGAATCCTAAATGAAAATTGGAGTTCTGGTGGGTGTTTGAGGTCTCCCTTATCTAATCCTAGTGCCCTTTCTTGTTTTAAAGTACAGTGGGGTTTGTCTTTGCCTCTTCCCCTTTGATTTGATAGGTGTACTTAGGGTAGTAAGAGCAGCTGCTGCCTCTTTCTCTATGGCCTCTGGAGATACCCTTGGTGATTCTTCTCCTTCTCTACCTTGAGCTGCAGACTTTGGCTCATCCTTCTATCCTTTTCCCTCTTGTCCATTTTCCTTCTCATTTTCTTCTTTGTCTCCACCTTCCTCTTCTTCTTCTTCCTCTATTCCTTCACTCTGCCCATCTGTCTCTTATTTTGTTTCTTCCTCTATCTCTTCTTGATTATCCTCCTCTATTTCTTCTTCATTTTCCTCCTCTGTATCTTCTTCTTTTTCCTCCTCTATTTCTTCTTCATTTTCACTAGCAGTGGGGCTTTTTTCATATTCAAAAGCTTGAGTTACTTCTCTTGTCTGCATGTCTCTGAAGGTTTTCCATGTAATAGGGAGTCTTATGTTTTTTAGAACATCTTCAAGGATGAGTCTGATAAACCCATCATGGGCTAGTTGTTGATGTTTTCCCTCCTGCAATTTGATGCTTGTGTCTATCATTAATTGTAGAAGAAAATAGGGTATACTCAATCTATTTTGAGGAGGTTTGTTTTCTCCAAATCTCGATTCTTGGAGGAATCTGAAGTGGTATCCATACACCACACTATATCTCCCTTCACATGATAGATATTTAATGACGTGGTAACTGACTTCATTCCAAGGGTATGGAATGCTTACCCTTCTAACCCCATTTTTGTCCTCCATTGGCTCCTATCCTTCCAAAAAGAATCTTTTCTTTGCAAGGGTGTTGTTGCCCTTGTCTTATTTTCTCCATGGTAACCCTAAAGGGAGTGTAGTGATTCTACTTATAACTTCAGGGGTAATTACCACTGATAACCCTTTCACCACAGCAGTGGCATTGGTCCTAGTGAAGGGTATGAGTGAGAGGGAAAATTATCTTGCCACATCATCATCGTATCCTCTCATCCTGTCATCCTCTCAAAGAACCCCATCCATTGGTGCCTTGTGAAAGTTTCCACTACAGCAGGATGCTGACGGATCCTTGTTGTGTTTGTGGGTTCTCTCTTGTTGAAACCTCGTATCATCTTTCCCTAGTAATTTTGGAGGCTTGTGAGGATACAATTTAAGAATTTTGGTAGGTGAGGGAGGTATGAATGTTAACTTTTATTCATGCAATACAAATCTTCTAGACTACAATTTCCTTAATCAAATTGAGGAATTTTTCTTATTTCAAATGGAAAACATGGAAGGTATATCTCCTACCTCACTTTTTACATTCTGGTGAGGATAACCTTTGATTTCTCCTCCCTTAGTGCCCACTGACAGTCCTGTAGATTGATTTCTTTGTATCATATAGGCTTCCTGTAGGTTTCCTGCACTGTAGATATTGACTATCTCCTGTAGGTGCTACTTTAGGAAGGCCGAGAGAAACCTCTTCGTTCGATGAATTCTCAAAATTGCTAATGCTCTCTTTGTATGGGAATCAGTGTTTTATTTCCATATATGGTTGATCGTCTGGGGTGGTGTGCTGGGTGTATAAGTACGAGCACCTCCTTTTGGACCATTGGTCCCACTACCAGTCCATCATTCCACCTCACTTTGTAATCATCTCCCACTCCTTTCCTCCATAACTTAACCATTTTTGGCTTTATTCCCTTTTTCTTTTGATTTGAATTTTTCCACGTGTGGAGTGGTCTAATTGTTTTCTTCTTGTCAACTGGTCGAAGGTGACCAAGTTAAATGGCCACCTTTACTTATAAAATGAACTGTCACATAATCCTACAATTTTGATCATATTGTACTAACGAGAGAGCATGAGTAAGATGACATACATGTGGGTGAGATGCTTTGATGATGATGCATGTGGAGAGTGATGCTTCTTTGTTGTGTTTTTGTTTTATATTCTTCTGCGTATTTTCCTCTTTTGATGCTTGTTTCTTTTGATGTGCAAGTGCTGGAGAGTGATGCTTGTGATCTTGCTACTGTTGCTGAGCTCTGGAGGATATTCTTCATCCTTGGAATCCCTATGCTAAAGATGGATGCAAATTATGAGGTTTCCTTTGTGGGATAGGCTGCTACAAGATTTCCTATAGGATACCTACAGGATGTCCTGTAGCTGCCTCTCCCCTAAACTTTCATACTTTTTCTCAACTCTGAAGCATGAGGGATGTTGAAATGACTAGATAATGGTGGTAGGGAATGGTAGGTGAGAGTTGTGGTCTCTAGATATTGTTCCTCTTTCCTTATTCTCTCCCTCTTCTATTTGTTTTTTTTTTTTTTTTTTTGCTCTTTTGTAAACTGTATTTTTTTTAATTGATTTCTTTGACGGATGCAAGGGTGACATGGTGATGAAATGAATGGCTATGATGTGGTGGAGTGAATGGTTTTTTTCCAAACACAAGCTTGTCATCCCCTTTCTCTTAGACTACCTTTCTTGGGATTTTCAAGGCCACTGTAATTCCTACAGGAAACTCTTGTAGGTTTACAGGGAATCCTGTAGGATTATAGGGAATCTTGTAGAAAACACAAAGCTTGTGTAAGATGAGCTAGAGGGGTTCATAAATGGAAGAATAGGTGAGTAATGAAAGATATGAGATGGATGGATTGAAACATGGCTCTTGTAGGTCTTTCTGTCCCTCTCATGTTGTGCTTATCGTCCTCTTGTTGTCCTACAAAACAAAACTTCCAATTTTTTTGTATCTTTTTTTATTTTGTAAAACAACTAGTCTACCTCTAAGGAGGTTTTCATCCTAGTTGCCTACCCTGGGTGCCTTAAAAGAGATTTTCACCCAGAGGTTTTTTTTTTGAAACACCCTTGGGCCGCCTCAAGAGGTTTTCAACACAACAGTGGGACTTAGGTGCCTCATGGAGGTTTTCACCTGAGTCTCTTTATTTATTTACTTTTATTTTTAATTTTTTTTTTCAGGGACTTGGTGGGGTGGAAGCTGAGACTTACTCCACCACCATCATTGTATTGCTGATGCTATTGATGAATTCTTTCTTTGAAAAGGGCTTCTTGTAGATCTTTAATCGATACCCATTGACAAGAAAATGGATAGCCTCTACATCAATGGTTCTTATCTCTACAACACCATTATCATGACATTTTTCTATGACATAATACCCAAACCATCTAGTCTTTAACTTACCTTTAAAATCCTTGTATCGAGAATCATACAACAAAGCTCAATCACCTTATTGAAACTGTTTGTCCCTTATATTCTTTTCATGCCAAATTTTCCTTTGAACTTGAGTCACCTCTATGTGCAAGAGGGCCTGCATCCTAAGTTCATCTAACCCATTCAGCTGGAGCAATATTTCTTGTTGTGCCCTAGTGAGATCTAGATCTAGTTGTGTTACCATTCTTAAGGTGTTGTATTCAAATTCAATGGACAACAGGGCTTTCTTCCCATAGACCAAGTCATAAGGAGTGAACCTAGTGGTGGTCTTTGATGTGTTATTGTAGGCCCAAGTGGCCTCAACTAATCTATATGCCCAATCCTTTCTGTTGATGCTAATCACTTTGGTAAGAATGCCTTCCAACACTCTATTGGTTACCCCCACTTTCCCATTAGCTTGTTGGTAGTTAGGAGTGGATTTTCTATGCTTGATCTTGTGTTGGCTTAACAAATTCTCAATCATGTGAGATGTAAATTGACTGCCTTGATCAGTGACCAATTCTCTAGGGTACCCAAACTTATAAAACACATTTTCCCTTAAGAATTCAACCACCTTTTCTTCTATTGTTGCTTTGATGGCCTTGGCTTCAACCCACTTGGTTAAATAGTTAGTGCACACAATGATGTACTACTTCTATTTGGATGGAGGGTCAATGGGCCCAATGAAATCCATGCCCCACTTGTCAAATGGCTTGAAAGTCACTTGAGGTTGTAGAGGAATTTCATCCCTTGGGGTAGGTTTCCCCATCCTTTGGCACTGATCACACTAACTGGTATACCTCCTCACATCTTGGTGAAGAGTGGGCTAGTAATAACTAGCCTGTAGTACCTTGAATGTTGTTCTTTTGGCTCCAAAGTTACATCCACAAGGCCCATCATGATAGGCCAGAAGGATGTCAAAGACTTCGTCCTCCTTGACACATCTTCTTAGAATTTGATCCAGGACTAGCTTGAAGAGATTTCCCCCAATCCAAGTGAATGGGGCATGTTATCACCAAAAAAATGATCATCTAGCCTAATTTACTAGATGGATCAAAGTACACCATGTAAAGCCAATTTTACCATAGTGAAATTGCTTTCACTATGAGAAATTACTTAATAAACCACCTTTGTTAAGTAATTTATAATTAAACCCATGAAGGATAATTAAATAAATCACTATTTACTTGATTTTCTTCTAGGAATAATTAATTAAACCATTTTTTTATTATTATTCCTTGTCAAATTTGACCCAATCGTGAAAAATAAACAGATAAATAATTATTTATCTTATTTTTCTCTAAGAATAATTAATTAATTATTATTCTTTGTTAAATTTGACTAAATCCCTTAGGAATAATTAAATAAATCCTTATTTGTTTATTATTCCTTAACTAAGTGCTTGAGATGATAAGTAAATCATTCATTTATTTATTATTTCTAAATAAAAGCTTAAATATGTTTTCCCTCCTAAACAAATATAATAAAATATTCCAAGTGGTTATTCCAAGAATGGGATCAATAATATTTTATTATTTCTCATTATTCGAGGATAACTCAATATTTTGTTATAGATAGAAGGGTTTTCTTGAGTTATCCATTCATTATTCACTTTTGATTATTTTCATTGGTGCACTCACTATTGTAACTCTGATTATTTTCATTGTTACACACCATATTTTTGTTGGGTTTACATATTATAGAGGAGAGAGACTCTACACAAGCTGAAGACATTTAAGGATAGCCAAGAACCCATCCCATAGAGGGGGATTGATAACATTTATATTTTCTCTTCACAGGTGTTATTATAATATTATTGTTTACACATCTAGTTTCCATTGGATAATTGGGGTTATTACTCTTTCTTTTGTTGTTTAACTATGATTGTGGCATAGACCAAACTTTAGTAGGTTTTGTTTCTATCAGTTGCTGCAAATCTACAACGTTTAGCAGGCATTTATATTTTTGAGATTGTTTGTCATCCACAATATTTAGTGGGTTCCTTTCGTACATCATTGAGAAGAAAACAATACAACGAAATTGGTGACTCCGCTGGGGATTTTCTGGTTGTTTCCAATAACAAATTGGCAACTTCGTTGGGTTTTATACTTCAAATCCAGAAACCTGGGTGACCTTTGGTTTTCAAATTAGTGTTTCTTCTTTTTTCAGTTCTCTTAATGTTTCCTAGTTTTTAAACCCTAGATCTGATAAATTTATGACTTCTGCAAGCTTTTTGGTTGTTTCCGCAGGTCATAGGAATTGGCTGTGACAAAGGCAACACTTTTTTCTGAAATTTGCAGACCAGGATCCTCGAAATAGAAATCTCAGTTTTCAGCCCAAAAAAGTGCAATCTGGGCTTCAGAATGCACCTTTTAGCCCAAAAAGTGCAATTTCAACAGAAAACAGGTTAGTGCTTGCGATTTTTGGGTTTTAGGGTTTTTGTCATATCTGTTACTAGGTTTTACTGAGAGATGTTTGTTGGGAGTCTGACCTCTGTCTCATCCTGCTTAGGCCTTGATCCACTCTAATTTACTCATCGAAGTCGAATTTAGCCTCCACTAGGGATTCTAGTACACTTCCACCTTTCTAGGAGTTTAGCTAAGTGAGAAGTCTGAGTTTCTGTAGCACTTTCAGCCACATTTTCTATATCTGTAATATTTTGTTTAAGATCTATTAAGATAGGTTGCTACCATCCATAGTTTCACATTTAAACTTGTTTGGTCATTCCCTTAGGGTCCCATCGTTTGCCTAGGTTTTTCACCCATCTCCCTATATTTTTGCAACGATCTTCTTCTCTGGTTTTTTATTGTTGTTGCACCACTTTCCAACAACTTAGTGTCACTTGATCCCAGTCACACCGACATTCAAATCTCTTGATAATTTCAATGTATTTCCCATCGGTTTAGCCACTAAGCAGTACAATGTCTACAAACTCGGTTTGGGTGGGGTTTAGTTAGTTGTTTTGCTGTTCATTTTCTGTTAGTTATTTCAGTTTATTTTCAGCAAGATTTTTTTTTTTTTTTACAAACACAATCTAGGCTTAATCAATTAATACACTTGCACACACAAGCACACCTTAAGCGAAGGGCACTTGGTTTACATCACCAAGCCAAGACTTAACATAATAAATTTATCTCACCGCATTAGAGACAAAAGATATATTGTTGATCTCCCTTCACCATTTTTGTGTTCTGTGTGTCCTTCCACCATTGTGCCACCAAGGCGTGTGTCACAGAGACTATTAGGCCTTCACCCCTAGTTTTCACTTGGGCATATTACTCCTCCCCATTGGGTTCGAGTTCATAGCTCCCCGAGTCCCCATACTGACTCTTCTCCTGGTCCTTCTAATTCCTCATCTGATTCTGAACCTCCTTCATCGCATATCACCACCATGTATGGACCCACAGATGGTACAGGAACCTAACTTGGTGGTGGATTTGGTTCTATAACAGTGGTCACATCAGGCGGAATAGTCTCAGGAACCATTCCGGTAGCCCCCATGCTCTCCTTTATGGCTAGGTTAAGTCTATCAGATCTTAACCAGTTAATAAATGACCCCATACACCATGATGCTGGTTGGCCTTCTTTGCCGACTAAGCTTCCCTCTGATATCCCAAAGTTTTAGGGTATTGCTAGAGAGGATCCTACCCACCATGTTTGATCCTTCCACATGTGGTGTTCGTCCAACTCCATAACCGATGACTCCATTCGTCTTTGGCACTTCCAATGCATGCTCATTGGAGATGCTGCAAAATGGTATGTAGACTAGCCCTCTGCCTCTCATTCCATTTTCATGACGCTTTCTAAAGAGTTCCTTTCATATTTCTAGTTACCTCTCTGGTATGACACTCGTACTGAGTTATTGACCATATTCCGTCAATCCTCTACAACTTTCCTCTGTAACGATGTTCAAGAGTGACGTCGAAGGAGGAGCACATGTTGTACCCTGCCTTTTAAAGACTAGGTCTATCTGGATTTATTTCTTAAGAGCCTTTTATCCCCCATCAGGAAAGATGTTGCATCCCATTTTCCTTAGATCGAGGAAGAAGCTCTCCCAACCTCTTTGAGATATGATCTGATTTATGCACAATCTAGTTATGTCTATACTATCATTCCAGACCTCCCTCATCCTAGAAGTGCTAATGCATCGGGGGAATCTCATGCCATCGATGGTATCATTGGATCCCTTTCACACTCTTTGCCATACACTCAACGGAGTTATGGCTATCTGCAAGGGGGCACTAGTTCCTCCAACATTTATGCCCCTCCTACCAACAACATGTTTCCCGGGCCCCAACCCATCTACCAAATTGTTTCTCCTTCTTATGCGTAGCCTGGTGCTCTATCCCCCCAAGCATTAGTGCTACAACATCCCATGCATCCTCAACCCCAATAGCCACCGCCCCCTAGGGCCAAGTGTTTGTGCAGCAGAGTGATGCCAATCCACAAAATTTGAAGAAAAAGAATAAGGGGAAGGGTAATCAAGGTAACCAACTTAGTGAACCCCAGGGGAACCAACCTAACACTAACAACCAGCAACAGGGCAGCCAGTCCAAGCAGAAAAGGGCTATTCGTACAAACAAACCTTGTGCATGTTGTGGTGTACATGGCCACTATACACATGAGTGTCCCCTTTTACCCTAGATGTGCCAAATGTGAGAAGCTCAAGTAGCTTCTAGAGGTCAACGATCACCTTAGAATCTTGCACCATCTCAATTGGCAGTGCTTACAAATCCTTTCCCTCAGCAAGGATTTGTTGTTGCTCAACCTCAACCAGGTCAAGTAGACCATCTCCCCCAACCTTCTGTCCCGGTGACTACCATATCCTCATGATGGATTTTGACGAGGTTAATACTTATGATCAACAACTAGCTCCTCAACACTCTATTGTTATCATCTTAGCCGAGTCATTTGGATCCACCCACCCAGGACCTTCTCCATTTGTGGGTGCCTCTCTTGTGTTCCCACCAGGAACTGTTCCTCCAGGTCTCAACCATATAGGAGCAATTCTGTTGGGACATTACCCTACAGACCAGCTACCTTTCTTATTTCCCCCTTCGAGAGTATTTTCTTCCCCTATCATGGCTTCATTGTTCCTCCATAACATGACTCTAGGGATCCCAGTATGGTACATTGATCCCATAACGAGAACTCTACCTGGTCAACCCCGACCTTATTATACTTTGACCTCAGTTCAACCGGTCCCTATGGCCCCTGCCACTGCTTTAGCTCCATCACAACCTCAACAGGAACTAGTTCCTATTGCGAGATCATCCAGATAGGGAGGGAAAGCTAAGAGGAAAGAACCTAAGGACAAGGCTACCCAAGCTTCTCTAGCCCCCAAAACCCTAAAGCCGTCACATATGTGTGCTTTGTGTGAAGTCATTGGGCATGCCACTAACAATTATCCTAAAGTTCCTCGACTTAAACCTTTGGTTCATGAAGCATTCCATGAGTCGAATATCTGGGAAGTCCATGTTAACTTACCGGTCCCACCTAAGAAACTCAAAACGCTATGCACAAACCACCCTTGTGCCATGTGTGATCATCATGGTCACTATTCCAATTTTTTCCCTCATCTCAATAAATTTTGTGATTGCCTTGGGACGATTCGCGAATACGAGGCCACTCATAATGGATCATCTACTCCTCTACCCATGGATTCTAGTACCACTAGTCAACCAAAATAGGGAGACTCTGGCCCCACTATTGTGATCTCTCCCCCTGATGTCGAGATGATGGACACCACAGGCCCCATTCTTTACCTGTCATCATTCTTGAGTTCCTCGTAGTCAAACCTTTTAGAGGTTTCTGCACACGCTTCTATCGAACCTCTTTCGATAGAATCCTAGGTCTCAACATCCGTAGATCCACCATCTACCAGCCCATCGTCTACCATTCCAGATGATGCATATGTGAACCTTCTTTCTCAGGTTGATGCACCAGGTAATGTTGCTGCGTCATGTAGTTAGTCTTCCTCCCGTCTGCCCATCTCCCAGCCTAATGAGGACACCATGGAAGCTATGTCTACCCCTAATTACCCCTACCCTTAAGTAAGGGGCATTTATTTAGAGTATTTTGAAGGCCATTTCCTTCCTAATTCTCTCAATGTGCTCTACCTCCAAAAATTCTGCTCATAGCACATCCCTTTGATTTGTGTGTCTTTATTTCTACCATGAAGTTAGGTAGATTGCATCATCTCATCAGTTGTCTTTTGCACCTTTCAGATCGATCCATCATCCACACTGTATATCATTCATGCTGACAGTGTGAGTCGCTTTTCCTGGAATCTAGCCTCGACCATCTTTACCCCCTTGCATACATTAGTCCTTTCAAATGACGTGTGCATTGGATCTTCCACCAATAATCAGGCTGAATATGATGCAGTGATAAGTTTGTTAGTCAATTCCCTCGCTCATCACATCCTTCATCTTCATGTTCGTTTAGATTCCTTGCTACTTGTAATGCAATTGAATGGTGTGTATCATGTGCATAACTAAGTCCTATTTAGAAAATATCTATGAGTAAAGCTATTGGTACATGAATTTGCAAGCATTACTCTTAGTCATGTGCCTAGAGCCCAAAATCACTATGTAGATACCATTGTAAAAAACATTCTAGATTGGAATTTATCACATGTATACCACAGAAGATAACAAAACAAATGGAGAACCATCATCGTCATATAAAATGCATAATCATATTATGTATCATATAAGTGTTTTGAGCCCTTAACTCTAAATACATCTAGTACGCCCATAACAAATTGGGGTCACATAGGCCCTTACATCTTCTTTGGAGGATCTCGTGCCAAGTTGGGCCAAGATACTTGAATCCCTTTTTTGAGCACTTGCAACACAATGGCACTCCACAAACTCCTCCTGCTAGGGGGCCATCATTCCCATGTTTGCATACCAAATCAGTATCCCATGCTTAGGGGCATGATGGATTTCCCCTAGCCATCTTTTCAATTAAGTCTCAGCCTAGATCCCACCAAATATTGGTATGGTCGATTATCCTCCCATTCCTTGGATAGCTTTTCCTACCGGACTCTCCGACAAGCCATATGCACATTGCATATCATAGACTTTTGATACCATATCATCTAATATTCTACTCTATGTCCACATAGCCCCATGCTTGACTTCGTGGGTGAGGATGATTCTAGACCTCCTCTAGTAGTTCATTCCCGTTTTCCTCTTCCCTTACTTCTTCACCAGGAACCATCATTCCGAGAAGCATTAAGGCCATCTTTAGACAAGTAAGGCCACTTGCTTGAAAGTCACAGATCCCAATTCCAATGGTCGGTTTGTCCATTATGACCAAACTGTAGCTCAGTTTGATGAACCATCAACACCATTGGAAAGCTCTCATTGAGCTATATAATGGGTCTTCCTCAGTTTTTGATGATTTGACACTTCACCGAGAAGCCATTTTTCCAAGAAAGGTCACTTCATTGCCTCTTAAAATCGAATTTCATCATAAAGCGACACTTGTACTTTGTGGTCTATCTCCACTTAATACTTTCTGTACCATATGTCAATTTTTGTCATGAGTAACCATCGCTTACTCATGTTTTGATGGTCCTCACCAGGCCTAGTCTGTGTGGCAGTGTCATCAAGTCAACCTTGTTCAAAGCATCCGCAACGAGTCACCCTTCGATTCTTGGAGTCTATTTCATGTCCCATCATATCATGTCACAGTATTCCATCCATATTTGCATATCGTTCATCCTGTGTTGCCTATTTTGTCCTCCAGTCATACTGTCCCCATCCCCTCCAGAGTTGAGTCAGTTGCTGCCAGGTCAACCATGCACTTTATGCTCTGAAAAGGGTAGTCGTCTATTTGTCCCTCAGTCCCATTTCCCCATTATCCCTAGTGTCAGTCCATCAGTCACATTACTATTTTCCCTCGTGCTTTAGTTGAGGATCCTCATTGCCTCATTTATTGCAGGCCCTATTCTGTCGACATCAACTCATTGATTCTAGAAGAACGACTAAGAGGGCAGTGTATCTCGGTTCCATCTTCCATTCTTGTTTGGCACCTTAGATCAAGTAGAGGGTGTCATTATTACCCTTTTACTTGGTCATTTCATGTTCATGATCCATACACTTGATGGTCCAGTGATGTAGCAGATTGTACCAGTGATTCCTAGGTGTGTGTGAGATGTTTCAGACCTCATGAAGGGGTGGCCCTTCAGGTAGCCCCCCACATGCTCGGATGCATACCTCCTATGCTACAGCCTCAGATGCAGTTCCGTAGAGTTGATGGGTTTGGTTCCTACTGATCGCAGTGTTCACAGCATGCACGTCTCCTCTAGATGATACATTCAGTTTTGTAGAGCCCTTCCTTATTCAACAGGACTTCTTAGTTATTCTACCCTCCCTCCCACCCATTTTTTGAGGGAAGGGTTTTTGTATCTCATGTACTCATACAGTATTGTATTCAATCCTAGCTCATGTCTTTTCTAGGTGCATTATGTATATGTGACACATTGTATTATTTTTTGGCTTTGTTATGCCAGCTTGTCATGCTTAGTTTTATATTTCTCAGCGAACCATTATTTTTGTACTAAGTTATCTCAGAGGGTATGGGTATGCCTCCCCCCCTCATTGAGGTTAGGTACCACAACATAAAAGGAGACTTGCATTAGTTTCATCCCCTCTGTCCCTGTCCTCTTTCAAATTCAGCTTCATTGGTCTCTCTTTCTCTCTGACTCCCCTGTGTTGTCTAAGTGATTGTGTCTTTACAACATACTTCATTCATACATTCTGCTTCTAACACTCATACGTTGGGGGGAAATCTTTTATCACCAAAAAATTGATCATCTAGCCTAATTTACTAGATGGATCGAAGTACACCATGTAAAGCCAATTTTACCATAGTAAAATTGCTTTCACTATGAGAAATTACTTAATAAATCACCTTTGTTAAGTAATTTATAATTAAACCCATAAACAATAATTAAATAAATCACTATTTATTTGATTTTCTTCTACGAATAATTAATTAAACCATTGTTTTATTATTATTCCTTGTCAAATTTGACCAAATCATGAAAAATAAACGGATAAATCATTATTTATCTTATTTTTCTCTAAGAATAATTAATTAATTATTATTCTTTGTTAAATTTGACTAAATCCCTTAGGAATAATTAAATAAATCCTTATTTGTTTATTATTCCTTAAATAATTCCTTGAGATGATAAATAAATCATTTATTTATTTATTATTTCTAAATAAAATCTTAAATACTTCTTCCCTCCTAAACAAATATAATAAAATATTCGAAGTGGTTATTCCAAGAATGGGATCAATAATATTTTATTATTGTTCATTATTCGAGGATAACTCAATATTTTGTTATAAATATAAGGGTTATCTTGAGTTATCCATTCATTATTCACTTTTGATTATTTTCATTGTTGCACTCACTATTGTAACTCTGATTATTTTCATTGTCGCACACCATATTTTCGCTGGGTTTACACATTATAGAGGAGATAGACTCTACACAAGCTGAAGATGTTTGAAGATAGCTAATAACCCATCCCATAAAGGGGGGCTGGTAACATTTATCTATTCTCTTCACAGGTGTTATTATAAAATTATTCTTTACACATTTGGTTTCCATTGGATAATTGGGGTTATTACTCTTTCTTTTGTTGTTTAACTATGATTGTGGTATAGATCCGAACTTTGGCAGTTTTTGTTTCTATCAGTTGCTATAGATCTACAATGGTTAGCAACCATTTATATTGTTGATATTGTTTGTCATCCAAAATCATAAGTGGGTTCTTTTCGTACATCATTGAGAAGAAAACACTACAACAAGGCACTCTTCCTTATGATCTTGATCTTTTCCTTGGAGGACAAATTTGGTGAAAACTGTGCAAACACCAAGTAATTTTCTATGTCAACAAACCATGGAGAGAGAATTGAAATGGAAAATAAGTGTTCATCTGGTAACTAATCATCAACCATTCCTTCCTCCTCTGCAAGCAAAGTCAATCTGGATAAAAAATTTGCAACAACATTCTCCTTTCCAAGCTTATCAATAATTGTTAAATAAAATTGTTGCAACAAAAGTAACCATCATAATCCGGGCATCTACATCAAGTTTATTCATCAAGTATTTAATTGTAGCATGGTCAGTATGTATAAATTTTTGGTAACCAATAATGCATTGCATAAATTTATTCAATGAATGCACAACAACTAGGAGCTCTTTTTCACTCACTGTGTAGTTCAACTCGGCTTTTGAAAGATTCTTACTGATGAAGTAAATGGAATAAGGTAGCTTGTCATCTATCTGGCCTAGAGCTGCTCCTATGGCTTTGTGAGAGGCATTGACATGTATATGGAAAGGAAGAGCCCAATTTGGGCCTCGGAGAACAGGTGTAGTAATCAACTTGTCCTTTAGGGTGTCCAAGGCTTCATGATAGCTTTCTAACCACAAACATTTGGAGTCTTTGGTCAATAACCCAAATAAAGGAGAAGCTAACTTGTTGAAATCTTTTATAAACCTCCTATAGCATCCGGGTAAACCTAAAAAGATTCTGACATCCCTCTATTTTTGCAGAGACGGGACCCTTTTGATAATGGCTATCTTATTTGGATCTACCTGTAGTCCTTCCTGGGATATTTAGTGACCTAGAACAGTCCCTGTAGTCATCAAGAACTCACATTTTTCAGGACTAAGGGATAAGTTCATTTCAATGCATTTTCCAGCACCTTACCCAGGTAAGAGAGAACCTCCTGGAAATCACACCCATAGGGTGTAAATTCATCCACATAAATGTCTACTGCATCATGGACTAGCTCGGCAAAGATACTCAGGACTGCCCTCTGGAAAGTGGTAGGGGCATTGCATAGACCAAAAGGAAGGACCCTATAAGTGAAAGTACCCCAAGGATAGGTGAAGGTGGTTTTATCCTGGTCTTCTAGACTAATCTAGATTTGATTTTACCCGCTGAACCCATCTAAGAAAGAGAAGAAAAATTTCCCTATCGGGCCATCTAACACTTGATCAATGAAAGCTAGAGGGAAATGGTCCATCTTTTGTCTTTTTTTAACTCTCTGTAATCAACACAAATCCTCCACTTCCCATTTTTCTTTGGGACCAACACCAAACGAGACACCCACTCACTGCCCGAGATAGGGTAAATGAATCCTGCATCCAGTAGCTTTTGCAATTCTTCTTTGAGTATATCCTTGAGAGCTGGATTCATTCTCCTTTAGGCTTGTCAGACTGGTTTGCAACCTTATTTGATGTAAATGTGGTGATTACACACTGTGGGGTGAACTCCCTTCATCTCTTTGTAATTCCAAGCAAAGGCATCCAAATGCTCCCTTAGCATGTTACATAACTCTTCTTCTTGGGGTACAAAAAGAGAGGTTGATTTTTAGGGTTCTTTAAGGGGCGAATTCGATTGTCTTGACACGAGTAGGGTTAGACTTAGCTAAGCATAGATCAATCTAATGGTTTCTCTTGGTTTCCTTCACTACTTCCTCTAGAGACAAGGTGTTGGGAGTTGGACTTTGGAGGATGTTTTCAATCAAATCATCTTCATCAGGATGTCCTCCTCCCATGGATGCTTCTAGGGTATAGAGTTGGGCAGAGTAGACTTCATCCTATTCCTCTTCTTCTAGCCATAAAGATAAATCATGTTCTAAAGATGGCTGAGTAGGAGGGTACAAGACCAACTGCTTGGATAGATTACCATTTTTATAGTCATGTTTCCAACCCTACAGCTAATATAGGCATCAGAAATGGCTAACCAATGCCTCCCAAGTATTAGAGGATAACCATTAAACTTGGACTTAGGTTGGAGAACTAGGAAGTTTGTAGGGTACTCTCAGGAGTCAATGGAGACCATAACATCCTCAAAAATACCCTCAGGGGCTACTATGGATTGGTCTGCAAGATGGAAGACTGTCATGGTCTTTCTTAATGAACCCTGGATATTTAGCTTGAGCATGGTTTCCTTAGTCATTACATTAATGGAAACCCCAAGATCAATTAAGGTATGTGGGAAAATGGTGTCATTGATGTGCACATCTACTATAGGGATTCCAGGGTCTAAGTACTTTTGAAAAATTACCGGCCCCAGCATTAAGTCGGACAGATGTCTAATGACATTAATGATAGGGGTGTCTCTTTTTCAGCTCCCAAGATGTTTGAAACATTTCTCTTTAATTAGTTTGTGGTAAATAGGTACATCCTTAATGGCTTGGAGAAGTGGAAATCTGACACATAGATTTTTCAATTCACCCAGAATTTCATTCTCTTCTGGGGTAGGCTGTGTTAGAGCCTAGATTTTCCTCAGGCTGAAAAGACAAGGTTGTAGGTCCACATCAAACCACACTCAGCCTCGCAGCTAGCCCTACGAGGACAGGAGAGGCCTCTCTCCGGGTCGATCTCAGCAAAAGACAAGTGATGGGGCTCGAGATGACTGAAATAAAAGCTAATTTTAGGCTAGGTATGAAGTACAGGGGTTTGCTTTGAGTTTTTGGGGGTTTTGTGTTGGAAACAGGGAAAGGCAAATTGGGCTCGGGGATTAGGCACATTTTCTGCAGAGTTCTGATTGGGGAAAGGAAGGCAATCGTTTTGATGCTTTAAATTGAGTGAATGAATAGATCAGACTGGTGAGGAGCTAAGGAGAGCAAGAGAGTCTCAAGAATTCTCCTTAAACAGATGAAAACATGGAAATTTAAACAAATTCAAAGGCAGAGCATAATAGTTAATGGATTCTACCTTAATCACTCATTTGTTCAAATTCAGAAGAAGAGACAGGAAAATGATACACATAACACTAATGAACTTAAAATTACTTAGAGAAGAACACCATCAAAACAAAAAGCCACATGGATCCGAAACAATGTTGCAAAAACCTGGTCTTTCCTTAGCCAAAAATGCAGAAATGAAATGTACAATAGAGTGCCAAGAAATCCCTAGTGTCCAACCTTGAAAATGACTTAGGAATTACATGATATAGACTAGCCCAACCCATTCCCTTACCTCTAGGGGTCGAGCTCATCATTCTAGGAGCTTTTCCAACCAATTCTAAACAAAGCACTAAAATCTAGGCAATCAAAACAACTTGCCTCTATAAGGTAGGAAACTGATTCATTCATTAAATTTTCACTTTTTAGTGAATGAATCCTCTAGAAAAAGTAAATAAGTGCCCAAATTACATCATTTTTATCTAATTACATAAAGATAGATCAAAAATTACATCACAAAGCAAAACTAGTCAAACTGGCCGAATTTCTGAGCTGGAAGGTGAAAAACTGAGCAAAAATTCTCTGTGCGCTGCGCTAATTTCTCTGTGTGTTGTGCCACTTTGAGACTAAGTTTGAGGCACTTCCTGAAGTCCAAAATGATCCAAAATGTGCTTGTTGGAAATCCCTACCTGTCTACTTTCCAACCCAAGAGGAATTTCTAAATTTGGTGCCCATTTGCCCCTCCAAAACATCAATCTCCCAAGATTGCTTCCTGTGTGTCAAAATAGGGGCAGAGAGATCATTTTTTGAGAGTTTTTGACCTCCTGAGGACTCAAAATTTGCCCGAACTTCTTGGCCATGCACCATCAATCATGAATTTTCATTAAAAATCCAAAAATATAAAGTTTTTTCCATTTAGAGCTTCCTATCAAAAGCGTGTGCCACGCGGCACGGTGCACAGGGAGAAAAACCCTGTTTTTTGTGCAAAAAATTTCCAAAATGTCAAAAATGCCCCAAATTTCTTGAAATTTGGGATGGAGATTCTTCATTAAGTGTTATGTTGGGATAAAGAAGCTTTGGCTAGTATCTGAAGATGATCAAGCTCCCTTTGCCTCTTTTGCTTCCTTATTGCCTTTCTCAATTTTGCCTTTAAATTCCTGATTCGTGCCTTGCAGACCTTGTTTCGTGCCATGTAGTGGAAAGCCATGTGTCTCAGCAATGCATGGTCTTTGTTGGCCTTGTCCAAAAGCCTCTCTAAGTGCATGTTAACTCTCTCAAGATTATCCTCCCAATCCTCATTAATCTCTTGCTCCAATGACATGAGCTCAATTATTCTCCTTTGTGCAGCTTGGCGATGCTCGCAAATGTTTTGTAGCTCCATGATTGCTTGCTGATCTTCAAGCTATTTGTTCCTCTGATCCAAGTATTTCATGGTCCACTGAAGGAGAATGAAGTCGATCTCTCGTTCACCTGATGGCCCCTCATCCTGCATTAGATCTTTCTTTTGTCCTATACTTGTGGTGCTGATGTCGGAAAGGAGGCCCCTTCCACCCCGGGTGGAGATAACACTCACTTTGCTGCTGCAAACAAATGTCTGGTGCCTCTCTGATATGTGATGAATACCGACACACTAGCGGTCTCATGGCGCTCATATTAATGACAAGGTCCACCTTCATGCTTAACCTCTGATAATCCCTGTCAAGCTCTAAAGAAGTCACGAGAGATGAAATCATCCCAAGTGATACCCTGTAATCCAAGCTGATGAACCACCAAAATATTAATAAGAGTGAAATGATAAACACTGTTAAGTTGTTGCTGAGGTGTTTTGTGCTACACAAGGGTTGTCATCCTCTCTATGTTCCGGCAAATGAAATACGGGATGTTCATCATCCATACCCTAGTGAAATGCATGAGAAACCTGATGTGATAAGCATATAGACGAGAGAACCGTCCCTCATAGCTGAAATATTTCATGATCAATTTCAGTAGTGGAGCATATTCATCTTTCAGATATCGGAATGGAAACACTCTCTTGAGCTGCCTCAAGAAACCAGTTTTAATGTATGGCTCATAATGTTGCTGGTCCATCTTATCCTTCTTGTTCCATGGTTCTCCAATATTCAGCATGCCGGTTGCTAATGAGACAGATTCTGGTGTAAGTGTGAAGGTGACACCGGCTAAGGTAGCTTAATCTCCATGTAAGTGGAGCATGAATAGTCCAGCCAGTTCATGATGAAATTGAACACTAGCCACCTTTTGACAAAACTCATAGCATGACTGATGCTGAAAACACAACATAGCAAGAGGGCAGGCCTGCAATTCTGTAAGGGTGGTTGGTTCTTCTCTAACATGTCTGCCACCTTTATGAGGCCTCCGGGGTGCCTGTTCTTCCAAGGGTGAGTCACTTTGGGTTTCCACTTCATAGTCTGATGAATGCTCAGATGCCATTACTGCTGTTTTTCAACTGCCTTAGAGAAAAAGATACTGTTGTATGAAAACTGTTTTGACTGCTCTTTAGAGTGCAAAGTCTGCCAGCAAAGTCTGCCACCAAAGGAAAAAACAAATGAAATAGGGACTGTTAGGAAGGGGAAATAATAGTGAGGAATGGGAATTATTGGGAGAAATTTGATAGGGAAATATGGGAGAGGGTTTGAGGGATTTATGTATGGGAATAGGGTTTAGGGTTTGGAATTGTTGTATAGGGTTTGAGGTGTGAGGTTGGAGGATTTGGGACAGAGCATGTAGGAGAAGGGAATAATGAACTTAGGTGATAGGGAATTAGGGATTGGTGAAGACAAGGGAACAATGGGAAGGAGAAATGATTTTGGTGGCAAAATAGTGAGTTCTGAAACCCTGACAGCAAGTTTGCTTATGTTTATAGAAGGAGGGTTTGATATATGTGTTCACCCATTGTCATCCATAAACCACCATCACTAATCACAACATTGGATGAAATATCAAAATAGCAACACTACCTGGCAAATCCATGCAAGTTATGAGCAAATTGGTGAAATTTGAAACAATTTCGGGCTTTCAGGTGTATGCGCCACGCCACATACCCAGTGCGCCACGCCATTTCAGTGCGTCGCGCCTGTGTAAATTTACACTGGGAAATTTCTCCCAGTGCGCCACACTCCTCCAGTCCGTTGCGCCATCTGTTGTATGCGCTACACCGGCCAAGCTTCCTCCAATTTCACCCAAGTTACTCACTTGCTCACCCAATTTACTTTGAAATGCTTCCCTTTGACCTTGGCATGTAAAATGACATTGATCCTCATGGAATTATCTTTATAAAGACATGGAGACATGGATTTGATTTTTGATTCTCCAAAACCCATTTTTATAATGTTTTGAAATTGGCACTTTTTCACAATTAATACAACTCTGTCTTTTTGTTTCCTCCTTGATTTTTTGGTTGAAATGATGAAATTCTTGGCAATTTTTTGCAGGAATAGCTGACATGGAATTTGGCAAAGGAGACCAGGGCTGTGCCTGAAGAATTCAAGAACTGAAAATTTTTGAAAATTATTACAAAAAATGAAATGTCGACTTGTCTTCAAAACAAAGTTTTGAAGAAAAGTCATAATCCATCCATATGACAATGAAAATATTTGAAATGAAAACTTATTAAGAACCTCCCTCTGGCCTGTTGGCTTTATTGGACATTGTGAAGACACAGCTTGTGAAACCCTAGACCTATGATTGACATGACTCTTTGTCCATTAAAAGATCAAACATTGACTGTCATGGACTTTAATAAACATTGACGAAAAGATCTAGGCCAACAGGTACAAGACATGAGGGAAATGAATGACAAAGCCCTTCCGTCAGATTTATGGCATGCTCCTAGCGGAATGCAACTGAGTGAATCAAGTGAGACACCTAAAAATGAAATGCAAAAAGAGTTTTGATCTCTGACGGAGGGATGACCAGACCAACTCTAACATTAGCTGCAATGGAGATGGTAGCTCCTTGGAGGTGCCAAGAATGACAGATCTCTTGAAGAGTAGACAGTGCCTTCATCCATTGGGCAATGGAGTCCAAATCAACACCAGATTGTTAACTACTTTACTGACTGAAAATTTGACTCAAACTAACTTGATGCAAACTGGAATGACTAAAGAAAACACTTGACTCTAACAAACTAACTCAAAATACTAAGGCCTGAACTTAAAACTTTAAAGCTTGGTGGTAGTACATGACCACCTGTGTTTCTTACAAGACAATATATGATCAAACTATATCAAAATGCCAATGTAACCAATCAAGCAGATGCCTTCTAGATTGATTCTCCTGATCAGATCTCTTGGTCAATAGTAGATACTTGTAACTGGGCATCCACAAAGTTAATTGACCACGATCTCCTTCATCACCGAATACTGCAATAATCACCTTCACTGCTGACTGCAACAAATATGCCATTGGATCCTAAAAAACATGAAGATTTACCTCCTGGTGAAGAAACAAGGTATCTTTTTCCTTTGATTCTGATATTCTTTCATAATGTACTTTAGTAAAATTATGTTCCTGGTCCTCAAAAAATTCTAAACAAGTAGATGAGTAGATTTCCTCTTCAAAGAACATTTCAAAACATGAGACATAGGAAGAAGAATCTGAACTAGAATCCTGAATGGCCTGATCTTCAGTAGTCTGAATATATTTTTGATCATCTTAATATGATATGACAGCCAGATTCTCATGTTTCTCATTACATTCATCAATCATGAGAAAAGAAACTTCATATGATGCTTGGAGCGCAAAAATGGCATTTCTATCATCTACCAATGATTCATCCAAAGAAACTTTTATACTTACTTGAACAAAGATCTCATCTTGTTGAACTGACTGGATTAGCTATTTATGAAGGCTTTGTTCAATAACTTTGTCTTCTTCATTCCAGATGTTTTCAGCAGCAGAGTTCTCCTTCATAAGATTCAGCACAAGATAGTCTTGGTCATCACAATCTGAATCTGGATCTGAATTAGCTGTCTTGACATTATCACATTCTGAAATTGAAACTTGACTTCCCTGCATGTTGTCTTCTTCTATGTACAGATATGAAACGGCACTATCTCTTTCATCAATTTCAGCCATATGGAAACCTTCAACCTGCTGATCTATAAAGCTACTTACAAGACTGTCATCATTATCAAAAGAGGAAGAAGTTCCACCATCACTTTCTTGACCATGTGCACACTGCAGATCTGTGTTAATTGGAGTTGTGACATGACCGTTCAAGAGTTGATCTATCTCATCTTCAGACAGAGGAAATAATACTTTTTGTTTTCTCTTGCTCAAATAGTTATTGTCTTCATTAATTTCAAGTGAAGGTGTATACAAATTCTCCTCATACAGCTGATCCATTTCATGTAATTTCTGTTGACTGGCAAAATGCAAAATTCCTTCATCTTCCGCCGTACTAAGATCTTGATCTTGTTGTACATTTTCTTGATCATCTTGATAAGTATCACTCTCTCTATGCTGCTAGAATGGATTTTCGTATAAGGCTTCCATGATCTCATCATCCATGAAATTATCATCTTCATAAACTTTCTCAAGATTTTCAATAAAAATATGAACATGGCTACAACAGTCCCGAACTAAAGCCAAGGATGGATATGATTCTTTATACCTTTCAAAGAATATTGCATGAAAATATTTAAACCATAAATAGATGCCGATGGCAAACCTTCATACCAAGATTAGGCTTCGTCTTCCAGAGTAGCCATAAACAGTTTCATCAAACAGTCTTCAGTAAAAGTGATCTTTAATTTATGCACTTGAATGTGAAATTTCACTAGATGAAGAGCAGCGTCATTACCTTCCACATTTCTGAACATAGGAAAATTATTTGACCAATCTACCTTGGGAATTTTATTTGGAAAACCTGGGATGTGATCTCAGCTCATGGAAGCGTATCTTCTTGCAACCCGATCCATCTTGAAAATCTCAAAGCTACCGATCTCTCTGCAGTGGAGTCACCATGAAGCATTGATTTCTGGATTTTTTAGTGAATGGAGTCGCCAGGTGAATGATTTCAACCTTCCTATGTCTGATCGTTTTCCACCATCAACAATCAGATCTAAACTTGATACATGTGCTGGGGAAATTAACAAGTTAGATGTCATGTTTACAAGCTAGACCGGAGATTGACTGAAGCAGCATTTATCTACTTGCGGTAATGCAAAGCAAAAGCGTTTCGAAGGCTACCTGGCATAACTTCAGGCTCCGTCTGCAGCTATAAAACAAATGACATCAACAAGAAAACCATTTTCTTCCCCAGTACGGTCTCCACTATGTTAGAGCCTAGATTTGCCTCAGGCTAAAAAGACAAGGTTCTAGGTCCACATCAAACCACACTCGGCCTCGTAGCTAGCCCTACGAGGACAGGAGAGGGCTCTCTCCTGGTCGATCTAAGAAAAATACAAGAAATGGGGCTCGAGATGACTGAAATAAAAGCTAATTTTAGGCTAGGTATGAAGTACAAGGGTTTGATTTGAGTTTTTGAGGGTTTTCCGTTGGAAACAGGGAAAGGCAAATTGGGCTTGGGGATGAGGCACAGTTTTTGCATAGTTCTGATTGGGGCAAGGAAGGCAATTGTTTTGATGATTTAAATTGAGTGACTGAATAGATCAGACTGGTGAGGAGCTAAGGAGAGCAAGAGAGTCTCAAGAATTCTCCTTAAACAGATGAAAACATGGAAATTTAAACAAATTCAAAGGCAGAGCATAACAGTTAATGGATTCTACCTTAATCACTCATTTGTTCAAATTCAGAAGAAGAGACAGGAAAATGATACACATAACACTAATGAACTTACAATTACTTAGAGAAGAACACCATCAAAACATAAAGCCACATGGATCCCAAACAGTGCTGCAAAACCCTGGTCTTTCCTCAGCCAAAAATGCTGAAATGAAATGTACAATAGAGTGCCAAGTAATCCCTAGTGTCCAACCCTAAAAGTGACTTAGGAATTACATGATATAGACTAGCCCAACCCATTCCCTTGCCTCTAGGGGTCGATCTCATCATTCTAGGAGCTGTTTCAACCAATTCTAAACAAAGCACTAAAATCTAGGCAATCAAAACAACTTGCCTCTATAAGGTAGGAAACTTATTCATTCATTAAATTTTCACTTTTTAGTGAATGAATCCTCTAGAAAAAATAAATAAGTGCCCAAATTACATCATGTTTATCCAATTACATCAAGATAGATCAAAAATTACATCACAAAGCAAAACTAGTCAAACTAGCCGAATTTCTGAGCTGGAAGGTGAAAAACTGAGCAAAAACCCTTTATGCGCTGCGTCAATTTCTCTGTGCATCACACCACTTTGAGGCTGAGTTTGAGGCACTTCTTGAAGTCCAAGTTGAGCCCAAGTTTTCTTGTTGGAAATCCTGCCTGTCTACTTTCCAACCCAAGAGGAACTTCTGAATTTGGTGCCCATTTGCCCCTCCAAAACTTCAATCTCCCAAGACTGCTTCCTGTGTGTCAAAATAGGGGCAGAGAGGTCATTTTTTGAGAGTTTTTGACCTCCTGAGGACTCAAAATTTTCCCGAACTTCTTGGCCATGCACCATCAATCATGAATTTTCATTAAAAATCCAAAAATATAAAGCTTTTTCCATTTAGAGCTTCCTATCAAAAGCGTGTGCCACGCGGCACGGCGCACAGGGAGAAAAACCCTGTTTTTTGTGCAAAAAATTTCCAAAATGTCCTGGAGCTTCTTCATTAAGTGTTATGTTGGACTAAAGAGGCTTCAGTCAGTATCTGAAGACGATCACGCTCCCTTTGCCTCTTTTGATTCCTTATTGCTTTTCTCAATTTTGCCTTTAAATTCTTGATTCGTGCCTTGCAGACCTTGTTTCGTGCCATGTAGTGGAAAGCCATGTGTCTCAGCAATGCATGGTCTTTGTCGGCCTTGTCCAACAGCCTCTCTAAGTGCATGTTAACTCTCTCGAGATTAGCCTCCCGATCCTCATTAATCTCTTGCTCCAATGATGTGAGCTCAATTCTTCTCCTTTGTGCAGCTTGGCGATGCTCGCAAATGTTTTGCAGCTCCATGATTGCTTGTTGATCTTCAAGCTATTTGTTTCTTTGCTCCAAGTATTTCATGGTCCACTTAGCCCTCTCCAAGTCAAGGGATAAGGCTTGGATCTCTGTTTGTCGCTCCTCGATGATCTCTCTAAGCTTTGCACTTTGCGGACCCGTATCTGTATCATCATCATGAAGGAGAATGAAGTCGGTCTCTCGTTCACCTGATGGCCCCCCATCTTGCATTGGCCTCTTGGCTTTATCTTGTACTTGTGGTGTTGATGTCGAAAATGAGGCCCCTTCCACCCCAGGTGGAGATAACACTCGCTTTGCTGCTGCAAAAAAATGTCTGGTGCCTCTGTGATATGTGATGAATACCGGCACACTAGCGATCTCATGGCGCTCATACTGATGAGAAGGTACACCTTCATGCTTAACCTCTGATAATCCCTGTGAAGCTCTAAAGAAGTCATGAGAGATGAAATCATCCCAAATGATACCCTATAATCTAAGCTGATGAACCACCAAAATCTTAATAAGAGTGAAATGATAAACACTATTAAGTCGTTGTTGAGGTGTTTTGTGCTGCACAAGGGTTCTCATCCTCTCTATGTTCCGGCAAATGAAATACGGGATGTTCATCATTCGCACCCTGGTGAAATGCATGAGCAACCTGATGTGATAAGTATATAGACGTGAGAATCGTCCCTCATAGCTAAAATATTTCATGATCAATTTCATTAGTGGAGCATATTCATCTTTCAGATATTGGAATGGAAACACTCTCTTGATCTGCCTCAAGAAATCGGTTTTAATGTATGGCTCATAATGCTGTTGGTCCATCTTCTTCTTCTTATTCCATGGTTCTCTAATATTCAGCATGCCGGTTGCTAATGAGATAGATTCTGGTGTAAGTGTGAAGGTGACACCGGCTAAGGTAGCTTGATCTCCATGTAAGTGGAGCACGAATAGACGAGCCAGTTCATGATGAAATTGAACACTAGCCACCTTTTGACAAAACTCATAGCATGACTGATGCTGAAAACACGACATAGCAAGAGGGCAGGCCTGCAATTCTGTAAGGGTGGTTGGTTATTCTCTAACATGTCTGCCACCTTTATGAGGCCTCCAGGGTGCCTGTTCTTCCAAGGGTGAGTCACTTTGGGTTTCCACTTCATAGTCCGATGAATGCTCAGATGCCATTACTGTTGTTTTTCAACTGCCTTAGAGAAAAAGATACTGCTGTATGAAAACTGTTTTGACTGCTCTTTAGAGTGCAAAGTCTGCCACCAAAGTCTACCACCAAAGGAAAAAACAAATGAAACAGGGACTATTAGGAAGGGGAAATAATAGTGAGGAATGGGAATTATTGGGAGAAATTTGATAGGGAAATATGGGAGAGGGTTTGAGGGATTTATGTATGGGAATAGGGTTTAGGGTTTGGAATTGTTGTATAGGGTTTGAGGTGTGAGGTTGGAGGATTTGGGATAGAGCATGTAGGAGAAGGGAATAATGAACTTAGGTGATAGGGAATTAGGGATTGGTGAAGACAAGGGAACAATGGGAAGGAGAAATGATTTTGGTGGCAAAACAGTGAGTTCTGAAACCCTGACAACAAGTTTGCTTATGTTTATAGAAGGAGGGTTTGATATATGTGTTCACCCATTTTCATCCATAAACCACCATCACTAATCACAACATTGGATGAAATATCAAAATAGCAACACTACCTGGCAAATCCACGCAAGTTATGAGAAAATTGGTGAAATTTGAAACAATTTCGGGCTTTCAGGTGTATGTGTCGTGCCACATACCCAGTGTGTCGCGCCTGTGTAAATTTACACTGGGCAATTTCTCCTAGTGCGTCGCGCTCCTCCAGTGCGTCGCACCACCTGTTGTATGCGCCGCACCGGCCAAGCTTCCTCCGATTTCACCCAAGTTACTCACTTGCTCACCCAATTTACTTTGAAATGCTTCCCTTTGACCTTGGCATGTAAAATGACATTGATCCTCATGGAATTATCTTTATAAAGACATGGAGACATGGATTTGATTTTTGATTCTCCAAAACCCATTTTTATAATGTTTTGAAATTGGCACTTTTTCACAATTAATACAACTCTGTCTTTTTGTTTCCTCCTTGAATTTTTGGTTGAAATGATGAAATTCTTAGCAATTTTTTGCAGGAATAGGTGACATAGAATTTGGCAAAGGAGACTATGGCTATGCCTGAAGAATTCAAGAATTGAAAATTTTTGAAAATTATTACAAAAAACGAAATGTCAACTTGTCTTCAAAACAAAGTTTTCAAAAAAAGTCATAATCCATCCATATGACGATGAAAATATTTGAAATGAAAACTTATTAAGAACCTCCCTTTGGCTTGCTGGCTTTATTGGACATTGTGAAGACACAGATTGTGAAACCCTAGACCTATGATTGACATGACTCTTTGTCCATTAAAATATCAAACATTGACTGTCATGGACTTTAATAAACATTGACGAAAAGATCTAGGCCAGCAGGTACAAGACATGAGGGAAATGAATGACAAAGCCCTTCCGTCAGATTTATGGCATGCTCCTAGCGAAATACAACTGAGTGAATCAAGCGAGACACCTAAAAATGAAATGAAAAAAGAGTTTTGATCTCTGACGTAGGGATGACCAGACCGACTCTAACAGGCTGGACTAGATGAGTTAATCTTTTAGGAAAGGGTGGTGGATTCACTCTAGGCATACTTTCCTCTATTTCCTCCTCACTCTCCCTAGGTGGAGATGGAGGTTGGTTTTCCGCGAGTACTCTCCTAGACCTCAGGTTGATTTCCTGAATTTCCACAGCATAAGCAGGGTAGGATGTCTCTCCACTGTAGACTTGTTGTGCTTGTCTGTTTTTCGGGTTCATATTTGGTTGGGCAGGCATTTGAGGTTATTTAGGTGGATCAGGGTGTAAAATCTTTGGTTGAGTAGGAGGTGAAGGAAAAAAAGCTGGATCATTGTGATGAGACTCATCATTGGGTAACTATATGGGCCTTAATTGGCCTTAATTCACCTCCTAGCTTAGTCAAACTAACTATTCTCACACCTTGTTGCATACTTTTGATTATATTTTGTTTATAAGATGAGTTAGAGATTGGATATTTTGCTTTTGGTCTAATGTGCATATAACGCTTGAATAAAGGATACAAGCAAGGAAAAATGCAGGCATAAAGGATAAAAGCAAGGAACTATGGAAAAGACCTTGGTCAAAACTTGAATGGGACAAGGGAGAGTAATTATAGGAGGTAAATCCTCCTCATTTACTACCCCTCCATTCGAATATTCCTCCATCAGCTCAGAGTGAAAACAACCATCACTTTGAAGACTAGAAGACAACTGAGCAAGTGAAAGGGGCAAAAACCAATTTTTCTTGAGTTGGGAACCAAGCCTCCCTAATTTGAACGAAGTCATTAGAGACTTTAGATGTATAAATAGAGAGGCTTAGGATCTCATTAGGATTCAGATTTTTATTATAAACTTTGCTTTATTTCTGAGCTACAAGACTTGTGATAGTTTGTAAAGTATTCCATGGTTTTGATAATGAGAATGAGTTTCATTTTGAGCCAGCTCTGAGTTAACTCTGAGGGTTTAATCTCTTGGTTTAGGGCCCGACCTGAGAAGACAAATCTCCTTTTTATTGTACATGTAGGCTAGCATAGATTTTTGGTTCTGTTAATTTATTTAAATAGCTTCTTGTTTTTGTTCATTTTCTTCAGTAGCTGCATTTGCTTTAATTTTACTTCCATTTGCATTTTTTTTAATTAGCAAGTTAGCTAGAATAAAAGGATCACCATAAGGTTTTCCATAGGTGCCTTGGCCTCATTTCATCCCTCTGGGACCATGACTTGAGGAAGAGACCCTTCAACAACCCCAAAAACATAGTTTTCTAGTCCTCGCATGAGCTATGGAGTTCGTTGTTCGACGCAGTTATTTGTTCACCTTCGCTGGTTTTTCTGTCATTTTCCTTTGAAAGGTCCTTCAACATATTCTTCATGCATAACTTTCTCACTGTCCAATCCACAACAAATCTTCACAATCACTGTTTGATTCATTATTTTCTCCAACTGCTACCTTGCGTGAAGTCTTCCACTTACTTTATGCGCTTTAATCTCCATGTCTCTTGATCCGACGGCTATCACATCACCTCAACACTTTATGCACTTTAAACCCCCACCGTTGATCTACCTCGCCTGATCCGATGGCTATCGCGTCACCCGATCGCCAACTAGCTTGGCCAATCTCCACCATTGATCAGCCTCGCCTGATCCAATGGCTATCACGCAATCTCGCGCGGATTATTACACAATCGTTATCCGCCCGAGAGCACGCGAGAAAAGTGGTTTTCTCGTGCTATGTGTCGTGTAGTAAGGCTAGTCACGTAAAATTTCATAATTTCGCTTACGGCATTGAGGGTGCGCGAGAAACTACTTACTGCCTTAGAAACCTAATCCATCATTTCTACACATTTCTTTTTCCCGCGATACGATCTCCGCCGTTCAACGCTTCGTTACCATGTCCGTCCATCTCTTGACTTAATCTGTGTGATAAGATCTCATCCATTCATCGCTTTGTTACCCTATCCGTCCATCTCTTGACTTAACCTCTGAGATAATACCTCAACCATTCATCCTGTGTGTTCACCCTGTTCATCCATCTAGTCACTTAAGCCTTCTGTTCTAGACATATTTGGGCACATCAACCAAAAACTTATTAATGTCAATGTGTTAGGGCTCATTAGGCCCTAAAAGAGTTGTTTCATACCCTAAAGGAACATAGTCATTTGAATACATCATTCCCCAAAAGTTCCATCTGAGAAACCATCCAGAAATTGCCTAAATTAAACCATACTGACTGCTCCACTTGCAAAGTGCGATGCATGTTGAATGGTAGATTGCCAGGGTGTGATGCATACTGTTTAGGCCTTCTATAGGGTTCGATGGGTGAGGATGGAAAAATTTCCGGGACATTTTGTTAGTTGGTTGCTCATGGAATCTTCTAGAAACTTCTCCTGTGCCACTTGCCTCTCTGAATTCGCCCAAGGATGAACAAGGGATCTAGGAAACCATCTCCAATCCCTTCTCTTGTGGAACCAATTGTAACAAGTGGAATGACACTAATCAAACCCCATGGATGACTCACACCCTTGCAAACATCTATAAATGGATCTCCAATCCAAGAGATCAGAAGGCTGGAATATTGTGAATTGCAAGGAAGTGCTGATAGTTTGTAATTGAGGAGAGAGCATTATATTCTTGTTGGTGTGATTTTTCTATTTCATGAGGTGAAGAAGGATTGAAGCTAGGAGGATGGTGCTGGATCAAACAACTGGGTTGTAATTCTCCTTTCTATTAATAAATCTCTTCAAGTTTTCTCCCATATGATTGTGCAATTGTGAATGCTATCATTTGTTCATTATATATCTGATTCTGTAATGTTTATGTTGTAATATATCACGATGCTTTGACGGTTCTTTGTTGCTGCACTTGTGAAGGTACTCTTCAAGCGTGTTAAGTACAGAGAGGAGTTGCAGGATCTGCTAAAGGAGAGAGAGATAAGGCAAGGGATTAAGCGGAAGTTTCAGGTTGGTTCCATTATCTTTCTCTTATCTGTTAGACATAGGAAAAATCATTGACTTGCTTTAAGCTGTTGTTTCTAGGGTAGCTGCCAAACCTAGAGGGTTAGTGGTTCAACAAGACACTAATTTTCCCAGAAAAAAATTGGTGACTCCACTGGGGAAGACCAGATGTTTTTTTGTTGTTATTGTTTGTTTTATGTTCAATTTGATAAACTATAGACAGAGTCTGAAACCAGCCAGGTAACTTTCAAACTGCTCTTGCTTTCCAATTACATAGTAGATGAATGTTGCTTTAGTCAATCTCTAGTTTACTTTATGAATTAAACATTTGACTTGCAAGCACATCCAGATGCCCTTTTGGTAGCTCAGTAACCTCTCAAGACATTCCATCATACTTTTCTCATTATTGTTCATCAAAACCCAACTTAATTCATTGAAAAAACTCCACATTTGAGCCAAAACCCATTTCGGTTGCACTCCCTGGACCATTTGCACTATGTTCCACTATGTTCCACTGTGTTCTAGTATGCATAGCACCTATCGAGTGTAGAAAGTGCAATTCATCTCAATTTCTATGAAGCCTAGGTGCAATGATTGAGTGAACTCTTTTTCCATCTAGAAATTGAGGGTTTTTGTCCTGTTTTCAGTTTTGTTTGGTTGTTTCGCTGCATATGAACAGTACCTCTTCATTGAAGCTTACTTGCATCACTTAGATTAGCCTCAATTACATTAGGATTAGTGAATTTTTTGTGTATTTGTTCCTCATTTACAATCCTTTGCCGAAAAGTTATTTTAGTCGATTTGTCGCTTTGATACAAAAAGTGTCGTAATTGTCGAAAAGAGAAGTGTCGTAAATTCTTCCTTCCCTTGATAATCGATTAAACTTTTCTTGATGCATTTGATTTGATTTGTTTACATTAAAAGTGTCAAAATAATTTTTATTCAAAATTGAAAGTGTCGTTTTGAGTCTTCCTTTCCCTTTTGAAGAGAAAAATTGTTGAAAATGTCATTTTGAGTGAAATATTTCAGATCTTTGCTGCATTTAGTTTTCCTTTTTGCATCTTTCACATTAAGGAAAGTGAAAAAAAATACATTTATTTTCATTTAGCATTTTATGATTTGTGTGTGAAAATATGATTTAGGGAAATGCACTAGTGTGTGCTCTTTTCTCTTTGCTTAAAAGCACTGTTATCTTCTTTCCCTAGTAGCTAGGATTTTCATTGCTCAAATAAACAAAGATTGTTTATCATTGTAGATTGCATCTTAGGAATTTCAGATCATCATTACGTAGTGAACCTTTGAAAGGCAAACTCTAAACAAGATCAACTTTAAAATGAATTTCAATGAACCTAACAACGCTTTGGAACTTAACGCAACATATCTAGAGGTCTAGGCTAGTGACATGTTCCGGCGTCATTAAAAATAGTGGCTATCATTTTTATTGAAGGTTGGGTGGTTCCTCCTCCTTGATACGACAAGTACTAGCACGAACTTGTGCTCCCTGTACTGTTGTGTATATATTGGGAGACCACAATAGGCTCAAATCCTTTATCCATAGGAAACTGGGTCTACCACCTTATTGATCGCAATGCACTAAACACAACATTTGGGAAGATTGATTGCCATACATAAGTCCTTGGTAATTTCTATTTAATTTATCACCAAGGTGTATATTGCATTTTTGCGATTGGCTTGGTAATCCCTATGTCTAGATTTTCCATAGTCACTTTCATTCCTTTTTTACTCTCTTAAAGAAAAGGTTGTTATGAAACCAGTTCACAAAAAGATAGAAAAGAGAGATCCACGCCTTAGAATTCAGCCTCTTCGAGGGGGCAACCTCCTTTACATTACATAAATGAACAATTCTTGGATGATACAAATGAAAATACCTCCTTTATATATATAGGAGTCTAAGTGGTCCCAATACAATCAAAGCCTACATAACAATAATATTGTAGGGCACAACAGTAACAATGGTGGGCTTCTATGTGGCATAATAGTAACAATATGGGCACTACATGGGTACATCAATATAATAAGTGGGTTATACTAATAACAATAAGGGGTTACACTAGTAGTATAGGGGCCTAACATGCCCCTCTCCTTCAAAAAGCGTTGTCCTCAACGCTTGAGTAGTTCTTGATGCTTCTATATAAAATTCTTGTCCTCCCATGTGGAATATTCAGCGGGTAAGTTCTTCCACTTGATGAGATACTCTGAAATTGATCGATTTCGTAGCTGTCGGGTTCTTGTTTCTATGACTGCTCCAGGTTCCAATATGATTTTTCCTTCCTCTTCAATTTCTGGCAATATTGCTTGAATTGGGATCTTTTGCAACTTTTGAATAAGACGCCATACTTCTTCGTTCTTCTTCCATTCATCCTTTGCTTCGTTTATCCAATTTGGTTGGATAATATAAATAGCACAAAACAATGCTTCCACATCCTCATCCTTGAAGCGTCTTCCCATTCGGTAAGGTCGCCATTTTTTAAGTGCATGTAGTATTGCCAACATTTCCTTCTCATAAATAGCTTGCTTGAGATGTAGCAGTAAAAATACCCAATCACTCACATCAAAACATTTTTCACTACGATGTTGATCTACCTGTTGCTTCATTTGATTTTGCACCGAAGTGGCGTTATCCTTTAAAAGTTGGAGAACTTGCTGTTGATGCTCGATATGATCTTTCTCTACTTGAACCTTTTTCTTCTTGATATGTCCTTCTATCTTTTGAGGAGTGGTAATTTCTTCCAGTCCTTTACAAGATATGGTCGGATTCATTTCTTGATGCTCGATGTGATCTCTCACTTCTTGAACATTTTTCTTCTTGATGTGTCCTTCTATCTTGATAGTTTGAGGAGTGGTAATTTCATCCATTGAATTACAAGATATGGTTGGATTCATTTCTTCTTTCTCGATGTGGTCTTTCACTTCTTGCACCTTTTTCTTCTTGATATGTCCTTCTATCTTGAGAGTTTGAGGAGTGGTAATTCTTGCCAAGGCTTTACAAGATATGGTTTGATTCATTTCTTCTTTCTCTGGGGTGGTGTCTTGACGTATATCCTCTTCTTTTGATGTTTCTTGATCCTTTTCTTCCTCCTCTTCATATTCTATGTAAAATAATTTCTTCTCAGCACACCTATGACCTTTAGTGCATTTGCTATCACAATTGTAACAAAGCCCTTTTTCTCTTTTTTCTTCCAATTGTTGTGGTGTAACCCTTGTAGGTTGTGGAAGGTTGGGAGAAACAACACTTCCATCTTTATAGTTGTGAGGGGTATGCTTCCTGGTTTCCATAATTTTGCTTTCCATTATGTCACAAAGCCCTTTTTCTCTTTCCAATTGTTGTGTTGTTGCTCTAAAGAAGGTGTTGCTCTTTATATCCTCATAATGTGCTATCATTTCCTCCGTGAAAATTGACCACGTAACAAGTTTTTTACGACAACAAAGCCCTTTGTACCATAAAAGTTGATCTGGTTCTAAATATGAAGATGCAATACATACCTTTTGTAACAGCTGTACACTATGTATATCAAAATATTGCTCCATCTGAAGTATCCAATTTACCGGATCCTTGCCATCAAACTTCCTCATCTTGCTTTTTCTTGATTTTAGGAGCTCTACCTTGAAACGACTGTAACTCTGTACTTTCAGATCTTTAAGTTCTGAACTTGTGATCTGTAGTAGCCCTCTGTGTCCTCTTTCCAATGCCACAAGTCTGATCCAAATTGGATTCTCCAAGAAAAAGTTATGCACAATCTCCCGCAGTGACCTTCTTACGAAATTTCAATCCGATGCTCAGAAAGAAAGTTATGACGATTTTCCCCAGGTCACCTGTTTTGAGTGTAATTCAGGAGTCTGCAAAAAGACCAACTTCCGCAGATCATATCTCCGAAAATATCACGCAAAAAGATCTGAAATTTGGACCCAAGGTTCAGCGCTAATTCTTCTCAAATGGGTTTTTTTTTCAACTTCTGAAACGTCACAGAGAAAAAGTTATAGCGAAAATGCCACGATGACCTGTTTGGAGCAGCGAAACCCTAGAATCCAAAGCTCTGATACCAAATGTTATGAAACCAGTTCACAAAAAGATAGAAAAGAGAGATCCACGCCTTAGAATTCAGCCTCTTTGAGGGGGCAACCTCCTTTACATTACATAAATGAACAATTCTTGGATGATACAAATGAAAATACCTCCTTTATATATATAGGAGTCTAAGTGGTCCCAATACAATCAAAGCCTACATAACAATAATATTGTAGGGCACAACAGTAACAATGGTGGGCTTCTATGTGGCATAATAGTAACAATATGGGCACTACATGGGTACATCAATATAATAAGTGGGTTATACTAATAACAATAAGGGGTTACACTAGTAGTATAGGGGCCTAACAAAGGTCCATCTGAGCACTTGTCCTTTCAGGCTCATTAAAAATCGAAGGAGACTAGAGTCACCTTTAACTTTTTCTCGACTCTTAAAAACTGAAAAAGCAAAGTTGTGTCCAAGCATCATTAAAATTAATTGAATTCAAAATAACATCATTTTCCCATTAATTTTGAGTTGATCAAGTAATCTGCTATCGTGGAAGAAATTCAATCAAAACCCTGTCGTTCGCGGAGATTAATGAGTCAATCGCCTTTGCCTTTGGAAGCGAAGCCAATCTAGACAAAGTGGTCTCATTTAACTGAGTCTAGTTCATCTGGTTTATTTGAAACTTTTGTTTCAACATCTTCAGAGACTCTAGTTACTCCGATTATTTCTGGTACATCTGCCTTCAAAGAGGAAGTTCCGCAGTTACAAGAGGAAATTAGAACTGGTCCTAGTGTAGCTGTAAACACTTTTGTATCTGAAACAACTGCATCTAGAGTTGATCCAGAACCCATCTCAGTTCAAACCGAGGCTACATTTGAATGAGTAGTTGTTCAACAACCTCCCTTTGAGACTAAAGTTCATTTACCTGAACATCTGGACTTTGAGTTTCAGTATTCAGAAGGTGTCACCCCTCCAATATCTGTCACAACAGAAGCTATACCTTCTTCGAATCCAGAAATCTTGTATGAACCTGACAGTCTACCTCTTCCACCTGGTCTGATTGCTACAGAGGAGATAGTAGAGGATCTCCCATCTAGTAGCTTGTTTCATTTTGTAACTGGGATTCATTTGTATCCTTCTACTCCTGAGTTTGGTTCTTTTAATCCTACGCCATCGCAAGTTCTTGTCGAATCGCTTGGAGAGCTTTTGGATAAGCTAACCATGTCTGAGCAACCATCAACATCTAGGAATGTGTCATCTGATGCAACTGCAGTAGAATCTCCTGCTACTATTCCTACAATGTTTTCTGGTACACCTGAGTCATATTTATATGGTACACCATCCGTTCCAGCTGGTTATCAATCACTAGCTGGAGTCCACTCAGGGGCTGCTTCGGCGCCATGGTCTGCTTCCATTTATTCATCCGGACTCCCATCTAGTTTTTCTTATGTTGAAACTCAACCATTTGATCCTGCATATCAGTATCAATATGGGAAATCCAGTCATCAAAGACCGATATATCCTTTAAACACTGGACTGCCACCATATGGAGAGCAGTATGCCTATTCACCGTTTCCTCCCTTTTCTGGGGGACAACCATATGAGAGTTTTCAACAATATTCAGGTCAAACTAGAATTACATCTAGTGGTTGGATACCAATACTGCCAGAACAACCAAGGGTTGTATATCCAACGCAACTGATCCAACCTGTGTCAAATGTTACCACTACACCTGTCATTATGACTGTGTCACAAACACAAGCATAGCCTGTTGTGTCTCAACCTCAACCTGCTCCTTCTTCCTCGCAACCTCAAGTTTTGAGGCAGAAGACTCAAGTCTCTCAGGTTGTGATACAACAACCACTTGTCTCTACGGGTCAACCGCAACCTTAGGTTAGTGCTCCTTTATCTGGAATGACTCAGGCACAAACGGGTATTGTCAATACGAAACTTGGTTAATCTTTTGGTACTAGGCAACAAAAAATGGTCCAACAACCATGGCCGGCACAATAATAACAACCACAATTCCAGCAAACCCAACCTCAGTTTGGTCAATATCAAGCCTACCGAGGATGTGGACAACAAGGCTTTGTAGGTTATGGATAGCCACGTTTTCAAACCGGTTATCAACAAGCACCCTATACTGGTTATGTCCAACAACCTTATCAAGGTTACTAGCAATAGATGCCTTATGCTGGTATGCAAATACCTATTGCTCAGGCGATTCCATCTTATCCTAGGTATGCTCCACCCAACCTAAATCAGCAGTTTCCTTTTGTAGCAACTCTAGAACTACCAGATTTGAACCGACTCACGAATGATCCAATTGCATACGCCCCTTGGTGGCTGGTGATTCCTCATAAACTTCCCTCTGATATTCCTAAGTTTAATGGAAATCCAGGTGAAGACCCATTGAATCACGTAATGAATTTTCATTTATGGTGTTCATCTAACACTCTGAATGATGATTCGATTAGAATTTGCCTTTTTTAGAGAACGCTTATTGGTCTAGCAATGAAATGGTATATTTAATTACCTAGAGCTTCATTTGATAACTTCACCATCCTGGCCACTACCTTTCCAACCCACTTTCAGTTACCCCTCAGGTACGAAACTAGAATAGAACTCCTTACCAATTTTAAACAGACCACATCCACTCACATATCTGATCATATTCATGAGTGGTGGTGTTGTCGTTGAATGGTAAAGACGTATGTTCCTAATCATCTTTTAGCTGAGTGGTTTATTAAGTCCTTATTGCCATCTATCACTAAGGACGTGGTGAAAGGAGGAGTTGTCACAGAATAGCAAGTCATTGCTCGTGCCCAATATTTAGATTTGATCTATACACAATCTGGCACACTCTATGACAAAATTCCTGATGCTCCTAGACCAGATTTTTCCGTTCCACCTCCTCCTAAATCGAGTAGGGACTCTCATGCTGGTGACGGTGTGATCGGTTCCTCAAGCACGCAAACCGCAAATGCAAATGAAAATTCTCTTGCCTCGGAGATTAATGTTGTGTCATCTGAAAAAGGAAAAAATATGAAGCAACTAGGGGGAAAGAAGAAAGGGAAAAATAATAAGAATAAACAGGAGAATTCCACTCCTGAAAAAATCATCTGAAAACCCTACTACGGCAAGGAAACCTCCTCTTTATCGATGTTTGATATGTAATGAGGAGCATCTTATGAGATATTTCCCACATCGATATGAGGTTTCAAAGATTTTGAAAGCTTCGAATACCTCAGTGGTGTTGACTGATCTGTTTGCGAACCCAGAAACGCATATGGTTACTACCGATAATGCTTCCACATCCCAAGTGCTTATGCTATCCATCGCAAACAAGCAAAATGATGTTTTGGTATTGATAAGGAGTAAAGATTATGGGAATCCATCGTCGTCGAAAAAGTAGCTACTGATGAACCTAGTGGTTCGACAATGACTTCGCTAGAAGTTGTTCCACCCATTATTCTTGAATTAACTATTAAGCTGCCAAAGGGAGTCGTACATAAATCGACATTTAATCCTCGTGCTTGAGCTGCTCAGAATTATAATATAGTGGAGGATCTGGCTCAATCACCATCCGCTATGTCGACACTTGAGGTATTGCAAAATTGTCCCTCCCAAAAGTAGGCTTTGTTATCAGCAATAGGTGGGATTGATCCAATGGATTCCAATCTGGTGGTCTTTAATCATAATGGATATACACCACAATTACCAGCCCAACTCGCTTTCCTTATACAGGTAAAAGCCCTCAATAAAAATGTTCATCGAACCATCATTGATGAGGGGGCATCTACCTGTATTATGTCAATGAGTTGTTGGAAAACTCTTGGTTCACCACCCTTGTCATGATCACCAACAACATTAAAAGCATTTGATGGAAGAACGTACACTCCATATGGGATTTTAAGTAGCTTGCAAGTTGAACTGGGGGAAAAATAGTAGATATTGAAGTCGAGGTCATTGATGGACTCCTTGATTACAATATTTTACTGGGAAGGCCCTGGGTTTATGCTATGGATGCCATTGTGTCTACATATTTTCAAATGATTGCATTTCCCTTCAAAGGTGGAATCACAGTCATTGACCAACTAGCCTTTTTTTCTAATAGTTCACAAGCTACTGGAAGCATTCCATTGATCCATGGAAGTTCACAATCGCTTCAAAATGTTGGAGTAGGTCTCCTAAAAGACCCTTCCTTGATGGGTACTTTTTCCCTCCCATCTCCATTTGGTTTCGCGGAAGTGGCCACAGTGGAAACCTACCACATGATCTCTTCTACATCATCTGAGTTTAAGAAGAGTTCTGACTATTTTGATAGTGAGGATCATTGTGAGGCATTGTTGCCAAGCCCCATCGAATCTTTGTAGAAATCAATCTTCTGGGCTTGTGCGGCAAACCCGAATCTGCACTCAATGAGTGTTTGGGTAGACAGGTCTTTAGAATATGGTACCTCTTCTAATCCTTGGTCTCGTATACATTCTATAGACGAAGGAATCATCCAATCAATGATGATAGGAGAGATGCCATGGGAAGATTATCATCATCATTCCCACCTTCGAGATGACAATGAAGATTATTCAAACGACCTCAATCACCCTTCAATTGTTGATTTTTTATTAAATTCTATAAATACAGTAGATTCCGAGCGAAATCTATCCAACATTGAAGAAACTATTGCCATTAATATTTCGACCAAAACTAATGTTGTAGAGAATATTCACGTTGGCAAATCTTGTTCTCCATCAGAAATCAAAAGTTACTGTGCTCTTTTTCACGAATTCGGAGATGTCTTTGCATGGTCATATGAAGAAATGCGAGGCATTAACTTGAGCATTGTTGAACATGAGATCAATATGTATCTTGATGTCAAACTAGTACGACAACGGCTTCAACCTTTTCATCCAAAGAAAGCCACTTCCATTAAAGCAGAAGTTGAAAAAAAATTGCGTGCTAGCTTCATTTACCCTGTACCTCTCACTGATTGGGTATTGAATATTGTTCTTGTGATGGAAAAACAAGGAATGATAATAGTGTGCATTGATTATAGTGATGTAATCAAGCATGTTCGAAGGACAACTATCCTACACCCTTCATCGACCAAATAATTGATGAATGTGCTAGATGCAAAATCTTTTCATTCATGGATGGATTTTTTGGATACAATCAAATCAATATCCACCCACAGGACCAGTCAAAAACTGTATTTATATGTCTGTGGGGCACATTCACATATCGTAAATTACCTTTTGGTTTGAAGAACACAGGGGAAACATTTCAGAGGGTAATGAATTACGCCTTCCATGACATCAAACACATCGTTCAATCGTATCTCGACGATCTGCCTGCTCATTTACGAAAATGGATTGATCATCCGCAACATTTGAGAGCCATATTTCTACGTTGTCGACACTACAAGATACGACTCAATCCCCACAAATGTGTGTTTTGTGTTGGTTCTGGTTGATTGCTTGGTTTTGTAGTTTCAAAGGATGGAATTCAACTCGATCCATTAAAGGTTTAGACAATTTTTGACATGCCTCCACCTTCAAATTTTCTTCAGATCCAGAGACTCCAAGGGAAGGCTAACTTTCTGAGGAGGTTCATTCCAAATTACGCTGAACTTACCAAAGGTTATACATGTCTTTTAAAGAAAGGGGTACCATTCCATTGGGATCAGGTTTCACAAGCTTCCTTTGATGCTCTCAAAGATTCCCTGATAAAAGCATCATTAATGTATGCCCCTGACTATCAAAAAGACTTTTACCTATATATCGTCACTGTAGATACAACCATTGGAATGGTTTAGTGCAAGAAAATGATGGAATTGAACATCCTATATATTATTTAAGTCATAATCTTAATGATCTAGAAAGAAAGTACTCTTATGTTGAAAAGTTCGCTTTAGCAGCTGTTCAAGTCATACAGAGATTTCAACACTATATACTCCTTCACAAAACTACCATTGTGTCAGATTGAAACCCTATGACTTACATTCTATCACGTCAATTGCTAGGGGGCAAATATTCCAAATGGATAGTCATCTTGCAGGAGTTTGATTTGGAATTCATCAAATCCAAATCCAAGAAGTATTTCGTCTTTGCAGATTTAATTTACGAACTTCCCTCGTTGTTATAGACATATTTGGGCACTGCAACCCCAATCACATATGTCCATAAACCAAGGGCTTCTAAGTCCCTAAAAGTGTTGTTTCATACCCAAAAGGAGCAAAGTCAGTTGATTACATCATCTCCCAGAAGTTTTCCATCAAAAACCACTCAGAACTGGTTAAAGCAGGACCATACAGACTGCCCAGTGCAAAGGGTGCGATGCATCTCACCTGCCACATGTAAAAAGTGTGATGCATATTGGAAAGCCCTTCTGTAGGGTGCGATGAGCGAGAGCAGACAAATGGCACAAGAAGTTTGCTAGGTGGAAACCCAGAGAATCTTCTAGAAGCTGTTCATTTGACACTTGCCTCTCTGAGTTTGCCCAGGGATGAGTAAGAGATCTAAAATCTCCAAGTGGAACCAATAATTACTAGAGAGATGACACTAATCAAAATCCCAAAAGCTGACTCACCTCCCTGCAAATATCTTTAAATGGATCCCTCATCCAAGAGATCCAAAGGCTAGAATTGGGTAATTAGCAAAGAGGTGCTGCTGCTTTCTCTTTGAAGACATTGTTGGGTGATCTTGCCTTGTGTGAGGTGAAGAGGGCTTTCAAGCTGGGAGGATGATGCTGGATCAGACCAAGTGGTTGTAATCCTCTCTTCTACGAATTTTTCTAATAAAGCTATTTGAGTTTTCCTCCATATTCTTGTGTATCTCTGAATACTGTGTTTGTTATATGCATTTGTATGGTCAATATATATCTGATCCTATATTGTTTACAGTGAAAGATATCTATGCTTTGATGGTATTATGCTGTTGTGAATCTACAGGTGCTCTTTGAAGCTGGACAAGTAAGGAAGTAGTGGTGAGATTCTGTCAAAGGGGAAAGGAAACAAGCAAGGAGCCAAGCGGAAGACTAAGGTTGGTACTCTCTGCTTCTTTCCCATCTCTCTCTCGTAAAGGAAAAACAAGTGACTTTAATCTGTTTGTTTCTAAGATAGCTACCTGTCTTAGTGGGACTAGCAGCTCTGAATAGACACTAGATTTCCCGATAACAAAATGGTGACTCCGCTGGGGAGCGATTAGTTTGATTGCTTGTCTCTATTTGTTTGATTCATAAACCACAGATGGAGCCTGAAGTCAAGCCAGCTAGCCTTCGAACTGCATTTGCTATGCAAGTGCAAAGTAGATCAACGCTGCTTCAGTCAATCTCTGGGTTTGTTTATGAACTGAACAATTGACTTGAAAACATCCTAAGTGCCCTAGAGGTAGCTTGAGTAACCTCATTAGATCAGCCCTATACTTTGTAGTTACTGACTATCATTTTCTCGGCCTAAATCCCTGGACTAAACTGCAAACTATGACCAAAAACCAAGTTAAAGTCTCGTTCCTTGACCATCGTACCCTCTCCTTTAGGAAATCTGGATGCATTGCACCTCCCATGTGCAGTAGGTGGGATGCATCCCTGTTTCCCTGTGTTACAGGTGCGATGATCAGACAAGACTAGATCTGCCTCCAGATTTTGGTTTTTTCTTCACTGTCTTCAGTTTTATTCAGGAGTTTTGTTGTCTGTGATTAGTAGACCACTATTGAAACCCCATTTATTTGCATCATCCAACCTCCATTTTACAAAGAATTGTGAATGTTTTTATGTATTGTGCACCCTTTACAGTTCTCTTTTACAAAGAAGTAGCTTAATCGAACTGTCGTCTTTTGATTTGGAAGTGTTGCAAGTGTCGCAAGTGTCGTTTTTAGTCAAAGAAAAGAATGCTTCTCTTTTTGATAGTAGATTACACTGTTACTCTTGTATTTGATCTGGATTTATAAGTATTTCAAGTGTCGAAAGCAGTTTTCGATTCAAAATCGTAAAGTGTCATCTTGTCTCTTTTTCGTTTCTTGAAAAGAAAATCGTTAGTACTGTCGCTTTGAAAGAAGAGATAATTCAGATTTGTATTTAGAATTATTTTTGTTATTCACACATTAAGAAAGCAGAAAACAAATACATGCATGTGCATTTTCATTTAGATTGCTTTTTGATTTTGATTTAGGACAGTGCATCTAATGTGTGCTCTTTGCTCTATGTTGAAAGGATTTCATTTCTCTTTCCTTAGTAGTTAGGATTTTCATTGCAAAAAGAATATTAAACGAATGTTTATCATCTTAGATTCCTTTTTAGGAATTGTATATCTACATCACATGGTGAACCTGAAAGGAAAATTTCTTAAGAAAGATCAACTGTAAAATAAATTTAATGAACATAAAAATGCTTTGGAACCTAACACACAACATCTAGAAGTCTAGGCTAGAGACGTATTCCGGTGTCGTAAAACCTGGTAACTGTCGCTTTCATCGTAGGTTGGGTAATTCCTCCTCTTTGAGACGATAAGTGCCAGTATGGACTTGTGCTCCCACGTACCATCGAGTATATATTGGGATACCATAATAGGCTATATCCTTTATCCTTAGGAAGCCGTGTCTGCCGCTCTATCGATCGCAATGCACGGAACACAACATTCGGGAAGATTGACTGCCATATCGTAAAAAGTATTCTGCAGTTTTGCGATTGGTTTGGTAATCCCTCTGTCTAGATTTCTAGAGTAGTCTCTTTCATTCCTTTTTAGACTCCTTAAAGGAAAAGGTACATCTGAGCACTTGTCACTTCAGGCTCATTAAAAATCGAAGGTGACTAGAGTCATCTTTAGCTTTTTTTCGACTCTTAAAAATTGAAAAAGCAAGCTGTGTCAAAGCGTCTAAAATTTATTTTAATCGAAATAACATCATTGTTCCCTCGTTGGTCTTAGGTTGAGAAGATGGAGTCCACCAACCAAGGATTTCCCCTTGGGGGAAGTCCTAGTCCTTTCTCCTCTTGGGGAGATGTTGGTGCACCTCATATGGCCACATTGTCCCTTCCAGGACTGACAATTGGTCTGCCGGTATGGCTTTTCTCGACCTCTGTCGTTCAAAGCACCATGATTCCTAAACAATCAAATCAGCAACTAGATGATACCAGAGTTCCCCCCCAACCTTCTAATTTGTTTGTCTCTCCCTCTCCTTCTTCCTCTTCGCTTGGTGAAGATAGTAAAACTAAAAACCAAGTGACTGAGAAGAAGAAGAAGGAGCCAACGGTAAAAAGGGGCAACTGTGCATTGTTTAGCGAAAATCCACACACTGCACTGTCCAAACCTAAATCTCCATGTGTCATCTGCAAAGGAGACCACTATCACCGAGATTGTCCTTGCATCCCATGGATCCTAAGGGACTAGTCTCCTCGCTTGCACAATCCAGTGTTGTCAACCTCTGACAATCATGTTGAAAGTACACCGTCAACTAGTGAAAGCGAAGTCACCGGACAAAAAGGGAAATCCAAATTTCCCTGCAAACTGTGTGAAGGCGATCATGCCCTTCATTGTTGTCCCTTCCTGGATGAAGCTAAAAGTGTCTTTGATAATCGTCCTGCATCACCGCGGTGACTCCCTCCTGGATACAAGAAACTCTTGCCGAATCCATTGCTAGTTGAAAATCCGACTGACCCACCTTTGGAGTCGGTCAAAGCATCTATCATTGAAGATAAACCCTCTGAGTCCACATTGGACCAAATTCAACAAGTCGAGATGGCAGTCAACCCCATCTTGACTTCAGAAGATTTACCTTCAGATGATACAGTCACTGAAGAGAATGAGAACAACACTGTTCAAATTCTTTTCGTAAACACAGACTCCAATGAACATGGGGGAAATCTGCCCATTCCTTTACCGCAGGAAGGAAATTCGTCGGAGTTGTATTTGGCCGTTTATTCGGTCCCACCTCCAAGAAACCTAGTCATTTCCTTCAATTGGAATCTACTAGGCAGACCCCGTTTACCATCTAACATACCATTTCGAATCATAGTACAAACTTATAAAATGGTCATGGTTGGTACCATCATAGATGAAGGGCCTTATGTGAGTATCCTTTCCTCAACTACTTGGAAAGCTCTTGGTTTTCCATCACTTTTTCCTGAGATGCAAAATCTGACAGGCTTCGATAAAGGAACCAATTGACCTTTAGGGATCCTTCCAAGTTTTCCTATAACTTTGAGAAGGAAAACCATTTATCTGAACGTAATGCTAGCCCAAGGACCTTTAGATTACAAGCTACTCCTTGGACGCGACTACATTTATAGCATGGGAGCCATCATCTCCTCACTCTTTCAAGTAATGTGTTTTCCACATGAAGGTGGAGTGGTCCAACTCGTAGACCAGCTTTCATTCCCCGGTTCACACATAGCTAATAGTAAAATGCCATCCTTAACAGGTCTTTTTTCACAAGGAATGTATCATTAATCTCCAATCCATCCACCTAATGGCGTGAGTGATTCGGTGGTCAAGACTGAAACCCAGGGGGCATGCACCCTGGCCTACTTCGGCAGGAAAACTTCAATTATAGGGTAGGTTTCTGCGGAGGATATATGACTGGTCTGACACACCCATCCATTTAGGAAAATGGGATTAGACCAGAATAAGATACCTCTGTTAGAAGGTAGGCCTTTCCTGATAGAACAAATGTTTTGTCTGCAAATTGAAGGGTAACCTGAAAAGGTAGGCCTTTCCTGATAGAACAAGTGTTTTATCTGCAAATTGAGGGGTAACATTGGAAACTCTACTTTGCTATACCTGGGGGCATGCAAACTTTTTGCGTGAAAGTGAAAAGCGACCATTTATTTTCTTAGTTTGTAGGTTCTTAACCCTTTAAACTCGTAGGATTGGTCATTCCTAGCTTACATAATAAAAGGAGTCGAAGCATAATTTTGAATTGTGCAAGCTCCCTAAAAAATGAACCTATCGATGAGACATCCTTATTATATGACTGACACGAGCAATTTTACGCGAATCTCAAGCTTGTTAAAAATTAAACCTAGCAATGAGCATATGTTCCACCAGAGTTTAAGCTCATTAAAAAATGAACCCACCTCCGGTAAATAACTATCATGAATGCATTATCATCAGCTTTTGAGCCTTGATCATGTTCTTACCATCACCTCCACTCTGTTATTGCCGATCATTCGCCTCCATTTGATTGTTTACCCCTTTTTGAGGAACATCTGCGACGAGTGATGCTATTAGCCACCTTTTTACACTGTCGTGATTGGAAAGTTCCAAACCTTACCTGGAACCAGCTGCTATCTGAAAACATCACTCGTTCCTCAAAAAACGAGTCTCCTTTAAGCTCTTTTCATATGACTCATAAAATATGAAAAGATTGCCATGCGATTGGGCTCTCCAGCTCATTAAAGTGATTAGAAGTGTTATCCCTCCTCTAGATTTTAATCTTTTTGGATGTGAGGGATTATTACACAAAAACATCGAGCATTTGTCTTATTCGGCTCGTTAAAACTATCGAAAAGTCACCCCTTTCGCATTGTTTTATACTTTTTTGGACTTAAGGGATTATATTATGAAAAAGGAATATTGGAGTCTCCTTTCCGTCTTTTTTCAGACTCTCTAAAATTGAAAAGGACCGAGTTATCCTTGTCATTAAACTCGTTAAAACAATAGCGACAAACTTGTCCATTCAGACAAGAGCGAGTTTCACTATTGCTAGGCTCGTTAAAACATAGCAACGGGTTTTCCCGAAGGGAAAATTATAGAACAAGCATATGTTATCCTCCTCAAGCTTGAAAAAGATAAAGAGGTACTGGTCAGAAATGACTGGGGAAAATTGGGAAGAAAACTTGAAGAAACTTTATTGGTAGCAGGTCGCTCTTGAACATGACACTTTCACTCCATCACCATGATTGAGTCGGGTTGGGTTATTCTGTTCACCAGTCATATCACCATTGGTCCACCGTACGATCCACTTTTCAAGTTAACGCTACCAATCCATTTTAGTGTCGCCGATATGTTCAAGAGAAGTCGCTCAGAGAATTCACCTACCCAGCTCGTGTCTCGTCCGCTACAATACGTTCACACTTCATTCTTTCATGACTGCCACCCTGAACCTTGTATCATCAGATCGTTTTCACATCTACAAAATCATTTTCTCCGTTCCGTGTCGTAGATGTTGGATCCGTTAATGCCCTCCTATGACTGGTCACTTCTTGTCGACATCAGCGCATTATCCAAGAAGCCGACCTAGAGACAACCCTTTCAGTACTTTGAAGCTTGCATGCCTCAATGGCAAGTTTCTCACTTCCGGTGATAGGTTTACACTAATGGCCTTCGACCGAAATATTTTGTGTGGTGTTCAACATCAACTCATGTATTTGCACCACGTGAATTGTACTGCAGTACCTTGAGGGTCATCATCATTATCGGTGATTCCTCTCGCGCCTATTAACAACTCACATCATTGGTTGGTAATCAGGTGATGTCCTTCCATGTTCGACATCAGAACATATTTTCACATGGATCGGCTCGTACTTTCGGGCGAAGATTGGATGAGTTTTGAAGACCCCAGATCTATTTTCATCCATCCGAGCTGCGATATAATCAGGAAAATAAAGACATCAAATGTACATCATTGCTACACAGATAATCATCCAAACTAAGGGATGATGGCTCTACCAGAATCATCAGTCTGCAAACAGACGGTTGTCTGTCCTATGTACATGAAAATGATTTTATCAAGCTGAGCATGGGAATGCCTACCTCAGCTAGATCATGAAAATATTATGAAGATAATGTATTGTATTGTATCTTATTACAGGTCACCTTCTAGTGTGAAAAACCTCGAATCCTCATTATAAAGAATTTCGCTTGACATCAAAAGATTTACAACCTCATGCTTTAGGGGGCAACTGTTATAGACATATTTGGGCACTGCAACCCTAATCACATATGTCCATAAACCAAGGGCTTCTAAGTCCCTAAAAGTGTTGTTTCATACCATAAAGGAGCAAGGTCAGCTGATTACATCATCTCCCAGAAGTTTTCCATCAAAATGCACTCATAATTGGTCAAAGTAGGACCATATAGACTGCCCAGTGCAAAGGGTGCGATGCATCTCACCTGCCAATGCAAAAAGTTTGATGCATACTGGAAAGCCCTTCTGTAGGGTGCGATGAGTAAGAGCAGACAAATGGCACAAGCAGTTTGCTAGGTGGAAACCCAGAGAATCTTCTAGAAGCTGCTCATTTGACACTTGACTCTCTGAGTTCGCCCAGGGATGAGTAAGAGATCTAAAATCTCCAAGTGGAACCAAGAATTACTAGAGAGATGACCCTAATCAAAATCCCAGAAGCTGACTCACCCCCCTGCAAATATTTATAAATGGATCCCTCATCCAAGAGATCCAAAGGTTGGAATTGGGTAATTTGCAAAGAGGTGCTGCTAGTTTCTCTTTGAAGACATTGTTGGGTGATCTTGCTTTGTGTGAGGTGAAGAGGGCTTACAAGTTGGGAGGATGATGTTGGTTCAGACCAAGTGGTTGTAATCCTCTCTTCTATGACTTTTACTAATAAAGCTATTTGAGTTTTCCTCCATATTCTTGTGTATCTCTGAATATTGTGTTTGTTATATGCATTTGTACGGTCAATATATATCTGATCTATATTGTTTACAGTGAAAGATATCTATGCTTTGATGGTATTATGCTGTTGTGAATCTAAAGGTGCTCTTTGAAGCTGGACAAGCAAGGAAGCAGTGGCAAGATTCTGCCAAAGGGGAAAGGAAACAAGCAAGGAGCCAAGTGGAAGACTGAGGTTGGTACTCTCTACTTCTTTCCCATCTCTCTCTCATAAAGGAAAAACAAGTGACTTTAATCTATTTGTTTCTAAGATAGCTACCCATCTTAGTGGGACTAGTAGCTCTAAATAGACACTAGATTTCCTGATAACACTCATCCTCCAACGATTTAACATTAGAAGCATTAATTGTGGATGAGAGTCTATTTCTGATATCGTCCAGTGATCCGTGGTACGAGGATATACTGATCTATCTCCAGACCCAAACTTTTAGGCCTAACACCTCTCGCTTTGAATAGTAACATACTCGATACCAAGCCAAATATTATCTGATCGTTGGTGATACACTTTATCATCATGGTGTTGATACGGTTTTACGAAGGTGCCTCACGCATGAGGAGGCCAAAAAAGTTTTGAATGATTGTCACTCAGGTGCTTGTGGGGGGCATCTATCTGGTTATGCTACTGCACAAAATATCTTACGAGCTGGTTACTTCCGGCCTACCATATTCAAAGATTGTATACTTGCACTTAGAAGTTGCCATGCCTGTCAGATTTTCAATCGCAAAACAAGATTACCACCTACACCACTACATCCAGTCATTGCTATTGGGCCATTCACTAAATGAGGCATTGATTTCATGACATGTAACCCCACCTCAGCCCGGGGGCATGGGTATATTATAGTCATTGTCGACTACTTTACAAAATGGGCCAAGGCGATGCCTACATTGAACAACAGCGGCGAAACGACCGCACTCTTTTTTTTTCAATCATGTAGTTTCTAGATTTGGTGTTCCACAGGCTATAGTCACAGATCATGGGTCACATTTTCGCAATCACATGATGATCAAATTAACTACCAAGTTAGGATTGTCCCATGACAGTTCTACTCCATATTATCTACAGGCTAACAGACAAGTTGAGGCAATCAACAAAGTCCTTAAGTGCATGCTGCAAAGAATGATTGGAATCCAATAATGGAATTGGCATTTAATCCTGTACTCAACTCTGTGGGCATATAGGACTTCGGTGAGAAATGTGACCGGATTTATGCCCTTTCAATTGGTGTATGGTCTAGAAGCAGTCTTACCAATTCAGTGCAAAATCTCATCCCTCAAGCTTGCAATCGACCTGCTTCCTGAAACTTTTGAAGAAGAAGCCTGTTTCTTGGAATTAATCCATCTAGATGAAACCCGTCGTGATGCTGCTTTGGCTAACGAAGCACATAAGAAATGTATCAAGGCACAATATGACAAAAATGTTAAGCCTCGTGTCTTCTCAGAAGGTGACCTAGTCTTTCTTTATGATTAGGACTTTGACAAATTAGGAGCAGGTAAATTTGAACCATTATGGATGGGCCTTACATCATTAAACATGTATTGACAAAAGGAGCCTACGAGCTAGTCAATTATGATGGGATTCCACTGTCGCAGCCCCGAAACAGGTTGTATCTTAAACGCTCCTATGCTTGATTAAGTGTAGTAAACTCATTGTACATATGCTTTTATTGCATTTTTGAGTGTTTTATTTTAGAGTTGTCATTTTGGTTAGGTAATCCACTTCAAATTTGTTGCAGATGTCAGACTTTTTGGAACCATGTGTTGGGTATGCCGACAGAGCTAGTCGTAGTACGCAGAACCTATCTTCTGTAGCCTGGGCCATCTTCACTCCAAGTGACGAGTTAGTGAGTTTCAGGTGGATATGTATTGGTCAATCGATGAAAAACATCGTTGAGTATAGTGCGTTGATTGAACTTTTGTCTGATGCCATTTCACATGGCATATGCCGACTCATTGTTAGGCTAGATTCACAACTCGTCATTCTACAACTTATTGGCTATTCATCGTAACCAAACTCGGAACCTAGCTATTCATCGTATGTTCCTAAGAGTTAGGATTTTGGAAAGACATTTTGATTTCATTCAATATCAACACATTTCCAGAAACTTAAACACATTGACTAATTCATTAGCAAACTATGTGTTAAATAGACATTTGCAACATATGTAAAGAAGGCATTTCACATCAAAATTTGCATTAGGATTTCATCACTTAGCCAAAATAAAAATCCAAAAATCAAAGTAGATAGTTGTTTATAGGTTTTCATAAAATGTTTTGTGTCCAAGACAAAATTGGTCATCTGACCCAGTAACTCAAAAGTGAATGTGGAAAAACATCCTAGACTAGTGATGCTGGTGATAACATGTCATTGCCTGTGCTATCATGTGTAGGAGCCCAGTCCAACGACTTAGTACATGAGTAGTATGGTGTTGTAACCTCAAAGGTAACTCATCAGTCCTGACATCCTGAATGCTGAGAGTGAGGCCCTCGATCTGATCTTGCAACACTGCCAGGGTCTCTGATATATCCAGATCCCGAAGAATGGCCCTTCCTATAGCCTCCCCTGCTGGAGCATCATCTGCTTCCCGTGGGCGTACCACTGGTCACACTGGTCCAATATCTGCACACACATATGAGTTTGTTTAGTCTTGGTAGCATCAAAAACACAAAAACAATATAAAACTGAAAAACAAAGATGTGGTCAAATCATTTTACCTATAGCACTCCACTGCTCACCAACTAGTAAAGCCAAATCCAGATCTCCTCGGAAATCCATCCCGGTATATGGATACTTTGCAAACACCATCTCTTGGTGATTGAACCACTCGAAAAAGGCATCTAAGAAGGAGATCTTTGACTGGCCATCATGTCTAGCCATAAGGTCCACCCATCTCTGCATCCATGGTTCCCTCGGTGCAGGCAATCCCAATGAAATGTTTTGAGGTTGCATCAGTGGAATTCTTTCCAAAGCAAAAGCAGCCAATATGGATCCATAACAAATTTTCTTGGTTCTTCCATTCTTTACTTTGGATAGTTGCTCTTTTATCACAAGAAGTATCACCTCACACCAATTGAACACCTTCAGTTCTAGGCATTCCAAGGCATACTGCATGTAGGATATGTTTGCTAAATGTAAAGCCACGCTGCCAGCCAATCTAGCAAAGGTAAATAAAATGGTCCTCAAAGGTCAATCAGTAACATATTGGATGTTAATCTTACCATCTCTACTGGGTTGAGATCCATCCTTGCAGAACTGAAGAATGTAATCTTTCACAGATTCGCCCCATGAGCAAATCCTAATAGTGAAAGAGGGGCACCACGCCTTGACAAACCTGTCAAAAAATAAATATCCTTGACCGTGAAAGGAATAGATTTACCTATGATCTGGAATACCTGGTCAATAGGATCCCAAGCATTGAGAAGATACTGCAACAAACTAATCTGTTGTCTCATGCTGGATATGCGGAAAAACTTCAGTAAACCACAGTTTCTTAATGCATCCACTGTGCCCTGGTCATGTAAAGCAATCATGTCCTCCTCTTCATGTTCTCATTCACGCCATGTGACAACCATCTTGATCCAACAAATATCTTAAACACAAACAATAGATGAGTTAGGATCCAATTTTGAGCAAAAACAGGTAAAAATTTGATGAAAAAACATTGTATAAAGTTGCCTTTCTGCACCCATCACACCTTGCCTTTGAGCAAGGTGAGATGCATACTGACTGTCTTGTTGGCAGCTAAGTATTCATCACACCTTTTGATACAAGCTAGGTGCGATGATTGGGGAACGAAATATTTAAACCCCTAGGGCCCAGAAAAGTGAAAAAAATTGCCCAGAATTGAGAAAAGATGGAATGAAAATCAAGAGCTTGAGGATAGCTCCTACCTGGTCCTGATGGCACAGAGAATGGTCCATATGATCTCCTGAAATCGACTGGTGAAATTTGAGGGGGAAAACCACTTCAGAGCTCCAAAATCCCAAATTTTAAATGAAATGATGAAAATGAAATGTTAAAACTACTTTTCATGTTTACTTTTCATGTACTTCAATGTAAAATGTTAGTTTTAGTTCATTTTTCATTCATATATATGTATTTCTAATCAATTTGATGGAGTTTTGAACAAGTTGAACAAGTGATGAAAGAATCTGATGTGCTAAACAGTGAGTTGGACATCTTTGACCACCAAGCAAAATTTTTGTCTTATTTTCGAGCTTTGATTCAAAAATGAAAAGAAAACTATAGAGTCCTCTTTAAACCCTTTTCAAACTCATTATACATGAAAATATTATCGAGCGCTTGTCCTTTCCAGCTCGTTAAAGTATTGGAGATGTCATCCCTCCTATATTATTTTATCCTTTTTTGGACCCGAGGGATTATTTTAAGAAAAAGAACTTATGGAGTTTTCTTTTCATCCCTTTACAAACTCTCTAAACATGAAAAGGACCGAGCTATTCTTGTCATTAAACTCGTTAAAACAATAGTGAAAAACTTGTCTATCTAGACGAGACCGAGTTTCACTATCACTAGACTCATTAAAACCTCAAATAGCAATAGGTTTGCCCGAAGGGAAAATTATAGAACATGCATATGTTATCCTCCTCAAGCTTGACAAAAACAAAGAGGTACTGGTTAGCAATGATTGGGGAAAAAGAAAAAAAAAAAAACTTGAAGAATTTATGGTAGCAAGTTGCTCTTGAACATGACACTTTCACTTCATCTCCATCATTGAGTTGGGTTGGGTTATTCCATTCACCGGTCATCATACCATTGGTCTTTCATATCATCCATATTTTGGGGTTAACACTACCAATTCATCTTAGTGTCATCGACATGTTCGAGAGAAGTCATTCAATTGAGAAATCACCATCCAGTTAATGTCTCATACACTGCAATACCTCCAACCTTCATTTTTTTATGACCGCCATTCTTGAACCTTGTGTCGTCAGTTCATTTTTACCTCCAGAAATCATTTGCTTTGTTTTGTGTTGTAGATCTGGGATACATCAAGGCCCTCCTACAACGGGTCACTTCTTGTTGACATCAGATCATTATCCAAGAATTTGACTTAGAAATAACCCTTTTAGTGCTTTGAAGCTTGCATACATCAATGGCAAGTTTCTCACTTTCGGCGACAGGTTGACATCAACAACCTTTGACCAAAATATTTTATGTGGTGTTCAACATTGGATCATGTATTCACATCACATGAATTGTACTGTAGTAACTTGAGGATCATTATCATTATCGGTGATCCCTCTCGCGTCTGTTAACAGCTCACATCATTGGCTGGTAATCAGGCGATGTCTTTCCATGTTCGACTTCAAAACATCTCTTCACATGGATTGACTTGTACATCGAGTGAAGATTGAACGAGTTTGGAGACCTCGGATCTAGTTTCATCCATCTAGGCTATAATATATTCAGGGATATAAAAACATCAAATGTACAAAGGCTCTACATAGATGGTCATCCTAATCATGGATTGTGACTCTATATCTGTAGAACCACGAGTCTGTATCTGCAGACGACTATCCGATCTATGTACATGAAATGAAATTTATAACGTTGAGCATGGGAATGCCTCTCTCAGCTAGATCATGAAAATCATATTATGATGATGTATTGTATTGTAAATTTATGCAGGTCACCTTCCAGTTTGAAACTTCGGATCCTCATGATAAAACATTTCACTCGACATGAATTTTTACGACCTCATGCTTTAGGGGGCAACTATTATAGACATATTTTGGCACATCAACACCAAACTGATATGTCGATGTATTAGGGCTCATCAACCCCTAAAAGAGTTGTTTCATACCCTAAAGGAACATAGTCATCTGAATACATCATTCCCCAAAAGTTCCATCTAAGAAACCATCCAGAAATTTCCTAAATTGAACCATACTGACTGCTCCACTGGCAAAGTGCGATGCATATTGAGTGGTACACTGCCAGGGTGCGATGCATACTATTTAGGCCTTCTATAGGGTGCGATGGGTGAGGATGGAAAAATTTCTGGGATAGTTTGTTAGTTGGTTGCTCATGGAATCTTCTAGAAACTTCTCCTATGCCACTTGCCTCTCTAAATTCGCCCAAGGATGAACAAGGGATCTAGGAAACCATCTCCAATCCCTTCTCTTGTGGAACCAATTGTAACAAGTGGAATGACACTAATCAAACCCCATGGATGACTCACACCCTTGAAAACATCTATAAATTGATCTCCAATCCAAGAGATCAGAAGGCTGGAATATTGTGAATTGCAAGGAAGTCTTGATAGTTTGTAATTGAGGAGAGAGCATTGTATTCTTGTTGGTGTGATTTTTCTATTTCATGAGGTGAAGAGGGATTGAAGCTAGGAGGATGGCATTGGATCAGACAACTGGGTTGTAATTCTCCTTTCTATTAATAAATCTCTTCAAGTTTTCTCCCATATGATTGTGCAATTGTGAATGCTATCATTTGTTCATTATATATCTAATTTTGTAATGTTTATGTTGTAATAGATCATGATGCTTTGACGATTATTTTTTGTTGTACTTGTGTAGGTACTCTTCAAGCGTGTTAAGTATGGAGAGGAGTTGCAGGATCTACCAAATGAGAGAGAGATCAAGCAAGGGATTGAGAGGAAGTTTCAGGTTGGTTCCATTATCTTTCTCTTATCTGTTACACATAGGAAAAAACATTGAATTACTTTAAACTGTTGTTTTAGGGTAGCTCCCAAACCTAGAGGGTTAGTGGTTCAACAAGACACTAATTTTCCCAGAAACACCTTCGCGATAAGATCTTCATTGTTCATCCCATTCGCTCATCTGGTTCATCCATTTGTCTAGTTAACCTTCACGATAAGACCTCATTTGTTCATCTGTGTATTCACCTTGTTCATCCATCTCATCAATTAAGCCTTCACGATAAGATCTCCACCGTTCATCTTCTGTTCGTTGATCGATCCAACGGTACCTATGCACTACTATGTCCTTACATCCTCCTTTCATTTATTTCAAACTCCGATTGCTCTTCCGCTTGAAAAATGATTTAGCTTAAGTTTCTTTGCTTACACCTTAGTATATTTTAATGCTCTTTACCTCTACAACTTAGATAGCAACCTTAGGTTAGTGATTGTTTTAGCAATTCTGCTTAGCATAGTTGTTTAGTTGGTTAGTTAGGTTATGGTGTGATTTAGCATTACATGTTGTTTTCTTCATTACTGCAGTAGAGTAGCTCTCTCTTAGAATAGGTTTTCTCTTCTTCCATCAAAGAATTAAGCTTCTTCTAACCCTATAGAGGTCTGTCTTGGAACCCCTGGGGTCTCTTGCTAGATAAACAGTGACAACAGGTAGGACCTTCACTTCTACTTGTGCATATAACACTATCACCTCCAAGTTTGTACGAACCCTGGGTTGATAAGTAAAGTTAGTAGCCCTTGGAGTTGCAACATTCTCGTTGCAATACCTAGGCTTGTCACTTTTTAGCACTGTTGTCGGGGAGGTTTCTAAGTATAATGTGATTACTGCTTTCTTCTATTTCTAGTCTCCAACTTTCTTTTCTTCTACTTCTAGTCTTCAATTTTCCTCCATTATTTCATTTCTGCAAAAGTAATATAGCTTCCTTTCTTTCATTTGTCATAATCTAATTTCATTTCCATTATGCAAGTACTTTCTAGATTTAAAGAAAATCTTAGAAAAATCAACCCAAAAACATTTCCTTTCATGCCTTGTAGGAATAGGGACAATTCAGGGAAATTCTTGTCAAATACCCACAATGAACCCCACAGTCAATCTTCTATCTTCTTCGGTGACTGTGATTTGGAAGAACCTTTAGGTGAGAAACCTTACATATTTGAAGAACCTACAGGGGAAGAGGAAGAGGAAGAACCCATTCCTACTAAACCAATGGCTGAAAAACTAATTGATAGAGGAAATAGAGAGAGAATTGAGAGTGCCTTCCCCATTAGGGAGACCAATGGGGACACTAAGATGAAGAATATAAGCCCCTTTGATCTACCTCATTTCCATGGCCTGACCACAGAGGACCCTGAAACTTTCCTATTTGAGTTTGATGTTATATGCCGAACATATGACTATACAAATGATGAGCAAAAGTTAAAACTGTTTCCATCTACATTCAAGGATGCAACATTGTGCCGGTTCATGGGTTTACCTAGAGATAACATCACAACTTCGGCTCAGATGTAGCAGACTTTTAACAACAAATATAGGGACTATTGTAGGTAAAAGGATACTAAAGAAGAGATTTTCAGGATGACCATAGGCCAGGATGAATCCTTAGAAGACTATGAAGAAATATTCCAGCTCAGTTACAAAAGGGCCAGGTGCACACTTGACCTTGAGTCACTAACGCTGCTCCTACTTAGAGGAGTAAGGGAAGATCTTCAGGATACCTTAGATATGACAGCAGGAGGATATTTCTACCAATTACCCTATGAGGATATTAAGACTATCTTTAAAATCCATTCTAGGGCAGCTAGGAAAAAGGGTAGGGGTAGTCAACCTATGGCCAATACATCATCCTCCAACTTATCCATCAAGGGTGAAATTTGAAATATGTTGGAAGATTTCAAAAGTGATATGCTAAAAACCCTTGCATTGCAATTGGATACCATGAACATCAAAAAGAAGCAAGAGGAAGCAGAGAGAGCCTTGGCCATCTTTTGTCCTAGATGCACTAGGAGGCATCCTCGGAGCGAATTTCCATTGAACTATATTAAGGTTTTCTCAGCCTGTGAAGAAAACCACTCCACAGAAAAGTGCCCTTCTTTACCTAGACTCAAAGCTGTATATCAAGGAGCTGGAGGGGTCACTGAGCAACTTTGCTACATCAACCAAAGGAGACCTCCTGGGCCTAGACCATACTAGCAAAGTATGCAAGGGTCATCCCATGCATATTACAACCCCAATCAAACCACAATTATACCTTCTTGGGTACCCCCTGCTCATCCTTCCTAGTCTACACCCCCTCCTTGGTCCTATGCATCTCAGTATCATTCCCAGCTAGCCAACCAATCATTTCAACCTTATGTTCAACCAAAACCTCAGTGGAATACCCCACTCCAGCAGTGGAGGCCCCAATTCAACAATGTTCCAACCCTATTGCCTCCACCACCTACGCAACCACAACTCCTGCACTCTGCTCCACCCAAGAAACCCCAGATGCTTGCCTAGCCAAATCTGAACGCAAACAATAGGAAAGCTCAACATGTATATAGGGGAGAGACATCATACCCAACTTATCTTGTAGAAATCCAGGAGATCAACCTAAGATTTGGGAGAATTCTCCTTGATAACCAACCTCCCTCTCCACATAGGGAGGTTGAGGAAGAAAGAAAGGAAAGAAACCTTAAAGTAAATCCACCCTTTCTTGAGAGATTAGCCCAACCACTCTAGCCTACCCTAGAAGAAACTGAACTTTTGGGAGAGTTGAAAAATCTATGTGTAAAGATCCCCCTTCTCCAGTAAATCAAAGATGTTCCCATTTATAATAAGTTGATTAAGGAGAAGTGCTTCAAGCATCTAGGAATAAGAAAAAGGGATGTCTCTATCATTAATGTCATTGGGTAGCTGTCTGACTTAATGCTGGGGTAGGAAATATGTGCAAAATATTTGGACCCTATAAGCCCTGTAGTAGATGTGCACATCAATGGCACCATTATCCCACACACTCTAATTGATCTTGGGGCTGCCATTAATGTGATGACCAAGGACACATGCTTAAGCTCAACATCCAAGGATCATTGAGGAAGACCACAATAGTTTTGCAACTTGTAGACCGTTCCACAGTCACCCCTGAGGGAATTGTGGAGGATGTGATGGTATCCGTTGACTCCTGGGAGTACCCTTCAGATTTGCTAGTTCTCCAGCCTAAGGCTATGCTTACTGGTTACCCTCTCATCCTTCGGAGACCATGGTTGGTCACAACTGATGCTTACATTAGCTATAGAGCTGGGAATATGACCATCAAGAATGGACATATGTCCAAACAGTTAGTCCTATACCCTCTTGCTCAACCTACCCTAGAGCATGATTTACCTTTATGGTTGGAGGAGGAGGAAGAAGATGAGGTCTACTCTGTGCAACTTTATGCTTTGGAAGAAACCATAGGAGAAGGACATCAAGATGAGGATGACTTAATTGAACAACTACTCCAAAGTCCAACTCCTAGTTCATTACCATTAGAAGAAGAATTAAGGGAAACCCGGAACAATCATCCAATTAACTTCTGCTTGGCCGATTCCAACCCACTCCATGTCAAAAACATAGAAGATGAAAAGCTATGCAACATGTTAAGAGAAAATCTAGAAGCCTTCACTTGGAGTTATCAGGAAATGAAGGGAGTACATCCCTTAGTGTGTAGTCACCACATATACATCAAAGAAGGTTGCAAACTAGTTAGGAAACCACAAAGGAGGATTGAATCTAGCTCTTAAAGACATAGTCAAAGAAGAACTGCAAAAAACTGCTAGATGTAGGATTCATTTACCCTATCTCAGATAGTGAGTGGGTCTCTCCTTTAGTGTTAGTTCCCAAGAAAAATGGTAAGTGGAGGATTTGAGTTGATTATAGGGAGTTGAACAAAGCCATAAAGAAGGATCATTTTCCCCTACCCTTCATTGACCAAGTGTTAGATGGCCTGGTAGGGAAGAAGTTTTTTTCATTCATAGATGGATTCAGTGGGTACAACCAAATCCAAAGCTGCCTAGAAGACCAAGATAATACCACATTCACCTATCCTTGGGGTACGTTTTTCTATAGGGTCCTTCCTTTTGGCCTATGCAATGCTCCTACCACTTTCCAGAGATCAGTATTGAGTATTTTTGTTGAATTAGTATATGATGCTGTGGAAATTTATATGGATGATTCTACACCTTATGGCTGTGATTTCCAAGAAGCCCTGAATAACCTAGGCAAAGTATTACACAAATGCATTGAAATGAATCTGTCTCTCAGTCCAGAAAAATGTGAATTCTTAATAACTGAAGGGGTTGTCCTAGGTCATTCAATATCTCAGCAAGGACTGCAGGTGGACCCAAACCAAATAGCAATCATCCAAAGGGTCCCACCTCCACAAAAGCAGAGAGATGTCAGGAGTTTCTTAGGGTTAGCTAGATATTACCGAAGGTTCATAAAGGACTTCAGCAAGTTGGCCTCTCCTTTGTTTGGGTTGTTGGCCAAAGATTCTGAGTTTATAGGGTCAAAGAGTTGTCAAGAGGCCTTAGACATTCTGAAGGGTAAGTTAACCACTGCACCAATACTTCAAGGCCCAAATTGGGCCCTCCCTCTTCATATTCATGCTGATACCTCACACAAAGCCAAAGGAGCAACCTTAGGTCAGGAAGAGAAAAAAATTGCCCTATGCCATCCAATTTACTAGTAAGAACTTGTCAAAGGCTGAGCTAAACTATACTATGACTGGAAAGGAACTCCTAGTTGTTTTAAATTCATTAAAAAAATTTAGGCATTACATTATAGGCTATCAAACATTTGTTCATACTAATCATGCTGCAATCAAATATTTAATGAACAAACCATATGTGAATGCTAGAATTATAAGATGGTTGCTTTTATTACAACAGTTTGATCTAACTATTGTTGATAGTTTAGCTTCAGAGGAAGATCTGGCATGACAAACATATTAAGGAGAAGAAATTTCAAGAGGGAGACTGGGCATTGTTGTATGATTCTAGGTATAAAGACTTCAAGGGAAAGGTAAGGACAAGATGGCTCAGACCTTATGTGGTGGAAGGATGCCATGACAATGGTTTAGTGCAAATCAGAACTATAGATGAAGAATTCATTCCATTACTTGTTAATGGACACTGATTGAAAATGTACAAGAGGCCTTTATCAAAACAAGAGTTCATTGACAATATCAATAAGACAACGATGATGGTGGAGCAAGTTCTAGCTCCTCCCTCATCAGGGCACTAAAAAGAGAAAAAATAATAAGGATTCAGGTGAAAACCTCCATGAGGCGCCTGAGTCCCATCTTTGGGTTAAAAACCTTGTGAGGTGGCCCAAGGATGAGAAAAAAATGAAAAAGAGTAAGAAGATCCTTGGGTGAAAACCTTCCTTGAGGTTCCCAGGGCATATATCTAGGGTGAAAACCTCTCTGAGGCAGCCTAGGTGTTTTTTAAATATATATATATATATATATATATATATATATATATATATATATATATATATATATATATAATAAAAGAAAAAAAAAACATAATTGTTACTTGCAGGTGGGTGAGAAAGACAAGCAAGGAGCAAAGAGAAGATCCAAAGGGAACCCTGCCTCACATATATTCATCTCCTCCACTCCTTACCATGCATCCCTCCATCAATTCCATTGTTTTTCACTTCATTGCTTCAATTCAGGTAAAGATTGTGTTTTCTATAGGATCCCCTGAATGGTAGATTGGTTAGGTCCCCAAAATTCATACTAGACATGATCTAACCAATCACCTCATCCATTACCATCATCCCTGCATCCACACACACTCCTACTCCCTTTGTCCATTCATTGCAACATCCTCATAGCACCAGCCAACAACATGATAAAGAAATTATAAGGGAGACACCAAACATTGCCAAGTGGTAATCCAAAAGCTCCATAGCAGTAGCAGCATCAGATCTCTAGTCACAGACACCTCCAAAAGCCAAGAAACCATCAGTAGATAGCAGAGGAGGAAGAAGAATGACCATGCAACAAATAGACAATGCAACACCTATGATCTTTGACAACTGCAGGGTGGCATCAAGACCACAGGTAAGTATCCCACTCACCCACTCATATGCATCATTTGATCAAAAGTTGTAAAGGATAAGAGGTATTTGGTTTATAAGTGAAAAGGTGGCAAAAAGGAAATTCTTTAATAAGTCAAAAGAGAATGCAAGAGTCCATAGATATAGTATTGTTATGGAAACCATTTGAGAATGCTTGAAGAATTAAGACTTGGGGTAGAAACACCAGTTCACCAAAGACTCAGCATACCCTATTTCTTGATGCAATCACTCATAGACTCCAGCAGCAAAGTAAAGGAAGGGAATTCCCAATAGTTGGCTCACCATGGTTTGATCAAAATCCTCATTAAGGATGCCCTCCAAAACCTCAGGATCCCTATAACATGGTCAGTCTTCAGAGACTTACCAGCAGAGGATGACATCAAAACCCTCACCTATGATGTTAGTCCTTCTGTCAGTAAGGAGGAGGAAAAACAAGAAGAAGAAGATACAGAGCTAGATGGGGATGAGATGGATGAAGAAGATACTAATACAGAGGAACATGATGAAGCAGAAGAGAAGGAGGATGATGCCAAAACAGCAAGTAGAAGAAGGCATTGAAATAGAGGAGAAAGAATAGCAAGAGGCCATCCAGTGTAGGATGCTAGCTAAATCCTATGCTCTTTACCTTAGAGAACAATGGTGGCAGTTTCAGATTAAAACACTAGCACAAAGGGGCACCATGCCATTTTAGGACTGCAGGCAATTATTGATCTTTGTGATCAAAGTGCACTAGAGGATAGGGCCAAAATGGTTGAGTTTTACTTGCATAACATGGCCCTCACAGACATGAATATTTGGTATCCTCATGCAGAGCTAGGAGATCTACAATTAATGGCTTTGGCATCATCGATGAACCATGAGAAGTCAAGGGCTATAGAGATGAAAAGAATATTGGCTAGAGAACAAAATCAACCTTTTTCCATGAGAGCTGAACAATCAAATCCCATGGGCCTAATCAACACCTATAATCTAGTTGAAAATGATCCTCAACTAGCACCTATATATATTTCTTCCCAAGAGCAAGCAATTTCACATTTTAAGGATATGTTCAGGCTGCTAAAGGAGATGGAAAACACTACCACACATCTTGAAGATCAGAGAATATCACTCCCCTCAAAGGTTGAGAGAGGCACTCAACAGGACACCTATGTATAAGCAACCAAAGCAAAGGTTGAAGGTCAATTGGATAGGCCTAAAACTCAGTCCATCACTACTCCTACGGATGTTAGAAGGGAGAAGAGAAGAAGAGTAAAAGAGGCAGTGGGAAGAAGTAGAAAGGAAATCAAGCTTATATAAACAAGAAGAAGAGACCACAGCAAAAGCATGGGATGTCAGAGAGGCTACCAGAGCCATGAAGGACATGGATATTGACTAAGTTGCTCAGAGGATGAGCAACACTTTCAGTAGGGGCGTGATGATGAGCCTCATCATTGGGTAATTATATGGGCCTTAATTGACGTTAATTCACCTCCTAGCTTAGTCAAACCAACTATTCTCACACCTTATTGCATACTTTTGATTATATTTTGTTTATGAGATGAGTTAGAGATTGGATATTTTGTTTTTTGGTCTAATGTGCATATAATGTAGGAATAAAGGATATAAGCAATGAAAAATGCAAGCATAAAGGATAAAAGCAAGGAACTATGGCAAAGACCTTGGTCAAAACTTGAATGGGACAAGGGAGAGTAATTATAGGAGGTAAATCCTCCTCATTTACTACCCCGCCATTTGAATATTCCTCCATCAGCTCAGAGTGAAAACAACCATCACTTTGAAGACTAAAAGATAGTCGAGCAAGTGAAAGGGATAGAAACCAGTTTTTCTTGAGTCGGGAGCCTGTTGGGAGTCAGATCTCCCCACAACATGTTTTGAGGCTCAAATCCCAGGTTTTGGTCAAATGTATTGTAAGACTCCGCGAATTACGGGCGCGAAGCATGAAGTATAGGTTGAGTAATGTAATGTAATGTCATGTCAGTGTACCCATGGTCCATGGACCATAGGATTGTATAAATAGAGCGAGGCTCTAATTTGTAAAGATAGCGAAGGAAAAAGAGAGTTGAATACGAATGGTTTGAGCATAGAGTAAGAGTCTAAGTGTATTGGGTTGTAGTAGTAGGAAGAGGCTTTGCAGCTGAGTGCATAGAGGCCTAGTAGAGTCCGTAGCTGAGTGCACGGACCCCTGCAGCTGAGTGCGCAGGGCAGTGTTGACTTTGTAACCTTGAACGAATAATAATAAAGAGAAATTGATTCCAAATTCTGTGCATCTGCTTGTGTATTGCATTCTATACATTTATACTATTTTGTTTATCGCACTCAGTTATATGATTGATGGATATATTGTTAATTATCACTAATCTTACACAGATAAGTTAAGTAATCAGGTAATAACAGGTTAAATAGTAAGGAACTTGGGTATAATATGGATTGCGCCCTGAGTACGACTGTGCGAAGGTAGCATCACAAGTTGTGATGGACTAATAGATGCACGTAGCTACGTGCGTGTAGGGCCAAACCGCGGACCACCAAAATCTCATCAGACATCCCCAAGGTGCGAAAACCTGGTTCTATCACCCTCCCATACTACTTCGGGTGAGACCTCAATCAGCACTCCGCAGAATGTTGCTGAAAGGGCCAGTAGTACCAGGATTTGTTTAGCTAAATCACCTCTGAACCTAGGTCAGGCCCATACAAGCCAACAAATGGTTTTGTTGCCGGGACCGAGATTTGCATAAGGGATGTTTGATGTCATGCCACTGGAATCCAACAAAGAAAGAAATTGAAGGGTGGTTGGATAAGAAGATTCACGAGTTCGCGGTGCAGGAAAACATAAATCCACGACCATCTAAGGAATAGTGGTTGGAGTGCTACTTGTATACATAAATCCACAAAATTTTCTTTGCATCCTTTCCTTTTGAGTTGTATGAGTGGATCGCGAAGCTAGCAGACAGTTAGGGAAGGTGTAGGCTCGACAAACCAATCATGTGAAATCCAGAATTAGTGCGCAGAATAGAAGCGTCAGGAGATAAGATCATGCGAGTTGTGGGCCATTGACTCAACCAAATTATAGGAGGATTTATCACTGAGTTTGTGGTAGATACGACCATCAGCTAAAGTGAGGCAGAGCGACATTTGCTCAAGGGACCATGAGGTAAGTATATCAAATCTTTGAACACTTGGATTAAGATGCTATTGTGTGAGAAGTGGGTTATGCGAATAAATTAATGTTTAGGACTATGAGAAGTGGGAATATCTACATAATCGAAAGTAGTGAAGAATTAGAAACTAGTCCTTTAATTTACCCCTCGCAAGAAAGCAAGGAAGAGCTCACGAAAGTTTCTCTGAGAAGCGCAGTCAGTCTGATAAGGCAGTGAATTCTGCACTTACTACCTCCACCTACACTGCCACCCATCTCACCCTCCTCACCTCCATCTCCACACACCCCACCTTCGCCACCAGCACAGTCCAGTATGGCAAGTGCGATCAAACTACCGGTATTCAGAGGAGTGGGGAATGAAGATCCGAACCAATTCAGTTTCGTGGCAAGGATGGTATGGGAAGCACAAGGTGTTATGGATGACAATATCAAGAAGGCTATGCTAGTGAGCGCATTGCAAGATCGCGCATTAACATGGTACATCAAGCATTCAGATGACCATCCAAATGCAGGAATCGCAGAAATCTAGACCGTGCTGAATAGGGAATTTAGCAGGCCAATGTCAGAAACGCAATCAATAATTGGGTTTAAGGAGATCGCAATGCTCCCGGGCGAGACCCCATGGGATTTGGACCAAATACTGAAGGGTATGATTTGCGCAGCCAACATGACATTATGGATGGACAACACCGTGCATGGTTTGTAGCATCACTAACACTGCACTTAAGAATGACGCTATCACAACAAAAACTTTCCACCTAGGTCAAAGCTTTGGAGATGGCAATGAGATTGCATGAGACCCCTATACAAGACCCTAGTCTGGGATTCCAACAAATCCACGTGAAACTACAAAATCTGTGTCTGGAGATGTAGAGTTTGAAACAGGACAGGACACCTCGGCCATAGGTGCGTGAGGAGTTATGGTGCACAAAATGCAAAGGCTAGGGGCATGACAAGGACCACTGTCCAATGTTCACGAATGACTTGGCAGGAGGAGGGCTGATGCCATTAAGACTGGAGGGCTGAGGGTAGGCATAGGCAGGACCAAGCACAGTGCTTGCATTATGGTGTGTGATCTGTCAGATAGGAGGAAAGCACACTATGGATAATTGTCATCTATTGCAAAAGTATATGCAGACGTCCCAACAATTGTTTTGTAACTTCAATAGGTCAGTAGGCCATGATGAGTGCACCTGTAGAAGCTACGGACTAATGATGGATCGGACTCCTGCCTACAGGGTGCAGGCATAAATGCGAGCCCTCGACCTAAATGCAGGAATGGGGTGTGCTAGATTTCAGGGGCGCGATCAAGGTCGAGGTGGAATGGGACTAGGAACGGGTTGCGGATAACTAATCTGTTACAATTGCGGAGGGCCAAGGCACTATGCCCATGATTGTACAAACCTGACAAGGACATCATGTTTGTACTATACTCAGTTTGATCATGAGGCTGAAGACTGCCCTACATTGATAGTGAGACTGTGCGAAAAAGGGTTACTTCAGCCCCCTCCAACTTAGAATTTGCAGATGATGAGGTCTGAGCCATGCCAAGAAGACCCGAATGTAAACATGATGCTCAGGATTGGTATGACCACTAGCGATGATAAAGGGAAGCATTCAGAAGAAAGTGCATGGGTTCACAAGGCCCCTACAAAGGAACCCGGATTTGATTTAGAACACGCGAAGGAGACATTCATGGCAGCTAAGAAGAGCTTCACGGAGGCCTCCACTTCAAGTAATATGATCAACTAGAACCAGGGATGGATCCTTCAATGCTCACTACCTTTCTGGAGACATGCATTAAACTACTACGTGACAGCAAGGTAGTAAAAGGACTACACGAACTTATCACTAGGTGCGCAGGATCAGGAGAACTGCGTGTGGTCTGGAAACTTGGAAAGCATGCATTGTGCATAGGAAGAAATGAGGTTGACTACGCAAATCGACGAGTATGAAATGGATCAGGTAATCTTGGATCTTGCATCTCACATGAATGTATTTCCAAAACAAATATGGGAACATATGGGAAGACCCACAATACAGTAGTCTCCTATTCAGTTACGAATGGCGAACCAACAAAAGATCTTACCCATGGGAAGATTGCAAGGGGTAACAGTAGATATTGAAGGTGCGAGTGAGTAGGTGGATTTTTAAGTAATAGAGATTCTCGATGACAATAATCCCTATCCCACACTACTAGAAATAGACTGGGCCACTGATATGAATGGAGTCATAAATCTGAAGAAGCGCAAAATGATCTTTGAAAAAAAGTCACTACGCGTAATAGTACCGATAGATCCAGCCGAAGGAGCATGATACACTGAACCAGTGCACGACGATGATAGTGATGATGATCTCAATTGTATTTACAAGATAACCACACGAGAAGAGGATTGGGTGAATTTGACTACAGATGGAAGGATTTCGTGGGAGCGCAAAATATCCTGCACTTCAGATTCAGATGAAGAGATAGAGTGATGGAAGAATTGGCTGCACGAAGTAACAACGCTTAGTTGCAACATGATGGTTAGATCATTACAATGCATGACAATAGAGGCAAAGGATCTGCAGACATATGATGGGTTGACAGTGGTGGATGAATTCCTGAACAAATTTGAAAGTGTTGTACCAGAACAACAGCGGTTTGATGCCCTGAAGTGGGAACTGAGTGAAATGCCTGCATGATGGTGGGGTATGCATCAAGGAATTTTTGAGGACTGGTGCGGATGTAGAAGGATGATGCACCTATGCTTTGGAAAACTCCAGTCCAGAACGAGCCAGTCAGCAGGGGTGGAACAACTTGCGTGCCCACCTTTCCCGATGGGTATGGACATATGTTGTATAACCCACATAAGCGCACACCACTCCCAGAATAGAGAATCAAAACAAACCACAGCAGCAGGAAATGCGATTTTCACTACCAATTATCCATGAAGAAGCATTTGATAGGGTGTGCGAAGTACTGAACAAGGTTCACCAAGCGAGACGCATTGATTGGCACCTGCGTGTACCAACGGTTCGATGGGCCTATAGGACCATGTGCAAAACCATGACTGTGGAAACAATTCCAAAGGTGTGGAACAGAGTAGAGACTATAATTTTTGAAGTGAATGCAAAGAAGAATCCACACGCAATAGCTCCCATAGATGTGACAGTGCATGAAGACCAGGATGAAGAAAACATGCAGCTACATGAGGTTGAACACATAAGGATTTAGGAAGCCATTTGGCAAGGGAACCATAGACTTCGTGAACCCGAAAGAGACCGAGTACGATTGAGGAAGAAAGGCATTTTGATGGACACTGAGGTCAAGAGGTTGGAAAACGAGATCAAGCAAGCATGTCTCGTCGATAAACAAAGGATGACAAGGCAAGGTGCAGATGATCATACCACTGAATTAGAAGATTGTCACCGAGAATTTATGACTCTGCTGTCATGGTTATGATTGCATCTCATCAAACGTGGTAACCAAGGAAGTGCACTACATACAATAGAATGCACGGTGCTGGCTGTCGCAAGGGAAATTAAGGATTTTCCGCGGACTATACTGGAAGGTGAGTTGAAGCCTCACATAGGTGGTGTGACCACATGAATAGCCATAGGAAGCATGGTCTCAGCACTCTAGGTAGTTGAAAGAGAGCGTAGGACTATAAAAGAGTCTATTTGGGAGTTGCGTGATAAGGGAGGTGCGCGCAGAATCAACATGTCACAAGGCTCGCGCCCACACATGGGGGGCTACGCTGCCACATGGGTAGGCTGGGAACTGACCATTGGTATCACTGTTCATGATGGGATGTCCAATTTGAGGCCAAAAGGTGGAGGCGACGGGCATTTAAGATGCGAATTAAGGGAAAGATTTGGGACAATATGCCGCCAAGAAAGCATTGATGGCCCAGAATTAGGGGGAATAGTCATTTTTGAATTCAAAAGGTGCTATAAAACTCCAGGGGCTAGCCACGAGACAACACTTGTTCACTTGAGATTTGAGCAGTTGATTAGAGTACAGAGTGTTGAGCACCGAGCGATATACGAGTCCCTAAGTTCATGCAATACCACATACAGTTCAAACAAGATGGTGGCTACCAGGAGAGGTTTGGGCTTTGCAGAAGAAACCGCTGACGAGGTCGCGCAGAACCCCATGGTACACGATGTTCCCGAAGATACTGGGGTCATGCCAGAAATCCCGAAATCACCTCGGATGCCAAGATAAAAAAAATATAAGTAGGTAGTGAGACTAGTCCGCATGTCCCCGAGGAATCCGTGGTTCGGTAAGCTCTCAAAGGAAGAAAAGGGCAAGGTCATCACCATTTAGACAAATGATGATGAGGAGGACCTATAGGCTCTCATTGCTAAGGTAGAGGAAGCAGAGGACATGGAAGAGGATATCCAGCCAGTGCGCTCTACAGTGAAATTGCTCGAGTATGTCCCTCCACGAAAAGGGAAAACTAAGATACCAAAGGATTTGGATGCCATAAAGAGTGCACTCCAGTGGGAACTGAGTGCAATGCCCTGAAGTGGGAACTGAGTGTAATACCCACATGATGGTGGGGTACGCATCAAGGAATTTTTGAGGACTGGTGTGGATGTAGAAGGATGATGCACCTATGCTTTGGAAAACTCCAGTCTAGAATGAGCCAGTCAGCAGGGGTGGAACAACTTGCGTGCCCACCTTTCCCGATGGGTATGGACATATGTTGTACAACCCACACAAGCGCACACCACTCCCATAATAGAGAATCAAAACAAACCACAGCAGTAGGAAATGCAATGTGCACTACCAATTATCCATGAAGAAGCATTTGATAGGGTGTGCGAAGTACTGAATAAGGTTCACCAAGTGAGACGCATTGATTGGCACCTACGTGTACCAACGGTTCGATGGGCCTATAGGACCATGTGCAAAACCATGACTGTGGAAACAATTCCAAAGGTGTGGAACAGAGTAGCGACTATAATTTTTGAAGTGAACGCAAAGAAGAATCCACACGCAATAGCTCCCATAGATGTGACAGTGCATGAAGACCATGATGAAGAAAACATGCAGCTACACGAGGTTGAACACATAAGGATTTAGGAAGCCATTTGGCAAGGGAACCATAGACTTCATGAACTCGAAAGAGACCGGGTATGATTGAGGAAGAAAGGCATTTTGATGGACATTGAGGTCAAGAGGCTGGAAAACGAGATCAAGCAAGCATGTCTCGTCGATAAACAAAGGATGACAAGGCAAGGTGCAGATGATCATACCACTGAATTAGAAGATTGTCACCGAGAATTTATGACTCTGTTGTCATGGTTATGACTGCATCTTATCAAACGTGGTAACCAGGGAAGTGCACTACATACAATAGAATGCGCGGTGCTGGCTGTCGCAAGGGAAATTAAGGATTTTTCGCGGACTATACTGGAAGGTGAGTTGAAGCCTCACATAGGTGGTGTGACCACATGACTAGCCATAGGAAGCATAGTCTCAGCACTCCAGGTAGTTGAAAGAGAGCGTAGGACTATAAAAGAGTCTGTTTGGGAGTTGTGTGATAAGGGAGGTGCGCGCAGAATCAACATGTCACAAGGTTCGCGCCCACACATGGGGGGCTGCGCTGCCACATGGGTAGGCTGGGAAGTGACCATTGGTATCACTGTTCATGATGGGATGTCCGATTTGAGGCCAAAAGGAGGAGGCGGTGGGCATTTAAGATGCGAATTAAGGGAAAGATTTGGGACAATCTACCGCTAAGAAAGCATTGATGGCCCAGAATTAGGGGGAACAGTCGAATTTGAATTCAAAAGGTGCTATAAAACTCTAGGGGCTAGCCACGAGACAACACTTGTTCACTTGAGATTTGAGTAGTTGATTAGAGTACAGAGTGTTGAGCGTCGAGCGATATACGAGTCCCGAAGTTCATGCAAGACCACATACAGTTCAAATAAGATGGTGGCTACCAGGAGAGGTTTGGGCTTTGCAGAAGAAATCGCTAATGAGGTCGCGCAAAACCCCATGGTACATGATGTTCCTGAAGATACTGGGGTCATGCCAGAAATCCCGAAATCACCTTGGATGCCAAGATCAAAAAAATATAAGCAGGCAGTGAGACCAGTCTGCATGTCCCCGAGGAATCTGTGGTTCGGTAAGCTCTCAATGGAAGAAAAGGGCAAGGTCGTCACCATTTAGACAAATGACGAGGAGGAGGACCTATAGGCTCTCATTGCTAAGGTAGAGGAAGCAGAGGACATGGAAGAGGATATCCAGCCAGTGCGCTCTACAGTGAAATTTCCCGAGTATGTCCCTCCACGAAAAGGGAAAACTAAGTTACCAAAGGATCTGGATGCCATAAAGAGTGCACTCCAGACTCCACTCCTCTCTGATGGAATTGTGTTTGAGGGATCGCACCTAGGCTGCATGCCCACAATGAAGTTTGAAGATTGGGACCTCGCAGATAGCGAAAATTTCCCACTTAGAGATGGAGAGCCTCATGAAGCAGAGCACGAAGGGACCAGTAATAAAATTAGATCTGCAAAAACAGCTGCGCGGTGTGGAGAAGGCCAGATTTCTTCATCTATTATAGATACCACACTTTCACCACGTGCCCATCACCATTTTCATCATCAGGCAGCTGCTTTTCCTAGAGCATGATGGGTACTTATGGCTGGAGGCACCTATTCCCATCATGGTGGATCTCATCCATAGAATTTCTCGGCTTTCCTGTAAGGGAAAGGACCCCGCGACAATAGCAAGAAAGAGCGGCGATTTTGTTCTCGCGGAAGCCATGAAGAAAAAATATAAGCTCGAGAAGAAAACGAGGGGTTACACCATCAACAGTATCAAGGATAAAGGGGTGCGCGTAGCCACCCAACTCCTGGCTGAGAAGGTAATGAGAAAATTCTGTGGCGATGAAGTACTAGCACCGGTAGTTGCGTTGGCCAAACAATGCATAGAGGGGTCCAATTCAACTAGGCCGAGTTCCTCTGCAAGGAATTCTTGATCAACTACAAGGAAGCTAATGAGCCTCATAAATGGGTAATTATATGGGCTCATTTTACCTGCTAACCTAGTCAAATCAGCCACTCTCTTAGCTTATTGTATGATTTTCTGATTATATTTATGCTTATAGGGTGAGTTGAGTTAGTTATTATGCCATGTGGTCTAACATGTATTTAATGCAGATTATCGATGGATTTCGAGGTCAAAGTTAGGATCTAGTGGCCAAACTGTAGAAATAACTCGAAGTATAGAGAGGAGAGGACTTATAGGAGGGAATCCCTATCATTTGTTACTCCTTACTTCGAATTCCCCTTCATCTAGCTCGGAGTACAAGTAGTCGAATCATGCACTAGAAGGTAGCCAAGCAAGTGGAAGATGATTGAGAGTTATCTCAAGTTTTGGAAGCCAAGCCTCCTTGATTTTAAGGAAGCTGTTGGTAGCTTTAGATGTATAAGTAGAGGGGCCTAGGGCCTCACTAGGGTCAGATTTTTTGCTTGTGTAAACTCTGCTCAATGTTCGAGCTTATTATTTTGTGACAGTTTCATGTAATCTTGCTATCTTTTATAATGAAGATGGAATCCTTTTTGAGCTGGCACTGAGTTACCTCAAAGGGCTGAAGCTCTTGGGTTAGGACCTAATCCAAGCAACCAAGCTTCTCTTTACTTGTATTTGTATGCTTTACTTTAGTTGGTAGAATAGTTTGTTGTTAGATGTATTCTCCATATGGTTAAGAATAGGTTGCTTTTGATGATTTAGTAGTTTTCTTCCATTTTTTCTTTCTGTAGTAGGTTAAGTAGTGATCAGAAAAGATTCAAAAGGCTAGCAATAGTGCCTTGGCCTCTCTTTCTCCCTCTGGGACCATGGTTTGAGGCAAAGACTCTCTTGCTGCCCCAAAAACACAGATTTTCCTAATTCATAGGATTTCTAGTGTTTGCAACTCTCTAGTAGATTGATAGTCCGGTTTTGCTTTGCTTTAGATCTCCTTTATCATGTTCACTTCCTGATTTTCAATAGTTCTCTTTCATGCTTTCCTTTCTTGCAGCATTTCTTGGCATTTCCTTTCATACATCATAGTTTAGACCATTTTTATTCAAAACTCTATTTTCCGAGGATGCACTCATTTCATTTGCTGCTTGATTTTCTTGGTTGGCTGCCAGTTTCTATGTAGCAAATATCTTCCAGTAGTAGGCCATCTTACCAGCAATCACACCCTCCATCTGACCCATGCCATACAGGTCTCCCAAACCTCACCTCAATTTTGCCCTAGTTTCCTTTATTTTCCATAGAACTTCTTCTTCTCTCCTTGAGCAAACCCAATCATATTTCTCTCTCCTGGTGGTTCATGGTAGACCTTAGGCACCCTAACACCTCATCCCAACCTTCATCCACCTTTTCCACCCACTCTCACACCCTCAAAACAACGAAAATTTCTCTCGGCCTCCTCCTGTAGGCCTCCTGTAGTTTTTCCTGTAGGCTTTCTTTTGAAGGCCGAATGTGAGAAAAGTCTTTAGAAGGCCACCTAAGACCTCCTAGGACCCATACACACCATCCTACATCCTCCCAAGCTCCAAAACTGCCCTCTAATGCCACTTGTTCACTGCCACACTCACACACAATAAATTAGATGCGTGATTAAATTCACATAAAAATCCAAAAATATGTTTTTCTACTTATTTACTTCCAGAAATAGCATGGTTAGATGTTTTTTACTTCCTTGAGTAGGTAATGGCATTTCTTTCATGGTTTTCATAGTGTTTTTGGCAGAATTAGAATTGGCTTGTTAATTAGGCTTTACTAGGTTTTGCTTTACATTCCAGTCTTTCTCCTTTCTGCAGTTAGCATAGCATTTGTAGAGTAATCTTTCTTTCCTTTCATCACACATAGAGCTTCTTCTGAAATCTATAGAAGTTGGCTTGAGCTCCTAGTGATCTTGTGCCAGCTGACCAAGTGACAACCTACAGTAAGAACTAGTACTTGTGCATATAGCACCGACACTTCCAAGTTTGTTACAAACTACCGGGTTGATAAAAGTAAAGTTGGCAGCCCAGGAGTTGCAGCATTATTGCTGCAATACTGGTGCTCACTAGAAGCCCAAGAGTAGGGTAAGACGTTACACTACGCATGGTTTCTCTTGTCCATTTTTCTGGTAGCAGGATAACCGTTGGAGGATAGTCATTTCCTGAGCATTGAATGTGACTTACCAGAGGTCGTGAAGTATGTGTTGCTTTGGGCTACCAAGGACATGAATCGAATTCGCGAGACAAAGATTTTTTGGGTGCTCATGGAGGTGAGCATCTGGATGTGGATTAATAGGAGGCTACGCCTATCCTCCATAGTGCACAATAGTCTGTGAAGATTTGTAGACTTCAAGGTGGACATGCACAATATTCACATCAAGGCGTGAAAGGATCCGACGCACTAGTGGACCAAGCTCCCCTTCATCGCCACTGATGATGCAATTTTTACAGTGTTAGAATCATGGCCTCCCGAGTGGTGCACCCTAGATTTGGTGGAGTTGGATAGGACAAAAACACAAAAAAGAAAAGATGATGCCAAGCTACGCGTCACGCAGCTAGCCGAGAAGAGGTGCAATGAAAAAGTGGCAGCAGAGGTAAGGGCAGTCCACGAAGCATCACAGGTAGCCGCGGAGCAAGCAAAGGCTACTGAACTAGCAATAGCAGCGCAAACAACAGGGGCCACAACAACGCAGGTAGAGGAGGGATGGGAATTGTCTACAAGATAGGAGACAAAGGGCACAGACCTTGTAGAAGAAGGTGCAGACTTGGGCACAACTTCCACCCAACTCAAAAGGTCATGCGTCACAGAGAGATCGGGTCCATTGAAAATGGTCAAGGCCTCTAAATTGACCATTGACCTAATCGCGTTAACGGAAGCTAACCTTTACGACATCGGTGAGACGGTTCGTGATGTCACTAAGGAAGCACTCCAAGAAGTCATGTCAGAGCAGCAGACTATGTTGGGGGCCCTATGGGCGCAGCTGCAGGAAATATAGGTGCGACCCCCACAGGAAGGAACCGTAGCCACCTATGTCAGAGTAGGCACATCAGTAACAGAGCAGATGTTACGCACAAGGATGGCTAATACCATAGTGCTACCGAAAGGGGTGCCAGCAGTAGAGAATGAGGTCAGCGGAGCAACGATTGGCAGGATCAAGGGACTTCGCCTTAATTTGGCTGCCCTTTCGCAAAACACACTGTACCAACTTCAGGATGGAATAACAATAGAGCTCCGTGCTAGGGAGGGTTGCACGATTCAGGTGATGAGTGAGAAAAAGATCAACATCGAATAGCTCAGCCTGTAGCATGACTTATTAGTGTCACAAAACCAGTAGTTAGTACAGACAGTTGATGAAGCATGTCGGCATGTCCCAGAGTTGTCCATCGTCGCGGACTTGCCAACAGAAGTGCGGATCCATTGTTTGGCAAGTGGTGTCCAAAACGCGCATGAGGAAACAATTCGAGTGCATTTGGAGCTAAATCTCCATATTCCCAAGCTACGGCTGAAGGCGCAACCTTCCACTCCCCTGAAAGTTAGAGAGCAGTGCGCTAGCACTATCCAAACAAGGTTGGAAGAAATTGGACGGGCAGTGCAGGATTGTACTGGTATGTTGGACCAAGCCTTTGGCATCCTCACATCCTTGCAGGAGGACCCCAACATACAGTGCCTAGAAATAGAGGTGCACGAGCTTCATGAGCAGTACAATAGTGTCCAAGGAATTGTGTAGACAATCGTCCTCACTCAACGACTTGCAAAGATGCAGCAAGCAAGGGTGTTGAAAGAGAAGGTGGATGCCGCAAGACGGAAAGAGGCACTTCTCAAAGTGCGCGTCCAGCCATGGATTGACGAGGCCTTCACCATTACGACAGATATCGATGGAAAGCTCACACAGATGTAGGGGCTCTATGTGCTAAGGTAGGGATTTGATCCTCACAAAGAAGAATCAGAAGAGCACATGCAGCAAGTCCAACAAACCGTAGAACAGTGCGCTATGAACCTCTGAGCAATGCGGGACTAGTTGGAGGGACTCTGCGCCAAGATCGTCGTGCCGACAGAGTGACTCGAGGGCAAGTCACGATGTTTGTGTTGGGGGCTTGTTGAGCATCGGATCCCACCACAACATGTTTTGGGGCTCAAATCCAAGGTTTTGGTCAAATGTATTATAAGTGTCCGCGAATTACGGGCACGGAGTGCGAAGTATAGGTTGAGTCATAGGGTTGTTCGCCCTAAGTTTTGTAATGTAATGTAATGTCATGTCGACCTACCCATGGTTCGCGGACCATGGGATTGTATAAATAGAGTGAGGCTCTAAGTTCTAAAGATAGTGAAGGAAAAAGAGATAGATGAATATGAATGGTTTGAGCATAGAGTAAGAGTCTAAGTGTATTGGGTCGTAGTAGTAGGAAGAGGCTCTACAACTGAGTGCACAGAGGCCTAGTAGAGTCTGCATCTGAGTGTGTGAACCCCTGTAGCTAAGTGCGCAGGGTGGTGTCAAGTTTGTAACCTTGAACGAATAATAATAAAGAGAAATTGATTCCAAATTTTGTGCATTTGCTTGTCTATTACATTCTATACATTTATACTATTTTTTTTATCATGCTCACTTATATGATTGCTGGATATACTATTAATTATCACTAGTCTTACACAGATAAGTTAAGTAATCGGGTAATAACAGGTTAAATAATAAGGAACTTGGGTATAATATGGATCGCGCCCCGAGTAGGGCTACGCAAAGCAGCATCATAGGTTCTGAGGGACTAATAGATGCGCATAGCAACGTGCACACAGGGTCAAACCGCAGATTGCCAGAAGCTCATCAGACATCCCTAGGGTATGGAAACTTGGTTCTAGCACCCTCCCATACTACATCAGGTGAGACCGCAGTCCGCACTCCACAGACTGTTGCTGAAAGGGCCAGTAGTACCGAGATTTGTTTGGCTAAATCACCTCTGAACCTGGGTCAGGCCCATACAAGCCAACAAAGCCAAGCCTCCCTAATTTTAAGGAAGTTGTTAGAGACTTCAAATGTATAAATAGAGAGGCTTAGGACCTAATTAGGATTCAGATTCTTATTGTAAAACTCTGCTTTATTTCTGAGCTACAAGACTTGTGATAGTTTGTTATGTAATCCATGGTTTTGATAATGAGAAGGAGTTTCGTTTTGAGCCAGCTCCGAGTTAACTCAGAGGGTTAAATCTCTTGGGTTAGGGCCTAACCTGAGTAGCCAAATCTCCTCTTTATTGTACATGTAGGCTAGCATAGATTTCTGGTTTTGTTCATTTATTTAAATAGCTTCTTGTTTTTGTTCATTTGCTTAAGTAGTTGCATTTGCTTTAAGTTTACTTCCATTTGCATTTTTTTAATTAGCAAGTTAGCTAGAAGAAAAGGATCACCATAAGGTTGTATGCATGTGTATCGGCCTCACTTCGTCCCTCTGGGACCATAACTTGAGGAAGAGACCCTTCAGCAACCCCAAAAACACAGGTTTCTGGTTCTCGCATGAGCTATGGAATTTGTTGTTCGACGCAATTATTTGTTCACCCTCACTATTTTTTCTGTCATTTTCCTTTGAAACCTCCTTCAGCATGTTCTTCATGCATTGCTTCCTTGCCATTTGATCCACAACAAACCTTCACAGTCACCATCTGATTCATTATTTTATCCAACTGCTACCTTGCGTGAAGTCTTCCACTTACTTTATGCGCTTTAATCTCCACCGTCGATTTGTCTCTTGATTCGACAAATATTGCATCACCTCAACACTTTATGCACTTTGAACCCCCACCATTGATCTGCCTCGCCTGAACAGACGGTTATTGTGTCACCTGATTGCCAACTAGCTTGGTCAATCTCCAATGGCTATTGCGCAATCTCGCATGGATTATTGCATGACCATTATCCACCCGAGAGCATGCAAGAAAAGTGGTTTTCTCGTGCTACGTGTGGTGCAGTAAGGCTAATCGCTTGAAATTTTAGAATTCCTCTTATAGCCTTGAGGGTGTGCGAGAAACTACTTACCACCTTAGAAACCTGTTACGTCATTTCTGCATGTTTCTTTTTCCCACAATACGATCTTCACCGTTCATAGCTTTATTACCCTGTTCGTCCATCTCTTGACTTAATCCATGCAATAAGATCTCAGTCGTTCATCGCTTCGTTACCCTGTCCATCCATATCTTGACTTAACCTCTGTGATAAGACCTCAACCATTCATCTTGTGCATTCGCCCTGTTCATCAATATAGTCACTTAAGCCTTCACGATAAGATCTCTGCTATTCATCCTGTTTGTTCATCCAGTTCGTCCATCTATCCACTTAACCTTCGCGATAAGACCTTAGTCATTCATCCTATGCATTCATCATGTTCATCCGTCTAGTTACTTACCCCTTCACAATAATATCTTCGTCGTTCATCTTCTGTTCGTTGATTGATCAATGGCCCCTATGCGCTACTGCATCCTTACGTCCTCCTTTCATTGATTTTGACCTCCGATTTCTCTTCCGCTTGAAAACCGATTTAGCTTAAGTTTCTTTGCTTACATCTTAGTATAGTTTAATGCTCTTTACCTCTGCAACTTAGATAGCAGACTTATGGTGAGCACCAGTATTGCAGCAATAATGTTGCAACTCCTGGGCTGCCTACTTTACTCTTATCAACCACGTAGTTCATAACAAACTTGGAAGCGACAGTGCTATATGCACAAGTACTAGTTCTTACTGCAGGTTGTCACTTGGTAAACCGGCACAAGATCACTAGGATCTCAAGCCATCTTCTATGGATTCTAAAAGAGGCCTTATAAGTGATGGAAGGAAAAATAGATTACTATGCTGATGCTATTCTACTTGCAGAAAGGAAGACTGAAATGTAAAGCAAACCAAGGAAATCCTAGTTGATCACTAATCCTACTTGCAGAGAACACTATGAAAACCATGAAAAGAATGCCATTATCTACTCAAGGAAGTAAACAATATCTACCTAAGCTATTTCTGAAAGTAAATGAGCAAAAAACATCTTTTTGGATTTTTATGTATTTTTATGTGAATTTGTCATGCATGTAATTTATTTGTTTGTGGATGTGGCAACAAATAGGTGGCGATGGAGGGAAATTTTGGGACTTGAGAGGATGTAGGATGGTGTGGATGGGTCCTAGGAGGTCTTAAGTGGCCTTCTGGAGGCTTTTCCCAAACTCGGCCTTCAAAAGAAAGCCTACAGGAAAATCTACAGGAGGACACAGGAAATCTACAGGAGGAAAAACAGCGTTCTACAGGAGGTCGAGAGAATTTTTCATTGTTTTGAAGGTGTGAGAGTGGGTGGAGAAGGTATATGAAGGTTGGAATGAAGTGTTAGGGCACCTAGGGTCTACCAAGAATCATTAGGAGAGAGAAAGATGATTGGATTTGCTCAAGGAGAGAGAGGAAAGTCTATGGAAAATGCAGGAAAGTAAGGCAGAATTGAGGGGATACTTGGGCAACCTGTAGGACATGGATTAGATGGAGGATGGAGTGGATGATAGTTTGGACTATTTCTAGAAGATATCTACTACATAAACAACTAATAGTCGAACAATGAGATTAAGCAAGAAAGGAAATAAGTGCATCTAAAAAAATAGAGTTTTTGCATCAATGTAAACTATGATCTATGGAAGAAAATGCTGATAACCATTGCATGAAAGAAAAGCATGAAATAAGATTGTTGAAAATGAGGAAATGAGCATGATGAAGAAGTTATGAAGCAAAGCAAACTAAACTATGAACCAATTAGAAAGTTGCAAACACTAGAAGTCCTATGAAGGAGGAAAATCTGTGTTTTTGGGGCAGCAAGAGGGTCTTTGCCTCAGATAATTGTCCTAAAGGGAGGAAGAGAGGCCAAGGCACTGCTACTAGCCTTTTGGATATTTTCTTTATCACTTCTTACCCTGCTATTGAAAACACAAATGGAAGCAAACTACTAAATCATCAAAAACAACCTATTCTTAACCATAAAAGAAATACATCTGACAAGAACCTAATCTACAAACTGAAATGAAACATACAAATAAAAGAAAAGAGGAGCTTGGATGCTTGGATTGGGCCCTAACCCAAGAGCTTCAACCCTCTGAGGTAACTCAGTGCTAACTCAAAAAGGATTCCATCTTTATTCTCAAAACAATAACAAGATTACATGAACTGTCAAGATAATAAGCTCGAAGTTGAGCAGAGTTACATAAGCAATACTGTAGAAAAAATTCAACAAAAATTCAACCAACTCCCTAATGATGCTCTAGGCCTCTCTACTTATACAAATGAGGCTCCCAAAAAATTCCTCAAAATCAGGGAGGCTTGGCTCCCAAAACTCGAGATAAACATCAGTTATCCTCCACTTTGCTTGGCTGCCTGCTAATGCATGACTTGGTTGTTTGTACTCCGAGCTGAATGAAGGGAAATTCAAAGTGAGGAGTAATAAATGAGGGGGATTCCATCCTATAAGTCCTCTCCTTTGTCCACTTCGAGTTATTGCTGCAATTTTTCCACTGGATCCTTGACTTTGATCACAAAAATAATCAATAATCTGCATTAAACACATACTAGACCTCATGCAATCATAACTAACTCAAGTCACTCTATACACATAAATATAATCAGAAAATCATGCAATAAGCTAAGATAATAGTTGATTTGACTAGGTTAGGAGGTAAAATGAACCCATATAATTACCCATTTATGAGGCTCATCACCTTAGGTTAGTGATTGTTTTAGCAATTTTGCTTAGCATAGATGTTTAGTTGGTTAGTTAGGTTATGGTGTGATTTAGCATTACATGTTGTTTTCTTCGTTACTACAGTAGAGTAGCTCTCTCTTAGAATAGGTTTGCTCTTCTTCCATCAAAGAATTAAGCTTCTTCTAACCCTATAGATGTCTGGCTTGGAACCCTTGGGGTCTCTTTCCAGATAAACAGTGACAACAGGAAGGACCTTCACTTCTACTTGTGGATATAGCACTATCACCTCCAAGTTTGTACGAACCCCAGATTGATAAGTAAAGCTGGTAGCCTTGGGAGTTGCAGTATTCTTCTTGCAACATCTATGCTTATCACATTGTTGTATGGGGCCTCCACCCCTGGGGTGGTGTATTCCACTGAGGCTGTGGGGGAGTATATGGCTGAAATGACGGGTTGGTTGGCTGGGAATGGTACTAAGGTGCAAAAGACCAGGGAGAAGGTGTAGACTAGGAGTGTTGAAAAGTGTGCAACAAGAAATGCTTGTTGAGAATGCAACAAGATGATGGAGCTTCGTGAAAAGAGTCGCCTTCACTAAGTGGGCTCGAAGGCAAATTAGGGCGCAAGTTCTATTTTTGGATCCCAGCAGGGATGATCACAGCAGGAGAGACCACAGCAGGGATGATCACAGCAGGAGTGACCACAGTAGGAGTGATCACAGCAGGAGTGATCACAGCAGGAGTGATCAAATTCTATTTTTAGATTGGCTGTCAAAAATAGAAAAGTCAAATATTATTGTCTCATAATAATATTTGGACTATAAACTTGATCTTATTCTCTTGGAGCACTTCAGTTTGAGCTACAGATGTGGCACATGTAGCTGTCAGAAGGAAGTACACTTTCTTTGTGGGTTATTTGAGTTGTTGCATGCATGACTTCAGTTAGAACTCAATCAGTTGAGTTTGGTGGAGTTGATTGTAGAGTTAATGAAGTTGTGTTCAGTTTGACTTGGTTAAACTAGTTGTAATTAGTCTAAATAAAAATAGACTAATGATGAGTTTTTAAACTAATTATTAACTCATAATGCAACTATAGAATACATCAGTTAACTCAGTTGCATGTTTAGTTCAGCATGGATAGGTGTTAGAGGATCAGATTGCTATCAGTTGTGACTATAGTTGTGCATGAGGATTTGCACAATCAAAGGGATTGAGTATGCCAATGAATTGGCCAATACCAAGTATTATAGCCTCTGTTCACGTATTTCCTAGTGTGAGTGATTCTTTGGAGGTTAAATACGAGTTTGGTAAACCATTCTCATTCATTCTTGAGCAGGTATTGAGCTGTGGCGGCAGGCAAGCAGCGGGGGAGATTTGGAGATCAGATCTGAGCTGTATTTTGTGTAGAATGTGGAGATAGTACTGAGTACTTGTGAGGAGTATTGTACTATGTATTGTTACATGATTCAATCACTATAATATACAGATAGTTGGGGTTTTTAGCGAGATGCTTTCCCCGGGAAAATACTGTGTTGATATGTGTGATTGATGCTTCTATGTACGCCTGTGAATGTTTCTGCTTCTGTAAATTGATGATCAACGTAGGGGAGGTTATGTATTATGCATGTTCCACTTATAAGTGTATAATCGGGATAATCTCTGTGAATATGTGTCATATTATTCAAAATTTCTACATGGTATCAGAGCTGCTTGGTTTGTAGAAGAGATTTTTATAGGATATCAAGCGAGGATTGATCATTAGATCTATTATTCAGGAAGTGTTTACATTTTATTTCTTCAAAAAGAGTCTGTGATCGGGCTAGGTAGCCTCTGGATTCATCCTTCTTTTGGAAGGTGAGATATCCGGTGAATGCCGAGACAGTCAATCTCTATACAAGAAATACTTTGTTCTCACAAATTCTAGATCGGAAGTGGTTGAGTTTTTGAGCTGGTGGAATTCAAATTTAATTCCAAAGCAAGAGATAAAACTCAGAAACATTAAGTGTGAGAATGGAGACAGTATGCCCCAGTATCTCACGAAGTTCACCCAATGCTGGGATGAGCTGGGAAGTGTGGGGGTGACTGTCGGATGAGGATGTGAGTCTAGCACTCCTTGACCTTCCTAAGAGTTGGCATAGCTACCAGGACTCGGTGAATGGAAGGGAGAAACTGCCAGGATGGGAGAGACTTTGGTCGGATCTTGTGCAGGAGGAGATTAGATGGAACACCAGAGACGTTTTTTCATCCATGCAGGATGAGGAGAACTGTGCCTTAGCGAGTAAGGTGAAGAAGGGGAAGGAGAAGGGTTCTCTTTCCAAATCCAGTTCTTCCAGTGGTGGGAAGAAGGTTGACAAGTCGAAGGTGAGATGCTTTCGTTGTCATGAGGAGGGTTCACGGGTCAAGAACCTATATGCTCTTGAGGTTTAATATGCATGAAAAGCCTTGAGCAGCGAGGCAATTGATGGAGACTTGGTGGTTGAGAGGGAAGGTATGTTACCTTTCAACATGCAGAGCTAGAAGAAGTCTCAGATGATTGTGGAGGAGCCACGATTGGTGCAGCAGCTTCAGGAGGTTGTGGAGGAGCCACAACAAGGGAAGCTGAGAGGAGATCGAGTAGAGACATCTACTCATCCAGAGACCTCCAGTAGCGGGAAACTTCATGCCAGGTGGGCTGAGGGATCACATGCGGCCATACCTCCAGGTAGGAGGTGGTGTGATGTGGATTGATTGTCCCAAGGAGGAGGGGTAGGATCCTTGAGGTACCCAACCTCTTGGATGAGACCTTGCTACGGGAGCCCTGATGTGGAGTAGCAGGAACTGACTGATTGGGTAGAGACAGATGCGGATGGAGCGGCAGAGAGAGTGACAGTGTAGGGAATCCCAGAACAACACATAGCTAGCAGGCTGCAACAATGCGAGAGGCACAAGTGTTTTGCACAGTGCTAGGTGGCACAGAGAGGTGTGCAATGGTGCGAGATGCATGGAGATGTTGCAGTAGAGCAGATGTTAGAGAGGGAGCACTTTTCAGTAGCAGGTAGAGCTTCAGCATCAGAGGGTGTTTCTAGCCCAACAGGGAGGTCATTTGGGAGGTGCAGTGTGGATGCAACGCTGGGAGATAGAACTAGCAGCAGCACAGATGCAGTCAGAGATCAAAGTGATAGAGGCTAGAGTAGTCAGATGCTGAATAGCACAGAGATGCAAAGTTTTCAGTCGACAGAGGCAATAGCAGTCAGAGACTTTGGTGATAGAGCAAGTGGACCAGCCAGATGTGTTGCATGGAGAACATTCCAGAGTTATAGGATCGAGTTTGAGAGGAAGCCTTTCTTGTTGAGAGTGAGTGTTGAAAAGTGTGCAACAAGAAATGCTTGTTGAGAATGCAACAAGATTATGGAGCTTAGTGAAAAGAGTCGCCTTCACTAAGTGGGCCCGAAGGCAAATTATGGCGCAAGTTCTATTTTTGGATCCCAGCAGGGATGATCATAGCAGGAGTGACCATAGCAGGGATGATCACAGCAGGAGTGACCATAGCAGAAGTGATCACAGTAGGAGTGATCATAGCAGCAGTGATCAAAGTCTATTTTTAGACTGGCTGTCAAAAATAGAAAAGTCAAATATTATTGTCTGATGATAATGTTTGGACTATAAACTTGATCTTATTCTCTTGGAGCACTTCAGTTTGAGCTACAGATGTGGCACATGCAATTGTCAGAAGGAAGTACACTTTCTTTGTGGGTCAGTTGAGTTGTTGCATGCATGACTTCAGTTAGAACTCAATTAGTTGAGTTTGGTGGAGCTGATTGTAGAGTTAATGAAGTTGTGTTCAGTTTGACTTGGCTAAACTAGTTGTAATTAGTCTAAATACAAATAGACTAATGATGAGTTTTTAAACTAATTATTAACTCATAATGCAACTATAGAATACATCAGTTAACTCAGTTGCATGTTCAATTCAGCATGGACAGGTGTTAGAGGATCAGATTGCTATCAGTTGTAACTATAGTTGTGCATGAGGATTTGCACAATCAAAGGGATTGAGTATGCCAATGAATTAGCCAATACCAAGTATTATAGCCTCTGCTCACGTCTTTCCCAGTGTGAGTGATTATTTGGAGGTTAAATATGAGTTTGGTAAACCATTCTCATTCATTCTTGAGCAGGTATTGAGTTGTGGAGGCAGGCAAGCAGCGGGGGAGATTTGGAGATCAGATCTGAGCTGTATTTTGTGTAGCTTGTGGAGATAGTACTGAGTACTTGTGAGGAGTATTGTACTATGTATTGTTACATGATTCAATCACTATAATATACAGATAGGTAGGGCTTTTAGCGAGATGCTTTCCCCGGGAAAATACTGTGTTGATATGTGTGATTGATGCTTCTATGTACGCCTATGAATGTTTATTCTTCTGTAAATTGATGATCAATGTAGAGGAGGTTATGTATTATGCATTTTCTACTTATAAGTGTATAATCAGGATAATCTCTATGAATATGTGTCATATTATTCAAAATTTCTACAAGGAGGGATGAGCAGGGGGCCCCCAAGGGGGAATGGATGTGTTTTGGTTAGGGTTGTAATATGCATAGGATGACCCTTGCGTGCCCTACTGGTATGGTCGAGGCCCATGAGGCCTTCTTTGATTTATGTAGCAGAGCTGTTCTGTCACCCCTTTAGTTCCCTAATACACAACTTTTAGTCCAGGTAGAGAAGATGTTAGGTTCTTATAATACTAGTGATTCACCCATTACTATTTTCATTATAACCCTTATTGTTGTTATTGTTCCCCTATTGTCCCCATATTATTATTAGTGTGCCCCATAGAAACCCACTATTGTTATTGTTGTGCCCTTATGTTATTACTGTTATATCGGCTTGATTATATTGTGACCCCTTAGACTCCTATATATAGAAGGGATGTTTAGTCATTTGTATCATCCAAGAATTGTTCATTTGTGTAATGTAAAGGAGGTTTCCCCCTCGAAGATGCTAAATTCTAAGGCATTAATCTATCTTTTTCTATCTTTTTGTGAGTTGGTTTCATAACATTTGGCATCAGAGATTTGGATTCTAGGGTTTTGCTGCTCCAAACAGGACATCGTGGCATTTTTGCTATAATTTTTTTTTTTGTGACGTTTCAGAAGCTAAAAAAAACCCATTTGAGCCGAAATCATTCTTAACTTCGGGTCCAAATTTCATAGTTTGTATCGCTACATTTTCGGAGATATGATCTGAGGAAGTTAGGGTTTTTGTAGACTCCCAAATTACATTCCAAATAGGTGACCTAGGGAAAATCGTCATAACTTTTGTCCTGAGCATCATATTGAAATTTCATAAGAATTTTCAGAATGAGAACATCATGTAGTTTCCTGTATATCAATTTTAGGTACTAAGGTCGAACTAGTGACACATGGCACTTCGTACAAGTTTGCTCTACTGAACTAGTCTATAATCAGGTCACCATGGGAGATTTGACATAACTCTTCCTTGGAGAATCCAATCTTGATCGGACTTGTGGGGCTAAAAATAGGACTCAAAGGGATATTGTAGGACGCAATTTTAGATATTCGAGATCCGCAGTTACAGAGATAAAATAGATTCAATATCGAGCTCTTACAAAGTGAAAAAAAAGGTGTGTAGATTCTTTTAAATTTTGCATAAGATTGGTTTGAGAAATTTTTTTGAAGGAATTCAAAGGGAATAGTGAAGAATTATTAGCATTAATTAATGCCCTAAGAAAGAAAATGGAAACACCTAGTAAGCAACCTGAAAGCTCTAGCATGACTCGTGAAGAAGAGGAAGAAATGCAACATGATATATCAAAATTACAAGACCAAATACAACAAATTTCACTCTCACAAAAGGTAAGTAAAGCCAAGATGAATGGCATGGAAGCTTATATGAATGGTGTGCAAGTTAATATGGATGGCTTGGAAGCTAAGATGGATGGCATGGAAGCTAAGATGAATGGCATGGATGCTAAGATGGAAGAATTGAAGATAAATTTGAATAAGTTGCTACAAGAAATGGTTACTATTGGTGAAAGGGTAGTAAAGGAAACCCATGATGAGAACAAAAGAAATGTTAATCATGATTTCATAGACTCTAATTTTGGATTGAAGACCCACCATGTTCCAAAAATCGATATGAGGAAGTTTGATGGCAAGGATCCTGAAACATGGATACTACAGATGGACCAATTTTTCGATCTCCATAATGTGAAAAACACACAAAAGGTACGTATTGTAACTTTATATTTGGAACCAAATCAGTTTTTATGGTATTGATGGCCTTTCTCTCGTAAATAAATTGTCACTTGGGCAATTTTTACAGAAGAAATGATAGCACATTATGAGGATACAAAAAGCAACAACTTTTTTAGCTAATTGATAAATCTCAAACAAAAGGGTTCAATGATGGAGCACATTCAAGACTTCCAAAAATTGAACATAAGGGTAAAATATATTCTAGAGGAGCATAGGATTGATGTGTTCATATGGACTTTAAAGGATAATATCCAACTTGGCGTTCGCCTTCGGGAACCTGATTCATTGGAGAATGCATTCAGGTTAGCAAGAAAAATGGAAAGCAAAATTATGGTAACGAGGAAGCTTACCACTTACAACTATAAAGAAGGAAGTTTTGTTTCCCCTAGCCTTCCACAACCTACAAGGTTGACACCACAACAATTGGAAGAAAAAAGAGAAAAAGGGCTTTGTTACAGTTGTGATAGCAAATACACTAAAGGTCAGAAGTGTACTAAGAAGAAATTATTCTACATAGATTATGAAGAGGAGGAAGAAAAGGAACAAGAAATGTCAAAAGAAGAGGATATACTCTAGGAAAAAACCCTAGATAAAGAAGAAATGAATCCAATCATATCTTGTAATACATTGGCTGGAATTACCACTCCTCAAACTATCAAGATAGAAGGACATATCAAGAAGAAAAAGGTAATAGTGTTGATTGATTCGGGAAGTACCCATAATTTTATTCTTGTAAGATAGCTAAGGAATTGAATTGCTTCCTATATCTAGCACCAAAGTGTCAAGTGATGGTTGCAAGTGGAGGAACCATAAATTACTCTGGAAAGTGCCCTACTATCAAGTTATCCATGGGAAAATATGTATTGAATAGCCCAATGCTTTCCATTCCAATGGGTGGTGTTGATGTTGTACTATGAGTCTAATTGCTACAATCCTTGGGTACAATAGCTTTTAATTTTCAAGAACTTTTCATGAAATTTTGTGTGGAAGGAAAGGAAGTTGAATTAAGGGGTATTGCAGGGAAAATGGGAAAGATAATCAACTCTAATGGTATGACAAAGCTTCTAAAGAAGAAACAATGAGGCGTAATTACACAATTATGTTTGCTAGAGGTTCCCACATCGAAAACATCTATTTCTCCAGATCTCCAAAAAGTCTTAGACAATCATTCCAAGGTATTTGAGACTCCCAAAGGCCTCCCACATATTCGTGATCATGATCATGCTATTCATTTGATTCCAGGAAGTTTTCCTCCAAACATTAGGCCATACAGATATCCCTATGCCCAAAAGAGGGAAATTGAACATATGGTTGTAAAAATGCTAGAGGCTAGTATAATTAAACCTAGTCAAAATTCTTTCTCTACCCCAGTAGTATTGGTGCACATGAAGGATGGATCATGGCACATGTGTCCGGATTATAGGAAGCTCAACAAGCTCACTATTAAAGATAAATTTCCCATTCTTATCATTGATGAATTATTGGATGAATTGCATGGATCAATTTAGTTCAGCAAGTTGGATCTTCATTCAGGATATCATCAAATCAAAATGATGATCCGGATTTAAGCAGGAACGCAATAGATTACAGAGATAACCATAAATACAGAGATGCGATAACCATAAAAACAGAGATGCAGCGGAAATAATACTTCATTTCATTTATGGAGAATACTGAAATATGCTTACAAATAGAAATAACCCAGCTAGGGCGATGGTAGCTTATCTCTGAGAAGAGATGTGTCGGCTACATGCCCTTGAACTGTTTCGAACTGTCTTTACAATGAGGCTCAAAGGCCTATTTATTATTGAGAAACAATGAAAAACCCTTCACATTCCAAAACCTAACCCTAGAAGATGAAACGCCAAATTGTGGGCCCCGTTTTGGGGTGAGTTGGACAGCCAACTTCCCGGGGTCGCGAATTGGTCGTCTTATCTCCATTTGACACGCATGATAGCCCGTTGGAAAGATCTCTTCGAGGACTACGACGAAAAAGACGTTTTTTATCAGAAAAATCGCTGGCGGTGGATTTCCCAAAAAACGTCGTTTAGGGCCTCAAAACGGCTCCGGAAGTTTAGGACCCGAAAAACTGCTAAAAATAGTAAACTGCACTATAATTAAGGAAAGTGAAAAACTGAAAGAGACAGTTGTGGGGGTCCAAATGGGATAGGTGGGTGGCCACCAACATCCACCTGGATCATTCCTCCCCCCTTAGGAAGCAATGGTCCCCATTGCGTTGAGTTCCTCCCTGAGATGAGGAAGCTTCTGCTGAGCTGGGTCTCTGGTGAGCTGTTCTGCAATCTCTAATGTGTCCAGAAATGGTGGGGAGCATGGTCGACAACGGTCCACATTGAACACTCGGTGCAAGCGAAGGAATGGAGGAATGCTTTGCTTCAAAGCATTGTTGCCCGTAGCCTTGGTACTGGTGTAAGGACCATGTCGGAGTGGCCTGAGCTTCTGATGGGTTCTGGTAAGGCGTTCTTTCTGTCGATGCAACCAAACTTTGTTCCCCACCTGAAACTTGTGTGGTACCCCCGTGGGTGAGAAGAAGTTGCTCCTTTGTTTTGTTCTGACTTTATCCCTCTGTTGCTGCTGCTGCGTGGAGGAACCCTTCGTGGGGGTCATGGATGTAGCAACGATCTTCCCCTTACTTTGGGAGCAAACCAGACAGAAAATAAATTTCCTAGTCTGTGAGATGAGCTTGCTACCTTTCTTAGCAGTGATCAAAGAGGTGGCAGTAGGTGGGGCTACCTCCGGTATCCTGTATAATGAATTATCCAAAGAAATAATGACAGCGCGAGGCCTTGACTCATACACAGCATGTCGCCTCCACAAGTATGGCTAGCCTAATAGTACATCACAAACATCCAGAGGTGTAACATCACATAATACCTTGTCTGTGAAGGGCTTGATGCTGTAGGGAAGGCGGCACTGCTGGCGAACTTTGAGATCTCGTCCTTCGTGAAGCCACCCGATACTGTACGGCTGCAGGTGTGGTGTAGTCGGTAGGCCCAACCGCTTCACGATCTCTGCTGAAATGAGGTTCTTTTGGCTGCCACTGTCGACAATGAATTGCAGTGGCAAACCCTTCACCCACATTTGTGAGTGGAAAAGACGTTCCCCCTCCTCTGGCTCTTCGGGCTCATTCTTCTGGATCTTGGCAGTGGCAACAGTGGCACTAGGATCCGCATCAATGATCTGCTTCCCTTTGCCATTCCCCTTGTCAGGTTCTGGCTCAGAGTTGGAACATGCATTTGATTCGGAAGCCTTCAACTCGGCCACCAGCGACTGCTTGGTCCGACACTCACTTGTGTTATGAGTGGGACTCTTGTGGAACTCACACCACTTTCCTGTGTCCTTCTTCGGCTTTGTGGTGGTGTTCTTTTCTTGCGGCTTCGAGGGGTTGTCTTGGGTCACCTCGCCTTGGCTTTGTCCTTTAGGCTTTAGATTTGTAGATCCAAAGTCTCACTTCTTCTGTTTGAACTTTTGCTCGATTTTGACAGCGTATCAGTATGCTGTGCCGAGTGAGGAGATGTTCAAGAACTCCATCTCTTCCTGGATGTATCTGTGTAGGCAGCCGCAGTATTTGAGTACCAGATGCAGCTCAGAATCTTTGATACCCAACTGTGTGCGAAGGGTATGAAAAACATTTGTGAACTCTGGCACATCTTGGTCTCGTCCCTGCCGCAGTGTGGTCCATTTGATGTATTTGTCCTCATAGCTTTTGACAGGGTAGTACTGCTCCTTGATGGCATCCCGGAAGTCATTCCAAGTGGGGGTAGCTGAAAACAGTGAGCCTGTACTTTCATCCTTCTGCTCGCAGTATGTTTCCCACCAGTCCTTGACGTGGGGGGCTGCTTTGAGAAGAGCGAAAATAATCTTTTCCCGACTTGAAAATTCATGAACAGAAAAATACCCATCTAGCAGATTTAACCATTTATCTACGGCATCTGCGTCTATTTGACCCTCGAAGATGGGGATTTCAAAATTAACTTGTACCTTAAATGGTGTGGCATTTCCAGAGTAGCTGTTGGAAGCCGATGCGTCGCCTCTGGGTAGCCGCTGAAGGATCTGCGCAAAGCTATCCATCATCGCGTTCCTTTGCCGCTCGAGGGCTTCTTCGAGCAAGATTCTGATAGGATCTCCTGCCCCCTCGTCCTTCTTCTCATCCGCCATGGGAGGTCGTCGAGATTTGCGAGGCTGGTCTTGCAAAGGTTCCACCAATTCAAGCCCTAACTCCTTATATCTCGACCTCGTTGGGGACATGCAAAGAAAAACAAAGAAAAAGCAGCCCGCTCTGATACCACTGATCCGGATTTAAGCAGGAACGCAATAGATTACAGAGATAACCATAAATACAGAGATGCGATAACCATAAAAATAGAGATGCAGCGGAAATAATACTTCATTTCATTAATGGAGAATACTGAAATATGCTTACAAATAGAAATAACCCAGCTAGGGCGATGGTAGCTTATCTTTGAGAAGAGATGTGTCCGCTACATGCCTCTGAACTGTTTCGAACTGTCTTTACAATGAGGCTCAAAGGCCTATTTATTATTGAGAAACAATGGAAAACCCTTCACATTCCAAAACCTAACCCTAGAAGATGAAACGCCAAATTGTGGGCCCCGTTTTGGGGTGAGTTGGACAGCCAACTTCCCGGGGTCGCGAATTGGTCGTCTTATCTCCATTTGACGTGCATGATAGCCCGTTGGAATGATCTCTCCGAGTACTACGACGGAAAAGACGATTTTTATCAAAAAAATCGCTGGCGGTAGATTTCCCAAAAAACGTCGTTTAAGGCCTCAAAACGGCTCCGGAAGTTTAGGACCCGAAAAACTGCTAAAAATAGTAAACTGCACTATAATTAAGGAAAGTGAAAAACTGAAAGAGACAGTTGTGGGGGTCCAAATGGGATAGGTGGGTGGCCACCAACATCCACCTGGATCAAATGAAGACTGAAGACATTCTGAAAACAACATTTAGAACTCATCGAGGGTCATTATGAATGTTTGGTCATGCCTTTTGGACTTACCAATGCACCTTGTACATTTCAAGGTTTGATGAATTCTATTTTCAAACCCTTTCTTAGAAAATTTATGTTAGTATTTTTTGATGATATACTAATCTACAACAAGTCTTGGAAGGATCATGTTCAACATGTTGACAGGGTGCTCAAACTACTGGAGGAGAAACAATTATATACAAAATACTCCAAATGTTTCTTTGGAGTACAAGAGGTGGAATATTTGGGCCATATTGTATCTCATGAAGGTGTTAAGGTAGACCCTAGCAAAATTAAAGCCATTAAGGAATGAAAAATCCCCACATCCATAAAGAATATGCGATGATTTCTCGGGTTGACAGGGTATTATCACAAGTTTGTTAAGAATTATGGGAGAATAGAAGCACCTCTAACAACATTATTGAAGAAAGATGCATTTTCATGGACTCCAGAAGCAAAGAATGCCTTCCAACATCTTAAAGTGGCAATGTGCCAAGCACCGGTCTTAGCTATGCCAGACTTCAAAAAAACCTTTATCAAAAACCTTTATTGTGGAATGTGATGCTTTAGGAAATGGAATTGGTGTTGTTTTAATGAAAGATGAAAGACCCATTGCTTTCAAAAGTCATCCAATCAAAGGAAAGTATTTACACAAAGCTATTTATGAAATGGAAATGTTGGCAATACTACATGCACTTAAGAAGTGACGACCCTACCTAATGGGAAGAAACTTCAAGGTAAAAATGGATCACGATAGTCTTAAATACTTTTTAGAACAAAGATTATCCTCTGAAGAGCAACAAAAATGGGTCAAAAAGATGTTGGGTTATGACTTTGAAATCATCTACAAAAAAGGGAAGCAAAATGTTGTGGCAGATGCACTCTCAAGAAAGGATGAGGATGTGGAAGCATTGTTGTGCGCCATTTCTATTATCCAACCAGATTGGATAAACAAAGGAAGCGATGAATGGAAGAATGATGAAGAAGTGTGGGCACTCATTCAAAAGTTACAACATAATCCCAGTACGTCTGATACATTTAGCTAGAAAAATGATTTGTTATGGTACAAAGATCACTTATACCTATGTAAGAATTCCCAAATCAAACAAAATATTCGTATGGAATTGCACACTTCTCCCTTAGGAGGGTACTCAGGATTTTTAAAAACTTACCATAGGGTTAAGAAGGAATTTTTTTGGGATGGCCTTCAATCGGATATTCAAAAGTTTTTGGCAGAATGTTTGGTTTGCCAAAAAAATAAAGTTGAAACAATTAAGACCCTATGGAGTACTGAAGAAAGTATGTTTTTATTGATTACTTTGTCATCTTTTATTTAAAACTCATAATCCCTTTGCATCATGAACTGGGTAGATAATAGGAAATTATGGCAAAATCTATGGGATTTGTATGTAACGCAAAACAACTAATAATTGCCATTTTCTTATGCAGAAAAAGGGAAAAACGAAAGATTGTCGTCCCAAAGAAAAAGATAGGGCAAAGTTAACTGCTGTCCCTTTGGAAGGGAACCACATGCAGACAAGGCGATCCAAATTGAAGTGTATTAGCCAAGGAAAGGAAAAGGAGATATCGAATAGGCGCAAGAGAATAAATCGATAATTGGGAATTAATAGTTTGGTGAATCCCTCAGGATCCTTTGATCCTGAGGGATTGCTATCTTAACTATTTTTGCATCATTGATATCTCCGCTCGGCTGTTATAAAAAGGGGCAGCACTGCTAGCCTGGGGGACGACCTGTTGTTATTCTTATGTAATTTCTCTTTGTATTTAAAACTTTGATCATCGACTCTCATTGAGAAGTGATCCACTGTAACTCTGCTTTGATGCTTTAATATAAACCTGGTTGCGATTCCATCTTTGATCCTGGAATAATATCAAGCGGTGTGTCCCTGGAGGCTAAGGGCCCGGCCCTGGTGGAACACTTTCTCCTATACCATTATCTTTAATTCGTGCATGGTTTTCATTATCAGCTTTGTTCGGTAATCTGATGTGTTTTGTTATTTTACATCGCGGTTCTATTATGTTTACAATATCGCTCTCTATGACAGGAATGTCGTATTGATCATTTTGACTTTGTAACACATTGTTGTTCCTTTAATCATTGATATAACATTACTGTTCCTTACAGAATGTTATTGCTATTTGATTACAGAGTAATCGGGCTGTAACGTTTATAAGTTGGTATTACTGTATTCATCTATGGTTTACACTTAATCGTGATTGTTGTTCAACTGACATTGTTGTTCCATTACGAATTGCAATCGTTATTCTTTGTAACTGAGATTAATATTTGTGGTATCAAAGTTAGATTACTACTTCTCTCAATATCAAGGTGTGTTGTGTGTGTTATTTATTTTGGTTTACTTTACATTCACATTTGGCTCTAAGTTTTGTTCTATATTTCATTACTAATCAGTTGCCGTTCTATTTCCATTTTCTGTCCGATTTATTCTTAGAGTAAAGATTGCTATCTGATTTCCGTAGGATACGATTGCTGCCTTTATTTCCTTAGAATAAGGTTTCGCTGTTTATAAGAACTAGTAGCTGTTCCATTTCCTAGTTGCTGTTCCATTTATAGTTGTTGTTCCATTTCCTGTTATTTGCGTTGTCATTTCTTTGAACGATCTGAGACTGTAGTGAGCGTTGACATTTGTTCCCAGATTGATGATTTGTTCCTTGATTATCTTCAATTACATCAGCTTTATTCCTTTACTGTCGATTGTCAAACTGTTCACTGCTCTTTGCTGCATCAAGATAGCTTTTAGTGGAGGTTGACAGCTTCTGTGCTTGGGATGCTTCTTTAGTATATCCAAGACCTGTCTTTATCAGAGGAGAATGCTGCACTTTGATAATTTCATTTAGGGTTTCTGATCCTTTAGAAAATATAAGATTGAGAGCTTTTTTTTTCTCAATATCCTTTCTTAGACCCACAATTTCACATTCTAGTTTTTCATTGTGTTTTTCTCTTTCAGCAAGTTGGAATGTTAGAGTATCTATAATCATATTCTTTTCTTCTAAACAAATTTTGAGTTTAGATATTTCTTCATAAAGGTCATATTCATCTAAAGCATCCAAGAAATCATCATCTTGAAAAGCCATCAGAAGTCTATAGCCATTACTATTTTCATCTTCATCACTATTTGATAAACCATCGCTATCTTCATACGTATAGTAACTCTTCTTACTTACACTTTGTTTTCTATTCCATTTTTCTGATTCCTTACCTTTATCAATTTTATCTTTATGAGGACATTTGGCCGCATAATGACCGACTCTTCCACAAGCAAACATTTCAAAGGTAGTTTACCTTTGAATCTTCGAGATCCTCGTTGAAGGTTCTTGACAAAGTTTGCTTCTTCCTTTCCTTCTGAATATGTCCTGATTCATTGAGTTCTTCTCTTCCTGAAGCTTTGAATGTGGCTTCTCTCATATCTGATGGACCTCCTTTTCTCATTTCGAAAGCAGTTAAGATTCTGTGCAGCTGTGTCATAGTAATACTCTGAAGCTACTGCTTTTCTTCTATGGCAGAAACTTTTGATTCAAACTTAGTAGACAAGGATCTTAAAACCTTTTCAACTAAGTAACTTCTTTTATCTCTTCACCCAAGTTCTTCATACAATTAACAATCTCATCTATACATAAGAAGTAACTAGCTATACTTTCATCATTGTGCATTTTGAGAGTTTCATATTGAATTCTGAGAGATTATAGTTTTGCATGTTTTACCTGATTGTCTCTTTCATAGCTTAGAGCAATCTTGTCCCATATTTATTTGGTGGTTTTGAGCTACATAACTTTGACAAATTCTAATTGTGACAGACTCCCCAATAATGTATTGACAGCCTTGGCATTGGTTTCATATTGCTTTTTACCTGCTGTATCTGTAGGAATTGCTGATGGAAATGTGTATCCTCCTTCCACGATTTCCCAGACATCTGTTCCAAGAGATTGAAGATAGGCTGCGGTTCTTACCTTCCAATAAACAAAGTTGCTCCCATCAAAGATTGGTGGTATAATGGATCCGTCTCTTTCGTAGTTACTCATGACGATAGATCTTCCTTCAAGCAATCAAGCTTCTTCTGAAGGACCTACTCTGATTCCAATTATTGGAAATAATACTAAGAAGGGGGGTGAATCAATATTAGCAAGTCAATAATATTTCATTTCCATAATCAGATTCATATACGCTACTTCAGTTAATGAAACTTGTGTGTATACGTAATTGTATCTAAGGCAACTAGAGTATACCCTACAAACTTATAACTTAGTTAATTCATCATATGTTGATCTTTAATCTGTGCATCAGAACCATATAAACAGTAACTAGGTGCAGTAAAATTAGAACAAACAATCACACACATGAACACAAGATATAAGGTGGAAACCCAATGTGGGTGAAAACCACCTGCTGCAATTGTCTCTATCTTCTTTTAATAAGAAACTTCATTTTACAATTTTTGTACTGGTGCAATCTTATACCAGTACGTAGGCTTCTATCTGTAGAAGGCTACAAGCTTCTCTCATTCTCTAGCTTCTCCTGGAAGGGAGCTACAACTCCCTAGCTCTTGTACTAGCTGATGTGTTTACTAGTATGCAGGTGTTGGCCTACAGAAGGCTACAACTTTCTCTTTTCTTCCAGGGACCATGTTTCATAAATTTTCAAACTGGATCCATCAATAACATCAATCAAACATCAAATATATCTGCATCAACCAATCTCCTTTGCACTAATCAAAACTAAATCAATTAATCACTTCTCAGAATGTTGTAACCAAAATACAGTAACAGTAACCAGAACCCAAGCTAGAACCTAGAACACTGCAACAACAAACAGAGGTAGCTAAAGCATATTTGATGAGGTATACGCTACTTCACTGTGTCGAACCTGCGTACATACGTTGTTTTCTCAAGGTGAACTTGCGTATAGATTTGCAAATCAAATTTAAGATGTATACGTTGTTTTGATATGCAAACAACAACAATTCCAGACATCAGTTATACCCAGATCATCATATTTACAAATTACAACATGCACCAGTTATTCGGATAAAAGATCAAAACCACACAAAGATACTTCTCTTCAAGCCTTAAGATCTTGACCCATCATTAGATCTTATCCTTCATCAAGCACTAAGGTTCTTCCTTGATTCAGATCTAGCTATGCCCAATAACCTGTATTCTGGATCTTTCTCTTCATTAGATATTCAATACTTGAGTGCCTTTGCCTAATGATATTCTCCTCCTTTTATAGTCTTAGGCCTTACTCAATACCATGGACCAAAACCACTTAGAACCAATACCTTGGACCAAATACCTGGGGTCAACACTTCAGATAAGATACCTTGGACCAATACCATGGACCAAATACCACGGACCAAAACTAAGTTTTCCAACATGTACATGCCTTTCCTTCTGTGAAAGTGCGTGTGTACGCTATACGCGCCTTTTGGTCTGCGAACCCACATGTATATGCGGCTTGGTCAATGGGGAACCTGCATATCCCTCTCTTTCTTCATTATGTGAGTCTGATTTGTGATCTGTCATCTGAGTAAGTTGCCATCAAGGAAAACACCTGTGTCATAGTGCCAAATTTGTGTCATAATGCCAATACTTTAATGACTCTTTCCAAAGCATTTCTTGCCTATTTACAGTTACGTATCTATTATGACACTGGTACTGAACTATTGACTTCTTTCTGTCAAACTTCTACCACTCATCTCTTTAACCATGCTCAAGACTGAGGTAGAAGGAGGATAATCTGTAGAGATGTTGAATCTAAAGACTGCATCTATATGGATTGGTTCCTTAGATTGCTTTTGGCCCCCATTTCTAAATATTTCGGGTCACACTTCTCCCAATTTGAGGAAGATGCACTCCAAGTAGCCTTAAAATTTGAAATGATTTATGCCCAGTCAAGTTATGTTTATACTATCATCCTTGATTTGCCTTGCCCTAGGTGCTGCAAATGAACTTGGGGCATCTCATGCTGCAGATGGCATATTTGGAACCATTTCACACCCCCAAACATACGATGCACCTTTGATGAGTTACGGTCAACCTGAGGGAGGGACCCGTTCCTCTTACATTTATCCGCCCCCCAATCCTCCACATGGAAACTCTTATCCAGGTCCTAGCACGCCATATGCATATCTCATATGCATCAATAGATGCCAGGACCAGCTATTGTAGCACATTTTTATCCCAATGTTGCCCCATTTCCTTATTATCCTTATTCATCGATTAGTGCTCCAGCCCCCCTGGCGCCAAAGCTCCAACCCCCCATGCTTGCTCCCCTTATGCCACCACAACAACCTCCTCCACAAGGTCAGGTGTACGCTCAACAGAGTGGACCCAATTCCCCCAACCCCAAGGAAAGGAACAAGGGAAAAGATAACTAGAACCAAAAATCTCAATTTAATCAAGGTAGCCAAGCTCCACCACCCAATGCACCTCAGGGACCCCAACCTAATCCCGCAAGTCAACAATAGGGCGAAGAACCCAAGAAAAACAAGGGTCTTCATACGAGCAAACCTTATGCTTGTTTCCGTTTATATGGCCATTATAATCATGAGTGTCTCCTTTTACCTCAGATGCATTAAGTATGGGAAGCTCAAGGAGCGACTTCTCAAGGACCGTAGCCCATAGCTCCTTCTCCCCCTCCTGCTTCATCTCAATCGAAATTTCTTACCAATCCATTTCCTCACCAAGGATATATTGCTTCCCAACCTACACAAGGTCACGAAACTCTGCGAGCTCCACCATCTAGTCACCATGATTATCAAATTCTTATGATGAATTATTATGAGGTAAATACCGAGCAATTCAACCTCCAGACTCGATCGCACCAATATGACAAGACACCCTAAGTTAGTGACTGAGTCCCAACCTCAAATTTCCAGTGATCCTCTATCTTCATCAAATGGTACCTTACATATCCCTCCGCCTAATATGAAGGTTATCCCCAAGATACGAAAATGACCATTACATTGAAACACCACTTCTGCTAAAGCCTCCCATACCTATACCATAGTAGATGACTTGGCACAATATCATGTTGCCATGTCAATGCTAGAAGTCCTCCAGATGTGTCCATCCCATTAGAAATATCTACTCGCTACTTTGGGTTTTATGGATCCCCAAGATGATCATATGATTGTATTTCATGCTCATAAGTCATAAAATCCTCCCCTACCTTCATCCATTGCATTTCAAATACCAGTCTCCATTAGAAACACCACTGTTCAATGGTGTATCATAGACAAAGTCACCTCCACCTATTTGATGGATGCTACTGTTTGGAAGCAACTTGGTTCCCCAGAAATGTCCCCATCCATCTTCTCTCTTTGTGCTTAGGATGGTCATCCCTCACAACCCCTTGGATTATATTGCAACTTTCCAATCACTATTGCAGGTAAGTCTGTCTCTATTGATATTGAACTCATCATTGCCCCCTTAGATTACAACATCCTTTTGGGTTGTAGTTATACCTATGTTATGTCAGTTGTCGCATCTACGGTTCACCATGAGATGTGATTTCTCCACAATGGAAATATCATCATCGTCTATCAATGGACATACTATAATCCCAAATTTCATACTTCACTTTGGTCCAAAATATCCTCCATAATTGAAAATAAGACAGTCTCGTCCCTCACCAACATATTTCCTGCAGTCTACAAACATTCCACTCTGCTTGGTGCTTATTATGGTCTACCACCTACTCCTTTTGAGCCTAGTTCATCTAGTGTTTGCCTCCTTCAAGCATCACGGGCTGCCCACAAATGGTATAGTATGCCTTCATAGTAGCCAACACCTCCACAACCTGCTATTCCCAAATCAACCTATCCTTTCGGTACTACTCCTGAAGAACCTTTTCCTTTTGCTGGTATCTCTCCTAGTCCATTCCCCCCCAGAACCATTTCCCTAGGCCTTAACCATATTGGAGTAGTTACTCCATGCTATTATTCTTCTATTCAGATATCGTTCTTATTTCCACCCTTGGTATTTTATTCTACACCTATTATGGCTACGTCAAGTTTACCTAACATTACCTTGGGGATCCCAGTCTGGTACATTGATCCTCCCACAAACACTCCACCAAATCAACTCAAAACACACACTTCTTTGACCTCGGTCCAACATATTGTTCATACCCATTCCTTTGCTTCAGTTCCACTATAACCTCAATAAGAACTTACTCCTCTTGTGAAAGCATATGGTGAGGGGGGGAAAGCCCAGAAAAAGGGAACCAAAGATAAGGCACCTGTTTGGTCAATTTAGTGTTCTAAATTGCTCTACATAAATTATCAATCCGGGTATCATAAACTGATGAAGTGTAGTGCACTATATGTGCTAGATGACCCTTCTTACTTCATTGTTTTTTAGTTTTATGTTGTTTTGGGGTTTTCTGATCCTTTAATCCATAATGATTTACAATGTACTTAAAAAAATCTTAAATCTAACTCCTGTAAACACTGCTAAGAACCTAAAGAAATGAAAACTAAAAGAGCTTAAGTAAGATTTGGAAGCAAAGTTTAATCAAGATATAAAAACAGAGTTTCTATCTTTAATCATATCATTATTTCCAAATCATGAGCTACAAACTAAGAAGTAAAATTGTTGTCTATTCAATTACAGAAACAAGATTAAATGAAATACTAAAAGTAAAAGTAAAATTGCAACTATATATTATGGAAACAAAACCAAAATGAAATACTAAAACTGAAAGTGAGATTACAACTACTGTTTAGTCTATTACAGAAAGAAAAATTAATGAAAAACTGAAAGTGAAATTGCAACAAAACTAAATGAAATACTTAGTTACTCTGCCTCTCAATTTTGGAAGACAAACCTCCTTTGGATGACATTTTGAGGAATTATGTACTTCATTATCCTAAGAGAAGATAAATGCAAAAACGTAGAAAAGCCTCATTGCATGAATGAAGTATTCAACCATTTAGTTTGAGATGAGTTATCAACTATAAGGGCTTTTTAGAAACATTCATCTACACCATGAGTCACTAAGCTAGTAATAAAATGGCAAGAACAGTAATGGCATTGATCAGTCTATTTGGAAATTTAAAAACTAGTGAAATAGTAAATGAAATAAACTACTCTACACTACTAAATTCAACTTCTAACTACTGATAAAACTAGAAAGAAATTAAGCAAAGAGAAAGCTATTCTGTAATGAAAGAAGCTATTCTGCATTAGTGAAGAAATGATGCATTATAAACATGGTTAGTATGAAAAATGGTTATGAACACTATGGAAGAAATGATAAATTTACAGTTTAACTATAAAAGACAACAAAATGAAACGAAACCTTAGTTAGAACAGGGGCCCTCTGCAATTGATCAAGTTATGAGTGCTCAATAAATCTCCAAAAAATGCTTTCAGATATCCATAAAACACACAGTCTTCATATTAAAAATAGAGAATGAGTTTTTCGAAATTATAGAGCAGTAGTTTGAGCTTAACACATGCAAAAATTCAAACTGGTTCTACGTTATTTACACAAGTAATTATAGAAAAATTATACAACCGTTTATGGAGAAAAATAAGCTATAGCCAAAAACACGTAGCAAACAGGCACACAAAATTCTCTTCCCCGGCTGTTGGAGACATAAATCTAAGATGATGGCTGTTGGATTCCGTGGGTTCAGGAAGTTGTTTCACATCCCATCACTATGAAACGTGCACAAAACCAAGTCCTATTTGCCTTTGGTCTCTATGTTTGACTTCTCCTTTGACAAGAGTCTTGTACCATCTTCCTTATCGACCTAGGCTAGGTGAATAGGACACGATCCATGTCATGATGTTTTCCAAGCTGCCCATGTAGCTAGTTTCTCCTTCTAACACCTGGAACCTATTAAAGCATGGAAGTAGTTGCAGAATAGGCTGTGTTTCATAGCTAAAAGAAAAAAATTATTCAAATAGCAAAACATAAAAGTATAACATTTAAATCACTAAAATGTTCTCCTTAAGGCAATGTATACTGGCTATTGATGATAGGGATGCATTTTCTTCATGGAAAAACAAAGAAAAGGGAGGAAAAGAGTTGCTAAGGAAAGGGCAGTTTTGAGGCTCAACATACCCCCACTGCAAAACCATTGCATGTCCCCATGCAATCAAAATTGTGAACTCTCTCCTCCTGCTACATTTTTTCTGATTCTTCAGCCAACACATCCAACTTCCTCTTCTTGCTTTTCTTTTCACCGACTACCATCCTTGGTGTCCTCATGAGAAATCTGTACTTGAGGTTAATAAGTACCTTGTTCAGCTTCTTATTTTTCTTTTTCAGCTTCCTATTCTTCTTGTGCCATAATCCCAAGTGTAGCATGGTGTTGTCATGAATAACTCTATCCACCTTATTTTGTTCCTACAAATTTTCATTTTCTTTTTGGGTGTTCTTGTTCAGAATTTCTAGCTCATAGATCTCTTGTTTGAGAGAGCTAATTAGAGTTTCTTGTGTGGTGGTAGGCTACTCTGGATTAGCTGTAGTCCCTGGGTCTAATGAGGCATTCTTTTTCTCTAATGACTCTATGTAGTCATAGATTTGTTGTTGTACCGGATCAATGCCACGAGAAGCTCTTCTTGGACTACCTTCAAAATTCTGTGGAGGAGAGTTCTGTGGACTTTGTTCATATGGAATATTGTCAGGGGACTGAGCTGGGGTTTCATCCTCTAAATTTATAAACTGGGCCTCTTTTGATTTCACCTTCTTCACTTTGCCTCGGAGTCTAGAACTCCTCCTCAAGTTTTGGAAGCCTATGGTTTCTTCTTTTGTATCATTTTTCCTTTTTCCTTTCTCCTTATCTTTCTTGATCTATTCCTTGATCTTGGTTAGTCTTTCATAAAGCAGTTTTTCATCCTCTTTAGGTGATGAAGGTTTAGGAATATCCCTGTTGATTTCTTCAACCCTTTCTTTCATTTTTCTCCTCTACTTAGTCTGTTTTCTAATCTCTATTTTAGGAGCTATTTCTGCATCATCTTTTTGTGAGGAGCTTCCAATGCTGACATTTCTCCTTCTACTTCTTTTAACATGACTTCCCTCAGATAAATTTGGGGCATCTTGGAAGAAATTCCTTACCAAAAATTTCTCCCATGTATTCCCTATACTTCTCAAATGAAATTCAACTAAAATCTTCACTAATCCATGGTGATATAGAGTGGTTTCTATTGATTCAACTTTCTTTTGAATATTAGTTGCCATTCTTCTCAGACTATTCACAAGGAAAAAGGGAAGATTGAGGGTTCCATCCTCTATAAAATTCACTAACAATTGTATGTGATAAACATACATAGACCCAAACCTCCCTTCACAGGTAATGACTTTTTGCAGTATTAACAACATGCTACTCCATTTGTTTTTTAGTGTAGAAATTGGAATCCCTTTTCTAAAAACTGAAATGTCCATACCTAGATTTTTAAGTATCATCTTCCGGGATTCATCATGAAACTCTTTGTTCTTAAACCACCTTTCTCCTAGCCTTGGGAGTTCTGTTTCTTCCACTATGAAAGACTCGGTAACTACAAATTTGATGCCACCTATTTCCATTTCCATTCCATCAAATGACCTGGCAGAGGATTTAGTGATTTCCTTATGGTAACCGTTGAATTTTTCAATAAAACACAACCAACCAACCTTCTGTAACATTCCCTTCAGCTACGGATATCCCTCCATGTATTTTACCCCTACGGGTTCAGTTCTAACAATAAGCCCCATAACCTCTGTTCTTGGCTACCCTTCAAAACTACTCTCACTGTCTGAGAAATGGAATGACTGTGTATATGGTAATAAGAAGACTGTGTATACAAAAGAAAAATGATTATGGATATGGAAACAAGATGATAGGGTATATGGGAACAGAATGACTAAAAATAGAATGACTATGAATATGAAACAAAACGACTGTATATACGGAATATATGGAAACAGAGTAACTGTATACGCAAAATGTGTGGAAATAGAGTGACTGTATGCACAAAGAATATAGAAACAGAATGACTGTATGCACAAAGTGGCTGTGTAAATATGAGAGAAAAACTTAAGAGTTGGCATGTAATAAATAAATAGTTGGGGTTTGAAGAGTCGTATATAGGTAGGTCACGTCATTAACCTGACTGTTAACAAATGTAGCTGTGGAGGATTGGTTAAGTACGAGTTATGCAGTTTAAAGTGGAGATTAGTTATGAAGGAATCATTGGACCATTTGTCATTAAAGGGAGAAGATATGGTGGAGACATCGTGGTAGTCAAATCACATGATGATTAATCAAGGAGACATGTGATCATACATGTTATACAAGCTTATGTTTTTGAATTTTCCCTTTGAAATAAATTTTTGTATTTTACCTTTGGAACCTTTACCTTCCGCTTGCTAATATTTTGATGTTTGCTCCACAGGTGCTTTAGGCATGATTGGTCTTCAAAGTTGATTTTTATTCAATCACCTGCATACAAGATTTTATTATGAACTGGACTCTTGTGCTTGGACTGATAAACAAACTGTTGCTGCAGAATCAGATTAGCTGCAGAACAGGATCAACGATGGAACAGAATCAATTGCAGAACATGGAAACAACTACAGAATGTAAAACAGAGAGTAAAATATGGCTTATGAATGGATGAAATGGAAATGGCTGTGTAAGTAAAAATAAGACATGATGATAAATGAAAAATGGAGATGAAAGAAATGTTGGGAAAGGAAAAATTTATTGGTGAAATATGGCAATGGAAAGAAGTGAAGTTGTAAAAGTAAAATAGAGTGAAATGAAATGAGACAATGAATTTTTCAGAATGCTAAATGACTGTGGCTTTTTGTCACCATTTTTTAGAAAGGAAATGGAAAATATAGGGGTGTCAGAAACTTCTGACTTTGACCCTATGTTTTTTGTATAAGCATGCCAATCAAAGATTGGTTTTCAACCTCATACAATTTTTTTTTAGATAGGAAAAACAAAGACTAAGTTGGTGGAGAAGAAGGATTCTTCTTCACTAACTTCATTTTAGAATTGTTCTGGAAGACCTTGATGAACTCCTCCTTTGAAATTGGTTTTTGATATATTTTCAATCTATGACCATTCACAAGAAAAGGAGTTTGACTTTCATCTATTATTCTGATCCTCACTGCTCCATTACTAAAAACTTTTTCAATCTCATATGGCCCAAGCCAATGAGTTTGAAACTTCCCTTGAAAATCTTTAAACTTTGAATCAAATAACAGTGCCCAATCTCCCTCTTGAAATCTCTTGTCCTTGATGTATTTTTCATGCCATTTAGCCCTCTATTGTTGGACTATACCACTCCTTTGAACTACTTCTTGTCTGATTTCATCAAGTTCATTTAATTGTTCTAGTCTATGCTTTTGAGCCTCTGATAAATCCATCCCCAACTAGACTGCCATCTTGAAAGTTTTGATTTGGAACTCTATAGGGAATAGGACTTGTTTCCCATAAACAAGTTCATAGGGTGTATTTCTCGTTGTGTTCCTCCATGTAGTTCTATAGGCCCATAAGGCTTCAGGAAGCCTTTTTTCCCAATCTCTTATATGTAGATGCACAGTCTTGGTGAGGATTCCTTCAATCACTTTATTTGTAGACTCCACTTGACCATTTGCTTGTGGATGATAGGGAGTAGATTTCCTATGCTTGATCTTGTACTCCTCCATAAGCCTTTCCATCATGTTGGATGTGAATTGAGATCCTTGATCTATCACAATTTCTCTTGGAACACCAAAATGAGTGAAGATGTCCTCAAAAATAAAATTAACTACAGATTTTTCGTTAGCAAAAAGTAATGCTTTGGCTTCTACCCATTTGGTGACATAATCAGTGCATACCAATATATACTTTTTCTACTTAGATGGAGGATTAATTGGTCCAATAAAGTCTAAATCCCACTTTTCAAAGGGTTCAATAAGTACCTGAGTTTGTAATGGCATTTCATTTGAGGGAGCAAGTTTCCCTACCCTTTGGTAGTTGTCACACCTTCTGACATATTCTTTAGCATCTTTGAAGATGGATGGCCAATAATATCCTAAAAAAAGGATTTTATAGGTTTTCCTCTTGTCAACAAAGTGTCCACCACATGGCTCATCATGATATGCTTTGAGAATATCAGGCATTTCATCTTCTGTGACACACCTTATGATCATAATATCTGGCCCTGTTTTATACAATTTGTTAGTGATCCATGAATATCTTGCACTTTCTTGAATAATCTTTTTTCCTCTCTAGGAAACAAATGTGAAGGTAACTTCCCTGTAACCAAGTAATTAGCAACATCTGCAAACCAAGGAGTTTGAGTAGTTACTGCAAAAAGATATTCATCAGGAAACTTATCTTCAACCAGAGAGCCTTGTTTGATATTCTGAATCTTGGACAAGAAATCAACAACTGTGTTTTGTTTTCCAGGCCTATCTAGCACAGTAATGTTGAATTCTTGCAAAAGTAAAATCCATATTGTAACTTTCCCATTAGTAATAGGTTTATTTATCAAATATCTAATTGCAGAGTGATCTGTATGAACAAAGGTTTCATAGCCTATTATATAGTGTCGGAACTTATTGATTTCATGAACAATAGCCAAAAATTCATTTTCAGTCACAATATAATTTAACTCAGTGGGAGTCAAATTCTTACTTGTATAGTAAATGGCATAAGGAATCAAATTTTTTGTCCCAATACAACTCCCAGAGCTGTATCTGAAGCATCTATGGAGATATGGAAAGGGAGTTTCCAATTTGGACCTCTTAAAATAGGTGCTTTAGAAATTTTTTCTTTCAAGGTTCCAAATGCTAGTTGGCAATTAGGATTCCAACTGAATTCACAATCTTTGGTAAGCAATTTGAAGAGTGGAGATGCTATTTTAGTGAAGTTTTCTATAAACCTTCTATAGTATCCTGTAAATCCTAGAAAACTTCTAACATCTTTTTGGCAATTTGGAATTGATAACTTAGAGATGACTTCAACTTTAGATTTGTCAACTTTAATCCCGTCTCCCCAAATATGATGTCCTAAAACAATACCTTCTGTAAACATCATAAAACATTTTTCATGTCTTAGTGAAAGGTTTGTTTCTTTACATCTTTTAAGAACTTTTTCCAAATTTTCCAAAGCTTCTTCAAATGTGTTTCCATAGACTGCAAAATCATCCATATATACCTCTACACAATCATGTATTAGATCAAGAAAAATTCCTAGTACTGTTCTTTGGAATGTTGCAGGTGCATTACACAACCCAAAAGGAAGTACACGGTAGGCAAAAGTTCCCCATGGACAAGTAAATGTGGTTTTATCTTGATCCTTAGGTGCTACCTGAATTTGATTATAACCACTAAAACCATCCAAGAATGAGAAATACTTATTACCTGCTAATGTATCTAACACTTGATCTATAAAGGGTAAAGGAAAGTGATCTTTAAGGGTTGCTTTATTCAATTCTCGATAATTAATGCACACCCTCCATTTACCATTCTTTTTAGGCAAAATTACCAAAGGAGAAACCCATAGGCTATTTGAAATTGGGTAAATGAAGTTTACATTGAGTAATTTCTGGAGCTTTTCTTTTACAATTTCCCTAAGATTTGGATTCATTCTTCTTTGAGGTTGTCTAATTGGTTTACTATTTTCCTCAATATAGATATTATGGATACAATTCTTAGGATCAATGCCTTTCATGTCAGTGTACTCCCATGCAAATGCAGCAAAATGTTTTTGTAATGTTTTGGTTAGCTCTTCTTGTTATAGTTTCTCCAAGTTTTTGTTTATGTTCAATGTCCTACCTAGAAAAATTTCAATTGTAGAGCTACCAAACTCTTCCATAGAATAGAGAGACATCTGCATAGATGACAAGTATTCAACATTAGATTTTTCTTGGAATTGCGCATGATCATATTCTGAAGATGTTTCAAAATTTTCCATTGTATTCAAAATTTGACTATCTTCACTAATTTCTGATATAGTAAAGAGAGGCTGAATATCTTCTTCATCATAAATCCATTCCTTGTCATATATTTCTATGATTGCTTTTGTTGGAGGATACAAAGTAAATTTCTTTGTTGAATTACCATCATAAATATACATGTCACCAGATCTACAACTAATAAAAGCATCAACTGTGGCTAGCCAAGGTCTTCATAATATGAGTGGGTGTCCTCCTAGATTATTCTTGGGAGTTAAGATCATGATATCAACAGGATATTCCCAAGAATCTAAGGAGACTGAAATATCTTCTAGTACACCATCTGGTTTGATTACTGATCTATCTGCAAGTTGTAGTAAGGTAGGTGTCTAAAGAAGGTTAGGAAGTTTAAGCTATTCCATAGTTTGTCTACTCATAATGTTTATTGCTGCCCCTCAGTCAATCAATGTATTTGGAATTTCAATTCCAATTATGTGTCTTGACAATTGGACTTCCTAGATCCATATATTTCTACATGGCAATTTTTCCCATCATTATATCTGTTATTTTTCCTACCAGGTGAATTCTTTTTGTTTATTTTGATTTTCTTCTTGGTCTTTTGATGCTCAAATCCTTTATTGTCTTGGATAGAATTTTAATTTCTCTAATGGCTTGTAACAAAGGAATTTTGATACAAACATTCTTCAATTCATCTAGAAAATCATAATTTGGTAACAAGATCTATTTTTCTATCCCTCTATCAATTTGTAGTCTGTCTCGAAAAGGAGGTGTAGAAGTAGATGTTGGTTGCTCAATGGTAGGAGTTGTGTTCACTGGTTCTTTTTGTTTTCCTTTTTCAATGTTTTGGTTTTGGAGAGATGTTTCCTAAAAAATTTTATTGACTTTTAGAGAATCTTCCTTAGAAGTGTCTTGTTCTTGAATGACTACAGAAGGTCTTTCCTTTTCTAATATCCTTACAGATCTTAGCTGATCATCATTAAGATCTAGTGGAGTAATCATGTAAGTTGGAAATTGTTGTCCTTCTACCATGTAAGCATTTTGAGGGTTTTTATTGTTGGGGTTTGGTAATGGTTGGGTAGGTAGCTGATTTGGTTTTTGCTGAAATGGCAATAAGAGTTGAGGATTTTGACTTTGTTGTGGAGGTTGTTGTGGAAATGGTAATGAAAGTTGAGGGTTCTGATTTTGAAGTTGTGGTTGCTGATTTTGTTGCTGATTTTGTGGGGGACGATAATTCTGATAGGATGGAGGATATTCATAATATTGAGCAAATCTCCCATAAGGATTGTGTACCCCTTGTGCCCACGGTTGAGATTGATACTGAGATTGAGGTTGAGGCCAAGGTTGCTGCCAAGAATTCCAATTTGGTTGGGGCTAAAGATACATTGGATTGTTAAATCCTTGATTTTGTGGCCCCTGCCAAGGTCTTCTTGCAACAAAACAAAGAGGTTCTATAGAATTTGGGACTGTTTCCTCTTGAAAGACAACCTTAAGACCTGGGATTGAGGGACAACCCTTGGTCTCATGACTTTCTGAACAAATCATACAAGTTTCTACAATTTTTTCATCTAAAGGGCATTCCCTTAGAGCATGTTTCTTCTGCATTTTAGACAAAAAATGGCTAAAGCATAAGCCTCTATTTTCTGCTTGTTTTGAATTTTAAGGGTATCTAGTTTCTCACTAAGGCTCCCTAGAATGTCAGTTTTAAACTCATCAAGCATATTGCCAATTTCTGCCCTACTTACAGATCTAGTTGCAGATTGTTTTTCTCTAACAAGAGAAGGATCTCTCAGTCCTTTCCCTATTTTAGATTTCCCTATTTTTAGATTTCTCTTATGTCACTTAATGGAAGTTGGGAGATATCTCCCTTCCCCATCATGTTAAGAATATCTATCCACTCATCTCTAATGGCCTTTAACAAAAGAGCTTCAAAGTTTCTTCATTTAAATTGTTCATATTTGCTCTTTTCAAATTATAGTTGAATCTCTCAATCAAATCTTCTAAGTTTTCATCCTCTGTTTGCATCATTTTGAACACCTCATCTTTATGATTGGTAGGCATACAATAATCCAAGTATCTATCCAAAAATGTTTGTTTCATGTCATTCCATGTTCTAATAGATTGAGTGACTAACCCCGTGGACCATTTCAAAGTAGCCCCTTTTAGTGTTGAAGGAAACAATTTGAGTTTTTGAGAGTCTTCTAGATAGTCATAAGTTCTGCACAAGACTTCAAACTAAAACAAAAATGTTTCAGGGTCCTCACTTCTCAACCCATAGAAGTTTGGGAGGACAGATGGTGAGATATTTTTCATCATGGTATGTGTTTCCTCATCCACTATAGGGAATCAAAATGAGTTATCTACTTCCCTATTTCCTCTGCCTCCTCCATTATTACCTCTACCTCCTCCATTATTTCCTCTACCTCTCCCTCTACCCCCTCCAAACAGTGAGAATTCTCCATCTTGTTCTTCTTCTGCCATTATAGTTTCTTCAGAGTCAATATAGGGATCAACCTGCAAGGTTATTCCCTCCTCCTCTGGTTCTTCTATTAATGAACTATGGGAGACATTTGCTACTTTTTCTTCCTCACCAAGTAATCCTAATTCTTCAACTACAATAGGCTCTCCTGTGGAGCTGAAAAAGGTTATCCCTGCTGTTGGAGATTCAAAATTTTTCTCTCCTAGGACTATTTTGGTAGATGAAGTAGGAGATTCTTTTGATTGAGTTTCTATCCCTTGAATTCTAGGAATCCGATGGCTGGGAGTATAAGTCTGGGATGGAGGTGTGTCTTTTCTAACTCTTGGTGGAGTAGGTGGAGTTGTGGGAATTGAACTTCTGCCCCTAGCTATAAATCTAACTCTAGAGTCTCTTTCTCTATGAATGTCATTGTTTTGTTTTGTTTTTTTTTTAATGTAAGACATAAGGCTACCTAGTTACACTTCTTGGCAACAACGCCAAAATGTTTGGTCAATTTAGTGTTCTAAATTGCTCTACATAAATTATTAATCCGGGTATCATAAACTGATGAAGTGTAGTGCACTATATGTGCTAGATGACCCTTCTTACTTCAATGTTTTTGAGTTTTATGTTGTTTTGGGGTTTTCTGATCCTTTAATCCCTAATGATTTACAATGTACTTAACAAAATCTTAAATCTAACTCCTGTAAAGACTGCTAAGAACCTAAACAAATGAGAACTAAAAGAGCTTAAGTAAGATTTGGAAGCAAATTTTAATAAAGAAATAAAAAAAAGTTTATATCTTTAATCATATCATTATTTCAGAATCATGAGCTATAAACTAAGAAGTAAAATTGTTGTCTATTCAATTACAGAAACAAGATTAAATGAAATACTAAAACTGAAAGTGAAATTGCAACTATCTATTATGGAAACAAAACCAAAATGAAATACTAAAACTGAAAGTGAGATTACAACTATTGTTTAGTCTATTGCAGAAACAAAACTTAACGAAAAACTGAAAGTGAAATTGTAACAAAACTAAATGAAATACTTAGTTACTCTGCATCTCAAAATTGGAAGATAAACCTCCTTGGGATGACATTTTGAGGAATTTTGTACTTCATTATTCTAAGAGAAGATAAATGCAAAAATGCAAAAAAGACTCATTGCATGAATGAAGTATTCAACCACTTAGTTTGAGATGAGTTATCAACTAGAAGGGCTTTTTAGAAACATTCATCTACACCATGAGTCACTAAACTAGTAATAAAATGGAAAGAACAATAATGGCACTAATCAGTCTATTTGGAAATTTAAAAACTAGTGAAACAGTAAATGAAATAAACTACTCTACACTACTGAATTCAACTTCTAACTACTAATAAAACTAGAAAGAAATTAAGCAAAGAGAAAGCTATTCTGTAATGAAAGAAGCTATTCTGCATTAGTGAAGAAATGATGCATTATAATCAGGGTTAGTATGAAAAATAGTTATGAACACTATGGAAGAAACGATAAATTTACAGTTTAAAAAATAAAAGAAAAAACAAAATGAAATGAAGCCTTAGTCAGCACAGGGGCCCTCTGCAACTGATCAGGTTATGAGTGCTCAATCGATCTCCAGAAAATGCTTTCAGATATCTATAAAACACACAGTCTTCGTATTAAAAATAGAGAATGAGTTTTTCAAAATTACAGAGCAGTAGTCTGAGCTTAACACATGCGAAAATTCGAACTGGTTCTACATTCTTTACACAGGTATTTATAGAAAAATTTTACAACAGTTTATGGAGAAAAATAAGCAACAGCAAAAAACACGTAATAGACAGGCACACAGAATTCTCTTCCTCGGCTACTGGAGACATAAATCTAAGATGATGGTTGTTGGATTCCATGGGTTTAGGAAGTTGTTTTGGATCCTATCACTATGAAACATGTACAAAACAGAGTCCTGTTTTCCTTTGGTCTCTATGTTTGACTTCTCCTTTGACCGAAGTCTTGTACCATCTTCCTTATCGACCTAGGCTAGGTGAATAGGACATGATTCATGTCATGATGTTTTCCAAGCTTCCCATGTAGCTATTTTCTCCTTTTGACACCTGGAACATGTTAAAGCATGGAAGTAGTTGCGGAACAGCCAATTAGCTACAAAATAGGCTGTGTTATGTAGCTAAAAGACAAAAACTTATTCAAATAGCAAAACATAAAAGTATAACATGTAAATCACTAAAATGTTCTCCTTAAGGAAATGTATACTGGTTATTGATGATAGGGATGCTTTTCTTCATGGAAAAACAAAGAAAAGGGAGGAAAAGAGTTGCTAAGGAAAGGGCGGTTTTGAGGCTCAATGGCACCGCTAGCAACTCCAACCCCTCCTAATTTGCAAAAGCCTATTCCTCCATGTGCATTATGTGATGTTGTTGTTCATGCCATGAATAATTGTCCTGAACTCCCTCATGTGAAGGATGTGGGTTGTGATACCTTCCCCGATTCTAACATTCCTGAGGTCCATGTCACCTTACCCAAGTCAGCTAAGAAGAATATATCATTACGCACAAATCACCTCTATTCTTTGTGTGATAATTATGGCCATTATTCTCATCATTTTCCCTATCTTGAAGATTTTTGTCATACACTCCAAGTGCTTCACGAATTATAGGCCACTTGTAGTGATTCCACCTTTCCTCTACCTACGGATTCTGGTCCCAGTCCTATACCAGAACACGAGGTCTCTCAAACACCCACTATGATCCCTCCCCTTGATGTCCAGATGACAAATAGTACTGCTACCATTCTCTACCTGTCGTCATCCATGAGATTGATGCATTCGAACTTCCTTGATGTATCCTATTGTGATTCCGTTGAACCTTCTTCAAAGAACACCTTGGTCTTAACATCAGTAGATCTTCCATCTACTAGTCATATGTCTCCCATCCTTGATGATGCGTATGTGAACCTTGTCTCTCATGAAGATTCCTCATGTATCTCTTCTTCATCATGTGGTATCTCTTCCTCTAGTCCTCCCATCTTCCATTCTGATGAAGAAATCATGGAAGCCATGACCACCCCTGATTATCCTTTGGATGATATGCACCATTGCACACACTTCCTTCTACAGCAAACACATTACCAATATGTTGTGGAGTCAAAAGACCTCATTCAGGGCGAAGTCAAATAGTTTAGAAATCCCATTCCTACACCAAATGCTTTTGAAGAAGGAAATATGGCTAACATTTTCCCTACCATCAAAATTAACATTTCGAATAAATGAGGGATCAAAGAGAATGTCATCTTGGGGGAAAAATTTACCCCAGAATAAATTTATGCTTACACCAAGTTATTCAAATAGTTATGTGATGTTTTAGCTTGGTCTTATTCTAAAATTCCTGGAATTGATCCTTTCATTATTGAACATCACATCGACAATTGGCCCGATGCCATCCCTGTCCGCCAAAATCAAAGGCATATCCATCCTTCCAAATGTGAAGCTATTAAATGTGAAATCGATAAGCTCAAGAAGGTTGGTTTCATATATTCCATTGAATAAACCACATGGGTGTCCAATCCTGTTCCCATGATTAAGAAACAAGGCACCATTCATGTCTACACAAAATTTCACGATCTAAACAAATCTTGTCCCAAATTCAACTTTCCCGCACCCTTCATCGACCAAGCCATTGATGAGTGTTTGCAGCATGATGTTCTCTCCTTTATGGATAGATTCTCTGGATATAACTAGATACGTATTCGTTATGCCGATTAGCTTAAAAGTGCCTTCACTAGTCCGTGGGGAACTTTTTCTTATAAGGTCATGTCTTTCAGTTTAATGAATGTTGGGGCCACTTTTCAATGTGGCATGTCCTATTATTTTCATGACTTGGCTCATATTATCCTTAAATATCTAGATGATATCACCGCTCATTCTAAACTTCACTCACAACACCTTCATGATTTGTGTATCGTGTTTCTTCGATGTCACAAGTATAGAATTTGCCTCAACCCCTTTAAGTGTGTCTTTTGTGTTTTTCTGATCAACTTTTGGGCTTCATTGTGTCCATAAATGATATCACTCTTGACCCTCTCAAAGTTCAAGACATTCTTGAGCTCCCTCCTCCTCGTACCCTTTGCAAGTTATTAAGGCTCCAAGGAAAAGCTAAGTTTCTTCATAGGTTTGTTCCTGATTATGCCACCACAGCTCATGGGTTTCTTAGACTCATCAGCTCTAAAATTACATTTGTTTGGGATGACCAAGTTCAACAATATTTCGATACCCTCAAAGGTGCTCTCACCTCTTCTCCCTTGATTATTCCAACTAACTTTGAGATCGATTTCATCTTGTACATATTTGCATCCAACTATTTAGTCATCACTGTCCTCATACAAGAAGATTCTACGAGAAATGATCATGTCATGTACTATGTTAGTAAGAACCTTAATGGTCCCCCTATGTCCTATTCACATGAAGAAAATTTGGCACTAGCTATCATGTTCTCTGTTCAAAAGCTTTGTCATTATATCCTTATGCATACCACCAAAGTTGTGACCAATTCCAACCCCCTAGAATTCCTGTTGAGTTTTCAGATCATTAACAGGAAGTAAGCCTATTAGATCATTATCCTTCAAGAATTCGATATCAAATTTGTCACACCCAAGAGTAAGAAAGGTTTAGTCGTTGTTGAAATGATCTCTAAATTTCAAACTAGTATGCTTGATCTGCCGATAAATGATGACCTTCCATATGAACACTTGTTCACCATTACTACGGATGTTCCTTCATATGGCGACATCCTTAGCTATTTGTGAACCTAGAAATTCACCCCCCACCTCACTCGTGATGATCGATAATGTATTCCACATCAAGCCCCTCGCTACCTCCTCATTGATGGGCCTCTAAAATAGACATAAATTAAGGCTTATGCCTATAAATTAAACATAAATTAAGGTCCATCTAACCATCCTTCGACACATTAAACCTCTCTTTTTGTAGTAGATAAATTATTTTTAACTTTAATATATTCATTAGGAAGGTTTATGAATAATTAGATATATGTGCCTAATATTATTTATTTTTGTGGAATATTATGAGAATATTGGGCAAATTATGAAGATTTGGAGGAGTAGATAATTTAGGGACTTGTTCCCTACTATAGCAGGATCAATAATAAATAATAAATCAACAAGATATTATAGAATTATGGCACATATTGTCGAACTCCAATGATTGAGAAAATCTAGGAATGTGTTCCACTAATCAAGGGACCAGATCCACTAATTAAGGGATTCTGGTGGGGAATGCTTCCTCCATTCATGGAGAATGATTCCTAATCATTTTATATAAGTACCCAGTGGAATTTTCCTCTAGGCATAGATTTTCATTAGTGTTATTATGGAGAGAGCTTGTATTTTTGCAGCTCGATTGTATTTTCTTGCAGGGATGAACTGCTATTGATGAAAATAATGAATATTGGTGTCATGTTCAGCTTCTAAATCTTGTTTTCCTCCATAGGTCTCTGAGTTTCCTTGGGCTTGGCCATCCTAGGAGCCTCAGAGCCCTTTTGTATCATTTTATTTCCTTCTTTTCACTGCTTATTCACATGCATCTCTAGTTTTTATTTCTTTCTATTTTTTCATTTAGTATTAATGATTTCTTGTTGTAGGATTGAGTTAAATGGTTGATGTAAGTTATTTTGTAGGATCACAAGCATTATTTAATCCTTGGAAAATATTTGGAAGTTCATAGTAATCATTGAGCTGCTTGGATTAGTCTTCTTATTCCCAAATCTAGATTGTTGGACCTCCTTTTTAGCAAAGAATAGTAAATTTCTGCTATTTTTTAGAGCATGCTAACAAGCTTCAATCGAGTTGGTTCCACTTGCATTAGATTAAAAAAATATTATACTTCATAACAAAAATTACCCAACTGCATTTGCACTTGATTAGGTTAGGCATCTTTTAAATTTACTAGCTCACTAGTTCTCAACTTTCTAGATTTTTGACTAGTAATATTTTTCTATTTTTTTAGCATGATTTAACAGAGATACTTTTGAGTGATTCCACTTGGAATGGGGACCTAAGACATCCTAGTTAATAAAAAAAATTGTCCCATCTAATTTGGATTTGATTTTCTTGGTCATTCGATGAATTATAGTAAATATGTACATCCTGTAGTAAATCACTGTAGCATCCTGTAGGAAAGCCTGTTTTGAGCCCGAATTGAGAAAAATCATCATTGAAGTTGGGATTAGGCCTCTACTTGACCTCCATGCCATCAAGACCATTTTAACCCTATTTCTCCTCACTTAGGTTAGCATTTTTCTAGTTTGCAAGCGTAGGATTTAATTACCATTTCTTCCATTTTCAGTCTTACAATAGATCTCATCAATGACTTCATCTTATTTTGTAAATTTTCCTCATGCATGAAGTAGACAGCTAGCATGTTAAACTCTATTTTTCTAGCTCATTGAAATTCTTCTTTTTTACGTGATTTTTGGGAAAATATCATTGTTTGATGCAGTGTAGCTGTTTCAAAAGTAGAGAAATATTTCATAGCAAGCAACCTCCTTCCAACTTCATCCATCCATAATCATTCCTTGCTTTCGCTAAGACCTTCACCAATTTCATCATTTTACATGGAAAAGTCTCCAATCATGTTGATAAAATCCAACCATCTCCCAACCTTCATTTTGAGTTGCACTCGTCATTTTTCTCTCGGCTATATCTTGTAGAAATACAAGGAATCCTGTAGGTTTTCCTGTAGTGGCCTGTTTTGAGGCCGAATTGAGGTAAAACCTCCAGGAAGCCACACAAGGTCACCTAAGGGTCTCCCAAGCCTTCCAACCATCCACCATCATCTCCAAGTCACCTGCCACATCACCAAAAGAGATTTGCTTTCACACTCTCACATAAAAATAGACAAAATGAAAAACATATTTATTTTATTCATTTACATGCACAGCAGTAGAAGGTTTGATGGTTTGAATCTGCATGCTTAGGATAGTAGGATTGCATACATGTTAACTTAGCATTATTTTGAAGCAAAGCCTCTTATCAATTAGTTAGAAAATGGTGTGTTTTAGCATTTGATTTTAGTCTCTTTCCTTGTACTTTCTTTCTTGTAATAGGTTAAGGTTCCATTTCGAACATTTCATTTTCTACAATTAGTTTAGGATTTGACTTCAGTACATGCACTCCATTACATCATGACAGTAAAGGAAGGCCACATTTTATGATGCACATATAGTGTTGATACCTCCTAAGTTTGTACGAACCCCAGGTTGATAATTAAAGTCGATAGGCTTGGGAGTTGCAACATTCTTGTTGCAATAACAAGGCTCATCACTTTTTGGCATTGTTTCTGAGGAGGTGTTAAAGTATGCATTGTTTTCTTCCCTAATTGATTCATTTCCTTTTAATTTTTGCAAAACCAAAAAATATTTGCATTAGGCATATTTAATTTCAAAAGTAGAAAATTGCATTGCATTATATTTTTCATTCAATCATAAAAACAAAAACAAAAATTCTCCAACACCAACCCACCCCCCCATTTGATCATGTGGTGCAGTAAGAACCACATCACCATTCACTTTTTCTGGTAGAAGAAGAAGATGGAAAAGAATGTAGAAGAAATGGATGGAGATGATGACAATGAGGAAGATCCTCTCCGATTTCCCATTTAAGATATTGATATCAATGTGCACATGAAGAACATCCCTCCAACTTTTCTTTCAAAATTTCATGGTCTAAGCTCAGAGGATTCCGAAACCTTTGTCTTTGAATTTGGAATTTTTTGTAGATTTTATGGTTACTTATTAAAAACTCAAAAACTAAGATTGTTTCCGGCAACATTGAAGGATAGAGCTCTTAAATGGTTCATGAGTTTAGGGACTAATTCAATAAAATCATGGAATGATATGGAAAATATATTTATAGAAAAATATAAATATCATTATCTTAAAGAAGAAATCTTTAGAATAAATCAAATATAATATGAGAGTCTAGAGGATCTAATAGAGAGGTTCATGTATAATGTTAAGAGGGGAAAACTACATCATTTAGGATCTGACAAACTAAAAACCCTCTTACTTAGAACAATTAGGGATGAATGGATTAATCTCTTTGATCTCATGAGTAGAGATGATGTATACCAATTATCATTTGAAGAAATTTGTGAAACATGCAAACACATATCAAGAGGAAGGGAAAGAGTAAATAAATCAAAATCAAGATCAGTAAGTCAAGCTAAACTTGGAAATTTGTTTGATGAATTTAAAACATAAATTCTTAGCAATCTAACTGAACAAGTAGAAATGTTAAGAATACAAAATGAGAAAAAAAGAAGATGTTTGTGTTGTCCATGTAGAATCACATGATGCTAAATGTTGCTCCTCATTACCAAGGTTGAAGGAAGTTCACCAAGAGGACAATGGAGCAATTCAATTGCCAATGCAACAATGTTATGTACCTCCAAGAGGACCATGGCAGCCTATTCAGCCTGATATGATGCAAGAGCCTAATTCAAAATTTCAAGGTTATTCATATCCACCTGAAAGTAATTGGAACACACCTTTTCTTTGGCAGCATTGGCCATCTCAACCCCAAAACCAATCTTGACAACAAGGTTGGCAAGGGACTTATGGGAGCCATCCATAGTATCCTCAGTATTTTCCTCAATATCCTCCATACCAAACTCCATGTTATCCTTACCATTCATCTCCACCACAACCACAACCCCAACCACATCCATTTCAAATATCCACTCCCACTCAACTTACTATACCACCATTTCCAAACCCACACATTGAAGTAGCTCAACCCACTTACAATGCTGAAGTATTACACTTCCAAACATTTCCTCTTGAGATCAATGGTATTCACCATAGCTCAAGAAGAGTATTGCAAAAAAGAGATTCTCTTGATATCATTGAAGGACTACATCCAGAAGAAGAAGATTCAAATTAGAAGAACACAAAACCATGGGCTGCAATTGATGAAGGACAAACATCAAAATTAGAGATTGAGAAAGCTCCCTCATGGTTACCATCAAATCCTCCATGTATTCAAGAGAACAATCAACAAAAAGAGGAACATTTGAAGGTCATGGAAGAAGAAGACATGAAGAATGATCTAGATCAGCAAAAGGACAAGGGACATCACAACTATATTGAAATATGGCTCCAAATAGTCACTAAGTTGCAGCGATACTCTCTTCTTCAATTATGTTGGATATCATCAAATTCAAAGCATTTGATCGCTCAAATCCAGGTACATGTCAAAGCATACATTTCAAGCCTCCACATCATTTTTTCTGTCATTTTAATGTGCCATTGGAAGTATTCTTATACTTGAAAGTGATTTTGTTTTTCAATTAGGGTAGGGTAGAAAATAAAATAAAATAAAATAAGAGAAAAAATAAAAATATCATGTGGAAACCTCCTTGGAGGCACCTCAGATTGGCTCATTGATTGAAAACCTCCTTGAGGTGGTCAATGGGTTGGAAAAAATAAAAAAAGAGAAAACAAAGATCCTAGGCGAAAACCTCCTTTGAGGCACCTAGGCAGACCTACTAGTTGAAAACATTCTTGAGGTGGTTAGTAGGCCTGGAGAAAAAGAGAAAAAGAATAAAAAATCCTTGCTCCATGTATCTCTTTGATGAATGTAGGTGCTCTCCAACATCTACAAGGAAAAAAAACAAGTTGGTACCAAAAGAAAAAAATTGGTCAAGCCTAATCAAAAGAAGTCAAATTTTGACTTTCTCTTCCTTGATCAAATGATCCAACAAGGTCAAGGCCATGCCAATCCATCACCCTCATCTATTTCCACCATCCACCCATCATTATCAAGCTTCTACAATTCAATTTGCTTGTTATCCTAAAAAACTACAGGATGCTTTGTTTTACTATAGGATACAAAAATATATAGAGCAAAAATTTGTTTTTTGCCATAACTTGAAAACCATGCATCCATTTGCCAAGATGTTTCAGGGGGAGATGAATATGGATGATGGTAACATGCTCAAGCAATTTCAGAAATTTCCAATGCACAGTTTTCGAGAAATTAGGCTCCACCACCTATAGCCATGTTTTCATCTTCTCGATATTTGTGCATCCATTTAAAAAGTTGTTTCATGGGGAGATGCATATGGATGATGGTAACATGCCCAATCAATTTCAGCAAATTCCAGTGCATGGTTTCCAAGAAATCGACTTCAATCACCTAAATCCATTTTTTGTTTTTCTTGAGATCTATGAATCCATTGACCAAATTTGTTTTATAGGGAGGTGCATAATGATGATGGAAACATGCTAAGAAAGTTTCAGGTCAATCCATTCTACCGTTTGGGAGATATGGACAAAACAATTCATTGTCCTGAAAACCTATAGGATTCCCTAAGATCCTACAGGATATAGAACATCACCTATAGGATTGGCAGTGAGTAGTTTTAAAAGGGAAAAATAGAGGTTGGCTTCATCAAGTAGTGTTAAGGAGGTAGGCTCTACATTTCCCCACATTTTTCCAAGTGAAAGGAACATAAAAAACCCTTCTAGTTTGTTGAAAGTGATTGCAGCATAAGGGAATTGTATACACAGAATTTTTAAATTTGGTATCAGACCTATACAAACCTCCATCCAGCAGAGAAAAATGACAAGGGGAACCCATCAACACAGTGAGGATTCATCAGCACCCTCTTGTACTAGAGATATTCACAAGGCACAATTGGATGGGTTTCTTTAAAAAATTGAGGGGATATGATGATGAAGTAGCCAGAGATTTGCAGTCAGCTTCAGCATGGAGATCCAGAGGTCAAAGAAGCTCCTCCAGAGCTTAGCAGCAACATTAGGATCATCAGCATCACCATCCAACACCTGCACATCAACATCAACTCAACAGCAGCATGCAGGTCTCTCCAATAACCATTAAGTAGGTACAGGTATGCAATGTTCTTGACCTCTTCCCTTGAGCATATTATAGTTAGAAATTTTTTGTCAATGCATGAGAGATGAAGTTTTATAAGCTAAGGATGGGTCAGCAATATCAACCACTTTCAACTAGTTAATTGCAACTCACTCCTTCACTCATGCAATGTTGAAAAGCCAAATTATGAAGGGTGATGATTTCAAGGAATGAGGACAACGATTATGTTGGCTTGATGGGGCCTGACCCAGGTTTAGAAGTGTTTTAGCCAAAAAAATCTCGTACTACCAGCCCTTTCGGAAAAAATCCACATAGCACGGACTGAAGTCTCACCCGAGGTAGTATGGGAGGGTGTTGGAACCAGGTTTCCACACCCTAGGGATGTCTTGATGAGGATTGGAAGGGTTGCAAACCATTCTACGCACTCGTGCTACTCTGCACAGCTGTTTGGCTTTCGCATAGCTTGGAGACGAGGCACTTCTTAGATTCTTGTTATTAATGTGTTTATTATAGATCCGATCTAATTCTTAAGGTCTTTAGTCAAGCATTCAACAGTTATAACCAGAGTGCACAACTATAAATCTTACAGATATGCATAAACTCTGAACATAAGCATAAACATATAGATCTGCAACCAAATGCACAATAATTCAAAAACACTTATCTTTATTAATCTTCTGTGTAGTACAATCAGTTCCACCCTGCGCACTCAGCTTCAAGGGTCCACACACACAGTTGTGGACTCTACCAGGGCTCTGCGCACACAGTTGTAGAGCTTACACTATCTACTACCAACCACGACATAGACTTACAGACTCAAAGCGAACAACCCATTACACTTCAGATCTGATCCAACATTACCAAAAAACTGCCTCCTGAGCCTAAAGCCTTGCTCTATTTATACATTCCCATGGTTCACGGACCATGGGTAGGCCGACTCACTTTCTATTATCTTACATTTTTCTCGGAAGAACAACCCTTTGACTTGAATCATTACAATTCGCGCTCCGCACACTTCGTGAAACCTTTACCATACTTTTACCCAAAATTGTGGGCTTTAAGCCCCAAAACCATTACGTGGGGGATCCTTTTCCCAACAGGCCCCCAGCACAATCATTGTGACTCGTCTCGAGTCACTCGGCTGGTGCGGTGATCTTCACGCGGAGGTTATCCAACAAATTTTGTGCTTCGCTTACCTCCGCAACACATTCTTTTACCATCTGTTGTACTCATTGTGCACGAGCCTCTGATACGTCATTATCAGTTTCACTTACTTGTCTAAATTTGTCTACTGCATGCATGTGTGCTAGCTTTCCCTCGATGTTGGCAGTGACCGCAAAGGCCTCCTCAAGCCAAGGCTGGATGCGTTCTTTAAACACTGCTTCTTTCTAGTGAGCGACATCGATTTGTGCCTTGAGAGCCTGGGCCTCCCTCATCTTGGCCAATCGTTGAGTAATGGCAACCGTCTATGTGGTCCCCTAGGCATTATCATAGGCTTGCTACAAATCTTGTGCTTTGGTCTCTAACCACTGTAATGTTGGGTCTTGCTATAGTGAAGTGACTATGATAAGTGACTGATCTAACAAGCCGGTGCACTTCTCTATGGCACATGCTATTGCTTCCCGCCCAGATTTGATGGTGCCTTGAGTATTAGTTCAGCAATTTGCAAGCTGAGGTCCAACTAGATGCTCACTGCTTCCTCCTTCACTTCATGGAACCCACCGGCCAACTTGTGGATCCATATGCCTACAGATAAGTTTGCTACAATCTCGAGCTTAGGGGCACAACAACATGCTTCATCAATAATTTTCTCCAACTGTTGATTCTGTGCTACTACTTCATCACGTTGGAGGCTCAGCTGCTCGATGTTAATTCATTGCTCACTGAGCATTTGTACCGCATGTCCTTCCTGAGCACGGAGCTCTGTCATTGTGCCATCCTGTAGTTGGTATAAGATTTCGTGTGGGAGGGTATCCAAGTTTAATCCAAGTCTCGTGAGCCAGCCTACCACAGCTCTGTCCTCCGCGTTGTCCACTATTAATGCTCCTACTAGGAGTGCAATAGTATTAGCCATTTTGGCCCACAGCAGCTGCTCAGTTGCTAACATACCCATAGCTCATGGGCAGCTAGCATTTCCAGCTATGCGGGCCGTGCTTGAAATTCCTGTAGATGCGTCTTGAGTGCCCCCAACACAATTTGTTGCTATGTCATTGCCTCATCGAGTGCCTCCCTGCTAGCTTCATGAATTGTATCCCTTATGTCACATAGGTCACCCTCGATTAGTGTAATAGGCTCCCCGTCCAACTTGGATGCCTTGGTCTTCTTCCGTGACCTTGATTATTCTGTTGTGTGCGGTCATTTTAAGGGTGAACAGGTGGTGCTTGGCTCCACACCTTCTGTCACATTATCCATTTCCAGCTCTGTGGTCACGTTCAAGCCTCTTTCATCCTCTTTTTTAGCAGCCCCTACTGCTGTCACCTTGTTCGTGGCAGCCTGCGCTGCCTCCCGGGACGCTCGTACTTCCTCAGCGAGCTATTTTTTCCGCTTCTGTTGTTCTAGGAACTTGGTGGCAGCCTTCTGTTTTTGGATTGCGGTCTCATCGTGCCCTACCGCATCTGGTTCACACCACTCTGATGGCCAGGTATCAAGTACCACGAAAACAACATCATCAATGGTGATGAAGGGAAGCGTGGTCCACATCTGCTCTGGATCCTTGCGTACTCAGATATACACATGGTGCATATCTGCCTTAAAGTCAGCAACGTTTTTCACACTGTCATATACCTCAGCAGATAGGTGGGGTTGCTGGTTGATCCACTGTCGTATGCTTGCATCCATTAGTATCCAGAAAATCTTGACTTCTTGAATTCTTGTGGCATCCTTCGTCGCCCATAGCGATGTGTATTTTGCTGCCTCTGGCCAATCCTGGTCCAAGGGAGGAAACTGACTATCCTCGGGCAATTCACCTGTAACCAATAGGATGGATAAGAGAAACCATGCATAGTGGAAGGTCTTACCCTGCTCTTGGGCCTCCCTATAGTTCATCAAGAATTCGTCGTGGAGGAACTATGCCCAATTGAACCGTACCCCTTCTGCGCATTTCTCAGCTAACGTAATGACCATTGCTGGTACCTCACTACCTCGGCATTTTCTCATCACCTTTCCTGCCAGCAACTGGGTAGCAATGCAGACCCCTTTGTCCTGAATACTAGTAATAACATACCCTCTCTACTTTTTCTCCAACTTATATTTCTTTTTCATGGCTTCCACAATCGTCAAGTCGCCACTCATGCCAACTATTTCCACGGGGTCCCTTCCTTCATAGGGAAGCCGAGAGATCCTATGAATGAGCTCCACCGTGATGGGGATGGGTTTTTCTAGCCATAAGTACCCATCATGCACCAGGCAGAGCAGTTGCCTGATGACAAATATCGTGATTGGGGCCCAATGAAAATGTGGAATTGACAGGAGGTGGAGTAGCCCGGCCTCCTCCACCCCTCGCAGCCATTTCTGTGGCTGTAGTGTTGTAACGATCCCCTCCGTGCTTTGTTCCATCAGTTCACTAGTTTCCAAATGGGGAAACTTCTCAGTATCCAGAAGGTCCCAGTCCTCAAATTTCATAGTGGGAATGCGGCCAATCGTCATTCCTTCGAACAGAACCCCTTTGGGGAGGGATGGGGTTATAAGTGCACTTTTAACGGCATCCAAATCTTTAGGTACCTTGACCCTCCCTTTCCGTGGAGGGACATACTTAGGCCATTTTGTTGGAGCCCATACTGGCTGGATATCTTCTTCCATCTCTTCCTCTAGTTCCATCTCTTCGACAAAGGTCAAAGGCTCCTCTTCCTCATCATTGCTCTCAATAGTAACCATTTTTCCGTTTTCTTCCATCGATAATTTGCCGAATCATGGAGACATCTGGACTGGTCCTGCTACCTGTGGGTCCTTCTTGGTTCGCGACGTTTGGGGTGATTTAGGGATCTTGGTTGTACCCCCTACCTGCGGCGTAGGGTTTTGCGTAACGTCCTTGGTTATGGATATTGTTCTAATTAGGGACTCCTACATATCCTTCAGTAATGTTTGAAACCACGGACTTGCTCTCATGACTGCCTCATTCATACTGCTCCTGTCTGCCAAGGGTTGTTCGGAGACATGCCACTTGTGTTTTATATGCCTATTTGAATTCAAATTCGATCGTTCTCCGCTTTCGTGGCTCATTAATGCGATTTTGGCGGTAGATCCATTCAAATCTGTGTCTTAATTACCCATCGTTAGCTCCTTAGTGTCTTAAATGGGACATCTTGTGATGAACAGTATCTGCAATGGTCACCTTCCATCCTCCCCACACGGAAGCGCAGTCCCTTGTAGATGGACACATTCTGTGCTTCATACTAATTTTTTGTGCCACGTCTGAGCCACGCAACCCCCCACAGACTCCTTTATAGTCTCGTGCTCTCTTCTAATTGAGTGGAGTGCTGAGACTGGGCCTCCTACAAATAGTCAGGTGGTCACACCCCTGGTGCGGGATTTCAATTTTCTTGCTAACCTAGGCTGTGGGCACCTTTCAAGTACCTTTGTATCTAGTAGCCCATCGTGCTCTGCTGTATATGGTACACTCCCCCATTGGTGCGGTCGTAGCCATGATAGCAAGGTTGCAGCTCATTCTAGTACCGTAGTAGGGTTGGCCAGGTCTGGTCCCCTTATTCTCCGATTCGCGTGGCCCAGTTGTGCGACTCCGATTTTCATTTTACTAATTTCTTCATCTAGCATCACACATTTCCTCCTCAGCCATGCCCATTCTTCATCGAGTTTGCAAAATTGCAAGTTGCCGCATCGAATGGCTTCCTACAACCACCGAATTCCTTTGCCCAGGTCCTTGCGGTCAGTTCGAACTGCAGGGGTGGTGATTAGGGAAATTCTCTCCACCATCTTGGTTTCATCATGTCTAATTGCGGATAGGGCCATCTTCGCATACCCCATTTTGTTTATGGTCCTATAGGCCCATCGAGCCCCTAGTATGTGCATATTTAGCACAGCATATGTCTGCATCTCTTGTTGTCGTAGGTGGGTGTCCAAACCACTTCATCCTGGCTGCCCGGACTATGTTCAACATTGGTGGCCTCCAACCCATATATGCAGCCGCCTTCTACCTTTGCACCCGTTCCACCTAATCTTCCAAGGTGTACCCCACCCTTGTCTAGTTGTCACGCACAGTGCCCCTTTTTGCGCACTGTGCTACTTCTGATCCATGAGTGTAGTTCCACAGTGGTCTACAAATTCCTCCCCATTTGTTGCGCCATCATCTGCTGGTAGTTTCCTTACTTTGGTTGTCACGCATCGCAGTGATATAATCATCATATTACAATTTACAACTATTACCTCATGTAATTGGTTCTACCATCTCTCTATCTCTTCATCTGAATCTAACATGCAGGAACTATCACGTTCCCATGAGATTCTCCCATCCACTGTTAGATTCACTTGATCCTGGTCTTGTGCCATTATCTAGTAGATTCCGTCTAGTTCATCATCACAATCCTCATCATGCATAGGTTCAGTGTAGCATGTTCCTTCCGCTAGATCCAGCGAAACTATTACGCAGAGCAACTTTTTCTCGAATATCATCTTCCGTCTTTTTAGGTTGATGACCCCATTCATGTCTGTGGCCCAGTGTATTCCTAATAATGCACGGTATGGATTACTGTCATCAATAATTTATATTACCTCAAAGTTCGTCTATGTAATTACACCTTCAATGTCCACTATCACCCCTTGAAACCTTCCCATGGGTAAGATCTTTTGTTGGTTTTCCATCCGTAATTGAATAGGAGACCACTGCAGTGCGGGCCTGCCCATGCATTCCCACGTCTGTTTTGGTAACACATTTGCATATGACCCCAAGTCCAGGATGACCTAATCCATCTCATACTCACTAATTTGCATCGTCAATCAATTTCCCATCCGGTACGCAAAGCATGCTTTCCAGGTTTCTGAACCACGCGTGGTTCTCCTGACCCTGCGCGCCTAGTGATCAGCTCTTGTAGTCCCTTAACTGTCTTATTGTCACATAGCAGCTTCATACATGTCTCTAGAAAGGTAGTAAGCATAGAAGGATCCATTCTCAGCTCAAGTTGATCCTTACTACCTGAAGTAGAGGCCTCCGTGAAGCTCTTCTTAGCTTCCTTAAATGTTTCCTTCACATGTTCCATCTCAGACTTAGGTTCCTTTGTAGGAGCCTCGTGAACCTTCGAATCTTCTCCGAGTTGTTCCCTCTTATCTTCCCCTGTAGTTGCACTGCTTCTGAGTACCATATTTATGTTGGGGTCCTCTTCGTGTGGTTCGGACCTCATCATCTGGATGTTTTGAGTTAGAGTAGGCTGTGGTACCCCTTTCTCGCACATTTGGGCGATCAATGTCAGGAAATCTACAATTTCATGATTAAACTGCTCACAGTACAGACAAGATATTTTCGTAAGGTTGGTACAATTGCGAGCATAGTGCCCTGCCCCCCGAAAAATATAATAGATCAGCTATCCATGCCCTCGTCCAGGTCCCATTCCTCCTCATCCTCGTCTGCATCGTTGGAATCCACAACATGCCCCTACGGCTAGATCAAAACTTCACGCTTTTGTCTACATTCAATAGGCTGGGGTCCTATCTGTCATTAGCTCATAGCTCCAACACGTTCGCTCGTCGTGACCCACTAATCTACAAAAGTTACAGTACACCTGCTACGAAGTCTGGGTATACTTCTGCAACAGGTGACAATTGTCCGTCATGTGCTTTCCTCCTACTTGAAAAATAGTGCACCAGAGTGCGGGTGCCATACTTGGCCCTGCTTGTACCTCCAGCCTCAAAGGCATCGGTCCCCCTCCAACCAAATAGTTTACGAATACAGGGTAGTGATCCTTATCGTGACCCTAGCCTTTGCATTTGATACACCACACTTCTTCATGAACCTTGGGTCGGGGTGCCCTATCTTGCTTCAGGCTTTTCATCTCCAAGCATATGTTCTGTAGTTGCACGTGGATTTGTTGAACTCCCAACCCAAGATCTTATATTGGGGTTTCATGCAACCTCATCGCTATCTCTAATGCTTCAGCCTGGGTTGAGATCTTCTGTTGTGACAGTGCCATCCTTAAGTGCGGTGTTAGGGATGCCACAAACTAGGCATGGTGTTGCGCATCTGAAAGCGTCATAGTAGCCTCACAGATCATACTCTTCAAGTAGTGATCTAGATCCCATGGAGTCTCACCTGGAAGCATCACAATTTCCTTAAATCTAATGATTGACTTAGTTTCCGATTTCGGTCGGCTAAACTCTTTGTTCAATGCATCCTGGATCTCTGCTGTTTCGGCATTTGGATGATTGCTAGATTGTTTGATATACCACGTCAACGCATGATCCTGCAGTGTGCTCACCAACGTAGCCTTTTTAATGTTATCATCCATAACGCCTTGGGCTTCCCATACTGCCTTTACCATGAACTAGAACTGATCTAGTTCCTCATTTCCTATGCCTCTAAATACGGGCAACTTGATCGCACTTTCCATTCCAACCCTTGGAGGTGGTGGAGGTGGGGTGGGTGAAGATGGGGTTGATGTAGGTGAAGTGGGTGATGGCATGGATGGAGGTGGTAACTATGGAATGCGTTGCTTTATCAACCGACTGCACTTCTCAGAGAGAACCCAGTGAGCTCCTCACTTTCTTGTGAAAGTGAAATCAGGGGACTATTCTCTAATCCTTCGATCCCTTGGTAGCCTCTTCCGCTCTGCGTTATCCTAGACATGAATGGATTTGCATAACCCATTTTTCACGTAACAAAATTTTAATCCATCTATTCAACAATTTGATGTACTTACCTCGCAGTCCCTTGAGAAACTGCTGCTCAGCTTCGTTGTATCTCACGGTTGTGTCTGTCTCGAATCAGTGATAAACCCTCCTATTATCTGATCCAGCCAATGATCTATTGCTCGTGTGATTTTATCTTCAGATGCCTCTAGCCTGCGCACCAACTCTGGAGTCCACACGATGGGTTGCTCAAGTCTGCACCTTCCCTGACTGTCAACTAGCCTTGCGATCCACTCATACAGTTCTGTTGAGAAGGACATGAAGAAGATCTCGTGGATTTCTGTGTATAGTTAGCTATCTGGCCACCTCTTCTCAAATATCTGCGGAGTTCTGTTTTCCTGTACCACGAACTCGTGAATCCTCTAATCCAGCCAATCTTCAATCTCTTTCTTCGTAGGGTTCTAGTGTTATGACATCAAACATCCCTTAGGAAGATCTCAGTCCTGGCAATGGAACCATTTGTTGGCTTGATGGGGCCTGACCTAGGTTCAGAAGTGTTTTAGCCAAAAAAATTCAGTACTACCAGCCCTTTTGGCAACAATCCACAGAGAAAAAACTGAAGTCTCACCCGAGGTAGTTTGGGAGGATGCTGGAACCAGGTTTCTGCACCCTAGGGATGTCTTGATGAGGACTGGAAGGGTCGTGAACCGTTCTATGCACTCGCACTACTCTGCACAGCTAATTGGCCTTCACATAGCTTGGCGATGGGGCACTTTTTAGATTCTTGTTATTAATGTGTTTATTATAGATCCGATCTAATTCTTAAGGTCTTTAATCAAGAATTCAATAGTTATAACCAGCACGCACAACCATAAATCTTACATATATGCATAAACTTAGAACATAAGCATAAACATACAGATTTGTGACCAACTGCACAGTAATTCAGAAACACTTATCTTTATTAATCTTCTGTCCAGTACAATCAGTTCCACCTTGTGCACTCAGCGGCAGGGGTCTGCGCACACAGCTGTGGACTCTACCAGGCCTCTGCGCACATAGTTGCAGAACCTACACTATCTACTACCAACCATGACACAGACTTATAGACTCAGAGCGAACAACCCATTACAGTTCAGATCTGATCCAGCATTACCAAAAGATTTCCTTCTAAACCTAAAGCCCTTTTCTATTTATACATTCCCATGATCTGCAGACCATGGGCAGGCTGACTCGCTTTCTATTATCTTACATTTTTCTCGGGCGGACAACCCTTTGAATTGACTCATTACAATTTGCGCTCCGTGCACTTCACGGAACCTTTACCATACTTTTACCCAAAATGGTGGGCTTTAAGCCCCAAAACCGTTACACGGGGGATCCTCTGCCCAACAAGTTAAAAGAAGATTTTTTTGCAAAGGCCAAGTCACCACGGCACTCCAAGCCCTCCATATACTTCATATTAACTATCTATTCATCATTCATCCATCCCATTTCATTCTTGAAAAAAAAACAACAACAAAAAAAGAATCCTCTCCATTTTCACAAACCTACACTACTCCCCTTGAGCCCTAGCATCATCATCCAATCCCTCTTCATCATTTCTCATCACTCCCAACGTTTAGAAGACTTTGAAGGAAGAAGGAATGACTACCACAGGAAGGAAAAATGCTGCTACAAGAAGGAATAAAGGAAAAAATTGTGCTAAAACCAAAAATGGCAGTGCCTAAGAGAGACCTAATCAAATCAAAGAACTCGAAGGCCATTAGGCAATCATCTAGGCCATAAGAGAGAAGAAGAAGGAAATAGAAGGAAATGAGGCATTCACCATCAAAACAAAAATCAAATTGCGGTGATGAAAATATGTTTTCCAAGAGGTCTCCAATCTCTTTCTAGCTTTTTCGAAGGCCTAAAAATGGGAAAAAGGCATCGGAGTCAAGTTGAGGGCCTGCCCTAACCTCAGACTATCATTTATGCTCAAAACTGGTATCCTGTAGTTTTAACATGGTTTCCTGTAGATTTCCTGTAGTTTTGATAGGAATTACTATAGGATGTCCTAGTTCTCATCTCAATGTAGTTTGAAGGTTTTAGAGGTGTCCAAATGGTGGAACAAGGTAGTAGAAGGTTGATAAGAATGTGGAAGACCTTGCCAAACTGAAAAATATTCAAAAACCCATCTTGAATAAGGGGAAGGAAGCAAGCTAATGGTCTCAAGAAATAATGATTTTTCTTTGCACAAATATGTTTTCAAGCTTGTCCTTGCAAAACTTACAGCCAAGATTCTTAATACACAAGAGAGAGGCCACCACGACCACGGATGAGGCACAATGAGGTCAGTAAGTTTCTCAAAGGAAGAGCAACACTTTCAACAGGGGGTATGATGGGCCTCTAAATTAGACATAAATTAAGGCCCATGCCTATAAATTAAACATAAATTAAGGTCTATCTAACCATCGTTCAACACATTAAACCTCTCTTTCTGCATTAGATAAATTATTTTTAACTTCAATATATTCATTAGGAAGGTTTATTAATAATTGGATATTTGTGCCTAATATTATTTATTTTTGTGGAATATTATGAGAATAACGGGAAGATTATGAAGATTTGGAGGAGGAGATAATTTAGGGACTTGTTCCCTACTACAAGAGGATCAATAATAAATAATAAATCAACAAGATATTATGGAATTATGGCACAGATTGTGGAACTCCAATGATTGAGGAAATCTAGGAATGTGTTCCACTAATCAAGGGACTAGATCCACTAATCAAAGGCTTTTGGTGGGAAAAGCTTCCTCCATTCATGGGGAATGATTCCTAATCATTTTTTTTAAGTATCAAGTCAAATTTGCCTTTAGGCGTAGATTTTCATTAGTGTTATTGTGGATAGAGCTTGTATTTTTGTAGCTCCATTATATCTTCTTGCAGGGATGTACTTCTATTGATGAAAATAATGAAGATTGGTGTCATGTTCAGCTTCTAAATCTTGTTCTCCTCCATAGGTCTCTGATTTTCCTTGGGCTTGGCCATCCCAAGAGCCTCAGAGTCCTTTTGTATCATTTTCTTTCCTTCTTTTCACTGCTTATTCACATGCATCTCTAGTTTTTATTTCTTTCTATTTCTGCATTTAGTATTAATGATTTCTTGTTGTAGGATTGAGTTAAATGGTTGATGTAAGTTATTTTTCAAGATTACAAGAATTATTTCATCCTTGGAAAAGCTTTGGAAGTTCACAGTAATCACTGAGTTGCTTGGATTAGTCTTCTTATTCCCAAATCTAGATTGTTGGACCTCCTTTTTAGGAAAGAACATTAAAATTATGCTATTCTTTAGAGCATGTTAACAAGTTTCAATCGAGTTGGTTCCACTTGCATTAGATAAAAAAACATTCTAGTTCATAACAAAAAATACCCCACTACATTTTCACTTGATTAGGTTAGGTATATTTTAGATTTACTAGCTCACTAGTTCTTGAATTTCTAGATTTTCGACTAGTAATGTTTTTCTATTTTTTTAGCACGGGTTAACAGAGGTCTTTTTGAGTGATTCCACTTGGAATGAGGACCTAATACATCCTAGTTAATAAAAAAAATTGTCCCATCCAATTTGGATTTGATTTGCTTGGTCATTTCATGAGTTATAGTAAATCTGTACATCCTGTAGTAAATCACTATAGCATCCTGTAGGAAAGCCTATTTTGAGCCCGAATTGAGAAAAATCATCATTGATGCTGGGATTAGGCCTCTACTTGACCTCCATGCCATCAATACCATTTTAAACCTCTTTCTCCTCACTTAGGTCAACATTTTTCTTGTTTGCATGCGTAGGATTTAATTACCATTTCTTCCATTTTCAGTCTTACAATAGATCTCAGCAATGACTTCATCTTATTCTGCAAATTTTCCTCATGCATGAAGTAGACAACTAGCTCATTAAGTTGTTTTTTTCTTGCTCATTGAAATTCTGCTTGTTTACATGATTTTTGGGCAAATATCATTGTTTGATGTAGTGCAAGTGTTTTAGAGGTAGAGAAATATTTCAAAGCAAGCAACCTCCTTCCAACTTCATCCATCCATAATCATTCCTTGCTTTCACTAAGACCTTCACCAATTTCATCATTTTACATGGAAACTTCTCTAAGCATGTTGAGAAAATCCAACCATGTCCCAACCTTGGTTTTGACTTCTGAGTGATCCTAGGCATTTTCTCACTCCATTCCATCCACCAACCACCTTCCCTAAGCCTTCCATCACCTCCAGCACCCATCGCTTTGCTCTCGGCTATATCCTCTGGAAATATAGGGAATCCTGTAGGTTTTTAGTACATCCTATAGGCTTTCTTGTAGTGGCCTGTTTTGAGGCCAAATTGAGGGAAAAACTCCAAGAAGCCACACAAGGTCACCTAAGGGTCTCCCAAGCCTTCCAACCATCCACCATCATCTCCAAGCCACCTGCCACATCACCAAAAGAGATTAGCTTTCACACTCTCACATGAAAAAAGACAAAAAGAAAAATAGATTTATTTTATTCATTTACATGCATGGTAGTAGAAGGTTTGATGGTTTGAATTTGGATGCTTAGGACAATAGGATTGCATACATGTTAACTTAGAATTCTTTTGAAGCAAAGCCTCTTAGCAGTTAGTTAGAAAATGGTGTGTTTTAGCATTTGATTTCAGTCTCTTTCCTTGTACTTTCTTTCTTGTAATAGGTTAAGGTTCCATTTCTAATATTTCATTTTTTGCAATTAGTTTAAGATTTGACTTCAGTACATGCACTCCATTACATCATGCATCATGACAGCAAAGGAAGGACACATTGTATGCTGCACATATAGTGTCAATACCTCTCAAGTTTGTATGAACCCCGAGTTGATAATTAAAGTTGGTAGCCTTGGGAGTTGCATCATTCGTGTTGCAATACCAAGGCTCATCACTCATTGGTGACAATCTTTATCGTCGCGTGTCAATAATGTCCTCCGTCATTTTCTCACCCTTACTGAAGCTGGGAAAGTGCTCAATTTCCTACCGCGATGGTGCTTGTGGTGGTCACCTCTATGGGATGGCCATTATCCAAAAAATCATGCACACTGATTACTTTTGGCCTTCTCTCTTTAGCAATTGTAATGATGCAATCAAACAATGTCCCAATTTCCAGTTATACGCCTCTAAGGTGCGGTCTCCACCTGCTCCCCTCCATCCCATCATCACAACTGGTCCTTTTTGTAAATGGGCTATTAAATTTATGGAGTTTCGATCCCCATCTGCTAATAACCACAAGTATATTATCATGGTCGTCGACTATTTCACCAAATGGGCTGAAGCCATGCCAACGTTCAATAACACCGCGACTACTACAACCCTCTTTTTCTTTAACCATGTTATTGCTTGATTTAGGGTTCTGAAACAATTGGTCTCTGACCATGGCTAACACTTTGAAGATGAGATATGGCATGATCTATCCTCTTTGTTGGGCTTCGAACACCAATATTCATCGTCTTACCATCCCCAAGGCAATGGCCAAGTTGAAGTTGTTAACAGAATCCTTAAGGCTATGCTTCAGCGGATGGTGAATAAACACAAGACCAAATGGCATTTAATTCTCTTCCTTGCTTTGTGGGCCTATAGAACTTATGTCAAGACCACCTCCAAGGATAATTTTAGGGGCGAATGTTCGCCCTTTGGCGAAATTAAGGGGTTTTAAATTTTTAGTGGGCAAATATTTTGTATCATAGTACAGTTTTACAAATCACCTCAAATAGCCCACCTTATTTTAAGGGAGAGGGTAAAAAAGATAAATTTAGCCCTTGAAATTAGGACTTACAACCTTCCATTCGCCCATTTTCAAGAATAGGTTTTATTTAAGTGAATCCTATGGGCCAAATACCATATTTATAAGAGGTATGGTAAATTAATAAAAATATAAATAAATGAGAGGTATGGTAAATAAATAAAACATTTTTTATATTTACTCCATAAGTCACCTTATATACATGTAAGGGTGTAAACAAATAAAAATATAAGTAAAGTGGAGGTATGGTAAATAAATAAAACGTCTTTTTATACTTACTCAAAAGGTATGGTAAATAAATAAAATTTATACTTACTCAAAAGGTATGGTAAATAAATAAAAATATAAATAAACTAGATGTATCGTAACTAAATAAAACCTCTTTTTATATTTAGGCCATAACCCTTGTTCTATTTATGAAGGCTCAAGAAAGAGGTTTTATTTAAGTGAATCCTATGGGCCAAATACCATATTTGTAAAAGAGGTATGGTAAATTAATAAAAATATAAATAAACGAGAGGTATGGTAAAAAAATAAAACATTTTTTTATATTTACTCCATAAGTCACCTTATATTTATGAACACTCAAAAAATGGGTTATATTTATGTGAAACCTATGGCCAAAATACTATGGGACAAATACGATGGACTAGATTGTTATTAATACCATGAAAAAAACCATTATTAACCCTAATATTAGAATTAATAAAAATAACAATGGCACATGGTATTGACCCATGGTATTCACCAAAATGGCACATGGTATTGACCCATGGTATTCACCTGGAATGTAGCCTATTTAAATGGGGGAATTAAACCAGCATGTAGCCTATGCTAAGATTCACTAGGACTTTACAAAGTTTTATTATTTAGTGAAAGACTTGCCAAGATCTTACAAGATTTTATAATTGAGTAAAATATTCGCCATGCCTGGTGAGAGATTCGCCAAAAAATTATATATACATATTATATTATTGATAAAATCGCCTTCCATTTTTCCTATATACCATGGAGATTCGCCCATTTATTATATTTATAAATTTAGGGGGGGTTCTTAAAATTTTCCCTGACCACCTCCAAGTTCACTCCTTTCCATCTTATTTTCAGAGAGGAGGCAGTCTTACGAATCAAATGTGAAATCGCCTCCACCTTGCCATCGAACTCCTCCCGGACACCCAACCTTGAGAACAATGGCTTATCATGCTTGAACACGCCAATGAATATCGTCGTGTTGCATTGAAAACCATTGAAGAGGCCAAAAAGCACACAAAATCTCAGTATGACCATAAAGTCCACCCTCGTACCTTCCATGAAGGTGACCTTTTTATTATTTATGACAAAGCTCATGATGCCCTGAGGCATGGAAAGTTTGATCCATTAGGGATAGGACCTTACATCATCCGTAAGTGTTTGGGAAAAGAGGCATACCTCTTAGAGGGTATAGAAGGCGAAATCCTTCCTAACCCTTGAAATGCACTCTAGCTCAATAAATTTTTCTCGTAGCATTTCCCATTGAAATGTGTGTATCTCTTTATTTCTTCTTGCAATAGGTATTTTGCATCCCCCACCATATTATACATTGTCTTCTTGCATCTTTCAGATGGATCCATCATCCACACCTTATATCGGTTATGCCAATGGTGTGAGTCACTTCACCAAGAATCTAGCCTCGGCAGCTTGGGCCATTTTCACCCCCTTGCATTCGTTAGTCCACTCCAATGACATCTGCATTGGATCTGCCACCAATAACTAGGCCGAATATGATGTTGTGATAGGTTTGTTAGCCGATGCCTTGATTATCACATCCTTCACCTTCATGTTTGTCTTTATTCCTTACTACTAATCATGCAACTAAATGATGTTTATCATGTGCATAATCCTGTCCTATTTAGAAAATATCTTCGAGTTAAGATTTTGGCACGTGAATTTGAATCGATTACATTCAATCATGTTCCTAGAGCCCATAATCACCATGTAGATACCATTTCAAATAACAATCTAGATTGGAATTTATCACATGCATATACAAGAAGACATGCATAAAATGGTGAACCATAATTGTCACAAAAAGATGCATGGCCATAAATATGTATTGTAATACAATGTTTTGAGTCCACTACTCTAAATACACCTCACATGCTCATTCACATGTTATCACAAAACAAAATTGGGGACCCACATGTGCCTATGCCTAATCACTATCATCTAGAGGCTCTCGATCTAATTGCTCCATCCCACCAGCCCATAGATCTCATACTTCCTGAACGACCATAGCAATGTGCCGTGTGATTCCTCACCACTCTGAGGGAATACCCGTTCACTCATCTGCATATATATCTTCTAGCTCATGCCACCTTCTCTTCATCACCCAAGTTAGTAGCATGTTGAATCTACATAGGAGATCCTCAAGTAGAGCATCGCTCCCTGATCTCTATTGTGATGTGGCCCCACCATGATCTGTAGCCCCAGGTGTTGTGACTCATCCTGTGTATCCTGTCGGCCTCACTGGTGCTATATCTGCATACCAAAAAGTTTAAAAATCAATACCATATACACTTATTTCTAAAACTATAAATGCATCAAATATATAGCAACTTTCACTTAACATCTGGATCCCATGATCATCCCGACGAAAGTGGTAAGTCAAGATCACCTTGATAGTTCATGCCACTATACGGATAATAATCTATGTACAGTGGCATCTGGTCCATATGAGAAAAACTCTCAGGTCAAAACACCCATCTGAATCCCCCCTCCTCCACCTTGTCATAGTTGTTGCCCCCAGTGGTGCATCCTGGGCTCCTATGGGTCCCCATCACATATCTATACATGAGGTCAAATAGTAGGGATCTTCTCAAAGAAGAGTGAGAATAACACTATACCAAATGAACATTTATCATTGGTCCTCCATATTCATAGTTTCAATTGTCATTTAAACAATGACAACATCATCTAGGCCCACCCATAGTAGGTCCCTACCAACACACTCTCCATAAGCATCATCTGCCCCCCAATGATATGGTGGAAGGCATGACTACCCAAGATCTACAACACTGTTGCGGCCATAGCTTATGTCTCAAGCCTCTCTAGGTCACTGATCTGAATGCTCGTGCCCTTTACACGACTCTCCGGTACATAGTGGCGATCAACAAACTCACCTATATGACTCCCACAAGGTAGCACTATATGTATCTCCCCTACCAACCCCAAGGGGGGAAATCTTATTAGAAAATAGATTTCTTGGATCGTGATCTCGATCATGTGCCCCTGTACTAAAAATGGCTCCTGATATGGGTCCCAGTAACTCACAATCCTCAACAATAAGGGACTACCATCTCTGATCAAAGGGTTCTCTAAGAACTTTAGCATGCCATATCGTGCCAAAATCCCTTCACTGCCTGATTCCCCTGAATCTCAACATAAAGAGGCTCCAAATATCTTTCTCGTCATGACACCTTTAGCTTTTCCATACCTACAAAATACCATTATGTTTTGTCAGTTTAGTGTCAAAGGCATGCATGTCTAGTACTTAGCTTCAACTCACCTTAGACCACTAGTCTTGCCTATCCTCTCAGCCTAGAACGCATTTTTTCCCTCAAAACTACATTGGACGCACTTATGAACCCAGATTCTACGTTCCATAATGCAGAACAGGCCCCCAAAAGTGCGTTCCGACCGTGAGGATGAGTAGGAGTCCCCCATAATGGAATGAAGCCTTAATCAGAAAGTCTAATCCACCAAAAATGATGAGTAAGGTTAGGCCACCTACCTCCAACTTGTAGATCCTCATTCCAACAGTCGGTTTGTCTACTACAATCTCCACAAGATTTAGGGCCTTCTCCTCCTCTCCAAATTCTCCACGGCTCACTATCCAAATGAATTGGATTTGTTGGAAAAAAGCCCTTTTATAGGAAAAAACCTACTTTTTCTATTGTCCATTGCGACCAAACCGTAGTTCCATTTGAAAAACCATTAGAACCATTGAAATTCTCTCACCGATTTCTATAATGGGTCTCCATTTTTTTTGGTAATTTGACACTTAACCAGGAAGCCATTTTTTCCATGAAGTCTCACTTTGTCGCTTGTTAAAATCGAATTTCTTCACTTGAGAAACATGTAGTCTGGTACCACTTTACCTTTACACTAGTTGACTCACGTGTTTATTTTGTTCATGAGTGACCATCATTTAGTCATTTTTTCATGGTCCCCTCCGGGCCTCCCCCACATGGGAGCATCATTGAGTCACCCTTGTTCAGAGCATCTGAGATGAGTCACCCTTGTACCTATGGAGTCTTTCTCAAGTCCCCCTAAGTCCAGTTACATTGTTCCATACATATTTGTTTCGCATCCACCCCATTATATTCATATTTGGCTTGCGGCTCTACTGATTCATCTTTTCCAAACCCCTATTTGAGTCATTGATCATCCCCTCCAAAATCGAGTCAGTCACCTCCAGGTCAACCATACATATCATGCTCTAAAAAGGGAAGTGGTTATTCTGCCACTCATCTTGTTTCCCTCCCTCATCATCCTTTGTGTTAGTCCATCAGTCACTCTACTATAATACCTCATGTTCTTTTTAATGATTCCCTATTGTCTTAACTTTGGCAGGCCCTCATTTGTCAATCTCAGCACATTTATTCTAGAAGAGTGATCTAGAGGGCAGTGTACCTTGGTTCTAGATTCCATCTTTGTTTTGTGCCTCAGATCAAGCAAAGGGAATCATAATTTCCCTTTCACTTCATTGTTTCTCACGTGCTCGATGTCAGCTCCTTATCACATGATTGAGAATCATACACTTGATGGTTGGGTGATCCAGATGATTGTCCCAATGATTCTTGGGTGTGTGTGAGATGTTTCAAACCTCATGAGGGGGTGGCCCTTCAGGTAACACCCCACATGCTTAGATATCAAAAGATGTTGGTCTAGTCTCATATGTAGTTCCATAGATGTGATGGGTTCGGTTTCATCTGCTTTCAGCGCTCACAACATGCATGTCTCCTTCAGATGATCTATCTAAATCTTCAGAGCCATTTCCTGTTTAGCAGGGCTTCTTGGGTTACAATCCCCCCTCACCATGTCATATTGAGGGGCATTATGTCTCATGTAATCATATGTTTTTGTATTTAGTCCTAGCCTCTATCTTTCTAGGCACATTATGTATGTGGGATCCATTGTATTATTTTCTGGACCATTGATGCCAGCATATCATGTATCATGTACTTTGTAGTTTAGTCCCACATTGTTGGGCTCACAATTATTATTTGTATGCAGTTATATTGATTGGTATGGGTATGCCTCCCCCACCTCATTTTAGATCATCTACCCCCACATAAAAGGAGACTTATATCAGTTTAGTAGGTCTCTCCCCCTCCATTTTTGTCCATCCTTGCATCGCTTTAACTATCTTTCTCTAACTCCCCTTTGGTGTCTTGTGGAAGTGTAACCTACAACATATTTTTGTCATATGATTTTCTCCTAACACTCATATGTTGGGGGGGATTGTTATCACCAAAAAATGATCACCTAGCCATTTCTAACTAGGTGGATTGAAATACACTATTTAGGATAAATTTTACCATAGTAAAATCACTTTCACTATGGTAAATAATTTAGTAAACCATTTTTATTAAATTATTTTATGATTAAAATAAAAAACCCTATGAGAATAATTGAATAAATCATTATTCAATTAATTTTCTCTAGGAATGATTATTAAAGCATTGTCTAATAATTATTCCTTGTCACATTTGACTAAAATCTCCTAGAAATAATTAAATTAATCACTATTTATTTATTTTTCTTTATTTCCATTATTGAAATAATTGTTAAATCATTATTTAATAATTGTTAAATCATTATTTAATAATTATTTCAATTTCACACCATTCTTAATTCCCGCGAAATAATTAATAAATCATTTTAACAGTTAATTATTTCTAAATAAAGATATTTGACCATTTTAAATATCTTTGCCCTTTCCAAAAAATATAATAAATTATTCCAAGCAGTTAGATCTTGATTTGGTCAATATTATTTTATTATTCTCCTTTTTCAAGATTAACCCAATACTTTGTATAAATAGGAGGGTTTTCCATTCATTCTTCACCATGATCATTATCATCGTCACCATTATTGTCTCTTTTCTTTGAACTCAAATTTGAGTTCTCCACATTGTTCTGGGTTTTTAACATATTGAAAGACAAGATCGATTGTTGAAGCATCAAGGACATCAAAGGAGCCATCCATGAAGGGGGATTTGCAGACCCTTTTGTAGATCGCCTTCACCAGGTGTCATCAATAAAATAATTTATCATCTTAAAGTCTTTCCATCTGGGTTATTGCATTAGATATCTATATTGTTGTTTTCTGTTTTGGATCGTATATGTTATTTTTGTTGTAGGTTTTTCCAATTTTTATTGCAGATCTGAAGTGTAAGCAATCACAAATTTTTGTTAGGGTCACTTGTCACCTAGTGACTTAAGTGAAGTGTTTTTGGTACACCTTACAAAAGATTTCACATCAACAAGGGATGTACTTGGATTGATTCAAATAATGAAGTTTAGTGCTATTTTTAGCTTCTAAAGCTTGGTTTACTTTATAGGAATCTCATTATCCTTGGGATTGGCCATCCCAGGAGCCTCAAATCTCTCTTGTACAATTTATTTATTTTCTTTTAATGTATTTTTCATTCATATCTCTTATTTCTGCATTTAGTGTTCATGCCTCTTTTGTTGTAGGTTACATTGGTTAAATGATTGAAGTGATTTATTTTGTAGGTTATTTATAGATTCACAAGCATGATTCATCCTCAAAACAATTTTGAAAAATCATATTCATCATTCAGCTACTTGGATTGGTTTACCAGTTCACAAATCTAGAATTTCTGGAAGTCTCATGTAGCAAAATAGTAGTAATTTTCTCCTATCTTTTAGAACATGTTAATGAGCTTAATTTTAGATTATTCCACTTGTGTTGAGTCAGAAAAATATTCAAGTTAATAAAAAAATTCACCCCATATCATTTTCACTTGATCAGGTTAGGCATTTGATAGATTAACTAGCTCACTAATTCTTGAATTATGGGTTTTAGAGTAGTAATTTTATATTATTTTTTAGCACATGTTAACATAGGTATTTTTGAGTGATTCCACTTGGAATGGAGTCTTAGTAAATCCTATCTCATAAAAAAAATTGTCCCATCTCATTTTCATTTGATTTTCTTGGGAATTCGGCAAGTTATCTTGAGGAGTAGCACTCCTGTAGAAATCTTGTAGCAGTCCTGTAGAAATGTGTTTTCGAGATCTTCCTTGCCCAAATTCACTCCAAATTCATTATAGAAGTATATTTATAGCCTATGAATTCTCTGAGGCCACTTTGGTTGAGTTGAGGCTTGGTTAGGTTTCCATTTAGCTCTTACATTGCTTGCTTCTTGAATGTTGATTTCTACAATTAGTCTATATTTCCTTTCTGCAATTTACTTCAAGCAAAGTGCGCTTTCCTTCTTGAAAAAATAATCTAGGAATTTTCTTTCTTAAAATATAGAATATATTTCCTTTAATGAAAATTATTTCCAGAAAGATAGATTATATTTGCTTCTTTTTTTTAACAACCCTAGTGAAAATTTCATGTAATAAAAGTTAATAAAGGAAAAAAATAAGACCATGGGTACGGACACGTATTCCAAGCTGAATGTTGGGTAAATATATGCTAGTGGGCATCAATGGATGTGTGTTTGGCTGCGGAAAATTGGCAAAGGCTAAGGAAAAGGAATTTTTGGCACATTTATTAATGAAAATAAAGGAAATTAGGAGAAACATAAGGCGAAAGGTCACGGCTTGCATGTGAGGAGGAAATTGAAGGAAAATAATGGAAAATGAAGAAATTAGAGGCCTCATGCATAACCATGCTTCTGAGGATCAATTCATGGCTTTTGCTAGTTCAAGTTTGGAGCTCTCTCATTACTCTCTCTCTCTCACTCTCTTGGTAACCTAGAGTTTTCTTGGAGCATTGGAGTTTGGAGTAAGGAAGGGAAAAGAAAGCAAGGATCAAGGAAAGGAAAGCAGGATCAAACAACTTCAAAAGTAATACTTGCTGGTAACCTTTTGCATGTGTGATTTCCTAGCTAGTTTGGACATGCATTGCTTTGCATGTTGATGTATGATTCTCTTGTTATTGGTGGCATGGTATTGTCAGGTTATGACAATAGATTTCAGCCTAGCCTAGCCTTTTTCTGGATGCAATGGTATGTTGGGATGTTTATTTCGGTTTTTGAGCATTGCAATTGTCAAATGGATTTCAGAATCTAGGACAAAGGTGGTCTCAAGGTCCATTCCCAAAGGCCTAGGAATCCCTTGACCAGTTTTGGTGGGATACATGACAAAGCTCGAGAGAGTAGTCTTAATTTAGGGCCTAGTGATTTGGGTTTGGATTGAGATAAAGCCAGAGATACGAGGAGACAAAAAATTCCTCATGGATAGTGATGGATTTCGGATGCAATTCCAAGTTCTATTCAGTTGTGATTGGAGCACCGGTTTTGGTGTGATCATGGTTTGGTGAGGTTGGAGGTGGTTTAACCTTTGGATTCCCTTGTTTTTTCTTGGATTGGTTGTTCTATGAGATCCCACATTCAAGCTTAGAATATGGCATAGGGGTGAATAGCTGAAAGAGAGATTTGGTTCAGTCGTGTCTATGGTTGGGTTGTACATGAGAGTCCTGAACTTGGTTGGATTTTCCTATGATTAATAAAAGTTAAGTTCTCTTAATTTTTCACTGATTTATATGTGGATTTAATGGTTGTCATATCTCTAATATTTATGTGGTTTTATGCTTGTTATAAGCATGTTTGAATGACTGGTTTATGTCATGGTTATCTCATATATTTACTTGTAACTGTAAAATGGATGGATGCAAGACCTAATTTATGACATAGTAGTTCAATGGAGAAGGAGGTGATCCTTCTAGTTATGTTTCATAAGTTGTTTCAATGGTTTATGATTTGTCTTGTATCCTAGACCTATAGGTTGCATTGATGCCAAGTGTTTGATAGAATGTCAGTCCTTGTTGGGGATGCTCAGGCCTAGTCCTAAGGGTGATTTTTGATTGATCAACATTGTTATTATGTTTTTAATGAATTCTAGAAGTTACAATAAGTTCTAGGCAGAGAACAAGATTATGGGCTAGAAAAGTGGCTTAAATCTCGGGGTTGTTGGCACAAAACTAGCAATTTTGGTCCACAATCACTAGCAGTTAGGCTTGTGAGAGAGACTTTTTGTTTATAGTCTCTCCCTTGCCCATAGCATGAGAGCGAATATGGCCTAAGAGCTGCAAAATAGTAGTGGGACCCAGGAACAGGCTATCTGAGTGGCTGACTTGTCTCCTAAGGGTTCCATTGATGATAGTGGACAACTGTATGTGATTTTTCGTTGACTCCACTTCCTTAATGTGACATAGGAGGCTGAATCTGATTGTAGTAACATCTTTCCTTATGTTTCCCTTGGTTGTCATGGTTACTTTAGGTAGACCTGGGAGGGGGTGTTCATGGTTGTAGTAAGGTTGTCATATGGAACTTGATGTTCATTTTATGGAATGCATCATTAGGAGTATATGACTAGTTATATGATTATATGCAGCTTGATTACAACCTTGTCTGTTAGGTTTTATTCTTGGTTTTTTGATTACATGAATCCATCTTGTAGGTTGATTACAAGAATTGATCGCTGATGCTTGACTACATGTGGTTACGCATATGTGTAGTTGATTAAGCATTGACTATGCAGGTTGATAGTTACATGAGGCAATGTGTACAATGGAGTAATGGTTATGGTCATGCATGTATGCTATTGGTTATAATTATGCATGAATAATAGGTCAAACATTCCTTGTGAAGTCATGGTATGAAATTTAGTTCACTAGGGTGATATTGATATGTTATGATGCTAATGTGTTGGATGAGATAGAGATGGAGATGTAGAGCATCATAATGAGGTTGCATCATTGGACTTTGGGGTAAGAGTAGATCGTCATACATGCATTGTATGTTTGGCATGCAGGTATGTAAGTCAATGCTTGTTATATGCATTAGGTTTATATACATTAGGGTTAGGTACATGTATTTTGATGTTATGGTTACTTTCATGATAGATGTTAGTTGATTAGTGTAGTTATATACACATGTGTCGGATAGTAAAGAATGATAGTAACCTGTAGTTGTATGCATTGCTATTGTTGTTTTATATTAGATAAATTGATGATTATGTACATTGTATATGCTGCTGATGAGTATGTTATGAGTTGACTTGTTGTTGTTATATGACAGTTAGCTTGACGATTGGGTTATATGTTGTTGATGAGAATGATAGTTAGATTGATGATTAGGGTTATAACATTTATACCTGATGTTATATGCATCATGCTAAATTAGATTGGCCTATGAATATGATTATGGTTATGATATTCAGGTATGAGCCGATATATTTTTGATAAGGTGTTGTACTAATCTAGATTGACTTTTCACATGTGTGAATGATAATCTTGTATGAAGTTATGATGTAAACATGTAGCTAGTGACTATTCTAGATATCATTATCTTATTTATGTTTGAGTTGATATGTTTTGAAGTTATATCGTGCTAACTAGATTGATTGTGCAGACAAGATAGCCTCCCTTGAGACACAGTAAGGTATGAGTTTGCTTATGTTGTATATTTGGTGCTTAACTGTTTGATTATGTTGTCTAGTTGATTTATTTAACATGGTATGTTGCAAGTTGGTTGAATGTTTGATGAATTGCATAATATGAGTATGTGCTCAAATGATCTTGTTTTAAGATGATTGTGCTAATACATATGAGTTGAGATAGCCGACATTTACTTGAGAATGATAAGTGATAGTTGTAGCATTATCTATTATGACTGATGACTATGAGTTGACTATGGATTATGACATGATTGTTAGTCCTGGTAAAGGTTGATTTCGAATTGATAGATATGATTGTCTTGATATGTGGAACATGTGGTTGACATGTGTGAGAAGTTGCAAGAAACATGCTTGGTATTAGCATGACAAGGTAATAGTTGATGTGTTTATATAACTAATAGTTGGGTGATGCAACAGTGCATAGTAAGCCTCAATTGCAGCAAGGAAAAAGGTAAAAGAAAGGAATTGGGAAAGAATTTCTTTGGCTAGGTTTGGAAACCCTAATTCCAAACAAATGAGTGCTTTGCATACAGGGAGTCTTCTTAACCTTGATTTTGTTGACATTATGTGGATATGTGCTAGATTCATGAACATGTACTTGACAGGTATATTAGCTAGTCTCTAGTTACAGGTGGATCTATCAAGATAATTGGAGTCCCTTGAGAGATGGCATGGATGTGTTCAGTTGCAAGGAAAAAATCTTGGCACGACAAGATAAGGTAATTGATATATTGCTATGTTTATTTATGCATTTCCATCATGTGTTTATTGTAGTATAATGCAAGGAGTTGCATGGCAAGAGAGATTTCCATGAATCTTGAAGAAGGCTCAGGTTGAGCTTTCTTTTGGAATCACTATGAACCATGGGGATTGAGTGATGGTGTTTGTTGTTAGTATTGTGCTTTTGGTCTTTTGTGATTTCAACACTTGATTTGCGATTCTATGTGTGTATGGTGCATATCTATGCCACTTTGCTGTGGTGTCGTATTTTTGTGATGGGTTTTTATGATATTATTCTTGTTTGTTTCTTGCATTTCCTTTTATGTTTTGAGTTTTTGGAATTGGTTGGGAAAGGAGGAATTTATTGGAGCTCTGGCAAAGCTGTGTGGTACCCAATAGGTAAGGTATGAATTAGATGAAGCTCTGTGCATGAGTAAGTGCAGCGCAGGGTAAAATTATGACAATTGATTGGATTGGTTGGGTCCATGGTGGTAAATGGACGGTGGCAGTACAATCATGAGAAATTTAACCAAAAAAGGTAATGTAAATGGATTTGAGGTGTCAGGTTCCTTGGCTATGTATGGAATGATTTTTTCTCAATATTGTGCATGGTGTGCATGAATAAAAGAAGTTCTCTTAACCTATACCTTATGTTATCTGGTAATTATGTCATGATTATGATTATGCTGATGTTTATATATGTATGTCCTTGTCTGACAGGATGATGATTGTTTTATGATAATGATTATATATGTATGTTTGTATGTTTTCACTATATGACAGGGTTTTTAGAGATTGTTCTTGTGTAAGAATGATTTCTTATGTAGGTGAATGGCAAGAAGCTGTCCCTGGTTCATGAGGAATCAAGTGGGAAGAGTATTCATGACAAATATATGAGGTCAGTATCATGTGGATATGAATTGATATTGTATAATTGTATTATGCATATGTTTATGACATGTAATGTGGAAGGATACATCAGCAAAATGAAAGCAGTGTGGTTTGTGACATGTTCGGACAAGCATAAATAATACATTGGGAGCAAGGTTTCTTAATAGAGACAGCATTCTTTTGGATGTGAGGTACTATTTTTGTGCATATGTTGTATATTTTGTACATGTTTCGTTTATGATGTTGTGTGCATGTAGTGTTGTGTATACATAGCATGTGTAAATTTTGTTTATGCAACGTTATGTATAGGATGGTACATATAGTGTTGTATGAATATTGCATATGCAGTGTTAGGTATAGGTGATGCTATGTACATGTTGGATATGTAGTTCTATGTACATATGGTTTTCTATGCATGTTGTACATATGGTGTTGTGTGCATGATTGTACAAGTTGTGTTGCAAGCATGTGGTGTCGTGTACATGTTGTACATGTGGTGATGTGTGCATGTGGTGTTGTGTAGATGTCGTGCATGTGATGCTATGTACATGTGGTGTTGTGTACATCTTGTGCATGTGATGTTGTTTACATCTGGTATTGTGTACATGTTGTACAATAGTGCAGTGTACATGTGGCATTATATACACGTTGTGCAGGTGGTTCCATGTACATGTGATGTTGTGCACATGTTGTGCAGGTGGTTGCAGTGTATAGATGGTACTGTGTACATGTGGTAAATATGGCACTGGTGTAGATGCATGTATTGCATGGTGTTGTATGACTTGTGTAGTTGTATGTGTGTAATGCACACTATGTGTATGTGCACATGGCTAAGGAGAAGGCATTGGGTGTTTGTTTGTTGTGGAAACGGATTCAGAGTGAGTACATAATAAAGACAAAGGTAGAAGCTACGGTTTGATTAAAGGATAAGTATCCATATTTTGTTTTCAGTTTTATGATGCATGTGATTTATGATTATGGTCTATGATTATTACATATTATCTATGATTATGGTTTATGATGGTTACATGTGATTTATGATTTAGATCTATGATGGTTGTGTTTTTAGTTAACCTAATGTGATATGTTTATACATGATTTTTTGATAAAACAATTAGTTTGACTAGTTGTGGCAGGAAGCGAAACATGATTGCAAGTGTACCTTATTGAAAAACTACCAATGAGGTATGATTTGAGGTTATTTCAATTTATTTGAATCTAATGAAAATTATGTGCTTGAAACAGGAATGCATGAAATGCCTAGTTGGGTGATTGAAATTGACTGCAAGAATTGGCAGCAACAAAAAAAGAAATTGGAACATGCAATAGCATGTTGGTAGAGTACTTCAGGAGATGGGCCATTATGGGACACCAGTACCCAATAGTGTCCATTTGATTTCCATGAGAATTCTATGATTGGTATGATGGTTTTGAGGTAGAAATATGCCTTGGTTTTTATCTTCTAATACAAGGAAGCCTTGCCAAGGGATGGATCACCCGGGTTAGGGGATTCTGGAGAACTTGGAAGGTGAGTGACTACACTGAAGGGGGTGACTAGATTTCCTGAGGGACTGTGTAGCAAAGAAGGGAAGGTCGCAGATATATTAGTTTTTGTCATTAACATTGCTAGATGGAATCAAATGTACATTGGGAGTGCACCCTGGAACAATGAATTGATAATTGTTCATTGAGAGGACAAGTGGTGTAGGATTGTAGCATTGGACATTGGATGCAACTTTGACTATGACAGTGGATTCTAGACTTCCTGGGAAGAAGGTGAATCCTAGTATTACTTTGAGTGTGGAGGTGTGATCCTCTCGATTCCCTTGTTGATTGATACATGCATCATATCCTTTTGTTTGCTGGTTTAGAAAATTTGTATATGTGGTTATTGTAAATACCATAATGAGTTGTGGTGTAAAGATCCAATATGTGGTATGGTTGCTATTTGGTAATGTTGTCAAGATGTTTTTCTTTCGAGCAGGCCTTTCATTGTAAATATTGCAACGAGCTAAGTTGTAAAGCTCCATAGGTACTATAGTTTCTTTTTAGCAATTTTGTTGAGGTCTTGGTGTGGTTTAACACTGAGGATGGTGTTCCCCAAGGGGAAGGGTTCTGTAACTTCCCTAGTGAAAAGTTCATGTAATAAAAGTTAATAAAGGAAAAAAATAAGACCACGGGTAAGGGACACATATTCCAAACTGAATGTTGGGCAAATATATCCTAGTGGGCATCATTGGATGTGTGTATTGGCTAAGGAAAATTGGCAAGGGCTAAGGCAAAGGCATTTTTGGCACATTTATTTATGAAAATAAGGGAAATTAGGAGAAAATCAAGGTGAAATGTCACAGGTTGCATGAGAGGAGGAAATTGAAGGAAAATAATGTAAAATGAAGAAATTAGAGGCATCATGCATGAAAAGGCTTATGCGGACTAGTTCATGTCTTTTTTCAGTTCAAATTTGGAGCTCTCTCATTATTCTCTCTCTCTCTCTCAGTCTCTTGGTCACTTAGATTTTTCTTGGAGCACTCAAGTTTGGAGTAAGGAAAGGAAAGGACAAGCAAGAAAGGGTCAAGGAAAGGAAAGTAGGATCAAGTAGATTCAATAAGAATACTTGCAGGTAACCTTTTGCATGTGTGATTTCCTAGCTAGTTTGGACATTCATGGATTTTCATGTTGGTGTATGGCTCTCTTGTTGTTGGCGACATGGTCTTGTCGGGTTATGAGAGTGAATTTTAGCCTAACCTAGCCTTTTTCTAGATGCCATGGTATGTTAGGATGTTTATTTCGGTTTTTGAGCTTTGGAATTGCCAGATGGATTTCAGAATCCAGGGTAGAGGTGGTCTCAAGGTCCATTCCCAAAGGCCTAAGAATCCTTTGACCGGTTTTGGTGGGATACATGGTAAATCCTAAGGGAGTTGTATCAGTTTAGGGCCTAGTGATCCAGGTTTAGATTACTGTAAATCCTGTGAGACAAGAAGATGAAAAATTCCTCAAGGATAGTGATGGATTCCGGATGGCATTCCAAGTTCAGTTCAGTTTTGATCGAAGCACCAGTTTTTGTGTGTTCATGGTTTGGTGAGGGTGGAGGTGGTTTAACCTATGGATTCCCTTGGTTTTTCTTGGAATGGTTGTTCTATGAGATCCCACATTCAAGCTTGGAATATGGCATGGGGGTGACTAGCTGAAAGAGAGATTTTGCTTAGCCACATCTATGGTCTAGTGGTATGTGGAAGTCCCGAACCTGGTCGGATTTTCCTATGATTAATAAAAGCTATTTTCTCTTACTTTTGCACTGATTTATATGTGGATTTAATGACTGTCATATCATTGATATTTATATGGTTTTATGTTGGTTATAAGCATGGTTGAATGATTGTTTTTATGTCATGGTTATCTCATATATTTACTTTTAACTGTTAAATGGATGGATTAAATACCTAATTGATGATGTAGTAGTTTAATGGAGAAGGAGGTGATCTTTCTGGTTATGTTTCATAAGTTGTTTCAATCGTTTATGCTTTGTCTTGTATCCTAGACCTATAGGTTGCATTGATGCCAAGTGTTTGACAAAATGTCAATCCCAGTTGGGGATGCCCAAGCCTAGTCCCGAGGGTGATTTTTGATTGATAAACATTTTTATTATGTTTTTAATGAATTCTGAAAGTTTCAACAAGTTCTGGGCAGAGGCCAAGATTTTGGGCTAGAAAACTGGCTGAAATCCTAGGGTCACTGGCCAAAAACTAGTAATTTTGGTCCACAGTCGCTTGCAGGCAAGCCTGTGAGAGCGACTTTGGGTTTCTACCTGCTCCCTTGACTATAGAATGAGAGTGACTATGGCCTAAGAGCTACATAATAGTAGTTGGACCTAGGAACAGGCTGTTTGAGTGGCTAACTTATCTCTTGAGGGTTCTATTGATGATGTTGGATGACTGTATGTGATGTTCAGTCGATTCCACTTCCTTAAGGTGACATAGGAGGTCGAATCTGATTGTAGTATTATCTCTCCTCATGTTTACCCCGATTGGCATGGGTAATTTTGGTAGACATGGGAGGGGGTTTTAGAGTTCTCATTATACCTTATGTTTTTGTAAATAGAATAGATTTCTTTCCTACCATTTACTTTCCAAGTAGAATAGATTTTCTTATTTGTATTTACCTTTTGAGGATTTGTGGCTTACCTAATATATTTTCTCATTTGAATTTGTTTCATTTCCTTCTTTCACTTGCATCGAAGGGAATCAAACTAGGAAGAGGAAGGTGTCTATTATACATTCAGTGTCAGCCCCTCTTAATTTTGTATAATTTAATTCAATAGACTCAGGAGTTGCAACATTATTGTTGCAATATTGGAGGTCACCAAATACATTGGGACAAAGGAAAATATTTCTGACATCTTTACCAAACCTCTACCTCGAGAGACTTTTGAGTATATTCAAAAGAATCTTGAGATTCTACCAAGTTTACATTAATATGCATCCCATCTAGCTAAGCAGACAAGGGGAGATTGTTGGGAATTGGACAATCCAATGCTCCTTGTGTGTTTCGTGACATGTGCTTAACCATCTCTGGGGGATCCATAACTTCGACGATGTGTATGTTTACTAACACGTATGGGTTTTGGTGTAATGGAAATCATAACTCCATCAAGTGGTATTAGAGCTAAATGTGTGCTACAAGGAAAATGAAGTAGGTATCTTGTTAGGGGGAGTCACCCTTTTCCACGGATATCAAAGGGGGAGAAAAAATAGATGAGGGAGATCAAAGGCATGGAGTCAGGGGTATTGATTTTCTAGTGTAATTAGGGTTACCACAATGTTTATGAAATTTTGGAAATTAATTTTGATGTAGATCTTCTTTTAACTCGTATTCTAAAATATCATTCAAAAACTATACTTCAGAAATTCAACAATAATGAATAGTAAAATAGTAGATATCACAATGCACGAAAGAGATAGAAGATTTACCCTGGGAAAAACCACTATAGGGAAAAACCCAACAACATTTTCAATAAAGAAATTATTTTTGTTCAATGAGAAACAAATCTAGACCTATGGTCAATCTTGGTGTTCTCCTCCAAAGAAAGTCACCCAAACTGATTCTGCACTTTTCTCTTGATCCCACACTTCCATAATTTCGATAGTCCTTCAATACCAATTCCCCTAGAATTGTTAGCCTTGACCTTAAGGCTAAAAGTGACCATTTTGGTTTTCATATTTTTAGACTAACTATGTACTTTAAATACATTCTTCATCCAAATAAACCATGCTTATGTATCCTCTTTTCTCTTCAATTACCCATCAAATTTAGGAGGCTTGACATTCCTAAACTCCTCCAACATGTAATCCCTTTCTCTTCTTTGGTGATGGTGCCTTCTAGTAGTAGCACTTGAATGCTATTCATAATCAGTTGTCATCCTTTCAGGGGTGCTCAATGGGGAAGCTACCATCACTATGTCCTCACTAGACTCCCTATGCTTCTTCCTAGATTTACTTCCCTTAGCATCATCAGTACTTCTTTCCTATCTTCCACGCCCTGAAGAACTCAACTTGAACTTGAAAATAGCTCCAAGATCATGTTATTTTTTCCTTTGCAAATATGATAGGCTTTACAATATCACTAGATTCATCTCTTCTTGTCTTTCACGTGCCTTGATAATTCTCTCATTGTCATCTTTATAACTCCTCAGTTCAACCCTTAGGCTTCTCAAGGTATCCATCCAATTAGGATATCCCACCTCCCCTCTTTTCTCAATTGACTCCACTTCATTTCCATGTTGATATCTATCAATGCTATGCTCTACCATTCTACTTCTAATGATTTTTGTGCTCTTTTTGGGTCCCTTATGTGTTGTCACACACATATAACTATTAGCCAACATTAATAACAATAAAAAAATGAGCATTTTAATCCTTGTTACCTTTCCATAATCACATGTATGTATATATGTTTGAAACATCAAATAACAAGTTAGTGCATCTGTCTAGCAATAATAATCTCAATAAAATCATTGTAATCAACGTACAACATATGCATATCAAATAACATAAGAAGGAATGAAAAAATTTGTAACTAAACACCACACCCTAAAAGAGGGCTTCTATACACTACCTTAATGTGCTTAAGGCTTATTATATTCTAAATATTGAGTGTTGAACCTTTCGCTCTGATACAACTCTGTAACACCCCCACACACCACATAGGACCTACTACAGGTAGAGAACGATATTATTATTGTTGACCCGACCTCCAAGGTCTTATCATGGAAACGGGGTCTTAACATTTTTTCATTTTCCAAACTCCTAAAAACTTAAAATAAATGTCGGCATTGCGTCTAACTCATTGAGATCATTCATGCGATATATTTTTTTTTCAAAAACTGACATCAGATCACAATATATGGTTGTTTGAATTCGTTCCATTACACTCTTGTCATGTTGGCATTGTGTTTCCACGTGGCACCCAAGTGGACCCCACATGGTGCCCATGTGGAAACCCTCCACCCTCCAGGGAAGGTCAACATCATTGCGTCAGTCCATGTGGCATTACCACAATGACAATTAATCGATGCGTCCACACTATTAGCTAACTATGTTGGGGCGCATAGTAAGAGCCCATTACCAAATTTCACTGGGTCAAAAATAAGTCTTAGGACATTAAAATATCCCATTAAAATACACACATATCATACATATTTTACATTTAAAAATTATAATCACAGGGAAGCTTGACCTGCCCCCAAAACACATGATCAACTAAAACTTCCATTCATTGATAATGACTCAATAACACAAAGCATAAGAATAAAATTGAATAGCAATACATGCAAAAATAGCATGTCCATCAAAATTAGTGAAATAACATCATAGAATTGAGTGTATAAGTTTTAACCACTTATCTTGTATTGAAGGATGAAATGGAAACTAAAATTGGGATAATAACTCTCCACCCAACCTTTGGATGATTGCAATGTTTCCTTTCTTACAACCCTCCACACCTAAGCCAAATTAAGAGCTTGAGGAGGAGTGCTTCAGCGAAATAACCAAAACTCCTCACCACACCAGGGAACCTAGATATATCACTATCTCCACCCTTGCAACCAGGGAATCCAAAGACATCATCATATCCTCCCTTGCAACCCAAGAAAAGATTCCTCAATGATTCCGTCCAAAACCTAGAATCTAGAGTTCACTAAGTGTAATTCTTGGCCTAAAAACCAAGCATATGTAGACATTGTGGATAGTATTTTACTAAGAACCCAAAGTTACAAAGCGTCCACCTAAGCTGAGAATCTAGAGAGCCTATAACCTTCACCCAAGAGGAAGCCACTAAACCCTCTACATTTGCTTCAAACCAAAAATCCTACTTTAGTGAAACCTACTAGAGAAACTAGTGTTGGATTTTGTAGTGTTAAACTCCTCCATGTAGCTCTCCTATCTTCTTTTTAGAGTTGTTGTAGCCCTCATAAGTTCCCTTGTTACATACTACGTGCTCCCTCTAATTTTTTTTCTCTCACCTGAAGTTAGAAAATCCCTCCTCCCATGTTGCTACTGGTTGGCTGATTTTTCTCCTTTGCTAGAGGTTTGAATCCTCCCTTAAAATTCCTATTTACCTTGCTATATCCTATGAAATTTCCTCATGCTTCCCCCTTGAGAATTATCACTCCTTTCCAAAGCTTCAAATCATGTTTCCAAAACAAACTTGACTAGTTAAATAAAAGATTCCTTTCATATAGTCCCTCCTTCTTTTAATGCCTATCCTCTTCCTTATGAACTCTTCCCAAGAAAGCATGGGTTTGTCCTCCTTCTTGGAGAATTCCATGTGATTCTTCTAGCAACCATTAATTTCTCATTCAACTCATGGGGAATAAATAGATAGGGTGAAGATCTAGTGCTGTTGTTGGGCTGGTCATCATCCCGACCTCGCTAGTTAGTTCTTGGGCTACACTGAAGAGGAAGTTTGGGGCTACACCCGCTATTCAGGGTTATACGTGAAGCCTACCCGCTTGAAAGCCTACTCTTGCCTACCCTCAATGAGAAGTTAGATAGATGTATACACTTTATGGTGCAGGATGGGAAGGAAACTTTCTATCTCCAACTACCCAAGCACAGGAATATGACCCGCAAAACCAGTCAGCCCCATAGCTCTCATTAAATAGGATACTTCCACCAAATTTCCCAAGCAACCTCCTCAACCCAAATCTTTGAAATTTGTGTCCCTTTTCCCTTAGCCAATTCACTGTGATTACATTTCACTCCCATAGAATATTTGTACCAATCAAATTAACCTAAAGGTATCACTTCCTATCAACTCAACCATGAAGCATGACCATAAGAGTGTCAAGAGAACTAAACCCGTGACCTCTCAATAACAAAAGTGGTTTAACGATGAGAATCGACCAATTGAGATAATCATCAAGGCTTACATTTCATAATAATAATTAAAAAAATATTTACAAGGAAATTTGACAAAATCCACTTTACATTACTTACACATGCAACTCACTATTCCCCCTTCATGAGCTATATATGGATTCATTTTAGTTATATGTGGATTCATTTCATAACAATATATAATAGTAGCTCATGCCATTTTAGGAAAAAAGACATAGGCTAATAATTGTTTCTTAAAATAATAAGAAGCATAACAAAACACGACAATATAGATCCGCCATTCTCCAATTCTTTTGACAAGAGGAAAATAAGCTAGAGATTACACCCTTATACTCCATATGTTATTGGATGTGAATAAGGGTGAGATACTTTGAATTGATGCCACAACCAACATCTAGAATTTTCGTAAAGCAAGTATATTGGTATCCTTTGTCCAAATAATGGTTAAGTACTCCAAAATTTAGTTTAAGCATTAAATTAATCACACTCCGTCCTTGATATTTGGGTCATTGCACCATCTTCCCTCAACCAAAAGTGAGTTGGGTAGTAAGGTAATCCCTTTATTCCAGTACCTTAAAAAAATAGACGCCCATTCATACTTTTAGTAACAAGAAATGCAAACTCATAATAAGATGTTAATAGCAAATCAATTATAATCTAGAATCATATTTTAAATACGAAAATAAATAAATACAATCTAATCTAAGAACACATTACTAACAAAATAAACATTTTGTACCTAATATCTAGCTTAAAAAATCCAAGTCAAAAAGGTTATAAAGGTTAAAAGTATATGAGATTTATTAAAAAAAAACATTTTGTTTTTTCACCGTCTGATTTTATTTTAAATATTGACATAAATATATTCAAAATTTCAAAATTTTGTTTTCCCGTTTTATTTTCCATATTGACATAAATATATTTAAAATTTCAAAATGTTAATATCAATATTAACTATGTCTAAATTTCTAAATTATAAAATTTTAGATTGTTACAACATTTTTCTAACTTTTTCTACTTTAGCATAATTAGAATTATTTTTTAATTTTTTAATATTATTTTTTAAAGCAATTTAAATAATTCTTTTAAAGTAAAGTATATTAAATATATTCCAAATTTTTAGTTATTTATTTTAATCACTTTTTTTTAATTATCATAATTATGTAATGCATTAATCGATATAATAATAATTTAATTTTAAGTTCATTTCAAAGCAAAATACCTAATTGATATATAAGACTTTCTTAAACCTTTTATTTATGAAATAAAAAATCTATTTCTACATAACAATTTAACTATACATACTCTACCATCTCTATATAATCTCTTATAAATAAATATTCTTAACTACTAAAATTACTCAAATTATATTTAAATAAAAAATTATTTCTAAATTTTTAGATTTATAACCTCTTTAAGAAAAAACAAGCATATATTTTTAACTATCAAACTATTCCAATTATATTTAAATACAAACATTATATTATTAATATAATTATATAAACAAACATATGTTTATGCATAAAACGCAAATTTGATCCAGTAATTTGATTTCATAAATTTCACTTACCATGAAATTTTTATAAGCAACGCCTGCTTATGGGTTGTTTTCTTTTGAAACGAGTTGAATATATTTTGCAAAATTTTGTAAAAATACTAAATTGATTTTTTAATATTTTAGTTTTCTAAATTATATATATATATATATATATATATAATTTAAGATTTGAAAATAACACAATATAACATAATTATCATTAAGAAAATAAAATTGAAATATATAAAAATATAATTTTAAATTTTAATCTTTTTTACTACGAAAATTGTTTTATGGAAAAGACATCTTTTATAAATTTTGATTTAATCTAGCAAAAAAGTTTATGTTGAAAATACATTTTTATAAAATTTGAATTTGGGAATTCCATTTATTATTGTTATTATTATTATTTAAAATTTAAGAAGTTTATGTTGAAAATACATTTTTATAAAATTTGAATTTGGGAATTCTATTTATTATTATTATTATTTTTTAAAATTTAAGAATAAGAAAATATTGTTTTTATTAAATAAAATTTAAATAAATAAAACATAATTTTAATTATTTTTTTATTATTTTAGTTGAATATTTAATTTTAGATAGAAAAATAATTTAAAAGATTTTTTTGTTAATTAGGTTTATTTTGGATAGTTGGGAGAATGTTTATTATCTTTTTCATTTAGGTTCAATTCTTTCTTTGTTGTATTAACTTGAAGCCTTGTTATGAGTCAAAGTAGTCCTTCCGTGACCAAAACATGTGTATTCCTCACATGGAATATGTAGATATTTATTATGGGGGAAGAAATACACACACACACACACACACACATATATATATAGATAGATAGATAGATAGATAGATAGATAACAATCCATTTTTGGTAAATAATACAAAATATTTAAAAAAAAAATCATTGGATATCTTTTTACTGAGTCTCTAAAAAATTGATAGGATAAATGGAACATATCTAATAAAAAGAAAAATTGGCACTTAACAAATAGGAAACAAACTAAGCTTTTACACATCTCTAAGCTAGATTGTAAGAAATTTTGGGAACACGTACTAACTTGTAAAATTAAAGAAAATAATATGGGTTTTTTAAAGGATTGAAATTCTTACTTTAAAAAGATTTACCCATCCCTTAATGTCATAGACAACATTTAAAGCCTTTTTACATAGAAATAATTTTATTTCTAAGAAGATATAAAGTTTGGGGTTAAACAATGTGCAAAATGAAAAATTAAGGACATTGAAGGTTACCAAGAAAATATCCTAAAAAATGAAAGCACTATGCTCATCCATCACATTCACAAGTGCGTCAACCTAACTATCAAGTAGGATTTCACTTAGTGATGGACTAAAATCCTTATTGTTCCTATTTTTAAAATCATGGATAAAAACAATCCTTATAATTATAGGATGATTATCTTTTAGCCAAGCTATATGGAATTATTTTGGACAAAGAATTGCAATATGGCTAAAAACCCTACCTTAAAAATAATTTTGTAGAGTTAAACTTTGGAATAGATTATAAGAGAAAAATGTTCCTTTTGAATTGAGATTTGTTGGGATAAGTTTATAGCAGGATGTTATTAACAAGTTTAAGAACATTGAGGGTTGGATGAAAAATTTTAAATGTGCAATATAGTATTTAAGCCAGGTTTTCCCTTGTCTCTTACCCTTTTTGGTACATATATTGAAAAGTTAGAAGATTGTTTGGGAGGTTGTGTCTTCATGGCTCTAGATATAATAATAATCATCTTTCTTCTTCTTTATGCTTATGATATTGTCTTTATGGTGAGATTCTCTATGATCTTGATAAGAAACTAAAAAATTTCAAGGATGTTTGCTTTAGTATGGGTATGATTATTAATAATGAAAAATCAAAAGTTATGATATTCTAATCCAAGAAAAAAATTTACATTAATTTGAGTATGACAATAATAGTTTGGAAGTAGTGACTTCCTATAAATATATCTCATGATTGATCGTTATAACAAGTTTAAGGGACTATAACATTGATTAAGGGATAAATGGAGGGTGGAAAGCTTATTATGGCCTTGTAAACGAATGTAATTTAATGGACCTTTAGATTTGGGATAAGAAAAACTCATCTTTGAGGCTCTCATCACTCTTATTATTTTATATGATTATGAATTTTAGGGTTGCAACATCTCTAGAGAATTGTAGAGAGAGATAAAGAAAATCCAAAAGATTTCTATAACTTACAATCTTCAAATTAAAAACAATACAATTTATCTTGTGCTATTCATAGAAGTAAGTCTTTGCCCCATTGAAAACATGGTCACTACTACGTATTGAATGCACAAAAACAAAATAAACAATATGGAAAACAAGAGGATTCATAACATTGATTCAATTTAGTCAAAACCACATGCAACTTAAGAAAATAATACATGGAACATAATTAGTTAGCAGACTAGTTGTTCAAAGGCGATTTGGGGCTGAATCGAAGGACTTTGGCAGATTTTGGAGCAGCATGAAGACAATATCTTTGAGTTTTTTCAGTGGCCTTATAGGGACCTAATCCCATAAACAAAGAGGCCCTTTATAATTCTCATTGTGATTTTTTTGCCTTCCACAATTCACTTTTTTTACTAGATCATGTATTTAGGAGAGTGATATCTCATCTTTTGAATATGTTAAAGAAATTATGTTAGGAACAATTTTCAGTTGGGAAATGTTGAAGAAGCAAAATGTGTTATCATAGCAACAACTTATTTATTTTGAACATACATTTATTGTGTGTGTAATTTTTTACTCATTTTTAATGAATTAAATTATTATTTTTTTCGTATGAAAAAAAAAAGTCAAGAAAAGAAGATATATAAATGTAAAATCTTAGATAAAACATTTGGGAGCCAACTAAGAATTTAATATCATAATATTGATAACATTAAAAATATTGTTACATCTAAATTTTAAGAAAAATGATTTTTGTAATTAAAAATTAGATGATAAAAGAAAATTAAAATAGTGATCAACCAAATAAGGATTTTAGAATATTAGAATAGATTGCTCATTACATTCAATAATAATGAGGTTCATCTAAATAACAAAATAAAAGAGGTTTCTGGATATCGGTTCCATTAAATAAGATAGGATAACGGATTTAACCGACTTCTTTGGGTGATTTCATATCACTTCTATATTCTTACACCCAACTTCACTGTTAGAAAGTGAAAAATATCTATATATTTAACTAACATAAAGAATAAAATGACATTACTAAAATAGAAACAAACTTTCACCAACTTTATCGTGAATAAAAACAAATCTCACCAATTTCATAGTGAAATATGACATTAAACAATTCAAAGTGAATATAATTTGTCATATTTATAATACCAAAGAAATTTAAATTGAAAATATAAATATTAACTTGAGTTTTAATTTCAAAATATTTATTGCATTATTATTATTTTAAACCATTTAGCTCATCAAAATTATAATAATTAAAAAATATTTATAGTAAAAATTGTGTAATTTTTAAAATTATAATTATCTTTTATTAAATTCTAATACTAAAATATACTAAATAACTTCTTATTTTCCTAAATATGTTAGACAATGCTAGTATCTATAGCTATTTAGAATACTTAAATGAAAAATTAAAGACATTGAAGGTTACCAAGCAAATCTCCTATAAAATGAAAACACTATGCTCATCCATCACATTCACAAGTGGGTCAACCTAGCTATTAAGTAGGATTTCCCTTAGTCATGGACTAAAATCCTTATTGTTCCTATTTTTAAAAGCATGGATAAAAACAATCTCTCTAATTATAGGATGATTATCTTTTAGCCAAGTTATATGGAATTATTTTGGACAAAGAACTGCAATATGGCTAAAAACCTTACCTTAAAAATAATTTTGTAGAGTTATCCTTTGGAATAGATTATAAGAGAAAATTGTTCCTTTTGAATTGAGATTTGTTGTGATAAGTTTATAGGAGGATGTTATTAACAAGTTTAAGAACATTGAGGGTTGGATGAAAAAAATTAATAGTGCAATATAGTATTTAAGCAAGGTTTTCCCTTGTCTCTTACCCTTTTTGGTACATATATTGAAAAGTTGGAAGATTGTTTGGTAGGTTGTGTATTCATGGCTCTAGATATAATAAAAAACATCCTTCTTCTTATTTATGCTTATGATATTGTCTTTATGGTGAGATTCTCTATGACCTTGATAAGAAACTAAATATTTTCAAGGATGTTTGCTTTAGTATGGGTATGATTATTAATAATGAAAAATCAAAAGTTATGATATTCTAATCCAAGAATTTTTTTTTTACATTAATTTAGAGTATTACAATAATAGTTTGGAAGTAGTGGCTTCAAATAAATATATCTCTTGATTGATCTTTATAACAAGTTTAAGGAACTATAACATTGAAAAAGGGATAAATGGAGGGTGGAAAGCTTATTGTGGTCTTGTAAATGACTGTAATTTAATGGACCTTTAGATTTGGGATAAGAAAAACCCGTCTTTGAGGCTCTAATCACTCCTATTATTTTATATGATTATGAAGTTTAGGGTTGCAACATCTCCAAATAATTGTAGAAAGAGATAGAGAAAATCCAAAAGCTTTGTATAACTTACAATCTTCAAATTAAAAACAATACAACTTATCTTGTGCTATTCATAGAAGTAAGTCTTTGCCCCATTGAAAACATGGTCACTACTACATATCGAATGCACAAGAACAAAATAAACAATATGGAAAACAAGAGGATTTATAACATTGCTTCAATTTAGTCAAAACTACATGCAACTCAAGAAAATAATACATAGAACATAATTAGTTAGCAGACTAGTTGTTGAAAGACGATTTGGGGCTGAATCAAGGGACTTTGGCAGATTTTGGAGCAACATGAAGACAACATCTTTGAGTTTTATCATCATCTTTATAGGGACCTAATCACATAAACGAAGAGGCTCTTTATAATTCTCATTTTGATTTTCCTGCCTTCGATAATTCAGTTTTTTTTACTAGATCATGTATTTAGGAGAGTTATATCTGATCTTTTGAATATGTTAAAACAATTATGTTACTAACAATCAGTTGCAAAATGTTGAAGAAGAAGAATGTGCCTTCAAATCTTATTTTTGACTCATTTTTTAATGAGTTAAATTATTATTTTTCTTATGAGAAAAAAACCTTAAGAAAAGATAATATATAAATGTCAAATCCTAGATAAAACATTTGGGAACCAACTAAGAATTTAATATGATAATAATGATAACATTAAAAATATTATTACATCTCAATTTAAAGAAAAATGATTTTTGTAATTAAAAATTAGATGATCAAAGAAAATTAAAATAGTGATCAACCCCATATGGATTTTAGAATATTAGAATAGATTGCTCATCCTACTCAATAATAATGAGGTTTATCTAAATAACGAAATAAAAGAGGTTTTTAGACATAGGTTCCACTAAACAAAATAGGATAACGGATTTAACGACTACTTTGGGTGATTTCATATCACTTCCATATTCTTCACATCCAACTTCACTCTTAGAAAGTGAAAAATATCTATATATTTAACTAACATAAAGAAGAAAATGACATTACTAAAATAAAAACAAACTTAAAGAAGAAAATGACAGTACTAAAATAAAAAACAAACTTTCACCAACTTTGTATTGAATGAAAACAAATCTCACCAACTTCATAGTAAAATATGACATTAAACAATTCAAAGTAAATATAATTTATCATATTTATAATACCGAAAAAATTTAATTGAAAATATAAATATTAACTTAAATTTTAATTTCAAAATATTTATTACATTATTATTATTTTAAACCATTTAACTCATCAAAATTATAATAATTAAAAAATATTTATATAATTTTTTTTTATAATTTTTAAAATTATAATTATCATTTATTAAATTCTAATACTAAAATATATTAAATAACTTCCTCTTTTCCTAAATATGTTAGACAACCCTGCTATCAATTTCTATTTAGAATACTTATATTAAAACCTTTTTGGATACCAATATTAAAACAAACCAAATGATTCCTTAACTTTCTTAAATTCTAAATATCAAAATAAATCACATAATTTCTTCACTTTTCTTAGCTATAGATAGATCCATGCCCAAGTAGTCTGGTTTTGTGTTTTTCTAGGGTAAAATAATGGGTAATGCCTTTTTGAAATTTTAAATTTTAATTTTGCTTGCAAAATTTAGTGGAGTAGAGATTTTTTTGGATTTTTTTTTTTTAACTGTGGGAAAATTTATTTTGTTAAACTAGTAGTGAGATAATTATTATTGGTTTCTATCTGCTAATGCAGACTAACTCATCACTGTTATTCAAAAAAAACCAAAGCACCTGGAATTACCCATGCCATGGTATGTTGGGATGTTTATTTTGGTTTTTGAGGTTTGGAATTGTTAGATGGATTTCAGAATCTAGGGTATAGGTGGTCTCAAGGTCAATTCCCAAAGGCCTAAGAATCCATTGACTGGTTTTGGCGAGATACACGGTAAAGTCTGAGGGAGCTATCTCGGTTTAGGGCCTACTAATCCAGGTTTAGATTGTGGTAAAGCCTGAGAGACAAAAAGACGAAAAGTTCCTCAAGGATAGTGATGGATTCCAGATGGCATTCTAAGCTCTGTTCGGTTGTGATCAAAGCACCAGTTTAGGTGTGACCACAGTTTGGTGAGGGTGGAGGTGGTTTAACCTATGGATTCCCTTCGTTTTTCTTGGATTGGTTGTTCTATGAGATCCCACATTCATGCTTGGAATATGGCATGGGGGTGACTAGCTGAAAGAGATATTTGGTTCAACCATGTCTATGGTCTGGTGGTACGTGGAAGTCCTGAACCTGGTCAGATCTACCTATGATTAGTAAAAGCTATTTTCTCTTACTTTTTCACTGATTTGTATGTGGATTTAATGATTGTCCTATCTTTCATATTTATATGGTTTTATGTTGGTTATAAGCATGGTTGAATGACTGTTTTATGTCATGGTTATCTCATATATTTACTTATAACTGTTAAATGGATGGATGAAAGACCTAATTGATGACGTAGTAGATCAATGGAGAAGGAGGTGATCCTTTTGGTTATGTTTCATAAGTTGTTTCAGTCGTTTATGCTTTGTCTTGTATCCTAGACCTGTAGGTTGCATTGATGCCAAGTGTTTGACATAATGTCAATCCCATTTAGGGATGCTCAAGCCTAGTCCTGAGGGTGATTTTTGATTGATCAACATTTTTATTATGTTTTTAATGAATTCTGGAAGTTACAACAAGTTTTGGGCAGAGGCCAGGATTCTGGGCTAGAAAAGTGGCTTAAATCTCGGGGTCACTCACACAAAACTAGTAATTTTGGTCCACAATCGCTGGCAGGCAGGCATGTTAGGGCGAATTTAGGTCTCTACCCACTCCCTTGTCCATAGAATGAGAGCGACTATGGCCTAAGAGCTACATAATAGTAGTTGGACCCAGGAACAGGATGTCAGAGTGGCTAGCTTGTCTCCTGAGGGTTTTGCTGATGATGTTGGATAACTGTATGTGATGTTCCATCGATTCCACTTCCTTAAGGTGACATAAGAGGTCAAATATGATTGTAGTATCATCTCTCCTCATGTTTACCTTGATTGGCATGGTTACTTTGAGTAGACTTGGGAAGGGGTTTTACAGTTTTCATTATGCCTTACATTTTTGTAAATATAATAGATTTCTTTCATGTCATTTAATTTCCAAATAGAATATATTTGCTTATTTTTATTTACCTTTTGCATCTTAGGATTGGTGGCTTACTAATATATTTTCTCATTTAAATTTGTTTCATTTCGTTCTTTCACTTGCATCGAAGGGAATCAAACTAGGAAGAGGAATGTGTCTGTTGTACATTCAGTGTTGGCCCCTCTTAATTTTGTACGAACCTCAGGTTGATAATTTTATTCAATAGGCTCAAGAGTTGCAACATTATTGTTGCAATACTGGAGGTCACCAAAAAAATTGGGACAAAGGAAAATATTTTTGACATCTTCACCAAAACTCTACCTCGAGAGACTTCTGAGTATATTTAGAAGAATCTTGGGATTTTACCAAGTTTACATTAATATGCATCCCATCTAGCTAAGCAGACAAGGGGTGATTGTTGGGAATTAGATAATCCAATGCTCCTTGAGTGTTTCAGGACATGTGCTTAACCGCCTCTAGGGGCTCCATTAACTTCGACAATGAATGTGTTTACTAACACCAATGGGTTTTGGTGTAATGGAAATCACGACTCCATCAAGTGGTATTAGAGCTAAATGCGTGCTACAGGGAAAGCAAAGTAGGTATATTATCAGGGGGAGTTACCCTTTTCCATGGATATAAAAGGGGGAGAAAAAATAGATGAGGGAGATCAAAGGCATGGAGTCATGGGTCTTGATTTTCTAGTGCAATTAGGGTTACCACAATGTTTCTGAAATTTTGGAAATTACTTTTGATATAGATCTTCTTTTAACTCCTGTTCTAATATATCATTCAAAAATTATACTTCAGAAATCCAACAATAATGAATAGTAAAACAATAGATATCACAATATATGAAAGAGACACAATATTTACCCTTAGAAAAACCATTATAAGGAAAAACCCAACAACATTTTCAATAAAGAAATTTTTTTTGTTCAATGAGAAACACATCTAGACCTATGGTCAAACCTGGTCTTCTACTCCAAGTAAAGTCACCCAAACTGATTCTGCACTTTTCTCTTGATCTTACACTTCCAGAATTTCGACCGTCCTTCGATACCAATTTCCCTAGAATTGTTAGCCTTGCCCTTAAGGCTAAAAGTGGCCATTTTGGTTTTCATATTCTTTGACTAACTATGTACTTTAAATACATTCTTCATCCCAAGCAACCATGATTATGTATCCTCTTTTCTCTTCAATTAACTGTCAAATTTAGGAGGCTTGAAATTCCTAAACTCCTCCGACATGTAATCCCTTTCTCTTCTTTGGTGACGGTGCCTTCTAGTAGTAGCACTTGAATGTTATTCATAATCAGTTGTTATCCTTTCAGGATTGGTCAATGGGGAAGATACCATCACTGTGTCCTCACTGGACTCCCTATGCTTCTTACTAGATTTACTTCCCTTAGCATCATCAATACTTCTTTCCTATCTTCCATGCCCTGAAGAAGTCCACTTGAACTTGAAACTAGCTCCAAGATCATGTTAATTTTTCCTTTGCAAATATGATAGGCTTTGCAATATCACTAGATTCATCTCTTCTTGTCTTTCATGTGCCTTCATAATTCTCTCATTATCAGCTTTATAACTCCTCAGTTCAACCCTTAGGCTTCTTAAGGTATCCATCCTATTAGGATATCCCGCCTCCCCTCTTTTCTCAATTGACTCCACTTCATTTCCATGCTGATATCTATCAATGCTATGCTCTACCATTCTCCTTCTTATGATTTTTGTGTCCCTTTTGGTTCCCTTATGTGTTGTCACACACATATATAACTATTAGCAAACATTAATAACAACAAAAAAATGATCATTATAATACTTGTTACCTTCCCATAATCACATGGAAGTATATATGCCTGAAACATCAAATAAAAAGTTAGTGTGTCTGTCAAGCAATAATAATCTCAATAAAATCATTGTAATCAACATACAACATATGCATATCGAATAACATAAGAAGGAATGAAAACATTCATAACTAAACACCATGCCCTAAAAGAGGGCTTCTATACATTGCCTTAATGTGATTAAGGCTTATTATCTTCTAAAGATCGAGTGTTGAACCTGTTATGCCCCTATACCAATAGGTGTCATATATCATGGTTGACTTGATGTGCCATGTAATATGATCATACCTTTACTTGTTTCAAATGTTTTCCATATATAAAAAAATAAAAAAAATAAAAAATGTAAAGAGGGTATACCCTAAAAGAAAAATCAAAGAGTGAAAAGGATAAAAAGGAGGTCAAAAAATGAAAGAAAATGAACCCCAAAAAAAGAAAGACCAAGGAAAGTGTGCAAGTGTAAATGCCACTACTTTTTCACTTTTGTATAATAAACAATTGTGTGCAACTTGTTATCTAAGCCATAATTCATGAATAGTCAAATAGTTTCAACTTGGCTAGTTCATATTTTCAATTTCATGTTGTAGAAATAGAGAATAAAGATCTGACCAAACAGTTTAACCTTGGCAGGTAAGTAGATAGGTAGAATGAAAAAAGGAGCTCAACAATTTAATCTGAGCCCTTGGATGTAATAAGTATAGACTTAGATAGGCATTATCATGTAAAAGAAAAGAAAGTTTGATAAGGGTTTTCCAGTCTAAGTGCACCCAAATAAAGAAGTAAAAATGATAGGATAAAGTAGGTAGGGTAAGTAGATGATGGTTACAGAATGATATGTGGTGAATGATGATTCTAAATGTGTAAATATTTATTTTCATCACAAGGAAAAGACATGTATTACATTGAATACATCTCAAGCAAAGAAAAGTCAAATAATTAACTTCCTTACTCATTTTCCCAAATTTTCACTAATTTCCACTAAGTACCAAGGTATTTATCAAATTAGAGGGTCTCAGAGCATTTCTCTGACTTCTGGAGGGACCGGAACCTCGGCCCAATAATTTATAATGCCTAAGTACCTAAGCTCATTCATTAATCATCTCATCCCACCTTAAATCATTCATTCCCTTCATAAATTATTTTTTTTTTCAATTAAAAACCCTTTTTCACTTTAGCCTAAGTTTAAATACACATACCAAATGTTTTATACTTAGCGCTTTTCCATTTCAAAAGTCATATTAACTATTAACCTATATTATATAAATCCCCTATGAAAATCTACCCATTCCCGTATTATTTAACTATGTAAAAAACCCGAAATTCTATATATCCTGCCCCTTTGGTTAGTTATAACCATAATACGGTTTAAATGGGAATTAATTAGTTAATCAGTAACTAATTAATAGCCCCGATCCCCGCCACATTAAGAAGGGATTAATTAACCCCCACGGTTAATTAATAACCTCCCCGACCAATCACTTTACTCCCGATATGATTAAAAAACTCTTAAATATATCGGGCCCACCTTTATTAAACCCCCATCACCTTTCATCCCCAATAGCCATCCAATCATACCGCCCAGATCTAATGGCTGTCATGCATATCGCACGACCCTTTGCGACCACACGTTAGCGTGCGATCGCAAAGCAGTTTTATAAACAGTGCCTCCACCATGCGTCAATCGTTCTATGGAATCGCTGGCCCAAGCCCAAATACTGCCTCCCCTCCATAAGCGGTGCGATATAAACCGCTTACCACCTTCCACTAAATGACAAAACATCACGTCGTTTGCCTGCTAATGTCACCCGTCCAATCCCGAAACCCGCCAAATCTTGACTTTGTATATAAAACAAAATAACTCGTTTTCATCGTTTATTCTGCAAACCTGTACATCCATGCAAATACAATGACAAGGTCAACCTGCCTATACTTTCAGCCACCAACCAACTTCAACCTTTGCAGCCGACGTCACCCAGAACTATCCAGTCACACCCAGTGCCTACATTCCATTGCCTGTCCCCAATAACAGGTATTTATCAATTTCCCGATAAGAAAACCCTGCAAATACTTGTTTTCCACTGCAAATTGATTAAAAAAGCCAAAATTCACCATAATTCTGTTACTATTTCTGTAATTCCAGTCCCCCAGGCCCTTGGTTTCACCAATTTTGCAAAGAAAACCTCAGTTTCCCTTCTGAATCCACAAGAACCAGGATGGAAACCCCGGTAGCCCTAAACATTGCCCCCATTACCACCCCTCATCGTGATTTGGACTATTTGCCTCTGGCAGACAAAGATTTCCAAATAAAAGACCTAACCACTGATAAAGACCACCTCAAAGTCTTTTTTCAATGCCGAGATAACCATTTGAATGGCTACGATGCCATGGGACTGTGGGAATCCAACCTCCCAATGTATTTTCTCCCCTCTATGCATGTTTTCCCTGACATAGTCCATCAACGCTACACAAATTATGACCCCATCCATAGAGCAGTCATGTCTCCCAACCACACAGTCCTATTCACAATAACTACTGAATCAATCAACGAAATGCTGCAATTTCATCCTAATCAAGCCCTCACCCCAATTTCCATTGGAAATTTTCTTGAGAAATCAACCAAATTATCCCAAGCTGAGCTCAATCGCCTCTGTCAGACTTTCATATTACCACAGTATCAAACTAAAGATCCCCCTCCTTATATGTCAGTTTTCTTCACAGATACAGGCAAAATCATAGTTGATATGATATCAGCAGTCATGGGATTCAACACTAGTGAATATGTAGATGAATTGACCCTAGTAATGATGTCTATCTTTACCCCAAGATAGCCTCCTGCTGTCAAATATGATTATGCCTCTTATATTGCTGAGAAAATTCATGACCAGTTCATGAGACTGGAGAATGAAAGGGTTTTCAAGTTTTCCACCTTTATATATCACCTCATCCTCTACTATCAATTAGACAGATTCCCCTTTTCTGTCAAGAAACTTGATACTAAGGGTAATCCAAGGTCTGTCATCTTTTGGACTTCCATCTTCCATAAAACTTTTGCTTGCCCTTATTCCTATAATGAGTTCATTGATTAGTTTGTCTGCCCAGTGACCACCTTGCTAATAGGGAATTCCCCTCCCAGGATTAATGATGACATCAAAAGGATCCTTCAGCTCTCTAAACAGTACAGAGTGGGTGATTGGTATTTATACCAAAATCACACAGAAATCAGGGTATATGGGTGTGAGCTTTCCCCATTTAAGCTACCTAAATATGTTCCAATGAGACTGTTTGCATTGGAATATTATAGACAAATGATACATTCAGATTTGACACATTTTACTAAGGCCAAGAAGAAAGAACAAATTAGAATCAAGGATCACTTAGGCCCATTTGTCTGCAATACTAGGGAATCATAGAGAGAAGCAGAACGAATTCTAGAAGATGATCTGAAATTAAACAAAAGTTTTAGTTATATTCCATATGACCCTCATAGTTTTATCTATGATAGAAGGATGAAAAATATATTATCACCATACTTGCATCACATAATTCCTTAGATTGAGAAATTTGCCAATATGGATGAATAGAGGGAAGGAACCCTAGTAGAAACAGATAGTGAACATATCAATATAGAAAATGTAATGGAGGATCTTGAAAAAACATTTGACCTTGATTCTTTTGGACAGGTACATTTTGAGACTTTTTTAAAGTCAGCATCAAGGATCAGTGCCTCAACAGTTGATACCTCACAAAGGCATTCACAAAAGACCAGTGAACCACCAGCAGAAACATCACAAGGAAGAGAGAAAGAGACAAGCACTCAAGCAACAGAACAATCAACCATGTCTAAGCAGTCTGAAACTTCTCAGGAGCAGGCCGAAACATAGGCTCACCCAACTCAATTCAATATTGGAGAGCCCCCAATTTTACAAACTCCTCTGAATGAGGAAAGGAACAAAAAAAGAGACAGGGAAGTAGCTACCCTTGCTAGTGGCCCATCAAAACAGCCTAGTGCTAAGAGGCACGGGCTAAATCCTCTTTCAGAAGATGAATTTTTTGAAGAAACTACAGAGAGTCAAAGAAAATAAGGTGTAGACATCCAACATACTTTCCCAGTATGTGGGACATCTTCTAGCTCACAGAGATAGCAACTAGAAAGGCAGCAAAGTGCAGAAGTGTCATCCTTCAGGCCTCCAGTAAATGAGAATCTAGATATTAAGAAGAAATTCAAAGAAATTAAGGCCAAAAATGAACCATTAAGGGCTCATGTCTATGATCAATATTTGAAAATGGCCCCCACAAATCAAACTAGGTTGATGTTAGCCTATGACATCAAAGAAGGTAAGATGCAAATGAGCTTCTTCAAGCCCAAAGTTCAACAACCTCAATCAATTGCAGACTACCTCAAAACTGATTTTGAGGTCATGGCCAAGGACATCCACCCCTTAGATCAAATTGAGTTACACAAGCAGACAGGGGAAATGGTATATTCAACGTTGACTGGTAAAGCTATGATGGCCCAAAGATTAGAAAATTCTTTGAATAATACAACTGCTCAGTTACAGCTGGAAAGAGCCTCCTCACAGGCTAAAGATAATAGAATTAAATCTTTGGAAGAATTGGTTATTGGACTGGGTCATAACCCAAAGGATGTCAAGGCAGCAGAGGCCTTGATAAAGAAGAAAGATGAAGACATAGCTGCCTTGAGAAAGCAGCTAAAATTGCCACCATCAAGACATCCTCAAACTGTAGAAGTTGTTCAGAAGAAGTTTGAAGAAGAACTTATGGACTTAGTCCTTAAGCTTAATTAACAATTGAAGGGGACTTGTTAAGTTATGGTATGTTCTATGCTTATAACAGTTTACTTCTTTTTCTTATTATATTCCACCGATTAGTAATCACATGTACATAAAGTAAAGTGTAGATAGAACATTAAACGATCGACAGAAAACAAGCCAAGACAAGAGACATAAGATGTGGCGGCTAGCCAGGGACAAACCACACAATGTGTGGGGAAACCCTTTGATCAAATCTTCTTTTATCTTCAATAATTCAGCAGAGAGAAATAGTACAATAAATCTGATTCATATCAGCAGTAGCAAACCCTAGATCAGTAGCATCAGCATTAGCAGCTTCATTATCAAACTAGGGCAGACCATATTTCACAAACCGACAGTCGGATTGACTTCATTCCACCACAAAAAGTTTAGGCTTCTAGAGGAGGTTCAGATGAACCTACAGCACAGTTCAGATGAGGAGATCTTCTAGGCCACGCAAGTCAATCTTTACTTCTGCAGTTGCAGCTTCAGTTTCAGCAGTTTCCGGCTTCAAACTAGGGCAGTCGATATCTTGCAAACCGTTCGTCGGATTGACTTCATTCCACCACCAAAAGTTGCAGCTTTCAAAGGAGGTTCAGATGAACCTACAACACAGTTCCAAAGAAGAGATATTCTAGGCCACGCAAGTCAATCTTTACTTCTGCAGTTGCAGCTTCAAATTCAACAGCTTCCGGCTTCAAACTAGGGCAGTCGATATCTTGCAAACCGTTCGTCAGATTGACTTCATTCCACCACCAAAAGTTGCGGCTTTCAAAGGAGGTTCAGATGAACCTACAGCGCAGTTCCAAAGAGGAGGTCTTCTATGCCACACAAGTCAATCTTTACTTCTGCAGTTGCAGCTTCAAATTCAACAGCTTCCGGCTTCACATGTGTGAGAGAGAGAGACCCATTTCAGCGCAGTAGAGAAGAGACTCATACCTGCGCAGTAGAGAGAGAGAGATGTGATGAGATGAGTGAGTCCAAATGAGGAAAAGTCCTCTTATATTTATACACAATGTTGGTGGGTGAATAGATGCGACTATTGGGCTTCTGAGCCTACATGAGTTGTAGGTCGGCTTGATAATAATTCCATAATCAAAATAAATTCATATCTCCATGAATACTTATCGGAATTAGATGATCTTTATATCAATATTACACCTCTCGACGAGAGGAATCTAATAAAAATATGATCAGCCATGAATAATATGACCCACATGAAATTTTGCCCATGGTTGCCAATTTTAACACTCCCTCTCAACCATGGAGAACTTCATCTGCAATCTGTCTATCGATCGTTACTATTCATCCATCAAATGCACTACCTTGTATAGCCTGACCCTTGCCCTGCTCTGCTATATTTTTCCTATTCTGCTTTGTCTTGTTCTGCCCTGCACTGATCTGTACTGTTTTGTTCTGTTCTGCTCTGCTCTTGCATTGTTCTGTTCTACTCTACTTTTTTCCGAATTATGAAGAAGAAGAAATGACCGAGGATGTATCATACTGACTCAAAGTCAGTCTCAGAGTATGTACCACTGGTCCCAGACCAGTCTCAACCAACCCAAAGTCAGCGTCATAGTGAGTACAACTCCAATGGTCCTAGACCAATATCATCCTCCACTGACTCAAAGTCAGTCTCAAGGTTTGTACCGCTGATCCCAGACCAGTCTCAACCGACCCAAAGCCAGCGTCATAGTATGGTACAACTCCTACCACTGGTCCCAGACCAGTATCATTGATCCCAGATCAATGGAGGTCATCCTAGCGTAGGGAGTACGGTAGTTACAACGATGCGTCCATCGGTACTACTATGGTCCCTAACTTCATTTCCCTGCTCATTGATCAAATGAGAGGTACTTCCCATGAGTCCCAGACTACATGGGTAGGATGCCTCGACAGGAGAACTAATCAATCCTATCCTCACAGGAGAACACATCAATCCTGCTACAATTTCCATGGAGAACACATCAAACCAGGCCTCACAAGAGAACACATCAATCCTGCTACAATTGCCATGGAGAACACATCAATCCAGGCTGCCATGGAGAACACATCAATCCAGGCCTCACAAGAGAACTAATCATCCTGCTACACAGGAGAGCGAATCATCCTATTCCACAAGAGAGCGAATCATCTTGTCCCACAAGAGAGCGAATCATCTTGTTCCAGTGTGCACCACCAGGGGAGGGTGAGTCACCCTGTGGTCATATGTTGCTCCAGTAGGAACCGCAAGCCCTCAGAGCTCCCAGAGCTCAATGTATGCAACATGCAGGACCCTTCTACAAGGGTTTCTTGCCGACTCCAAGTCGTTTTGGAAAATCACAGATGAGATCTTTCCTCGGGGCTTTGACAAGGTGTATCAACCTGTACATCATCTTAATGTGATGGAGCTTCCTTGCTCATCGAATTACCATATCCCAGATGATGTCTATCTGCTGGAGCAATTGACGAATATGGGATTCCTCAATAATCGAATCCCACCTCTGGTTGTTACAGAGAATCATAGTGGTATCCAATGTAAATCCAAATAGCTCACTAAAGAGCTTTCGCAACCAGACTGCCTCACACGAGGTTATGCTAGCAACAATATATCCTGCTTCGGCGGTGCTCAAAGCCACCGACTTCTGCTTCCTGCTCATCCAGGATATCGAAGCAAATCCCAAGGTGAAACAGTAACCAAAAGTGCTCTTACGGTTCACCACACTGCCTGCCCAATCAACATCAGTATATCCAAGTGGTCTCACATCTCCAGTAGTGTATCTTAATCCATGAGAGATTGTGTCCTGAAGACATCTCAGAAGATTCCTGGCATCAATCCAGTGAGGCTCAACCAAATATGAGCTCACAATGCTAACTGGAAAACATATGTTTGGACAAAGGTTCACCAAGAACATCAATGCGAATGAGTTTTTGAAACTCAGAGGCATTTCCCAAGTCTGGTCCGACATCACTACCATATAACTTCTAAAAGTTAAGATCCTCGAGGTAGTCACGGGCTTGCAGTCCATCATACCGAATCTTTCCAATATATTTACCACATATTTTCCTTGAGATAGGAAAATTTCCCTTAGCTTTTGCCACACTTGAAGTCCTAGGAAGTAGTGCATCAGTCCTAGGTCTTTCATTTCAAATTCAGAGGCCAGCTCCCTCTTACATTTGTGAATGAGAGGGTCTGCACCTGTTAGAAAGAGGTCATCCACATACAACACCAGTATGAGAGGCTTGTCATCTTCAACCTTAAAGTAAAGGTTAGGATCGTCTTCACTCCTAGTGAATCCCAGCTTCATCAAGTAGCTATCGATCCTCTCATACCATGCTCGGGGTGCTTGCTTCAACACATAGAGAGCTTTCTTCAACCTGCATACATGAGATTTTCGATCATAAATCTCAAATCCTTTGGGTTGCTCCACGTAGACCTCTTCTTTGATCGAGCCATGCAAGAACGCAGTCTTGACATCCATCTGATGAAGGTTCCATTCTTGTGAAGCGGCAAGGGCTATGATCGAGCGGATGGTCGTATATTTGGCAACAGGTGCAAATATCTCATCATAGTCTATACCTTTCTTTTGGGAGAAACCTCGAGCAACAAAACGAGCCTTATACTTTTCCGTGCTTCCATCTGCTGCATGCTTTATCTTGTAAAGCCATTTGGAAGTAACAACAGTCTTGTCCTGGGGTCTGGGAACTACTTCCCAAACATCATTCTTTATGATAGACTCATATTCTTCGGTCATAGCATCCTTCCATACTTGATGCTTGACGACATCTGAGAATGACGAAGGCTCATTTTGTATGATCATGCTCATGATGGTCAGCTATCCTTGATACCTATTAAGTTTCTTACTTTGATGGAAGGTTCCTCAGGGTGCAGCATGTCCTTCAGCATTATCAAGTATCCCCGTAAGCCATGAAGGCTTCTTCCTAGAAGAGGAAGGCTCATGTGGATGAGGATCAATCGGATCCATGGGTTCTTCTACATCAGCCATTGATTCATCATCCTTTTCTTTCGGTTCCCTGGTGTCGGCTTCTTGAGAGCTACTCAAAGTCAGCAGATTGTCCACTTTGCAAAGAGCCATATCTTTGTCAAAGGTGACATCATGAATAATCACGACTTCCCTTTGATTGGTGGTGAACATTTCTTCAGGAGTTTAGAAACCCAATGCTTGATGAGGGCATAGATTTTGTACATATACGGCGGTGATTGTAGTTTCAGACCATACAAACTTTGGAAGTCTTTGCTCATGTAGCATGGCCCGGACAGCTTCCATCATCGTGTGGTTCTTCCTTCCCACCACACCATTCTGCTCAGGAGTATGTGGTGTAGTAGTCTCCCTCTTAATGCCAACCTCAGGTATGCCTGGGTAAACCAATTGTAATATATCGGAGGTCTTGCTTTGGCTTGAGGGGAATGGTCCCCTTTTGAGCTTTCCTTTGGCACATCCCAGACATACACCTTGTTTCTCTACTTGGAATTCGGGCAGTTACCATCTGTCTTACATTAGGTAGAGCTTTGTAATGAAGGTGGGCAAACCTTCGATGCCAAAGTTCGGACTAAAGAGTTGTGTCACAAGACATGACACCTAGCGGACTTCCATCGACCTGATATAATGAATCAACACTAAACCCAAGAGTAAATGCATCTTTAACATTATTTTTCCATATGCATACCTTGCCATCTGGTGGGCTCCAGTATTGTAGCAATAATGCTACAACTCCTGGGGCTTCCTTCTCTAATTTTATCAACCCGGTAATTCGTAACAAACTTGGAAGCGACGGTGCTGTATGCACAAGTACTAGCTCTTGTCGCAGCTGTCACTTGGTCAGCTGGCACAAGTCCGCTAGGGCTCAAGCCAACTTCTATATGTTCTCAGAAGAAGCTTTTTAATTGATGGATGAAAGCTAACTCGAAGGAAGCTAATCTAATTGCAAAAAGAAACTAAAAGCCAAAAAGAAACGCAAACCCTAGCAAACCCTAATTCTACCAGCTAGTCCTACTGACGCAAAGGAGAGCATGCAAACTACTGAAAGAGATTCCATTACTTCTATGAAGGTAAAATGCATGTGTCTAAGTTATCACTATCTAAAGAAAACGTCTTTTTGTATTGTTGATTAAGTTATTAGAATTATCATGCATGTGCTTTTAACTGGCTTTTCACTGTGCAGGGATGGATCAAGGAGGAGGAATGCTTGGAAAAGGTTGGGATGGTACAGAGAGGGTCTAAGGAATCCCTAACATTCTTTCCTAGAGTTTCACAAAGTCTGGATGCTATGCAACCGAGGTTATGGACTTCTACAGGAAGTCTGCAGGGGTTTCTACAGGATGTTCTGTAATCTTTCTACAGGATGTTTCGAAATGGGATTTTTGAGGATGGGTGATTGATGGAAGATGCATGGATGGTTATGGAGGTAGGATGGGGGTTTGAAGTGATCCAGGAACTGATGGATGGAGTGGTGAGATGATATGTGGAAGGCTGATTTGGCTTTAAGGTAGTTGAGACAACAATGGAGAAGAAGGTAGGGTTACGTGGGCAAGAGGATGGGTGTGAAGCGAGAAGCCTAGATATGGGATGAATCAGATGGCTCTGATGAAGCTTGACCATGTGAGTGAGTGATAGAGATGCCCTGCACAATGCACATTCAACCGAATCAATGAATTCTTGCAAACAAACTAAGTCCTAGCTAACTTAATCTAACTGTCAATGAAATGAATAAACAGCAGCCTCGTTTGGAAAGAGAACCATGTACATCACGTGAGCAAGAACATTCCGAAAGATCTAAATGCATGAAAAACTCCTACCAATCGATTCCCAAACATAAAAAGCTACTTTAACCAACAAAAACAACCAAAATAACAAAGCAAGATCTAAAGAGCAGATTTTATTTAAGAACGCAGCAAACACACATAAAGATAAACAAGGGAGGTACTGGGCGCTTGAGATGGGCCCAACCCCAAGAGCTACAGCCTCCCAAGAGAGATTTAGAGCTGGTGCAAAGCTGAATTCATCTTTATTAATCAAGAATGAAGAGTTACATCAAAACTGTCCACAAGGAGAGCTTGAGAATGAGCTGAAAGCAAAGCTAATCTATTGCATACAAATCGAATTACAAAATGACTACAACAAGGCTACGAAATGACTAACTACTAGCTACTATCTACTGGCTAACTAGCTAACATCCACTGGCTAACCTGGCTAACCCAAATGAGGCCCTAAGCCTTCTTATTTATACAATTTGAGGACCCAACAGTCCTCCTAAAATTTAGGGACTCGGTTGCCCAAAACTTGGAGTTAACAGCAGTCCTACTTGACTTGCTTGGCTGCCCTTGTGTTGATTGATTCGGTGGCCCTTGAACTCTAAGCTGATGGTGGAGAATTCGAGGTAAGGGCCCATAAATGAAGAGAACACCTTCCTACAAATCCTCTAGCTTGTTCTCCCACGAATTTGGATGCCAAGTGCTCATTAAGACCTTCAATTTTGTCTCCAAGTTGACCAAAAAGGCTACACAAAGCACCCATTAGACTTGTTGGCATAATGACTAACCAAATTCACTCTATTAGCATAAAAATAATAAAAAACATGCAATAAACCAATGAGAATGGTGGATTAAGTCAAATTAGGAGGTTGAATGAGCCCAAATAATTGTACATTTTTGGGGCTCATCATCACCCCCTACTGAAAGTGTTGCTCATCCTCTGAGCAACCAATCTCTCTCCTCGTCCTTGATGGCCCTGGTGGCTTCTTTGGCTAACATCTCGGCTGATTTCTCCTTTGGCTTCCCTCTTTTCAAACTTCCTGTAGAAACAGTTCTCTGTCTTCCTGTAGAAACAGTCTGCTAACTTCCTGTAGAAACAGTCTGCTAACAGTTCTCTGTCTTCCTGTAGAAACAGTCGGCACTGTCTTAGCCTGCTTGGCTGAGGGTGCTTTCTCCTTGAACTGTGCTGCCTGAAAGCTGACGAATCCAACACAAATGGCAAGTCTAATGTATTATAAAAGCACACAAGTACAATGAACTACCTGAGAATAGATATTGCATGCCAAAGCTGGATGGGAAAGAGTGTTTCCAGGCCTTTAACTAGTTTCTCTGCCTCAACAAGACAGAAAGAAGTTCTAATCTGAATAGACACCTCTATGAACTCTACACCGCCTAACAGAAGAAGGTGAGAAACATAAAAAACCTTGCTTTTTCTTGACTGGTGGGCTCAAATTTCCTGAATTCTGTGAAAATTGCTCAAGTGAAATGGTTGCCCTGCACTTTGCTAAAGGAGTATCAGATTGAAGAACCCTTACAAGAATTGATATAACATCAACTCCAGCAGCTTTGAGTTGTAAATCAGGGTCTGTGGATACTGTAAACCGACATAATACTCCTGCAGTTTGGTCTTGAAAAAGCTGTGTATCAACAATATTTGAAACGCAGTCTTTGCTCAGAGGCATTTTTTCTTTTCTTAAAATTAGATTTTGACAAGCTTTCTGTTCATTTCCCTTTCGTTTCCTTTGAACGCTCTCTGTCAAAGCGCTCGAACTTGGCTTGTTTCAAGGTATCCTTGCAGCATCCACGTTGACTTCTTTCTTAACATCTGTCATCAGCCTGATCTTTCGTGGCATGTTTTGCATCATCTCTGTGGAAATCCTTCACAGTTACTTTGGATGCTTCTTTATGCTTGTACTGTCTTTTCTAGCGGGTTCATCCTTCTGTGCTAATACTTCAAAGAGACTTTTATAAAGAAATGAAAGAATAGAACCACCAGATACTTGATATGACATTATAATCTGCCTGAATAATAGATAAAGTACTCAAATCAGGGAGGCTCTTTGCTTTAATCAAATCCATCTGACTTTTACTGCTTTCAAGTGATGAGGAAGAAGGCTGAATGCCTAAGTCAGTGTAAACTGCAGCTTTTTGTGGTTAGAAAGAAAGTCAAAATTCACTTTAACACCGGATCTCAATTTCTTCTTTTCTTCAACAGTCAAATAAGTACCAGCCCTTGTTTCACATAAAGTTCTTCCTCAACCTTTGCACCAGTCATAGCCATCACATTTTTGTTTGCAAAATCAACGGCTCTAGCTTCTCTTGCTTCTGTTCCAGATGAACTTTCCATTGCTATTGAACAAAACTTTGCAGATGGATCTGCATTTACTGGTCTGGCAATCTTCCGCTGTATATGCTCCATAGCCCCCTCATTTGTGTGTTTTTGCAAACTGTAGTTCTGCAATGGCATCAGAGCTTTCTGTAGCAATCTTGATGGCGGCTGCTCTTGTGCTAATAAAAATTACCAACAAAATCCACACTTCTAGTTGTGTGCAAGTTGACTAACAGCTGAGCGCTCATTGATGTCTGCGTGATTGTTGGTGGAGTGAGGTGGCAACGACGTGTGCTGGCCCATGCAACTGTTGTGCTATCATGAACTGCAGTGGTTAACTGTGTGTGCTCTACCTGTAATCTCATCCATCAATTGCACTGGAGTTAGACTGCCCACACTGTCTGTGTTTTTTTAAATTTCACGTGCATGACTGACCCGTGCATGCTGCGTGACTTTCTCGTGAGTGCTAGAGAACTGGGTGTCTTGCTACATTCATGGCTTAATTTCACCATTCCATTCATTCATGCAATGCTTAGACTAGATTCATGTAATAGATGAACAAGGTTTAGTCACGTACCTGAAGTCAAACGACTGCTTGTGAAGCTTTCGCTGCTGCATGCTCTGATTCTGCTGCTGCATGCTTGGATCCTTTGATTGCATGAGGGCTTGGCTGATGATTTTTGATTTCTTTTCCTTGTGCAGGTGTCCTCTGGCCGGATCTGAGCTGCATGCAATTGTTTCCACGTTCAGATCTGCACCTTCAAGCTGCTACTGCTGCAATGTCACAGAACCAGAACTTGTTTTCACCATTTCTCCCAAACGGTAAAGCGGATTGATCTGAAACTTCCTGAGCATGTTTCTATCATCATGATGCATCTCCCATAGCAAAATCGTGATCAATGGATGCACGGATTTCGAGAAAAATGGAAAATGGCTGAAGATTTCAAAGATCAATTTCTCGAAAACCGTGCATCGGAATCGGTTGAAACTGCTTGGGTAGGTTACCATCACTCATATGCATATCCCCATGAAACAGGTTTTGAAACGGATGCACGGATATGGAGAAAATGCAAAAATGGCTGATGGTGATGGAGGCTGATTTCTTGGAAACCGTGCACCGGAACGACATGAAACTGCTCAGGCATGTTGTCATCACCCTTGTACAATTCCCCATAAAATGGTTTGTCAAATGGATGCATGGTTTTCAAGTTATGGCAAAAACAAATTTTGTTCCATGTGTTTTTTCTTCAAGGCATTTTGCAAGTGTTTGCATGGAAGGGAAAACTGAGCTTGGACTGTGATGCAGGTATGGAGATGATGGAGGAGGAGTTCGAAAAGTGCAGGATGCTTCTGAACCCTTGAGGAAGCTACCACGCTCGCCAAACCACTTTTTGAAATCCATGACTACTTTCCCACAATTTCTACAGGAAGTTCCTGTAGAAGCACAATGAGAAGCATAATGAGGTGGAAAAAATGATGGAGAAAGGCAAGGGATGGACACACCAGTGCTTGCAGGCCTAACCAATAGGCTCCCACCATTAGATTCACTTTTGAAATTGAATTTGGCTCGTCCAAAGGTTCTACATGATGTTTCCTGTAGAAATACAAAGCTTCCTGTAGAAGGCACAAGAAAAATTCCTTTAACCTTGATTTGAGTGCTTCTCCTGTCATGAAACGTCCTTCTTGCAACCTGCAATTAGCCAATGGAATTAGTTTTATTTTTCTTTTTCTTTTTCTCTTTTTTTTTATGAAAAACAACTAGGGCGCCTCATGGAGGTTTTCACCCTAATTGCCTGCCTTGGGCGCCTCCAAGGGAGGTTTTCACCCAAAGATCTTATTGCCTTTTTATTTTCTTTTCTTTCCAACCCATTGACCGCCCCATGGAGGTTTTCAATCAATTAGCCAATCTAAGGCGCCTCCGAGGAGGTTTTCACCTTAGATTTTTATTTTCTTCTTATTTTCATTTTTTTCTCTTTTTTTCCTTTTTTTTTTTCTACCCTACCCTACTTGAAAAACAAAATCATTTTCAAGTATAAGAATACTTCCAATGGAGCCATGTGCACATCGATATTAGAGAAAAAATGATGTGAAGGCTCGAAATGCATGCTTGGACAAGTATCCAGATCTCAGAGACCAAATGATCTGGCGTTGAAGGGATCAAACAAAGCTGAGGAAGAAAGTACTGCTGCAACTTAGTGACCTTCTGAAACCATATCTCAATATAGCTTTGATATCCTTGGTTCTTTTGCTGATCTGAATCATTCTTCATGTCACCTTCTATCATGACCTTTTGATCTTCCTCTTTTTGTTGATCTTTCTCTTGAATACATGGAAGATTTGATGGTAACCATGAGGGAACTCTCTCGATCTCTGATTCTGATCTCTTCTCTTCATCAAGTGCAACCCATGGTTCTTTGATCTCCTCTTTTGAATCTTCTTTTTCTGGATGCGGTCCTTCAATGCTTGCAATATAGTCTTTGCTTTGCAACACTCTTCCTGAGCTATGGTGAAGATCATTGAGCTCAAGAGGAGTTGTTTGCATATGTTGTGCCTCAGATTTGCAATGGGGTTGAGCTGCTCCATTGTATGGCTTTGGAAATGGTACGGGTAGTTGAGTGGAGGTGTGAAATTGAGATGGAGATGGATGGCATTGTGGTTAGGTAGGCATTTGAGGCTGCCTTGGTGGAGGAGGAGGCGATGGTTGTGGATGAGCATGTGGTGGAGGAAAATAAGCGGGAGGAGAGTTGTATTGGGGCCTCCACCCCTGATAAGGTGCATTCCACTGAGGCTGTGGCTGAGCATAAGAGTGAAACGATTGAGCAGATGGTTGGGCATAATATGGATCTGTGAAGGAATAAGGAGGAGGTGTGAACCAGGAATGATGAGCAGGGGGACCCCAAGAAGGCATGAAGGTGGCTTGATAAGGGTCATAATAGGTCTCGGGTGTCCCTTGTAGTTCCTGCTGGTAAGCTCTAGGTCCATGCGGCCTCCTTTGGTTCATATAATAGAGTGATTCAGTGGATCCTTTGGCTCTCTGATATGCAGCTTTAATTCCGGGCAAGGAAGGGCACTGATCTGTAGGATGGTATTCTTCGCAGACAAAACACACTTCTATAGAGTACAATGGACATTCATTCCTAGGATGCTTTCTAGTGCACCTAGGACAAAAAATGGCCAAAGCCCTCTTGGCTTCTTCTTGCTTCTTTTGGATCCGCAAGGTATCCAGTTGCATGGCAAGAAACTGCCTCATATCACTCTTGAAACCTTCGATCTGATTTTCAAATTCATCTTTGGACAAGGTGTTGCTCCCAACATTTCTGCTTGTAGCCATTTGCTCCAGAGGAATGGTTTCTTCTTCTCCCCTAGAGGTTATTCAGATATGTCTTGATGTCCACCCAGGGGTTCTTCTTAGTCACAGCCATCGAAGAAGAGAGAAGGTTGGCTGTGTGAAGCAAAGGGGGGTGTTGTGAAAATATCTTTCTAACTTATCTCTACTCCTACCAGGCATGAAAGGAAATCTTTTTGGTTGATTTTTGTATTTTTCTTCTTGTACCTGCAAAAATAAAATAGATTGAACTGCAACTAACTATCTTGCTGAAATGAAAATTCGGAATTGAAATGAAAGCAGGAAAGGACTAATCTATTTTTGCTCAAATGAAATTGCAGGAATGAAATGCTAGTCTACGCTTGCAGAATTGAAATGCTAATCTACGCTTGCAAAATTGAAATTGCGGAATTGAAATGCTAATCTATGAAAGCGGGAAATGCTAATCTACTTTTGCAGAAACGAAATTGCATAATGGAAATGAAATAAACTACTTAGCAGAAGGTTGTAGTAGAAAATAGAAGAATAGCAGCAATCACCAATACTCTGACGCTTCCCCGGCAACAGTGCCAAAAAGATGGTGGGCTCCAGTATTGTAGCAATAATGCTACAACTCCTAGGGCTTCCTTCTCTAATTTTATCAACCCGGTAGTTCGTAACAAACTTGGAAGCGACGGTGCTGTATGCACAAGTACTACCTCTTGTCGCAGCTGTCACTTGGTCAGCTGGCACAAGTCCGCTGGGGCTCAAGCCAACTTCTATATGTTCTCAGAAGAAGCTTTTTAATTGATGGATGAAAGCTAACTCGAAGGAAGCTAATCTAATTGCAAAAAGAAATTGAAAGCCAAAAAGAAACGCAAACCCTAGCAAACCCTAATTCTACCAGCTAGTCCTACTGACGCAAAGGAGAGCATGCAAACTACTGAAAGAGATTCCATTACTTCTATGAAGGTAAAATGCATGTGTCTAAGTTATCACTATCTGAAGAAAACGTCTTTTTGTATTGTTGATTAAGTTATTAGAATTATCATGCATGTGCTTTTAACTGGCTTTTCACTGTGCAGGGATGGATCAAGGAGGAGGAATGCTTGGAAAAGGTTGGGATGGTACAGAGAGGGTCTAAGGAATCCCTAACATTCTTTCCGAGAGTTTCACAAAGTCTGGATGCTATGCAACCGAGGTTATGGACTTCTACAGGAAGTCTGCAGGGGTTTCTACAGGATGTTCTGTAATCTTTCTATAGGATGTTTCGAAATGAGATTTTTGAGGATGGGTGATTGATGGAAGATGCATGGATGGTTATGGAGGTAGGATGGGGGTCTGAAGTGACCCAGGAACTGATGGATGGAGTGGTGAGATGATATGTGGAAGGCTGATTTGGCTTTAAGGTAGTTGAGACAACAATGGAGAAGAAGGTAGGGTTACGTGGGCAAGAGGATGGGTGTGAAGCGAGAAGCCTAGATATGGGATGAATCAGATGGCTCTGATGAAGCTTGACCATGTGAGTGAGTGATAGAGATGCCCTGTACAATGCACATTCAACCGAATCAATGAATTCTTGCAAACAAACTAAGTCCTAGCTAACTTAATCTAACTGTCAATGAAATGAATAAACAACAGCCTTGTTTGGAAAGAGAACCATGTACATCACGTGAGCAAGAACATTCCGAAAGATCTAAATGCATGACAAACTCCTACCAATCGATTCCCAAACATAAAAAGCTACTTTAACCAACAAAAACAACCAAAATAACAAAGCAAGATCTAAAGAGCAGATTTTATTTAAGAACGCAGCAAACACACATAAAGATAAACAAGGGAGGTACTGGGCGCTTGAGATGGGCCCAACCCCAAGAGCTACAGCCTCCCAAGAGAGATTTAGAGCTGGTGCAAAGCTGAATTCATCTTTATTAATCAAAAATGAAGAGTTACATCAAAAATGTCCACAAGGAGAGCTTGAGAATGAGCTGAAAGAAAAGCTAATCTATTGCATACAAATCGAATTACAAAATGACTACAACAAGGCTACGAAATGACTAACTACTAGCTACTATCTACTGGCTAACTAGCCAACATCCACTGGCTAACTTGGCTAACCCAAATGAGGCCCTAAGCCTTCTTATTTATACAATTTGAGGACCCAACAGTCCTCCTAAAATTTAGGGACTCAGCTGCCCAAAACTTGGAGTTAACAGCAGTCCTACTTGAATTGCTTGGCTGCCCTTGTGTTGATTGATTCGGTGGCCCTTGAACTCCGAGCTGATGGTGGAGAATTCGAGGTAAGGGCCCATAAATGAAGGGGACACCTTCCTACAAATCCTCTAGCTTGTTCTCCCACGAATTTGGCTTCCAAGTGCTCATTAAGACCTTCAATTTTGTCTCCAAGTTGACCAAAAAGGCTACACAAAGCACCCATTAGACTTGTTGGCATAATGACTAACCAAATTCACTCTATTAGCATAAAAATAATCAAAAACATGCAATAAACCAATGAGAATGGTGGATTAAGTCAAATTAGGAGGTTGAATCAGCCCAAATAATTGTACATTTTTGGGGCTCATCATCACCCCCCTACTGAAAGTGTTGCTCATCCTCTGAGCAACCAATCTCTCTCCTCATCTTTGATGGCCCTGGTGGCTTCTTTGGCTAACATCTCGGCTGATTTCTCCTTTGGCTTCCCTCTTTTCAAACTTCCTGTAGAAACAGTTCTCTGTCTTCCTGTAGAAACAGTCTGCCAACTTCCTGTAGAAACAGTCTGCTAACAGTTCTCTGTCTTCCTGTAGAAACAGTCGGCACTGTCTTAGCCTGCTTGGCTGAGGGTGCTTTCTCCTTGAATTGTGCTGCCTGAAAGCTGACGAATCCAACACAAATGGCAAGTCTAATGTATTATAAAAGCACACAAGTACAATGAACTACTGGAGAATAGATATTGCATGCCAAAGCTGGATGGGAAAAAGTGTTTCCAGGCCTTTAACTGGTTTCTCTGCCTCAACAAGACAGAAAGAAGTTCTAATCTGAATAGACACCTCTATGAACTCCACACCGCCTAACAGAAGAAGGTGAGAAACATAAAAAACCTTGCTTTTTCTTGACTGGTGGGCTCAAATTTCCTGAATTCTGTGAAAATTGCTCAAGTGAAATGGTTGCCGTGCACTTTGCTAGAGGAGTATCAGATTGAAAAACCCTTACAAGAATTGATATAACATCAGCTCCAGCAGCTTTGAGTTGTGAATCGGGGTCTGTGGATACTGTAAACCGACATAATACTCCTGCAGTTTGGTCTTGAAAAAGTTGTGTATCAACAATATTTGAAACGCAGTCTTTGCTCAGAGGCATTTTTTCTTTTCTTAAAATTAGATTTTGACAAGCTTTCTGTTCATTTCCCTTTCGTTTCCTTTGAACGCTCTCTGTCAAAGCGCTCGAACTTGGCTTGTTTCAAGGTATCCTTGCAGCAGCCACGTTGACTTCTTTCTTAACATCTGTCATCAGCCTGATCTTTCATGGCATGTTTTGCACCATCTCTGTGGAAGTCCTTCACAGTTACTTTGGATGCTTCTTTATGCTTGTACTGTCTTTTCTAGCGGGTTCATCCTTTTGTGCTGATACTTCAAAGAGACTTTTATGAAGAAATGAAAGAATAGAACCACCAGATACTTGATATGACATTATAATCTGCCTGAATAATAGATAAAGTACTCAAATCAGGGAGGCTCTCTGCTTTAATCAAATCCATCTGACTTTTACTGCTTTCAAGTGATGAGGAAGAAGGCTAAATGCCTAAGTCAGTGTAAACTACAGCTTTTTGTGGTTAGAAAGAAAGTCAAAATTCACTTTAACACCGGATCTCAATTTCTTCTTTTCTTCAACAGTCAAATAAGTACCGGCCCTTGTTTCACAGAAAGTTCTTCCTCAACCTTTGCACCAGTCATAGCCATCACATTTTTGTTTGCAAAATCAATAGCTCTAGCTTCTCTTGCTTCTGTTCCAGATGAACTTTCCATTGCTATTGAACAAAACTTTGCAGATGGATCTGCATTTACTGGTCTGGCAATCTTCCGCTATATATGCTCCATAGCCCCCTCATTTGTGTGTTTTTGCAAACTGTAGTTCTGTAATGGCATCAGAGCTTTCTGTAGCAATCTTGATGGCGGCTGCTCTTGTGCTAATAAAAATTACCAACAAAATCCACACTTCTAGTTGTGTGCAAGTTGACTAACAGCTGAGCGCTCATTGATGTCTGCGTGATTGTTGGTGGAGTGAGGTGGCAATGATGTGTGCTGGCCCATGCAACTGTTGTGCTATCATGAACTGCAGTGGTTAACTGTGTGTGCTCTGCCTGTAATCTCATCCATCAATTGCACTAGAGTTAGACTGCCCACACTGTCTGTGTTTTTCTAAATTTCACGTGCATGATTGACCCGTGCATGCTGCGTGACTTTCTCGTGAGTGCTAGAGAACTTGGTGTCTTGCTACATTCATGGGTTAATTTCACCATTCCATTCGTTCATGCAATTATTAGACTAGATTCATGTAATAGATGAACAAGGTTTAGTCACGTACCTGAAGTCAAACGGCTGCTTGTGAAGCTTTTTGCTGCTGCATGCTCTGATTCTGCTGCTGCATGCTTGGATCCTTTGATTGCATGAGGGCTTGGCTGATGATTTTTGATTGCTTTTCCTTGTGCAGGTGTCCTCTGGCCAGATCTGAGCTGCATGCAATTGTTTCCACGTTCAGATCTGCACCTTCAAGCTGCTACTGCTGCAATGTCACAGAACCAGAACTTGTTTTTGCCATTTCTCCCAAACGGTAAAGCGGATTGATCTAAAACTTGCTGAGCATGTTTCTATCATCATGATGCATCTCCCATAGCAAAATCGTGATCAATGGATGCACGGATTTCGAGAAAAATGGAAAATGACTGAAGATTTAAAAGATCGATTTCTCGGAAACCGTGCATCGGAATCGGCTGAAACTGCTTGGGTAGGTTACCATCACTCATATGCATATCCCCATGAAACAGGTTTTGAAACGGATGCACGGATATGGAGAAAATGCAAAAATGGCTGATGGTTATGGAGGCTGATTTCTTGGAAACCGTGCACCGGAACGACATGAAACTGCTCAGGCATGTTGTCATCACCCTTGTACAATTCCCCATAAAACGGTTTGTCAAATGGATGCATGGTTTTCAAGTTATGGCAAAAACAAATTTTGTTCCATGTGTTTTTTCTTCAAGGCATTTTGCAAGTGTTTGCATGGAAGGGAAAACTGAGCTTGGGCTGTGATGCAGGTATGGAGATGATGGAGGAGGAGTTCGAAAAGTGCAGGATGCTTCTGAACCCTTGAGGAAGCTACCACGCTCGCCAAACCACTTTTTGAAATCCATGACTAGTTTCCCACAATTTCTACAGGAAGTTCCTGTAGAAGCACAATGAGAAGCATAATGAGGTGGAAAAAATGATGGAGAAAGGCAAGGGATGGACACACAAGTGCTTGCAGGCCTAACCAATAGGCTCCCACCATTAGATTCACTTTTGAAATTGAATTTGGCTCGTCCAAAGGTTCTACAGGATGTTTCCTGTAGAAATACAGAGCTTCCTGTAGAAGGCACAAGAAAAATTCCTTTAACCTTGATTTGAGTGCTCCTCCTGTCATGAAACGTCCTTCTTGCAACCTGCAATTAGCCAATGGAATTAGTTTTATTTTTCTTTTTCTTTTTCTCTTTTTTTTTTTGAAAAACAACTAGGGCGCCTCATGGAGGTTTTCACCCTAATTGCCTGCCTTGGGCGCCTCCAAGGGAGGTTTTCACCCAAAGATCTTATTGCCTTTTTATTTTCTTTTCTTTCCAACCCATTGACCGCCTCATGGAGGTTTTCAATCAATGAGCCAATCTAAGGCGCCTCCGAGGAGGTTTTCACCTTAGATTTTTATTTTCTTCTTATTTTCATTTTTTTCTCTTTTTTTCCTTTTTTTTTTTTTCTACCCTACCCTACTTGAAAAACAAAATCATTTTCAAGTATAAGAATACTTCCAATGGAGCCATGTGCACATCGAGATTAGAGAAAAAATGATGTGAAGGCTCGAAATGCATGCTTGGACAAGTATCCAGATCTCAGAGACCAAATGATCTGGCGTTGAAGGGATCAAACAAAGCTGAGGAAGAAAGTACTGCTGCAACTTAGTGACCTTCTGAAACCATATCTCAATATAGCTTTGATATCCTTGGTTCTTTTGCTGATTTGGATCATTCTTCATGTCACCTTCTATCATGACCTTCTAATCTTCCTCTTTTTGTTGATCTTTCTCTTGAATACATGGAAGATTTGATGGTAACCATGAGGGAACTCTCTCGATCTCTGATTCTGATCTCTTCTCTTCATCAAGTGCAGCCCATGGTTCTTTGATCTCCTCTTTTGAATCTTCTTTTGCTGGATGCGGTCCTTCAATGCTTGCAATATAGTCTCTGCTTTGCAACACTCTTCCTGAGCTATGGTGAAGATCATTGAGCTCAAGAGGAGTTGTTTGCATATGTTGTGCCTCAGATTTGCAATGGGGTTGAGCTGCTCCATTGTATGGCTTTGGAAATGGTACGGGTAGTTGAGTGGAGGTGTGAAATTGAGATGGAGATGGATGGCATTGTGGTTGGGTAGGCATTTGAGGTTGCCTTGGTGGAGGAGGAGGCGATGGTTGTGGATGAGCAGGTGGTGGAGGAAAATAAGCGGGAGGAGAGTTGTATTGGGGCCTCCACCCTTGATAAGGTGCATTCCACTAAGGCTGTGGCTGAGCATAAGAGTGAAACGAATGAGCAGATGGTTGGGCATAATATGGATCTGTGAAGGAATAAGGAGGCGGTGTGAACCAGGAAGGATGAGCAGAGGGACCCCAAGAAGGCATGAAGGTGGCTTGATAAGGGTCATAATAGGTCTTGGGTGTCCCTTGTAGTTCCTGCTGGTAAGCTCTAGGTCCATGCGGCCTCCTTTGGTTCATATAATAGAGTGATTTAGTGGATCCTTTGGCTCTCTGATATGCAGCTTTAATTCCGGGCAAGGAAGGGCACTGATCTGTAGGATGGTATTCTTCGCAGACAAAACACACTTCTATAGAGTACAATGGACATTCGTTCCTAGGATGCTTTCTAGTGCACCTAGGACAAAAAATGGCCAAAGCCCTCTTGGCTTCTTCTTGCTTCTTTTGGATCTGCAAGGTATCCAGTTGCATGGCAAGAAACTGCCTCATATCACTCTTGAAACCTTCGATCTGATTTTCAAATTCATCTTTGGACAAGGTGTTGCTCCCAACATTTCTGCTTGTAGCCATTTGCTCCAGAGGAATGGTTTCTTCTTCTCCCCTAGAGGTTATTCAGATATGTCTTGATGTCCACCCAGGGGTTCTTCTTAGTCACAACCATCAAAGAAGAGAGAAGGTTGGCTGTGTGAAGCAAAGGGGGGTGTTGTGAAAATATCTTTCTAACTTATCTCTATTCCTACCAGGCATGAAAGGAAATCTTTTTGGTTGATTTTTGTATTTTTCTTCTTGTACCTGCAAAACTAAAATAGATTGAACTGCAACTAACTATCTTGCTGAAATGAAAATTCGGAATTGAAATGAAAGCAGGAAAGGACTGATCTATTTTTGCTCAAATGAAATTGCAGGAATGAAATGATGGTCTACGCTTGCAGAATTGAAATGCTAATCTACGCTTGCAAAATTGAAATTGCGGAATTGAAATGCTAATCTATGAAAGCAGGAAATGCTAATCTACTTTTGCAGAAACGAAATTGCATAATGGAAATGAAATAAACTACTTAGCAGAAGGTTGTAGTAGAAAATAGAAGAATAGCAGCAATCACCAATACTCTGACGCTTCCCCGGCAGCGGCGCCAAAAAGATGGTGGGCTCCAGTATTGTAGCAATAATGCTACAACTCCTAGGGCTTCCTTCTCTAATTTTATCAACCCAGTAGTTCGTAACAAACTTGGAAGCGACGGTGCTGTATGCACAAGTACTAGCTCTTGTCGCAGCTGTCACTTGGTCAGCTGGCACAAGTCCGCTAGGGCTCAAGCCAACTTCTATATGTTCTCAGAAGAAGCTTTTTAATTGATGGATGAAAGCTAACTCGAAGGAAGCTAATCTAATTGCAAAAAGAAATTGAAAGCCAAAAAGAAACGCAAGCCCTAGCAAACCCTAATTCTACCAGCTAGTCCTACTGACGCAAAGGAGAGCATGCAAACTACTGAAAGAGATTCCATTACTTCTATGAAGGTAAAATGCATGTGTCTAAGTTATCACTATCTGAAGAAAACGTCTTTTTGTATTGTTGATTAAGTTATTAGAATTATCATGCATGTGCTTTTAACTGGCTTTTCACTGTGCAGGGATGGATCAAGGAGGAGGAATGCTTGGAAAAGGTTGGGATGGTACAGAGAGGGTCTAAGGAATCCCTAACATTCTTTTCGAGAGTTTCACAAAGTCTGGATGCTATGCAACCGAGGTTATGGACTTCTACAGGAAGTCTGCAGGGGTTTCTACAGGATGTTCTGTAATCTTTCTACAGGATGTTTCGAAATGGGATTTTTGAGGATGGGTGATTGATGGAAGATGCATGGATGGTTATGGAGGTAGGATGGGGGTCTGAAGTGACCCAGGAACTGATGGATGGAGTGGTGAGATGATATGTGGAAGGCTGATTTGGCTTTAAGGTAGTTGAGACAACAATGGAGAAGAAGGTAGGGTTACGTGGGCAAGAGGATGGGTGTGAAGCGAGAAGCCTAGATATGGGATGAATCAGATGGCTCTGATGAAGCTTGACCATGTGAGTGAGTGATAGAGATGCCCTGTACAATGCACATTCAACCGAATCAATGAATTCTTGCAAACAAACTAAGTCCTAGCTAACTTAATCTAACTATCAATGAAATGAATAAACAACAGCCTCGTTTGGAAAGAGAACCATGTACATCACGTGATCAAGAACATTCCGAAAGATCTAAATGCATGACAAACTCCTACCAATCGATTCCCAAACATAAAAAGCTACTTTAACCAACAAAAACAACCAAAATAACAAAGCAAGATCTAAAGAGCAGATTTTATTTAAGAACGCAGCAAACACACATAAAGATAAACAAGGGAGGTACTGGGCGCTTGAGATGGGCCCAACCCCAAGAGCTACAGCCTCCCAAGAGAGATTTAGAGCTAGTGCAAAGCTGAATTCATCTTTATTAATCAAGAATGAAGAGTTACATCAAAACTGTCCACAAGGAGAGCTTGAGAATGAGCTTAAAGCAAAGCTAATCTATTGCATACAAATCGAATTACAAAATGACTACAACAAGGCTACGAAATGACTAACTACTAGCTACTATCTACTGGCTAACTAGCTAACATCCACTGGCTAACCTGGCTAACCCAAATGAGGCCCTAAGCCTTCTTATTTATACAATTTGAGGACCCAACAGTCCTCCTAAAATTTAGGGACTCGGCTGCCCAAAACTTGGAGTTAACAGTAGTCCTACTTGACTTGCTTGGCTGCCCTTGTGTTGATTGATTCGGTGGCCCTTGAACTCTGAGCTGATGGTGGAGAATTCGAGGTAAGGGCCCATAAATGAAGGGGACACCTTCCTACAAATCCTCTAGCTTGTTCTCCCACGAATTTGGCTGCCAAGTGCTTAAGACCTTCAATTTTGTCTCTAAGTTGACCAAAAAGGATACACAAAGCACCCATTAGACTTGTTGGCATAATGACTAACCAAATTCACTCTATTAGCATAAAAATAATCAAAAACATGCAATAAACCAATGAGAATGGTGGATTAAGTCAAATTAGGAGGTTGAATGAGCCCAAATAATTGTACATTTTTGGGGCTCATCACCATCGCTGAAGGTTACCTTATAGCCTTTGTCTTCCATTGCCGAGATGGATACCAGGTTCTTTTTGAGATCAGGTACATATAATACATCTTGTAAGTGAATCGTATTACCTTGATTCAGTTTAAGAGAAACATTGCCTACACCTTTCACTGGGTATTTCATGTCATCTCCAAGGACAATTTCCAGGTTAGTTTCTTTCTCTACCAGATCATAGAGTACTTTTTGTAACCAGTGAAGTGTCTTGAGGCACCACTATCAATGAGCCAAATTCCCATTGAGTCCGAAGGAGCGGAGGTAGATAGAGCAGCTAGTAGATAATATTCAACCTGCTTATTGTCAACAGTGTTAGATTCATACCTGGAATTTCTAGCCTTCTTGAATGGTTGCCCTCTTCCTAGATTTCCCGCATTCCTTTTTCCTTTGTTGTCGAATTTTCCATTCCTTCGATTACCATGAGAGGGATTTTGATCATCATCACGGTAAGAGTCCTTTCTATCAGGGCATTCCCTTACATAGTGACCTGCTTTATTGCAAATGAAACATCATCCTTTTCTTCCACCCTTAAATCCAGCCTTTCTTTTCGATTTAGACCCATAATTATTTCTTTTCTTAGCATGAGAAGAAAAAGCAGCAGGAGGACCTTTAGGCAAGGGCATTTCCTGCTCTTTTACCCGTGTTTGTTCTTGAATGCATCTAGCCATTAATTCCTCGAAACTAGGAATTACATTATTGTTCAGAAGAGTAGTCCTGAACACATACCATTCAGATGGTAATCCTCCAAGAGTTGTGAGTGCCATTTCTCTGTCAGTAATGGTTTCCCCAATAGGTAGGAGATCGTTCTTGATCTCGGTGATTCTTAAGAAGTATGCTTGCATACTTTCATCTTTACCCTTCTTGATTTCCCTCAACTTATTTCCAAGAAACAAAACTTGATTTGCATCATTAACTTTAAATAAACTCACCAGTCTGTCATAGATTTCCTTGGAGGTGTCCAGTTCAGAGATATAGGCCACCAAGTGCTTGTCGATAGAGTCCTGGATGATCTTCTTTGTTTTGACTTCTCCATTTTTGTATTTGTTTCAGGCAACAGCAAATGCATTTGATGAAGGCTCAACAATATTTCCTCTTACTTTGTCCAACACTCCTTGATCTTCAAGGGTTAGATCGATAGACATCTTCCATCCGTGATAGTCAACTTTCTCACGGAGCTTGTCTTCGGCAGGAAAGAGTGTTGAGGACCCCATAGTTCTTTTAGGATAGCCTTGCCAATCTTCTCTTCAATGATTGCTCTTGCTCTTGCTCGGGCTTTGTCTTCACCTCAGCTCTAATACCATGTTAAGTTATGGTATGTTCTATGCTTATAACAGTTTACTTCTTTTTCTTATTATATTCCACCGATTAGCAATCACATGTACATAAAGTAAAGTGCAGATAGAACATTAAACGATCGACAGAAAACAAGCCAAGACAAGAGACACAAGATGTGGCGGCTAGCCAGGGACAAACCCCACAATGTGTGGGGAAACCCTTTGATCAAATCTTCTTTTATCTTCAATAATTCAGTAGAGAGAAATAGTACAATCAATCTGATTCATATCAGCAGTAGCAAACCCTAGATCAGTAGCATCAGCATTAGCGGCTTCATTATCTAACTAGGGCAGACCATATTTCACAAACCGACAGTCGGATTGACTTCATTCCACCACCAAAAGTTTAGGCTTCTAGAGGAGGTTCAGATGAACCTATAGCGCAGTTCAGATGAGGAGATCTTCTAGGCCAAGCAAGTCAATCTTTACTTTTGCAGTTGCAGCTTCAGTTTCAGCAATTTCCGACTTCAAACTAGGGCAGTCGATATCTTGCAAACCGTTCGTCGGATTGACTTCATTCCACCACCAAAAGCTGCGGCTTTCGAAGGAGGTTCAGATGAACCTACAACGCAGTTCCAAAGAGGAGATCTTCTAGGCCACACAAGTCAATCTTTACTTCTGCAGTTGCAGCTTCAAATTCAACAGCTTCCGGCTTCAAACTAGGGCAGTCGATATCTTGCAAACCGTTCGTCGGATTGACTTCATTCCACCACCAAAAGTTGCGGATTTCAAAGGAGGTTCAGATGAACCTACAGTGTAGTTCCAAAGAGGAGATCTTCTAGGCCACGCAATTCAATCTTTACTTCTGCAGTTGCAGCTTCAAATTCAACAGCTTCCGGCTTCACATGTGTGAGAGAGAGAGACCCATTTCATCGCAGTAGAGAAGAGACTCATATCTGCACAGTAGAGAGAGAGAGATGTGATGAGATGAGTGAGTCCAAATGAGGAAAAGTCCTCTTATATTTATACACAATGTTGGTGGGTGAATAGATGCGACTGTTGGGCTTCTGAGCCTACATGAGTTGTAGGTCAGCTTGATAATAATTCCATAATCAAAATAAATTCATATCTCCATGAATACTTATCGAAATCGGATGATCTTTATATCAATCCTACACCTCTCGATGAGAGGAATCTAATAAAAATATTATTAGCCATGAATAAGATGACCCACATGAAGTTTTTCCCTGGTTGCCAATTTTAACAGGACTGAACAAGAATTGGAAAAATAATTGAAAAGTAGGCAGGGAGAGTCGACCTCTCAACCTCAAAATGTGATACCAGTGGTCTCCACAGCAGTCCCTTCAACACTTGGAGCAGCTCTGGCACCAAATGTCCCCTTGGCCATAACAGAAGCAATTACAGGTACAAGTTCAGAAACAGCACCAGCAGGAACTTCAGCTTTGAGTACAAAGGAATTAATCAAATCAATGGAGGAAATGAAACTACAGGTTTCTGAACTCCAGAAGGTGAAGGAAAAATTTGTCACTTTAGAGCAGAAATATGATGTTACAAAAATCAATTTTGCTGAAGAAATGAGGAAGAATAAAGGCTTAGCACAGCAAGTGAAAGCACTAGAGAAGGACCTCACCTTTGAGAAGCCCTTAACAGACATTAGGAAAATTCTTTGGGCCAACATCACTCAGTCAATAAATGATGCTTGGCCATCCATACAAATAATTTTTGAACAGATTGACTTGGTAAGAGTAGCTCTTGAAGAAATCCAAAGAACTAAAGAAGAATTAGGAAGGAAGCCTGAGGAAGCCATCAGGCTAATAAATTTTTTGAATAGCAAAAATAGGTACCAGCTAGAAGAGCTGAATATTGAAGACAGAACAGCAACTATCCTAGAAATCAAAAAGGTATTGACTAAGAGAGGTCTAATGCAGAACTTAGAAAGGAAATGCCAAAACATGCAAGAAGAAATTAATGATTTTATGGAGAAGTTTGGTATCTTGCAGAGCAAAGGACTTCCCAGTCCTTTGGTGATTAATGATAAATTGATGAGACATGAGGACTATGTGGACAAACTGGCTCAATATGCAAACAATCAAGCTAGTTCATCAGCTGGTACATCTGCACCAAAGGCACTACCTACAGGTAGAGTTCTCTATGACAGTCTAGAGAACCTGTTCTATGTTGAGCATGAAATAAAACATCTGTTTCCAGTTCAGCCTAATTTTGTCAAATATACTGAGGCTGATGAAATCTTCAGGAAACTTCAAAGGACCAGAATACCAAAGGAAGATTGGTGGGCAGATATGATAGAAATTTTGTAATTTATCCTTGGTAAAAAGGTAAATTTTTATTATTTACCTTAGTAAATTTTGGTAAAAAAGGGTGAACAAGGATCAAACAGGTAAAGTGTATCAGAATAGGTTAAAGAGTATCAGTTGAAAGTCAAAAGTAGGAAACCAACACAGAATTACAAGCCAGACAACAAGATGCTCAATCATAGGGCCTGCCTCCAGCTCATTCACAAAATTAGGGACAACAAGCCATCAGTTCACTTTATCTACTATCTACGAGACCATCTGTCTCTACTTTTATGTAACATATAGTTAGCTTTCCTAGATTATATCTCTCTTTGTTATGAGATATTTTATTGTAAAATTTTGTATAAATACTCCCTCATTCGGAGTATTGAGGGTGGATTCTTAGACATTTCTATAGACTTATTATTTTGGAAAAGAAAAGTTGTTGATCAACTCTTATATAGCTGGCTAGATGGAGAAATAAAGCAAGGGACTTTCTTACATGATTCATGTGTCAAATATTGGACAAATAAGTATTCTATATCTCATGTGTTATTGTTTTCTGGTTTACTATTTCACTTGTGTTCATGTCTGAATATTAAAACAAAAAAGTATATTTCAGAAAGTGCTTAAGTGCAATCTGTCTTTAAAATTGTTTTTATTCTAAATGTTTTCCTCTAAACTATCATAGGCAAAGAATTATTAACTGCTCTTTGCTTCTTAGTTTATCATTAAGATCATTTAATAAAATATTCTTAATTGCTTTTTATTGGTGATCACTCATTTTTCCTCCTTTTGAAACATGTTGAAGGATTCTTAATTGCCCTTCATCCCTTTCCAAGCCATTCCATTCTTTTAAGTTACAATTTCTTCCTTGTTTAACTATCTTGCCCTGTTAAGCCCTCCTTTGCTGAATAAACCAAATCTAGTATAGCCTTCTGCAGTTGAATCCATAGCCCAATGGCCTGATCTACTCTGTTCTATCCATCTGCTCTTGAATTCCACCACCAAACATAATCAAAACCCCCAAGCTTTCATAACTAGCCTAATATATTATAAAACCAAGCTAAATCTTAAAGAAAGAGCCCTCTCTAGGTATAGATTGGCTAGATTCTGTACCTAAAAGTTGGTTTGTGGTTACCTCGGACCCCTTTCCCTCTTCTTACAACTTTAGGGAAAATCTGAGTGATAACAGAACCTTTTTCTCTGATACCACTATCTAACACCCCCATCCACCACATAGGACCTACTAAGGGTAGAGAACGATATTACTATTGTTGACCTGACCTCAAAAGTCTTGTCATGGAAATGGGGTCTTAACATTTTTTCATTTTTCAAACTCCTAAAAACTTAAAATAAATGTCGCCATTGTGTCTAACTCATTGAGATCATTCATGCGATATAATTTTTTTCAAAAACTGGCTTCTAGATCACAAGATATGGTCGTTTGAATTTTGTCCATTACACTCTTGTCATGTTGGCATTGTGTTTCTACGTGGCACCCAAGTGGACCCCACATGGTGCCCATGTGGCAACCCTCCACCCTCCCAGGAAGGTCAACATCACTGCATTAGTCCATGTGGCATTACCACAATGACAATTAATCGATGCGTCCACACTATTAGCTAATTATGTTGGGGTACATAGCAAGAGCCCATTCCCAAATTTCACTGGGTCGACAATAAGTCTTAGGCAATTAAAATTTCCCATTAAAATACACACATATCATACATATTTTACATAAAAATTGTAATCACAAGGAAGCTTGACCTACCCCCAAACACATGATTAACTAAAAATTTCATTTATTGATAATGACTCAATAACACAAAGCATAAGAATAAAATTGAATAGCAATACATGAAAAAATACCATGTCCATTGAATTTAGTGAGATAACATCACACAGAATTGAGTGTATAAGTTTTAACCACTTATCTTGTATTGAAGGATGAAATGGAAACTAAAATTGGGATAATAACTCTCCACCCAACCTTTGGATTATTGCAATGTTGCCTTTCTTACAACCCTCCACACCTAAGCCAAATTAAGAGCTTGAGGAAGAGTGCTTCAGGGAAATAACCAAAACTCCTCACCACACTAGGGAACCCAGCAATATCACTATCTCCACCCTTGTAACCAGGGAATCAAGAGACATCACCATATCCACCCTTGCAACCAGGGAATCTAGAGACATCACCATATCCACCCTTGCAACCCAAGAAAAGACTCTTCAGTGATTCCATCCAAAACATAGAACCTAGAGTTCACTAATTGTAATTGTTGGCCTGAAAACCAAGCATATGTAGACACTATGGATACTCTTTTACTAAGAACCCAAATTTACAAGGCGTCCACCTAAGTTGAGAATCTAGAGACCCTCTAACCTTCACTCAAGAGGAATCCACTGAACCCTCTACATCTGCTTCAAACCAAAAATCCTACTTTAGTGAAACCTGCTAGAGAAACTAGTGTTTGCTTTTGTAGTGCTAAAATCCTCCATGTAGCTCTCCTATCTTCTTTTTAGAGTTGTTGTAGCCCTCATAAGTACCCTTGTTACATAATACGTGCTCCCTCTATTTATTTTTTTCTCTCACCTGAAGTTAGAAAATCCCTCCTCCCGTGTTGCTATTGGTTGGCTGATTTTTCTCCTTTGCTAGAGGTTCGAATCCTCCCTTCAAATTCCTATTTCCCTTGCTATATCCTATGAAATTTCCTCATGCTTCCCCCTTGAGAATTCTCACTCCTTTCCAAAGCTTCGAATCATGTCTCCAAAACAAACTTGACTAGTTAAATAAAAGATTCCTTTCATATAGTCCCTCCTTCTTTTAATGCCTATCCTCTTCCTTATGAATGCTTCCCAAGAAAGTATGGGTTTTTCCTCGGAGAATTCCATGTTCTTCTTCTAGCAACCATTAATTTCTCATTCAACTTCATTAAAAACTAAAACTAGTCAGCCCCATACGCCTCATTAAATAGGGTACTTCCACCAAATTTCCCAAGAAACCTCCTCAACCCAAATCTTTGAAATCTGTGTCCCTTTTCCCTTAGCCAATTCACTGTGATTACATTTCACTCCCATAGAATATTTGTACCAATCAAATCAACTTGAAGGGATCACTTACTATCAAATCAACCACGAAACATGACCATAAGAGTGTCGAGAGAACCGAACCGTGACCTCTCAATAACAAAGGTGGTTTAACGAGGGGAATCGACCAATTGAGATAATCATCAAGGCTTACATTTCATAATAATAATTAAAAAAATATTTACAAATGTTAACAGAGGGAAATTTGTCAAAATCCACTTTACATTACTTACACATGCAACTCACTATTCCCCTTCATTAGCTATACATAAATTCATTTTAGTTATATGTGGATTTATTTCATAACAATATATAAGAGTAGCTCATGCAATTTTAGGAATAAAGACCTAGGCTAATAATTGTTTCTTAAAATAATAAGAAGCAAAACATGACAATATAGATCCCCTATTCTCCATTTCTTTAGAAAAGTGGAAAATTCAGATTGGTTGCCACTAGATCCAAATTGTATAAGACTTAATCTAGTTGCAATTTGTTCAAATCATAAGCTAGAGATTACGCCCTTATACTCCATATGTTATTGGATGTGAGTGAGGGATGAGATACTTTGAATAGATGCCACAACCAACCTCTCGAATTTTCGTAAAGCAGGTATATTGGTATCCTTTGTCCAAATAATGGTTCAAGTATTCCAAAAGTTAGTTTAAGCATTAAATTAATCACACTCCCTCCTTGATATTGCGGTCATTGCAACATCTTTCCTTAACCAAAAAAATATACTTCCATTCATACTTTTAGCACATAACAAGAAATGCAAACTCATAATAAGATGTCAATAGCAGATCAAACAAACTCATAATAAGATTTTAATAGCAAATCAAAGATACTCTAGAATCGTATTTTAAATACCGAAATAAATAAAAAACAATCTAATCTAAGAACACATTACTAACAAAATAAGCATTTTGTACCTAATATCTAGCTTAAAAAATCCAAGTCAAAAAGGTTATAAAGGTTAAAAATATATGAGACTTATTAAAAATACATTTTGTTTTTTCACCGTTTTATTTTAAAGTTTTTTCACCGTTTTATTTTAAATATTGACATATATATATTTAAAATTTCAAAATTTTGTTTTTTCCCATTTTATTTTCAATATTGACATAAATATATCTAAAATTTCAAAATGTTAATATCAATATTAACTATTTTTAACTTTCTCAATTATAAAATTTCAGATTATTACACTAGTTTTCTAACTTTTTATTATTTTTTAATTTTTTTAGTATTATTTTCTTAAATCAATTTAAATAAATTTTTTGAAGTGAAATATATCAAATATTTATCTTATTAAATATATTCCAAACTTTTAATTATTTCTTTTAATTATCATAATTATGCAATATATTAATCGATATAATAATAATAAACTAATTTTAAATTCACTTCAAAGTAAGATACCTAATTAATGTATAAGACAATCCAATTTTAAATTCACTTTAAAATAAGATATCTAATTAATGTATAAAACTCTCTTAAACCTCTTATTTGTGAAATAAAAAATCTATTTCTACACAACAATTTGACTATACATACTCTACCATTAAGTACTTTGAGAAGACTCACAGGAAGCTAGGGTTTGAAACAAGGGGCGACAGAAGAAAACTGGTAACCATGGAGGGACAAGGAGGAGGGAGCTCCACTCCCTCCTACAGTAACGTGGTCTCGAACAAAGGTAGAGGGACAAGTCGGAACAAACAGAAAAATTCCATGGAGAAAGAGACAAAAACCACTGAGACACAAGTGCCGGAAGGCAGCGGACCCCAGGAGGTGAAAGGGACCCACGAGGAGGCTCGAGAAGAAGCGAAAGCAGGAGACAAAGGTCAGAGGTCGGAGAGCAGAACTACAATGGGACCCTGCAAGCCCAAGTCTAATATTAAACCACGAGTGGTCCTAAATGATCTGGCTCTACAGGAGCACAGAGATCACATGGCAACCTATGCAGTCATATGCAAGTTCATGGGCATCTGGCCCACAGAGAAAGCACTATACACTTGGATAAGAAACACTTGGAAACCGAAAGGAGAAATAACTATACATCTGGGATCCAAGGGTTTCTTCACCATGGTTTTCAAGAACCTAGAGGATAAAGACAGAATATTCGAAGGAGGACCTTACTTCTTTACTGTCGCAGGTCTCTACATGCGACCTTGGATGATGAACTTTGTACCGGAGTGAGAAACGTTCACATCGGTTCTGGTATGGATTAGACTATATTCCTTACCTTTAGATTACTGGCTGTCGGAATCCTTAAAAGCTATAGGTAATAAACTAGGACATTTTATAAAGATATCAGAGGCAACTTTGCGAGGTAAATACACATCCTTCGCTCGCATATGCGTAGAAATGGACTTATCGGGAGCACTCCCGGATGAGGTCATCCTGGAAGTTTATGATGAGGAATGGGTTCAGGCAGTCGACTATGAACACATCTCGTTCAGATGCCGCAAATGTCATGAACATGGGCATCTCTTCAGAGAATGCCCACTCAACAAAAGAGAGAATAATCTAAAAGGAAACATTGGTAAAGACCCTGAAGGTTACACCAAAGTGGTCGGCAAGGGGAAAGGAGGAGGAAAAAGCACCAAAAGAAACCCAGTGAGAACAACCTACCAAGTCACAACAGTTTTGAGATTCTAGAAGAGGAGGGGGAAGAAAATGAGAAGAGTAAGGATATGGGGAACACCTCAACAGAAAGGGAAAGAGAGGATAACATGGACATCATACAGGAAGACAAAGAAAGGAAGGAGGACCCACTAAACAATACAGGACTTGGAGAAGACCAAGACATGACCCCAAGTGAAGGAGGAATGGAGGACCAAGACCTATAGGAGATCCTTGAGAGGGAGAACCTGGAACTAGAGCAGTTTCTAGAACAAGGAACAAACAAAGGGATTGACTCTCTGCCACAAGAGAAGTTTGATAGAGTGCAACAGCTCTACCTCAGAAGATCCCAAACAAAGGCTGTAGGAGTCAAATGGAACTATGATAGCCAGGAGAATAAAGGGGTCAAACAGATGGAGATTACACCAGGATGCTCCACCAAAAATCCAGGCAAGAAAAGAGGAAGAAGAAGATAGAATGATCTCCTATCAGAATGTGGGAAACTCCTGATTAATTTAGGTAAGATGAAAGATCTTACTAGTTACTCTTTTACAAACACTTTATTATGAAGCTCACAACCTAGAACATTAGGGGGCTAAGAAACAAAAGAAAGCAAAGAAATCTCAGTAATAGAATAAAAGAAGAAAAACCAGACATGGTTTTCATATAGGAAACCAAATGCTCAGTAGAAAATATCAGGGACCTTCACTGCAAATGGCTCAATAACTATGAGTACCTAGAGGTCAAAGCTAACAACACAATGGGGGGAATTCTTACCCTTTGGAATCCTCAAAAAATTGAGATCACGGATGCAGAAGCATCCAAAAATCACCTCTCTATTGTAATACAACCTCTGGGGGACAAAGATTGTTACTTGACCACAAATGTCTATGGTCCTCAGCTGCTTGAAGATAAACTAAAACTCCTCACCTCACTAGAGGAACTAAGAGAAAGACACCCAATCATCCCCTGGATTTTGGGGGGGGACTTCAATATGATCAGATCACTTTCAGAAAAAAGAAGAAGGGGGAAGTAGAATGTTGGGACGAGACTCACTCACATTCTAGAACTTCTTAAACAACATGAGACTGGTGAGCATGGAGACAATAAATGGAATCTTTACTTGGAATAACATGAGAGGGGGAACCGCCCAAGTTGTTTCGAAATTAGATTGCTTGATAGTTTCGGAGGACCTCCTTCTCTCGGGTCACTCCATGACTGCCTGGATTCTTCCTTTCAGTGGTTCGGATCACTGGCCTATATAGTTGGAAGCTTCTTTTATTGGAACCCCAAGAAACAGACCTTTCAGGTTCGAAAATGCTTGGCTCACTCATCCAAACTTCTCCAATAATATTAGAAAGTGGTGGGTGGAAGACATGCCCACTCAGTGCACAAAAATGTTCATCATGCATCAGCGACTCAAACATATCAAACAAAGGCTCAAAGAATGGAACTGGAATGATTTTGGCAACATTTTTGAAGCCAAAAGAGAAGTGGAAAGTAAATTACAAGAAACTAATCAAATTCTCATCAAGGAAGGATTCACATAGGAAAAGAAGGTATTGGCAGACTCTCTATAGCAAGAATGGGACAAAAGATGTCAGCAGGAGGAGATCTTCTAGAAACAAAAATCTAGAGTAAAGTGGATTAAAGAAGGGGAGAGAAATACCAGATTCTTCCATAAATCTACTATGAAACACAGGGCTCATAATAGAATCACAAAACTCTTGGATCCACAAGGGAAGGAGTTGAAGACTCACAAGGAAATGGAATCGGTGTTGGTTCAACACTTCAAAAGCATAGCAATGGAAACCTTGGTAGACAAATCTCAATCCATTAAGAACTTCACTAAGAATATTCCCAAATTGGTGACCAGGGAAGACAACTATAATCTCAATAGGCCAGTTATAGAGGAAGAGGTCAACGAAGTGATCAAAGAGATGCACAATGGGAAAGCTCCAGGCCCGGATGGTTTCAATGTAGATTTCTTCAAAACATGTTGGGAGATAGTCAAACACGACATTCTTGATGTGGTAGAGGACTCGAGAAAATCAAGAAAAGTTCTCAGAGCGATTAATGAATCTTTCATAGCTTTAATCCCTAAACAGGAAAAGGCCACGACACCAGAGAAATTTAGGCCAAGAGCTTTTTGCAATGTGGTGTACAAAATCATTTCCAAATTTATTGCTAATAGACTGAAACCTCTACTCCCATCTCTAGTTTCAGAGGAGCAGACTGGATATGTGGAAGGTAGACAAATCCTCAACAACATCATCCAACCGCATGAAGTGGTTCATTCCCTCGAAACCAATAAGCAAGCAGGAATGATAATACAACTGGACATAGAAAAGGTCTATGATAAACTTAACTAGCAATATATAAAGGAAATCCTTAAAGCTTATGGCTTTGACTTCAACTGGATAAAGTGGGTCATGGCACTGGTCACCACAGCAAGTTGCTCTATCCTTCTCAACAGCTCACCATCCAGCACTTTCAGGCCTTCAAGAGGCCTTAGGCAAGGCGATCCTCTCTCTCCATTCCTCTTCATTCTCATGATGGAAGGATTAGGAAGAATGATCAATGCAACCAAGAAGGAAGGAAGAATCAAGGGGCTAAAACTGACTCAGAATGGGGATGCATTGACACATCAACAATTTGTGGATGACACTATGCTGCAAGGCACACCCACTGTCAAGGAAGCCAAAGCCTTCAAGAAAATCCTGAATGACTTTGCTCATGTTGCAGGCACAGAGGTAAGCCTTACAAAATCCAAAGTTTTCTTTTTCAATACAGACATTTCAATCCAGAGACATCTCTCTAGAATTCTTGGTTTTCAACGAGAGAATCTTCCCTCTAAATATCTGGGTATGCCTCTCACTGACAAACCACTGAGTAAGGAAGTATGGGAGGCAGTTACAAATAAGCTAAAGGACAAAGTCAACAACTGGACTAATAGATCCTTGAATTTAGCAGGAAGACTAGTTCTTACAAAGGTGGTCCTACAAACCATTCCAATCTACATGTTCTCTGCCCTTCCAGTCCCTAAAGGAGTTTTACAGCAGATCAGGAACATACAAAGAAACTTCCTTTGGGGTAAAGGGGAAGAGAAAAAGAAATGGGCCCTGGTAGCATGGGACAAACTCTGCAAACCCAAAACCCATGGTGGTTTAGGTCTCCATGACCTGGACACCCTAAGCAAGGTCTTGGGGGAAAAACTTTGGTGGAGATGGCTAAAGGAGTCCAACAATCCATGGACCAAGTTATGGAAACAAAAGTATGCAACAAATTGGTAGGAAAAGGACCACATTCGAATGTTGGGGCACATCAAGGGTTCTCATATTTGGAACAAGGCGTGGGAGAACAGAACTTTAGTTCAGAATCACAGCTTCTGGGAGATCAGAAATGGGAATCTGGCCTGGTTTTGGGAGGACAACTGGCAGCAGGAACAGAATCTATGCAGAGATAGTCTAGACATCATAAAAAATGACACCCTTAATAAAGGTCTCAAAAGGGTAAGTGACTTTTGGGACCAGTCAAGAGGGGAAGGGAAATGGAGATTCTGGAGGGTACCAAATTACAGTGCAGAGACCCCTTTGAGAACCCAAGCTAAAATTCTTGAAGAGATCTTGGAAAAGAGACAGATTTTAACATCAACTTCGGATGATCTTCTTAGATGGGGCAGAAATAACGAAGGCAATTTCAACCTCAAAGAAGCCAAAAGAATAATCACAGGATTTGACTATTCAAATCCTAACAAGACTTGCAAAAACATTTGGAGCAATCCTCACTGGATGAAAATAAAAATGTTCATATGGCTAGTTCAACATAAAAAGATTCTAACCTGGGAAAATCTTAGAAAAAGAGGTTTTGTAGGGCCTTCTAAGTGCCATTTATGTGGTCTACAGGAGGAGACCATGGATCACCTTCTCAACATATGTGAGTTCACCTCCTCCATCCAGAACTAGGTAGCCTCTATCTTCAACCAAACAGACAGAAAGGACAATAACATTATAGAAACTTTAAAGAATTGGAGGAAATATTTCTCGGAAAATGAAACAGTCAATGTAGCTTGGACACTGATCCCAGGCTTCTTAATCTGGGATGTGTGGAAAGAACGCAACAACAGGATCTTCAAAAATAAATCAAGCTCAACTCAAGGAATTGTGGCTCAGATTCTAAATCAACTCAGAGAAACAGTTAAAGTCTTTATGAAGCAACCTCCTGGGAAACCCCCTATTCAAAGAGACATCCTCATCCTTGAACAATTGGGTCTTCAGTCTTATGGTACAACAGATACCAATAAGAAAGCAAGGCAAAGAACAGATAACAAAGCCTTCTGGCAACCTCCCCCTCATGGCTTCCTGAAACTAAACATTGATGGAGCTTCAAAAGGGAACCCAGGGGATGCTGGTTATGGAGGAGCCATAAGAGATGTAGAGGGCAATATCCAAGTTATCTTTCACAGTCATTTGGGGAGGGCCACCAACAATATGGTAGAACTCATGGCCATTGAGCAAGGCTTAGAAATCCTGACAGACTACAATCTACACAATACAATTATAGAGGCAGACTCAGAATTAATGATTAATTTGGTTAAAAGAATAAGCACTAGCTCAACACCAGATAAAGTTTCAAGGCACTGGAGACTTTCACAGGTGTTTCATAGAGTCCAATCTCACCTCAGAACACTTAGAACTCTGAGCTTTGTTCATGTGCGCAGAGAAGCCAACAGAGTGGCGGACAGGCTAGCCAATGAAGGAGTGATCTACACAAGAGAAAACAAGTGCCTCGTATGGGAGTCTGTTCAGACTAGATAGCTTTGCAAGGACTGCAACACTCTGGCACGTGAAGACAGGGAGCATTACCAAAACTCCAAGGGGAATCAGCTAGCAGAAATCTCAGATGACGAAAGTTAAGGGCACAAATTACAGACAGGCTAAGTTCTGGGCCTTGCAAAGGAATGGAAGACAGAGGAATGGTAGGCAGAGAAGGAAGAGCATAAAACCAGGAAGTGGCTCTAGAGCTTCTCCTCAGAAAAGGGTGGTTTTTCAGACGTTACCAGAGTTATCGGAAGCCCGATGGTGCCGGAAGTGGTTGTTGAGCTAATTTATTAACATAAATTAACACAAGTATTTAATTATCAATTTGGGTTTTTAAAACTTGGAGGAAAGTCCACTATTTATGGATATTAGATATAATCAAACTTGAAAGACAAGTTTTCAAAAACTAAATAAGTGCATATTACAAATATAGCCTATACTAACAATTCCAATTCAACTTTCAATGAAGGAACGCTGAAATGGATCTTAACTTAAGAGGTCCAATTCTACCTTAATTATTACTTGATGAATAGAAATTAGAAACCATGAACTCTCAATAGCTTAAGATGGACAAATCATCAATGAAGGGAGGCTCTTAACTTAAGAGACCTTTGGTATTTCCCATCATAATTCATTCACCATAATGCTATCAATTGAAGACTGAAAATACATAAGAAAAACTGCTTGCATGTAATCCAGGAAAAATCTAGTCTCAATCCACCAATTTAACAGAAGAAGTGTTCAACTTGAACACCTTGTTATTCCATATTACTAAAGTGATGAACAAACTAAGATTCAATAAAATAAATCATCATCATAAACCAATCTGAAGCAAAGCACATAAACAAGTTCTAAGATAACCAAATTATGGAAAATTAAACTAGTCTAACAAAGAAGTGTACCTAGCTTGGAGTGGGGGCGCTCCACCCTTGCTTTGCACACTTGAAGGTTGATATCGGAAGCTGAAACTTCAGTCACACATCCACATTATTGAACAACAAAATAGCAGTAGAACAGGTTCTTCAAATTAGCTTCAAACTCCAAAGTGTCTCAGCATAAAATTATACAAAAGTTACATACATAAGCCTTCAAAGTCTTAGCTTAAATAGAAGTTTATGAAACAAACTGATCTAAAGTATCTCTAACAATAATATCTATTCATATACATCTATCTAATTTAAATTCATTCAAGCCATCCCAAGAAATATGGACAATCCCATGAAATCACAAAACTTCCCTATTTCCTAGGGATTTTTTGGGTGACTAGTCATGTTTGACCAGCCTTGACTGGGCCTAATAAAGCTTGTTTTGACTGAACCAAGTGAAATTAGTTCAGTCCTAGTTCCCAAGCTTTCCATTCATGCATCCAGCTCAAGCCCAAGTGTCCTGCAAATATGTCATCCACATAGCTATTACGAGAATTTTTAATTCTGTCCAAAATTGCACTTGAAACTCAATTTTCATAAAAACTTCTAGAAATTGCAAAATTAAAATTAAACACCTGAATATGCATAAAATACATCAAAATGAGATGGATGTGATGGAAAATGGATGGAAAATATAAGGATTAAGTAAGTTTCCTTAAGCAAAAATAAACCAAAACTGAGGGCCAACAGTGGTTTCAACAAAAAGCCTCTGATGCCACAAAATGAGTTACACATGGCTCTTGGCTGGTTGAGAATAGTGCCTTCATCGGAAGGGTATCTCCCGCGCATCTCTTCAACCTGATATCATTTTCAGTTGTCAGATAGGGTGGGAGCAGGTCTAAGGCTGAGAACGGTCGTGCTTATTGGTGGTGGGACCGTGGCAGTTTTACTACAATTACCTGGGTTATCGGGTGTCCCCATTATCATAAGTGGTTTTTTGGAATTGCCTCCGATGCCATTGTTCATGCAACACGTGGCTCCAGACAAATAAGGAATACAACCTTCATCAGGCGAGTAATTATCGTGCATTTAGTTCGGCCAATATCCATCACCACTGTCAGATCTGGTGGCAGTAGATCGAGGGCTGAGGTTGATCGAGCTGGTTGGTGGTGGGACCATGATGGTTTTGCCACATTTTCCCGCGTTATCGAGCATTAGCTCAACCACGAGCGGATTTTCGGTAAAGCCATTGACCAAGTGACACATGGCTCCAGGTATAATGTGAATACCACCCACTCCAGGCAGGTAATCCTGGTGCATATAGGTCGGCCGATATCCCTCAATTCCGCTGATTTCCATGGACGGGGATCGACGACTCAGATTTGCAGTACTTGTTTTATCTGTATTTCTAAGGGAGACACTCCTAAGCTTTGTGGATTGTAATGTGAGTGCGCATGTGGCATACGCCATCATGTATATTATGTACCCTCTTTGTTGATTTAGTTGAATAGAAGGTCCGATTCTTGCCTGAGCAAAAAAAAGACTATACATACTCTACCATCTCTATATAATCTCTTATAAACAATTATTCTTAACTATCAATCTTACTCAAATTATATTTAAATAAAAAAATTATTTCTAAATTTTCACATTTATAACTTCTTAAAAATCAAACATATATTTTTAACTGTAAAACTATTCAAATTATACTTAAATACAAACATTATATTATTAATATAATTATATAAACATATCTATATGATCTCTTATAAATAATAGATCAAACTTACTCAAATTATATTTAAATACAAAAATTATTTCTAAATTTTTACATTTATAACTTGTTAAAAAACAAACATATATTTTTACCTATCAAACCATTCAAATTATATTTAAATACAAACATTATATTATTAATATAATTATATAAATATATGTTTATACATAAAACGCTAATTTGATCTAGTATTTTGATTTCATAAATTTCACTGACCATGGAATTTTTATAAGCAATGCCTGCTTATGGGTTGTTCTGTTTTGAAACGAGTTGAATATATTTTGCAAAATTTTGTAAAAATACATTAAAGTATTAGTTTTAGTTGTGATTAAATTGATTTTTTAATATTTTTAGTTTTCTAAAATGAGTATAATATATATATATATATATATATATATATATTTTTTAATTTAAGATTTGACAATAATAAAATATAACATAATTATCATTAAGAAAATAAAATTGAAATAAAAAAAATAAAATTTTAAATTTTTTTACTAACGAAAAAATAATATGGAAAAGACATCTTTTATAAATTTTCATTTAATCTAGCAAAAAGTTTACGTTGAAAATACAGTTTTATAAAAGTTGAATTTGGGAATTCTATTTATTATTATTATTTTTTAAAATTTAAGAATAAGAAAATATGGTAAATATTGTTTTTTTAAATAAAATTAAAATAAATAAAACATGAATTTAATTATTTTTTTATTATTTTAGTTGAATATTTAATTTTATATAGAAAAATAATTTAAAAGTTTTTTTTGTTAATTAGGTTTATTTTGGATAGTTGGGAGAATGCTTATTATCTTTTTCATTTAGGTTTAATTCCTACTTTGTTGTAATAACTTGAAGCCTTGTTATTGAGTCAAAGTAGTCTTTCCATGACCAAAACATGCGTATTCCTCACATGGATTATGTAGATATTTATTACGGGGAAAGAAATATATATCTATCTATATATATATATATATATATATATATATATATATATATATATATATATATATATATATATATATAACAATCCATTTTTATTAAATAATACAAAAATATTAAAAAAATAATAATTGGATATGTTTTTACTCAGTTTCTAAAACATTGATAGGATAAATGGAACATATCTAATTAAAAGAAAAATTGACACTTAACAAATAGGAAACAAGAGAAGCTTTTACACATCTCTAAGCTAAATTGTAAGAAATTAGGAGTAGTTACTAACTTATAAAACTAAAGAAAACAATATGTTTTTTCTAAAAGATTGAAATTCTTACTTTAAAACTCTTTACCCATCCCTTAATGTTATAGACATCATTTAAAGCCTTTTTACATAGAAATGATTTTATTTCTAAGAAGATATAGAGTTTGGAGTTAAATGGTGTGCAAAATGAAAAATTAAGGACATTGAAGGTTACAAAAATGAAAGCACTATGCTCATCCATCACATTCACAAGTGCTTCAACCTAGCTATCAAGTAGGATTTCCCTTAGTCATGGACTAAAATCCTTATTGTTACTATTTTTAAAATCACGGATAAAAACAATCCCTCTAATTATACGATGATTGTCTTTTAGCCAAGTTATATGGAAATATTTTGGACGAAGAATTGCAATATGGCTAAAAACCCTACCTTAAAAATAATTTTGTAGAGTTAACCTTTGGAATAGATTATAAAAGAAAAATGTTCCTTCTGAATTGGGATTTGTTGGGATAAGTTTATAGCAAGATGCTATTAACAAGTTTAAGAACATTGAGGGTTGGATGAAAAACTTTAATTGTGCAATATAGTATTTAAGCCAGGTTTTCCCTTGTCTCTTACCCTTTTTGGTACATATATTGAAAAGTTAGAAAATTGTTTGGGAGGTTGTGTCTTCATGGCTCTAGACATAATAATAATCATCTTTACTCTTCTTTATGCTTATGATATTGTCTTTATGGTGATATTCTCTATGATCTTGATAAGAAACTAAAAAACTTCAAGGATGTTTGCTTTAGTACAAGTATGATTATTAATAATGAAAAACAAAAAATTATGTTATTCTAATCCAAGAAAAAAAGTTACATTAGTTTTGAGTATGACAATAATATTTGGAAGTAGTGACTTCATATAAATATATCTCGTGATTGATCGTTATAACAATTTTAAGGGAACTATAACATTGATAAAGGGATAAATGGAGGGTGGAAAGCTTATTATGGGCTTGTAAACAATTGTAATTTAATGGACCTTTGGATTTGGGATAAGAAAAAATCATCTTTGAGGCTCTCAACACTCCTATTATTTTATATCATTATGAAGTTTAGGGTTGCAACATCTCCACAAAATTGTAGAGAGAGAAAGAGAAAATCCAAAAGCTTTCTTTAACTTACAATCTTCAAATTAAAGACAATACAACTTATCCTGTGTTATTCATAGAAGTAAGTCTTTGCCCCATTGAAAACATGGTCACTACTATGTATCGAATGCACAAGAACAAAATAAACAATATGAAAAACAAGAGGATTCATAACATTGCTTCAATTTAGTCAAAACCACATGCAACTGAAGAAAATAATACACGGAACATAATTAGTTAGCAGACTAGTTGCTCAAAGGCGATTTGGGGCTAAATCAAAGGACTTTGGTAAATTTTGGAGCACCATGAAGACAATATCTTTAAGTTTTATCATCATCCTTATAGGGACCTAATCACATAAACAAAGAGCCTCTTTATAATTCTCATTGTGATTTTTTTGCTTCCACAATTCATTTTTTTTAATAGATCATGTATTTAGGCGAGTTATATATCATCTTTTGAATATGTTAAAGCAATTATGTTAGGAACAATTTTCAGTTGGGAAATGTTGACAAAGAAAAATGTGTTATCATAGCAACAACTCATTTATTTTGAACAGACATTTATTTTGTGTCGTCATAATGTAATTTTTGACTCATTTTTTAATGAATTAAATTATTTTTTTTTCATATAAAAAAAAAAACTCAAGAAAATATGACATATAAATGTCAATTAGATAAAACATTTGCGAACGAACTAAGAATTTAATATCATAATAATGATAACATCAAAAATATTATTACATCTAAATTTAAAGAAAAATTATCTTTGTAATGAAAAATGATTTTTGTAATTAAAAGTTAAATTATAAAAGAAAATTAAAATAATGATCAACCACATATGGATTTTAGAATATTAGTATAGATTGCTCATTAGAGTCAATAATAATGAGGTTTATCTAAATAACAAAATAAAAGAAGTTTTTGGATATTGGTTCCACTAAACAAAATAGGATAACAATCTTCTTTGAGTGATTTCATATCACTTCTATATTCATACACCCAACTTCACTGTTAGAAAGTGAAAAATATCTATCTATTTAACTAGCATAAAGAAAAAAATGACATTACTAAAATAAAAATAAACTTTCACCAACTTTATAGTGAATAAAAACAATCTCACCAACTTCATAAGTAAATATGGCATTAATCAATTCAAAGTGAATATAATTTATCATATTTATAATACCAAAGAAATTTAAATTGAAAATATAAATAGTAACTTAAGTTTTAATTTCAAAATATTTATCATTATTATTATTTTAAACCATTTAACTCATCCAAATTATAATAATTAAAAAATATTTATATTAAAAATTGTGTAATTTTTAATTTTTTTTTTTTTTTTTTATTAAATTCTAATACTAAAATATATTAAATAACTTTTTATTTTCCTAAATATGTTAGAGAACTCTATAGCTATTTAGAATACTGAAATGAAAAATTAAGGACATTGAAAGTTACCAAGCAAATATCCTAAAAAATGAAAGCACTATGCTCATCCATCACATTCACAAGTGCGTCAACCTAGCTATCAAGTAGGATTTCCCTTGGTCGTGGACTAAAATCCTTATTATTCCTATTTTTAAAATCATGGATAAAAACAATCCCTCTAATTATAGGATGATTATCTTTTATATGGAATTATTTTGGACAAAGAATTGCAATATGGCTAAAAACCTTACCTTAAAAATAATTTTGTAGAGTTAACCTTTGGGATAAATTATAAGAGAAAAATGTTCCTTTTGAATTGAGATTTGTTGTGATAAGTTTATAGGAGGATGTTATTAACAAGTTTAAGAACATTGAGGGTTGGATGAAAAAAATTAATTGTGCAATATATTATTTAAGCGAGGTTTTCCCTTGTCTCTTACCCTTTTTGGTACATATATTGAAAAGTTAGAAGATTATTGGTAGGTTGTGTCTTCATAACTCTAGATATAATAATAATCATCCTTCTTCTTATTTATGCTTATGATATTGTCTTTATGGTGAGATTCTCTATGATCTTGATAAGAAACTAAAAAATTTCAAGGATGTTTGCTTTAGTATGAGTATGATTATTAATAATGAAAAATCAAAAGTTATGATATTCTAACCAAGAAAAAAAATTACATTAATTTAGAGTATTACAATAATAGTTTGCAGGTAGTGACTTCATATAAATATATCTAGTGATTGATCTTTATAACAAGTTTAAGGGAACTATAACATTGATAAAGGTATAAATGAAGGGTGGAAATCTTATTATGCCCTTGTAAACGATTGTAATTTAATGGAACTTTGGATTTGGGATAAGAAAAACTCATCTTTAAGCCTCTCATCACTCCTATTATTTTATATGATTATGAAGTTTAGGGTTGGTACATCTCCAGATAATTGTAGAGAGAGATAGAGAAAATCTAAAAGCTTTCTATAACTTACAATCTTCAAATTAAAGACAATACAAATTATCTTGTGTTATTCATAGAAGTAAGTCTTTGCCCCATTGAAAACATGGTCACTACTACATATGGAATGCACAAGAACAAAATAAACAATATGGAAAACAAAAGGATTCATAACATTGCTTCAATTTAGTCAAAACCACATGCAACTGAAGAAAATAATACATCGAACATAATTAGTTAGCAAACTAGTTGTTGAAAGACTATTTGGGGCTGAATTAAGGGACTTTGGCAGATTTTGGAGCAGCATGAAGACAATATCGTTGAGTTTTATCATCATCCTTATAGGGACCTAATCACATAAACAAGGAGGCTCTTTATAATTCTCATTGTGATTTTTCTGCCTTCCACAATGTATTTAGGAGAGTTATATCTCATCTTTTGAATATGTTAAAGCAATTATGTTACGAAAAATTTTCAGTTGGGAAATGTTGAAGAAGCAGAATTTGGTATCATAGCAACAACTCATTTATTCTGAACATACATTTATTGTGTCTTCAAAACATAATTTTTGACTCATTTTTTAATGAATTAAATTATTACTTTTCTTATGAAAAAACACTCAAAAAAAGATGACATATAAATGTCAAATCTTAGATAAAACATTTGGGAACCAAGAATTTAATATAATGATAACATTAAAAATATTATTACATCTAAATTTAAAGAAAAATGATTTTTGTAATTAAAAATTAGATGATAAAAGAAAATTAAAATAGAGATCAACCCCATATGGATTTTAGAATATTAGAATAGATTGCTCATCCAACTCAATAATTAAATATTAGATAATAAAAGAAATTAAAATAGTGATCTAACCCCATATGGATTTTAGAATATTAGAATAGATTGCTCATCCTACTCAATAATAATGAGGTTTATATAAATTACAAAATAAGAGAGGTTTATATAAATAACGAAATAAAAGAGGTTTTTAGATATAGATTCCACTAAACAAAATAGGATAACGGATTTAACCGTTTTTTTAGGTGATTTCATATCACTTCTATATCCTTCACATCCAACTTCACTCTTAGAAAGTGAAAAATATGTAGATATTTAACTAACATAAAGAAGAAAATGACATTACTAAAATAAAAACAAAGTTTCACCAACTTTATACTCAATGAAAACAAATCTCACCAACTTCATAATAAAATATGACATTAAACAATTCAAAGTAAATATAATTTATCATATTTATAATACCTAAAAATTTTAATTGAAAATATAAATATTAACTTAAATTTTAATTTCAAAATATTTATTGCATTATTATTATTTTAAACCATTTAACTCATCAAAATTATAATAATTAAAAAATATTTATATAATTTTTTTTATAATTTTTAGAATTATAATTATCATTTATTAAATTCTGATACTAAAATATATTAAATAACTTCTTCTTTTCCTAAATATGTTAGACAACCCTGCTATCCATTGCTATTTAGAATACTTATATTAAAACCTTTTTGGATACCAATATTAAAACAAACCAAATGATTTCTTAACTTTCTTAAATTCTAAATATCAAAATAAATCACATAATTTCTTCACTTTTCTTAATATATGGCATTGCATAGAATGGTGTTAAACAATTTCTCAACTAATTCTTAACATGGCATTTATGTTGATTTATATTAAATAATTAAAAGTAGACATATCTGTTATGAATAATTTAATAATCCTATACAACTTAGTGGTCACTATATTTTCGGCTTCTACTCATGCTTCAAATTATTGAGTTTGCCATGATCATGTGGCTGCTGAGGTCACATAAATAAAGAAATAAGAAGAAATTCTTGAGTTTACCATGATTGAGTTTCCCATGATCATGTGGCTGCTGAGGTCATATAAATAAAGAAATAGGAAGAAATTCTTGAGTTTGCCAGTACGCACAACACAGAAGAAGAGGAGCACATGCCTTACATCATATGGAATGGACACAGTACCTCCTGCTTTTGTGAATGGACTCTCCTGTCCAAAATGCTGCCAGACTCGTTAATAAATCCAATATATTGCTATATATTATGCTAAGAGAACGAAATTGTTTTCTTCCTAATATATCATATTTCTCTGCGAACAAATGATATCTGTATGTCTTTCAGTGAGCTGGTCAATACCCACATTAAATTCATTATTTGTCTGCAATGTAAACATCAAAAGCTACTTCATGTGTGTACATATGGTGTTTTAATTCAAATATTTTTGGTAGATTCTTCCATATCCTTTATGCCCACCGATGAATTATATCTGTTGTACTGCTCTGGAGTCTGCGCAACCTCCAAAAGCAAGTGGTTCCCATCTGTCATTGGCGCTGTTCTTATCTGTTATACTGCGTTGTCTAGGTTAAGGACAGTCTTTATGATTTATTTATTTTTGGTGGAATTGGGTTGTATAATTTTCAGTGATACGGTTAATTTAAGTGATAATGATAGAAATTTAAAAATTGAATTTTAGTTGTTTAAAAAGTGTTTTTGAATATATAAATGAGTCTAGAGTATATCCTAAAACTGTTTTTTGTTAATTAGTTTTCCAAAGGAAACAGATTATTTAAAGATATTTAGTAAGAGCTAAAACCTGCTTCCTACGTCTTTACTGACCACTAGTTGGAGTAATTCCAAGTGCTTTGGTTTTTTTTGAATAACAGTGATGAGTCAGTCTGCATTGGCAGATAGCAACCAGTAATAATTATCCCACTACTAATTTAACAAAATAAATTTTCCGGAGAATTAAAAAAAAATTCCAAAAAAATCCCTACTCCACTCAATTTTGCAAATTGCAAAATTAAAATTTCAAATTTCAAAAAAGCCTTAACCATTATTTTACCCCAGAAAAATACAAAACCAGACTACTTGGGCATGGATCTATCTATAGCTAAGCGTTACAAAACCAGACTATTTGGGCCTGGCTCTATCTATAGCTAAGCGTTATGGATTTATTTGTGGGCATGAACATGAATTCTGTTTTCAATTAATGAGTCAGTCTGTGATTGTGGCTTTTTTGTAATCAGTGCCTTGTCTTGTATGGTAGGTGGTTGACAATGACGAGCAGAACCAGGCCTGATCAGTATATTTTGATGACCATGAAAAGTTGAAAAAGAAGAGGGTGGTCCATGGCGGCTCCTGAGACTACGCATGGGAATCTCAATGATAATGCCCATCTCAGTTTGCAGGTTTGATTCTTTGGGTTTAAACTTTACAAGACCAGCTTTCATGTCTTCGTGGGAAATTTATTTGTAATGATGGCAGTGGACAAACATTTGTATAAGTAAATTAATCGAAAAATATTCAAAATATATTCGAACAATAAGACAAATCAAAATACCAGGTTGTTGGTATTTTTGATAGTGAAGTTAATTCAATCTAGATTTCAAAAACATTTTGAATTATATAAATATAGTTAAAAATAAATTATTTTTTACTACGGATTTTGAAATATTTCCAAAATCTGCCCTCTAAAAAAAAGTCAGTGCAATATTTAATGCCTGCACACTAAAGAAAGTCATCACAATATTTAATATCTGCACACTAAAGGGTCATCACAATATTTAATATCTGCACAGAAAGAATACTTTAATAGATTTCTCTGCGAGAATAATTGAAGCGTAATGGGTTTAAATGGACATTATTGGCCTCAGGGTTGTTCTCAAATTATGTCTATTTCTGCCATCACTATATCATTGAATGATTAATTTATTCCATTCTTGTCATCACTGTACTGTCAATTATTAACTTTCAATGTATTGGAGATGAATTAACTGAAAGTGATGCTTTTTTCCAAAAATCCAGCAACTCCATTGGATATTAATAATTGCATCCACTTAGTACATATTCATAGTGCAATCTCCTTAATTTTCAGACTTTTGGAGTCTTTCACTGACAACAGAGGATTGATAATGACGAGTCCACCTGAGCATATGGGAATCCAGTCAACAAAATGTTTTGTTTTCAGATTCAAAATCATTTCAGCTTTTTAATGGTAGGTATGTCGCAAAGGTATACCCCTTAATTGTGGGGAGAAATGTCATTTTCAGAGACAAAATTAATGGGGAATGGAATACTGATATCAAGTGAAAAAGGTGTCAGGGTCTCACAAAGGATGACATTGATTGAAACCCCAGGTTAGGTTTTGTTGTCAAGGAGTAGAGAAAGATGACGACATTATTGGAAACCAGTGGTTTTGTAGTGGTAAGGTAAAGACAGATTGAAAATGTTAGCACACCAACAATGTTAGTCATATTTGGTGAGTGTAAATCTTTCAAACTTCATAGATATGTGGCTTAAGTTCGTTTATATTAATTATACAATTTTTTATTAAATATATAAGTAAAGTTAGAAACTATAGTTAGTTATATAAATTAATTAAATAATAGGTAAAATAGATATTAATGTATAATAAACACAAAAAAAATTCACCTATTTTATTATAAGAGTAATTTTATTCAAAATAATGATAATATTAATTATTAATAATAATAAAAATAATATATAATTTGAACATATATAAATTTTAAAAATATATATAACAAGATTATTAATTACGGAGATGGACATTTTTAACTTGTAAATACAATTTGTTACAACACATGCCAAAGAATTATAAATCGTTTCATATGAAACTTGTTTATATGATAGTATTTTTAAAAGGCCAATTTTTTTAAAAAGACAAAAGAACAACTATTTTGAAAATAAATACTGTCTATTAATAATACCCTACCATCTACTTATTAAAATAATTAAATTTAAATTCTAGAAATCTTATTTTAAAATAAATATACTTATAAATCTAATTAATATAAAATTACTTAAATATATGTGAAATAGTGAAATAAATTGTGTATAAGCCTGTTTTTATGTTTTTAGAGTTTTATTGAATTTATATTAATTATTTCATTATTTTATAAAATTTTAAAATATTGTAAATAATATTTTTAAATTATAAGCATATTTTGTTTTGAATAAATAGTGATGGGTAACTGTACTCTTTGATAGTAAGTTATTGATCCAAAATCATAGATAATAGCATCAACCTGTTTTTGCAAGAATAAATAATACTCACACTTACATTTTTAATTTAATATGAGATGATTAAAATTTAAATATAAAATATTTTTCTATTATTATTTACAATACAAATCATTTTAAAATAATGATATAAAATTAAATTTAGTAGTTTTAAACAAGGACACCAATTGAAACCATTATAAAGTCTTTTTTTAGATTTTCTCAAGATAAAAAAATATTGTTGAGCCAACCAAAGAACAACTTTTGTTTTGACTCGAGCATGGATTTTCCACAAGCACTCCGACCACCACTTATGCTCTTCTAGATATCCAACTTCACTTGTGCTCTTCTAGATATCCAGCTTCACGCCAAGTCTTGTATCCCAATTTTGTAGTGAAAATGCCTATAACCAGGCCTATAACCAGGTTTAAAGACCAGCTTAATGAGTCTTTCGCCTCTAGATCAAGACAAATAAACACAAAGACTAAAATTTCAAATTATGATTTTCATTCGTTGGCCAAACCTACCTCTAGAATGATTTGTTTTGTAGAGAGTCACATGTTCCTGCTAAAGGAAGAAAAGGTATGGGTGTGGATATCCCATATGGAGTATTGATCTTCTCCTACAATTGGTTCAAAGATTTTGTGATAGCTGTAACAGCCTTGGTGAAAAGTTCATGTAATAAAATTTAATAAAGGAAAATAAGGCCACAATTAAGGGACACTTATTCCAAGCTGAATGTTGGAAAAATATATCCTAATGGGCATCACTAGATTTGATCATGACTAAGAAAATTGGCAAAGGCTAAGGCTAAGGCATTAAAAGGTGAAAATACATTTTGGCACATTTAATTATGAAAATAAAGGAAATTAGGAGAAAAGTAAGGTGAAAGGTCACAGGTTGCATGTGAGGAGGAAATTGAAGGAAAATAATGGAAAATGAAGAAAATAAAGGCCTCATTAATAAAAAGGCTTTTGAGGATCAGTTGGTAACCTTTTGTCAATTCAAGTTTTAGAGCTTTCTCATTATTCTCTCTCTCTTTCACTCTTGGTCACTTAGAGCTTTCTTGGAGCACTCTAGCTTTGGATAAAGGAAGGAAAACAGGCAAGGGAAAGGAAGGAAGGAAAGGATCAAGGAAGGAAGAGTAGGATCAGGAAACTTCAAAAGGAATACTTGCAAGTAACATATTTCATGTGTGATGTCCTACCTTTTTTTTATATGCATGGCTTTGCATGTTGGTGTATGGTTCTCTTGTTGTTGGTGGCATGGTTTTACCGGGTTATGATAGTGGTTTTATCCTAGCCTTGCCTTTTTATGGATGCCATGGTATGTTGGGATGTTTATCTCGGTTTTGATCTTTGGTTTGCCAGATGGATTTAAGAATTCAGAGTGGAGGTGGTCTCAAGGTTCATTCCCAAAGGCCTAGGAATTTGTTGACAATGCTGAACCCACCAACATTCAGGGGATCACCCTGGTATGAAGTCCCAACTAGACCTCACACCATTTGGTGTGGGATTCCCATCTGATATGATGGTCTAGTTGTCATTGTCTTAAGGATTTGCCTCAACTCTTGCTTGTCAGCACAAGAGAGTGGTCTACTTTGTCTTCAAGAAGTGATGTTTTCATGCCTGGTAATTATTAGTGTTACTTATGTCAATGGTTCTTTCACTGTAAAGGAAGAGGGTGGGAGCGAGTCCCAAGTCGGTTGGGAGGAAGCTCCAACTCTTCTAGGAACACACAACACAATAGGACATGCACAGCTTTCGAAGGAGCAATGCACACGGATGCAACAGTCACAACACACAAGGGAAGATAACACGTACAACACTTAATGGATGAGTCCACACGAGTGCAACGGTTGCTACAACAAGTTTTATGTGAGAGGTTTGTCTAGTGTCCAGGTAGGTAGCCACCATGGGTGAGACAACGTTAACAACATATACAACACATTTTCATTAACAGATTATGTATTACAACAAGTGAAATAAGTTCAAGTGTTCAACAGAGAGTAAAGCAACATGCATTACAAGTGTTCAAGATTAGTCTTACAACAGCTACAATACATGTGTGAAAATATGCTATCCTATTAGCAGGCTTCTGAATTAAGCGAAAATTCCAAGACACATCGTTACACCATACATCACTAACCCCGTGCATGGTGTGTTGTATCCACTACTTACTCCTAAAAGAAAAGATTACAGACTTTCTTGGCTATGTGGGAGGAGTTGAAGTGAAAAGCCCTTTGCATATACAAATGAGGGGGTATCTATAGCCAAGGGTGAAACTGACCCTTGTGGCTATTCGACTACCCTCATGACTATTTGACTTCCATGAATTTTTGACTTTACATGACTCTTTGTACAACAAGTGGGTCTATTGGACTTCCACATTACATTACATTGATTTGACAACATGGCCCACAGTGGATATGTGGACAACATGACTCATGACATGGCTTGACATGACAGTGTTGGTACATTCGTGTTGCTATTGGAATGCATGTCAAGTTGCAATGCTACTAGGTGATGGATGTCTTCATGGTGTGTCACAACTTCACCTCCACATGGTAAAGTGCATGGAGTATTTAGTGTTCGTTGGTTCACTTGATGTTGCTTTAACACATTGCTCCCTTCTTATATGTTGGAAGGCTTGACAGGCTCATCTGTTCACGAAAGGTGCATGTTCGTTTGTTCGTCCGTCCGTGAGCACATCTTGCATGTTTGCTCGTCCGTCCATCTAGGAACACATTTTTGCATGATCATTCATTCATGAGCACACCTCTTCGCATGCATCATCTTTTCGTCCATTGGTGAACCCGTCCTTCTGCATGTGCTCCCTTCGTCATCCAATTCGTCGTCACACCATGTTTGTTGGTGTACCTATACATGCAATCACTCATGACAAGACAACATGAAATCCAAAAACCTCCTAGTCTACCACATGTGACACATGATCATTTTGGATGCAGGTGATCGGGAGAGGTAGCAAGGTTGCGAGGCGGGATGATGGCTCTGATCATTGTTGATGAAAACTACACAAGAGTCACTGGGTGATGAAGATGGGTAATCCAAGTTGACAGTGACTGTCTGCGAGGTTTGGCTCAACTCGAACACAAAACTGTGAAAATTTTGAGAGGGACAGTCCAGGCTGCAGGAAGGCAAGGCAGACAGAATCTGCGCATTTTCCGTAATGAGTGGGCGGCAAGGGATTGACAATAAAATTTGCGCAATTATCTAGAGGAACAAGCCGGGTTGCATGGAGGATCAACATGCAGAAATTATGCAGTTTTTAGAGGAACTAGTCGATAGCCTGGAAGCCAAAACTGTGTAATTCCTGGAGGGAACTAGCAGTTAGCTGCTGGGTGATTGGCAACAGAAACTGCACAATTCCCAAGGGGAACTGGCAGTCAGCTGTCGGGAGCCTGGCAACAGAAACTACACAATTCCTGGAAGGAACTGTCAATCTGCTACTGGGAGCTGTTGGCAAGAGAAACTGCAATGAGGCTAGAGGTCAGCCTGCTGATCATCTCTGCACAATTTCTAAACAGAGCGGGTTGTAGGGAAGCAAAAGGCCTACTCATGAAAACTGCACAATTTTCTATATGAGCAGTCAGTTGACTGTCGGGAGCACTAACTGGGAAAACTGCACAATTTTTCCTAAAGGGGGATAGGGACGGGCACTGGGTGACTGTCTAACCTATTTGCTCAATTTCCTTAATCAACAGAGTGGGAAAGGTTAGTAGCCTCTGCGTAATATTTGAGGGGATTCAGTCCCAGGGTGGCTACCGGGTCCAACTTTCCAGGTCGCGAGCATGAAGGTTGATTGAATTGCTTGCGGGGAATGCAACTTGAAATGACTTTCTTAGTGCTTTTGTGTTGTTCTGGTGACAATCGATCGAGTCGATGGTGGGGTGATTGTCTAGTTGTCAGAGGGGAGTCTAGTCATCAGAACTTCAACAAAATGACTAAGTGTGTGAACAAGTGAAAGATGCAAATGTGATCTTACAATGCACACCCTCATGACTTGACGAGGAGATGACTCAAACCAACCAGACACACATGTTCAACATGACTGACCGATGGTGTAAGCAACAAGCATGACACTTGTGATTGATCATTGATCGACCGTGATGATGCTTACGCAAAAGTGAATGTGACTCCATGTGTCAGTGTGACAAATTTTTTCATAGCGAACATAACATGTACACATGAAGCGAAGACCTTGAGCATGATCAGAACATGGTCATAAGAAATACATTGACATCAACATGCAAAAGCTTAGGTGGAATGAACAAGCAAGGCGGGTGCAAAGGATCACACGAGCTCATGGAGTGAACCTGAGTGTATGCAACCATCAAGTGAAACTCTCATGGGAGGCTCCAAATTTGGGTGCAGGCCAAAATTTTGGAGGGTGGTTGTAGACACTAAAACATAATCCTTAACTGATTTTGGCAGGATACACAGTAAAGCTTGAGGGATAAGTCTCAGTTTAGGGCCTAGTGATCCAAGTTTGGATTGCAGTAAATCCCGAGAGATTGGTCTTAGTTTAGGGAATGGATTGCAGTAAAGCCTGAGAGACAAGGAGACAAAAAAATTCCTCAAGGATAGTGATGGATTCTGGATGGCATTCCAAGTTCGGTTTGGTTGTGATCAAAGCATTGGTTTTAGTGTGATCATGGTTTAGTGAGGGCGGAGGTGGTTTAACCTCTGGATTACTTTGGTTGTTTTTGGATTGGTTTATCCATGAGATCCCACATTCATGCTTGCAATATGGCACAGGGGTGACTGGTTGAAAGAAATTTTTGGTTCAACCATGTCTATGGTCAGGCGATACGTGGAAGTCCCAAACCTGGTCAGGTTTGCCTATGATTAATGAAAGCTAAGTTCTCTTTATTTCTCATTTGTTTATATGTGGATTTAATGGTTGTTATATCTTTGTTATTTACATGGTTTTATGCTAGTTATAAGCATGGTTAATTGACTGGTTCATGTCATGGTCATTTCATGTATTTACTTGTAATTGTTAAAATGATGGATGCAAGACCTAATTGATGTTATGAAATTTCAATGGAGAAGGTGGTGATCCTTCTTATCATGTTTCAAAAGACTTTTTAGTCATTCATTCTCTATCTTGTATCTTAGACCTGTAGGTTGCATTGATGCCAAGTGTTTGAAAGAATGTCAGTCCAAGTTGGGGATGTTCAAGCCTAGTCCCAAGGTTTATTTTTGGTTCATTAGTCTTATCATCATGTCCTTGATGGATTCTGAGAGTTATAACAAGTTCTTGGCAGTGGCTGAAATTCTGGGCTAGAGAAGTACCTTGAATTCCATAGACACTAGCATAGGTCTACTAGGAAAAGTCCTTGGATGCTGGCTTGCAGGCCTGTGAGAGCTTGTAGAGGTCCCTGGATGCTGGAATTCCCATAGCAGGAGAGCGTCAAGAGGTCAAGAGGTCTAAAATATTAGTGGGACCTAGGGGAAGGATGTCTGAGTGGTTGAGATGTCTGATGTATATGTTGTTGTTGATGTGGAAGGTATGGTTGATGTCTTCCGTCGATTCCATTTCCTTAAAATCACCAAGGAGGTTGAATCCCTTCATAGTGGCCTCTCTCGTCGCATGTTTACCCCATTTGGCTAGTTACTTGGGTAGGTGTGGGAGGAGAGTGGTTACATATTGGTATTAGAGTGTGGTTGCACTCTCCTTGGGTGGATTTGTTTGTCATGCATTCATGTTGATTATACATGTGTCAGTCATCATTGTGGTCTAAGTTCTTGTTGCATATGCATGGTCTTGGTCATGGTTGCAGTGATGTTGCAATGGGGATAAGGATGTCGTTGTGTGAAGCATGTTGTCATAAGTGTATGATTGGTTACATGTTTCTATATGTCACTTACATGTAACATTTTGTATGCTTGGTTACATTCCCATACGTTTGGTTACATTCTTGCATGCTTGGTTACATGTATCATTCTTGTAGGTTTGGTTACAAGTATTGTCATTCGTGCTTGATCATATGTGTTCATGCATGTGTGTGGTCAATTATGCATTGCTTATGCATGTTAATGTTTTCATGTGGTCAAGTATACATTGGTTTTATGGTTGTTTTTGTCATGCATGTAGTCATGGTATGTGTTTAGTTGATATGATCATGCATTGATTATTGGACTCTAGCTAGTACATGGTTATGTGCTTATGTATCATATGTCTATATGGTGTTATGATTATTTTATACATGTATCACACTGATTTAATGATCTTTCCAATGAGATATCCTCCCCAAACTATGCTAAGGTACGTTGGTTTATTGTGATTTGGTTTAGCTGACATAGTATGCCTTGTAGGAGAAAGATCAAAATGGCTAGCAAGATGGTAGACTACAAAGACTCTCTCTATGAATCAGACGAGCAACATTGTGTTGGGATCTCTTCTTATTTGGCAGATACATTAAGAATATTGAAGGAATAAATAAGGAGTTGTAAGGCGTACAATGACAAAATCATGCAGGCACAAGAGAAACAAGTAGATTTTAATGCAATACTACTTCAAAGTTTGCCAGAATTGCAACAACAGTGACCACTTTAGATCAGTCATGAGAAGGAGGATATAACTAATGGGGCATATGGAAGCAGGTCTTATGGTGGTCACAGGTCAGATATAGATGACACAATCAGAGATGGCAGGTTGTTGGAAACTTCAAATAGGAGAGGTGATGGAAACAGGTACTATTCTAGTTCTGGTTCGGACATGCATAGTGATCGTCATCGTTTTCATCCTTATAGGAGGAGTGATAGGGGATACTTCCAGGATGCGTTTAAGAAAGAAAATCCACCTACTTTTGATGGAGAGATGAAGAAATCATAGGATGCAGAGGCATTTCTCGATATGATGAAATTCCTCATATTACATGATTATTCAAAAAACATGAAAGTAAAGATAACCACTTTCAGTCTCAAAGGTAAAGCAGATATTTGGTGGGAAGATGTGAAGAATGTTAAAGGTATACAGGAGGATGACTTAACTTGGCATGAGTTTGAGAGGCTCTTCAAGAAGAAGTATTTTTTGGAAAGATATCTTGATGATAGAGCTAAGGTGTTTTATGAGTTGTGGATGTTTTCCGTGATGTATGATGAGTATACTAGAAGGTTCTTGGAGCTGTTGAGCTATGTGCCTTACCTCAAGGAAGAGAAGGCCAAGGTTCAAAGATTCATTAATAGAATGCTAGTAGCATACAAAGACCGGATTGAATTCGATGAGCCTAGATCGTTGGAGGAGGCCATCCAAAAGTTGAAACATTATTATGAGCAGTCAAAGTGCAAAGTTGAGCCTAAGCATGACTTGAAAGAAAATGAGAAAGCTAAAGGAAAATGGCCACCAAAGTGAGGAATACCTCAAGATGCAAGTGAGAAAGAAAATGTAGTCCCTTACAAGAAGTTCAATACAACTGAGAAAGGACATGGAGAGCAACAGGCTAGAGGCGATGGTAGGGAACCATTGTAGTGTTGGATATGTGGTAAGGAACCATTGTAGCATTGGATGGTAGGGAACCATTGCAGTGTTGGATGCCATTGGATATTAATAATTGCACCCACTGAGTACATATTCATGGAGCAAACTGTCACTAATAACAGAGGATTGATAATGACGAGTCCACCCGAGCATGTGTGAATCCAGTCAACAAAATATTTTGTTTTTAGACTCAAAATCATTTCACCTTTCTAATGGTAGGTATGTCGCAAAGATATACCCCTTAATTGTGGGGAGCAATGTCATTTTCAGAGACAAAATTAATGGGGAATGGAATACTGATATCAAATGAAAAAGGTGTCAGGGTCTCACAAAGGATGACATTGATTGAAGCCCTAGGTTTTTTTGTCAAGGAGTAAAGAAAAATGACAACGTTATTGGAAACCATTGGTTTTGTAGTGGTAAGTTAAAGAAAGATTGAAAATGTTATCACACCATAGTCATATTTGGTGAGTGTAAATCTTTCAAACTTCATAGATATGTGGCCTACGTTTGTTTATATTAATTATACAATTTTTTATTAAATATGGAAGTAAAGTTAGGAACTATAATTAGTTATATAAATCAATTAAATAATTGGTAAAGTAGATATTAATGTATAATAAGCACAAAAAAATCACCTATTTTATTTCAGCTCAAGTGGTTAGAATTAAAAAATATAAGAATAACTTTAATTAAAATAATAATAATATTAATTATTAATAATAAAAAGAAGTAATATATAGCTTAAACATATATAAATTAAAAAAATATATATAATAAGATTCTTAACTATGGAGATTTATCTCGTTTTATGATGGACATTCTTAATTTGTAAATACACTTACAATATTATGGGCCAAAACCATGACTTATTAATACCACATGCCCAAACAACCATAACTCATTTCGTATGAAACTTGTTCATATGATAGTATTTTTAATTGACCAATTTAATTAAAAAGACAAAAAAGACAATTATTTTAGAAATAAATGTCAATGTTTATTGAGAATACTCTAGAATATTCTACAAAAGTTAAATCCATACCATCTACTTAATAAAATAATTAAATTTAAATTTAACTTCTAAAAATCTAATTTTAAAATAAATATACTTATAGATATAATTAATATAAAATTACTTAATTATATGTAAAAAAGTAAAATACATTATATACAAACCTCTATCTATTTTTTTTGGAGTTTTATTGAATTTGTATTAATTATTTCATTATTTTATAAATTTTAAAATATTGTAAATAATATTTTTAAACTATAAGCATATTTGATTTTGAATAAATAGTGATTGGGTAAAGGTACTCTTTGATGTTAAAGTTATTGATTCAAAATCATAGACAATATTACCAACCTTTTTTTACAAGAATAAATAATACTCACACTTACATTTTTAATTTAATTTGAGATTATCCAAATTTATATATAAATTATTTTTCCATTATTATTTATGATACAAATCATTTTAAAATAATTATATATAATTGAATTCAATAGTTTTACAGAGAGGACACCAATTGGGACCATTCCAACCTATTTTTAGTAGTTTTTTTCAAGATAAAGATTATTGTTGAGCACCAACCAAAGAACAACTTTTGTTTTGATTGGAGCATGGATTTTCCACAAGCACTCCAACTACCACTTATGCTCTTCTAGATATCTAGCTTCACGCCAAGTCTTGTATCCCAATTTTGTAGTGAAAATGTCTATAGCTAGGTTTAAAGACTATTTTAATGAGTCTTTCACCTCTAGATCAAGACAAATAAACGTAGAGACTAAAATGTCCGTATATGATTTTCATTCATTGGCCAAACCTACCTCTAGACTTATTTGTTTTGCAGAGAGTCACATGTTCTTGCCAAAGGAAGAAATATTAGGGGAGTGGATATCCCATATGGAGTAATGACCTTCTCCTAGAATTGTTTCAAATATTTTGTGATAGCCTATAATTTTCACCTACCCCTATCTATGCTACATCACTAGTTGAATAAGTAGACTTCGCTGAAATGAAGTGTGCTACCTTTGTTACCCTGTCAACCACAACCATAATAGAATCATTTTGTCTAGATGTACTCAACAAACCTGTAATGAAATACATGGAAATGACCTCCCATTTCTACGCTGGAATCATAATTAGCTGTAGTAGACCACCTGGATTCCTGCACTTTTCTTTTACCTATTGACAATCCAAGCATCTAGCCACAAAATCTTCCACTTCCTTGTTAAGATTCAACCAATAGTATAAATTCTTCACCATTGTCAATGTCTTCTGATATCCCATGTGACCTGAATATGGATTAACATGAAATTCCCTCAAGATAAGCTTCTTGAGTTCATTGTTGTCGAACACATTAATCTTATCCCTAAATCTGACCAAACCATCTACTATGAGATGATAGTCCACATCCTGATCACATGTACCCTACTATTGTAACCTGTTTCTAAGATACTTATACCTATCATCCTGTTGTCCTGCCTGTAATATCTGATCTTGTAGATCCATCCCATATGAACTCATAACTGCTATGTGATTTACCTATACTCTTATGTTAAGAGAATTTGCAACCCTGTTCTCTTTTCCTTAAATGTGCCTGATATCGAATTCAAACTCACCAATCGTGGCCAACAATCTAGCTTTCCTGAGATTTAGATTAGGTTGGTCAAATAAATATCTCAACCCACTATGATCACTCATCAACACAAAAATCCTGCCAAGAAGATAGTGCATCTGCATCTTCAATGCATGGATTATCACTGCCAACTCACGATCATGTGTCACATAGTTCTTCTTGTGCTCATTCAGTTTCCTTGACTCATAGCATACCACCTCTCCCTCCTACATTAGGACTCCACTAAGTCCTCTCTTGAAAGCATCTATACACACCGCAAACTCTTTGTCCGTATCTATAATCTTGGGAATTGGAGAATTTGTCAACAACTGCTTCAACTACTCAAAACTTGTTGAACATTCCTCTGTCCATTCAAATTTCTTTCCTTTCCTCTACAATGATGTGATGGGATATCAAATCTATGAGAAGTTCCTGATGAACCTCCTGTAGTAACCTGCAAACCCCATGAATGACCTAACCTAATCCACATTCCCAAGAGCTGCCTATTCCATGATAGCTCTTATATTTTCTAGATCCACTTCCATGCCTTTGTCAGAAACAACATGCCCCAAGTAATGTATCTTTTTCTGAAAGAAACTACATTTAATAAGCTTGGAATACCATTGATATTCTCTTATCAACCTCAATACTATTGCTAAGTTTTCGACATGCTCTTCCTCATTCTTATAACATATCAATATATCATCAACGAATACAATAAAAAACATGTTCATATACGAATGTAATGCACCATTCATCAAACACTTGAAAGTAGTTGGAGCATTCGTCAAACTGAAAGGAACTACAACAAACTCATAATGCCCATACCTCGTCTGGAAATAAGTCTTGTAGATGTACTCTTCTTTGATTCGTACCTGATAATATCCTGATCTCAAATAAATATTTGAGAACACTCCTGCTTCTTTCAGCAGATCAAATAAGTCATTAATCCTCAACAACGAATACTTGTTCTTAATTGTCACCTTGTTCAGCTACCTATAATAAATGCACAATCTCAGAGTACCTTCATTATTCTTCAAAAAAAACACTGGTGCACCCCACGACAAAACACTAGGCCTAACGTATCCCTTATAAATCATTTATTTCAATTGAAACTTCAATTCCATAAACTTTGGAGTTCTCATCCTATATCATGCCTTTGATGATGGTGCCTCCCCTTGTGCCAACTCAATAGAAAAGTCCACTTCCCTGTGAGGCAACAAATCTGAAATATTTGTTGGGAACACATCCTGAAACTGCTGCAAGATCAGGTACCTCTTCAAGGCTTCTGAATCCTCGACATCCTTCCCTTTATCACTAGAAATATGCATCGCAAATAACACACACCCTTTCCTGCAACTATGCTTTGCTCACATATTTGTAACCTGTTGGGTGTGTGTTATATTATTTCCATGACTATATTATATGTGGACCCAATAATAGTTGGGCAAACCCAAGGATGGGGGGCAGACACAAAGATGGTGGGCAGACCTACCCATGGTTTTGTGCATGTGGTTTTCACATGGTTTTGGGCATGATGATTTTCTGTCCATGGTATTTTGTTGATCCGTTCAAGGGAACTACATTTATGTTCTAATCCAGGGTTAATGGATTGGGGTTTATGAATGCTTCGACATGTGTGTGTATATATATATATATATATATATATATATATATATATATATATATATATATATATATATATATATATATATGTATGTATGTATGTATGTATTATAACATTGAAAGGAGTATAGTGAAAAATCATTCTGGTAGTACCAGTTTTGGGATCAAGGGGAAAATATCAGTGTATATTTGTTTTATGTTCTCACCATTATATATTTTATTTGTTAAGAATTAGTTTGTAGGTCATTTCTATACAAGGTTAAAACCTACATTTGATATCAGAGTTGTTTCAGCTTCAAGGGGCACATTTGTTGTTGAGGGGATTTTCATGGGCCTATGGTAGACCCTGTTCAGTGGGAGATATGCGGGATCGATTCTTGCAATGAAAGTAGATGGTGAACAGTGGAAAGATAAAGATCAAGAAATTTAATGGTCGGAGTTTTTAGTTGTGGAAGCTCAAGATGGAGGATCCCTTGGTGGACAAATATCAGTGGATCATGGTAGATCTGGGTACTAAACCAACGTCAATGTCAGCAAAATACTGGGTGAAGTTGGATTAGAAGGCAAAGAGCACAATATAGTTATGTATCTTAGATTTAGTTTTGTTGAATGTATTAGGGGAAGCTATGGCAAGGGATTTATGGGACAAGATAGGAACTTTGTACCAATCTAAGTCTCTAGTGAACAAAATGTTCCTGTGGAAAAAGATGTATAACCTGAGGATGGAGGATGGAGACTCGATAACGGAGCATCTGAATGCCTTTAATACTGTACTAAGCTAGTTTTTATCTGTTGATATAAAAATTTTAGATGAAGATAAGTGCATCAGTTTGTTGTGTTCTCTACCATATTCATGGGATAGTTTGGTTGTTGCTATAGGTAGCAATACAACTACCTTGGAGTTTGATGAAATAGTCTCATCCTTGTTATCATAGGATATGAGATGAAAAAATATGGAGAGCTAGAAACGAGATGCCTTGTCTGTACAAGGACAATTCCATAATAGAAAAAAAACAAAATTCCTCGAGTAGGAGATCTAAATCTCCAAGAAAACCTATAAAGGTGTGATGGAAATGCAAAAAGGAAGGGCACTACAAAAAGGATTATAGATCTCAATCTCTTGAGAAAGGAAAGGTATCTGATGATGCTCCTTCTGCAAAGGTGAAAACCACCTCAGATGAAGGTGGGGATGTGAAATTGGCTTCTTCTTCAAGTACACATGTAGATCATGAGGCATGGTTGATTAACTTAGGTGCATCCTTTCAATTCACTCCCCATAGGGAGTGGTTATGAAAGTATGAGAAATATGATGGTGGTGATGTATTTTTAGGGGATAACAGGAAGGCTAGAATCATCGAACGTGGAAAATTCAAGCTGAAGTTCCAAGGTGGAAGGACTATAACACTTCTTGGTGCTCTTCATATTTCTACATTGGCCAGAAATCTGATTTTTGTAAGCAAGATGGATGTTGTGGGTGTAAAAACATTGTTTGAGAAAGATACCTGCAAGATGGTTCAGGGAGCACTGGTATTAATGTAGGGAGTTCATATTAGAACTCTATACAAGATTTTGGGTAACACTATTATTCATGGGTGCAAAAGGTCTGTGGTTCGTGAAGGTGCAGCAAAAAACCTAGTGGTCCCTAGGGAAAAGACCATGCTATGGTATCAAAGGCTTGGGAATATTGGAGAGAAGGGCCTTCGAATACTGTATGGTAATGGTATGGTATAAGGTATGTCTAATTTCTCTCTGTATTTTGATTTTTGTGAACATTGTGTATATGGGAAGCAGAATCAGGTGATTTTCCTCTCTGGTACTAAGAGGCCGAAAGGGATATTATACTTGTGCACAGTGATGTGTTTGGACCTGTGTCAATTCCATCACTATGTAAGTCTATGTACTATGTCTCATTTATAGATGAATTCTCAAGGAATACATGGATATATTTCCTCATGAATAAATCTGAAGTATTTGACATATTTAAAGAATTTAACACTCTAGTGGAAAATCAGACAAAGAAGAAGATCAAAGTGTTGATGACAGATACTGGTGGAGAGTTATGCAGGAAGGAATTTCAAGAGTTCTGTAAGAAGTATGGTATAGCACGAAAAAAGACTACTCCATACACACCTAAGAAAAATGGAGTTGCAGAAAGAATGAACAGGATGTTGATGGAAAAGGCAAGAAGCATGCTCAGTGGTGTCAGGTTAGGACATAAATTCTAAGCAGAGGTAGTGGAGACTGCATGTTACTTGGTTAATAGATCACCTTCATCAACATTGGAGGATAAGACTCAACATGAGGTATGTACTGGTAAGAAACCCTCTCTTTCACATATGAGGGTATTTGGATGTGATGCATATGTACATACTCTAAAGGAGAAAAGAACCAAGTTGGATAGTGAATCTGAAAGTTGCGTCTTTATTTGGTATAAGGATGGTTTAAAAGGTTATAATATTTGGAACCTAGAAAAAAGGAAGGTTGTGTACAACTGAGATATAGTGTTTAGAGAGGTGAAAGATGTTATTAAACATGAATTCCTACCAAAGGAACTTGAGAAGATAGAGTTTGAGCTAAATAAGGAGGAATCATACTTCGCAACAGAACATGAATCAGAAGAGGAAGAGCCACAAACTCTAGTTTTGAGAAGATTAGTTCGAGAGAGAAGGAAAATAGAAAGGTATATTTCATCTGCTTTCTATTCAAATTTTTCTTTATCTATTACTAATGATGATCCTAGAACTTTTAGAAAGGTAGTAGATTCAGAGAATGGAAAACTATGGAAAGAGACCATGGTTGATGACATGGCATCTTTGGACGAAAATGAGGCTTGGGATCTGGTGGAGTTGTCGGATGGAAGGAAGCCCATTGGAAGAAAATGGGTGTTTAATAATAATATGAATGCATAAGGCAAGGTGGAGAAATAAAAATATCGGTTGGTAAAAAAAGGTTATTCCCAAGTGCTAGGAATTTATTTTGGTGATATATTTTCTCCTGTTTCCAAGCTATCTTCTATTAGATTACTTTTATTTGTTGCTGTTGCATTTGATTTTCAGGTAGAATAGATGGATTTGAAGACAAAATTTGTTCACGAGGATCTGGAATAATGCATATATATGAAGCAACTTGAATGCTTTGCAGTGAAGGGTAAAAAAGAACTTGTATGCAAGTTAAAAAAGTCTTTGTATGGGTTAAAACAATCCCCAAGGATGTGGTATCAGAAATTTGATACATATATACAGAGACTTGGCTTAACAAGGAGAAAAGAGGATCACTATGTATTTTAAATTGATTGTTGACTGTGTTATTTATTTGGTCTTGTATGTGGATGATATGTTGATGATTGGAAATGACAAAGAAATTATCTAGGATTTGAAAACCCAATTTTCCTCTAAATTCGATATGAAGGATATTGGTGCTGCAAACTATATTTTGGGCATGGAAATTAAATGAGACTGGTAAAAGAGGAATCTTTGGTTAAACAATAGCAGGTATGTCAAGACAATATTTCAGAGGTTTAATATGAAGGATATTAAACTGGTGAAAGTTCTTATTCCTGTAGGTGTAAAGTTATCTACTGAAGAGTGTCCCAAGACACAAGAAGAGTGTTGGCTTAGGGGGTCCTAACTCGAGTTCAGAGTTAGTTGCCCTAAACAAATCCCTACACTACTGGCCCTTTCAGCATCAATCCATGGTGCGTGGACTAAAGTCTCACATGAAGTAGTATGGGGGGATGTTGGAACCAAGTTTCTGCACCCAGAGATCAGTGTGATGTCCTTCTGTGACCTATATATTCCTTCACATAGATCTCTAAGACCTTATGTCTTATTGCTATAACTTCATTTAATCGGTCTCTAGATGATCCAGATTTAAGCAGGAACGCAATAGATTACAGAGATAACCATAAATACAGAGATGCGATAACCATAAAAACAGAGATGCAGCGGAAATAATACTTCATTTCATTAATGGAGAATACTGAAATATGCTTACAAATAGAAATAACCCAGCTAGGGCGATGGTAGCTTATCTCTGAGAAGAGATGTGTCGGCTACATGCCTCTGAACTGTTTCGAAGTGTCTTTTCAATGAGGCTCGAAGGCCTATTTATTATTGAGAAACAATGGAAAACCCTTAACATTCCAAAACCTAACCCTAGAAGATGAAAACGCCAAACTATGGGCCCCGTTTGGGTAAATTGGTACATCAACTTCCCGGGGTCGTAACTTTCGCATACGATCTCCGTTTTACGCGCATGATAGCCCGTTGAAAAGATCTTTCTGAGGACTATAACGCAAACAACGATTTTTTATCTAAAAAATCGCAAGCGGGATTTCCCAAAAAACGTCGTTTAGGGCCTCAAAACGGCTCCGGAAGTTTAGGACCCGAAAACTGCTAAAAATAGTAAATTGTGCTATAATTAAGGAAACTGAAAAACTGAAAGAGACAGTTGTGGGGGTCCAAATGGGATAGGTGGGTGGCCACCAACATCCACCTGGATCATTCCTCCGCCCTTAGGAAGCAATGGTCCCCATTGCGTTGAGTTTCTCCCTGAGATAAGGAAGCTTCTGCTGATCTGGGTCTCTGGTGAGCTGTTCTGCAATCTCTGATGTGTCCAGAAATGGTGGGGAGCATAGTCGGCGACGGTCCACATTGAACACTCGGTGCAAGCGAAGGAATGGAGGAATGTTGTGCTTCAAAGCATTGTTTCCCGTAGCCTTGTTACTGGTATAAGGACCATGTCGAAGTGGTCTGAGTTTCTGATGGGTTCTGGTAAGGCACTCCCTCTGCAAATGTAACCAAACTTTGTTGTCCACCTGAAACTTGTGTGGTACAACTCCGGGTAAGGAGAAGTTGTTCCTGTGTTCTGTCACCACTGTATCCCTTTGTTGCTGCTGCTGTGTGGAGAAACCCTTCGCTGGGGTCATGGATGTAGCAGTGATCTTCCCCTTACTTTGGGAGTGAACCAGACAGAAAATAAATTTCTTAGTCTGTGAGATGAGCTTGCTGCCTTTTTTAGCAGTAATCAAAGAGGTGGCGGTAGGTGGGGCTACCTCCGGTATCCTGTATAATGAATTATCCAAAGAAATGATGACAGCATGAGGCCTTGACTCATACACAGCATGTCGCCTCCACAAGTATGGCTGGCCTAATAGTACATCACAAACATCCAGAGGTGTAACATCACACAATACCTCGTCTATGAAGGGCTTGATGCTATAGGGAAGGTGGCATTGCTGGCGAATTTTGAGATCTCGTCCTTCGTGAAGCCAACCGATACTGTACGGCTGTGGGTGTGGTGTAGTTGGTAGGCCCAACCGCTTCACGACCTCTGCTGAAATGAGGTTCTTTTGGCTGCCACTGTCGACAATGAATTGTAGCGGCGAACCCTTCACCCACATCTGTGAGTGGAAAAGACGTTCCCCCTCCTTTGGATCTTCGGGCTCATTTTTCTGGATCTTGGCAGTAGCAATAGTGGCGCTGGGATCTGCATCAATGATCTTCTTCCCTTTGTCATTCCCCTTGTTGGGTTCTGACTCAGAGTCGGAACATGCATCTGATTCGGAAGCCTTCAACTCGGCCACCAGCGACTGCTTGGTCCGACACTCACTTGTGTTATGAGTGGGACTCTTGTGGAACTCACACCACTTTCCTGTGTCCTTCTTTGGCTTCGTGGTGTTGTTCTTTTCTGACGGGTTGTCTTGGGTCACCCCGCCTTGGCTTTGTCCTTTGGGCTTTAGATTTGCAGATCCAAAGTCTCGCTTCTTCTGTTTGAGCTTTTGCTCGATTTTGACAGCGTATCGGTATGCAGTGCCGAGTGAGGAGATGTTCAAGAACTCCATCTCTTCTTGGATGTATCTATGTAGGCAGCCGCGGTATTTGAGTACCAGATGCAGCTCAGAATCTTTGATACCCAATTGTGTGCGAAGGGTATGAAAAATGTTTGTGAACTCCGGCACATCTTGGTCTCGTCCCTGCCGCAGTGTGGTCCATTTGATGTATTTGTCCTCATAGCTTTTGACAGGGTAGTACTGCTCCTTGATTGCATCCCGGAAGTCATTCCAAGTGGGTGCGGCTGAAAACAGTGAGCCTGTACTTTCATCCTTCTGTTCGCAGTAGGTTTCCCACCAGTCCTTGACGTGGGGGGCTTCTTTGAGATGAGCGAAAACGATCTTTTCCCGACTTGAAAATTCATGAACAGAAAAATACCCATCGAGCAGATTTAACCATTTATCTACGGCATCTGCGTCTATTTGACCCTCGAAGATGGGGATTTCAAAATTTACTTGTACCTTAAACGGTGTGGCATTTCCAGAGTAACTGTTGGAAGTCGATGCGTCGCCTCTAGGTAGCCGCTGAAGGATTTGGGCAAAGCTGTCCATCATCGCGTTCCTTTGTCGTTCGAGGGCTTCTTCGAGCAATATTCTGATAGGATCCCCTGCCCCCTCGTCTTTCTTCTCATCCGCCATGGGAGGTCGTCGAGATTTGCGAGGCTGGTCTTGCAAAGGTTCGACCAATTCAAGCCCTAACTCCTTATATCCCGACCTCGTTGGGGACATGCAAAGAAAAACAGAGAAAAAGCAGACCGCTCTGATACCACTGATCCGGATTTAAGCAGGAACGCAATAGATTACAGAGATAACCATAAATACAGAGATGCGATAACCATAAAAACAGAGATGCAGCGGAAATAATACTTCATTTCATTAATGGAGAATACTGAAATATGCTTACAAATAGAAATAACCCAGCTAGGGCGATGGTAGCTTATCTCTGAGAAGAGATGTGTCGGCTACATGCCTCTGAACTGTTTCGAAGTGTCTTTTCAATGAGGCTCGAAGGCCTATTTATTATTGAGAAACAATGGAAAACCCTTAACATTCCAAAACCTAACCCTAGAAGATGAAAACGCCAAACTATGGGCCCCGTTTGGGTAAATTGGTACATCAACTTCCCGGGGTCGTAACTTTCGCATACGATCTCCGTTTTACGCGCATGATAGCCCGTTGAAAAGATCTTTCTGAGGACTATAATGCAAACAACGATTTTTTATCTAAAAAATCGCAAAGAGCGGGATTTCCCAAAAAACGTCGTTTAGGGCCTCAAAACGGCTCCGGAAGTTTAGGACCCGAAAACTGCTAAAAATAGTAAATTGTGCTATAATTAAGGAAACTGAAAAACTGAAAGAGACAGTTGTGGGGGTCCAAATGGGATAGGTGGGTGGCCACCAACATCCACCTGGATCATTCCTCCGCCCTTAGGAAGCAATGGTCCCCATTGCGTTGAGTTTCTCCCTGAGATAAGGAAGCTTCTGCTGATCTGGGTCTCTGGTGAGCTGTTCTGCAATCTCTGATGTGTCCAGAAATGGTGGGGAGCATGGTCGGCGACGGTCCACATTGAACACTCGGTGCAAGCGAAGGAATGGAGGAATGTTGTGCTTCAAAGCATTGTTTCCCGTAGCCTTGTTACTGGTATAAGGACCATGTCGAAGTGGTCTGAGTTTCTGATGGGTTCTGGTAAGGCGCTCCCTCTGCAAATGTAACCAAACTTTGTTGTCCACCTGAAACTTGTGTGGTACCCCTCCGGGTAAGGAGAAGTTGTTCCTGTGTTCTGTCACCACTGTATCCCTTTGTTGCTGCTGCTGTGTGGAGAAACCCTTCGCTGGGGTCATGGATGTAGCAGTGATCTTCCCCTTACTTTGGGAGTGAACCAGACAGAAAATAAATTTCTTAGTCTGTGAGATGAGCTTGCTGCCTTTTTTAGCAGTAATCAAAGAGGTGGCGGTAGGTGGGGCTACCTCCGGTATCCTGTATAATGAATTATCCAAAGAAATGATGACAGCACGAGGCCTTGACTCATACACAGCATGTCGCCTCCACAAGTATGGCTGGCCTAATAGTACATCACAAACATCCAGAGGTGTAACATCACACAATACCTCGTCTGTGAAGGGCTTGATGCTATAGGGAAGGTGGCACTGCTGGCGAATTTTGAGATCTCGTCCTTCGTGAAGCCAACCGATACTGTACGGCTGTGGGTGTGGTGTAGTTGGTAGGCCCAACCGCTTCACGACCTCTGCTGAAATGAGGTTCTTTTGGCTGCCACTGTCGACAATGAATTGTAGCGGCGAACCCTTCACCCACATCTGTGAGTGGAAAAGACGTTCCCCCTCCTTTGGATCTTCGGGCTCATTTTTCTGGATCTTGGCAGTAGCAATAGTGGCGCTGGGATCTGCATCAATGATCTTCTTCCCTTTGTCATTCCCCTTGTTGGGTTCTGACTCAGAGTCGGAACATGCATCTGATTCGGAAGCCTTCAACTCGGCCACCAGCGACTGCTTGGTCCGACACTCACTTGTGTTATGAGTGGGACTCTTGTGGAACTCACACCACTTTCCTGTGTCCTTCTTTGGCTTCGTGGTGTTGTTCTTTTCTGACGGGTTGTCTTGGGTCACCCCGCCTTGGCTTTGTCCTTTGGGCTTTAGATTTGCAGATCCAAAGTCTCGCTTCTTCTGTTTGAACTTTTGCTCGATTTTGACAGCGTATCGGTATGCAGTGCCGAGTGAGGAGATGTTCAAGAACTCCATCTCTTCTTGGATGTATCTATGTAGGCAGCCGCGGTATTTGAGTACCAGATGCAGCTCAGAATCTTTGATACCCAATTGTGTGTGAAGGGTATGAAAAATGTTTGTGAACTCCGGCACATCTTGGTCTCGTCCCTGCCGCAGTGTGGTCCATTTGATGTATTTGTCCTCATAGCTTTTGACAGGGTAGTACTGCTCCTTGATGGCATCCCGGAAGTCATTCCAAGTGGGTGCGGCTGAAAACAGTGAGCCTGTACTTTCATCCTTCTGTTCGCAGTAGGTTTCCCACCAGTCCTTGACGTGGGGGGCTGCTTTGAGAAGAGCGAAAACAATCTTTTCCCGACTTGAAAATTCATGAACAGAAAAATACCCATCGAGCAGATTTAACCATTTATCTACGGCATCTGCGTCTATTTGACCCTCGAAGATGGGGATTTCAAAATTTACTTGTACCTTAAACGGTGTGGCATTTCCAGAGTAACTGTTGGAAGTCGATGCGTCGCCTCTAGGTAGCCGCTGAAGGATTTGGGCAAAGCTGTCCATCATCGCGTTCCTTTGTCGCTCGAGGGCTTCTTCGAGCAATATTCTGATAGGATCTCCTGCCCCCTCGTCTTTCTTCTCATCCGCCATGGGAGGTCGTCGAGATTTGCGAGGCTGGTCTTGCAAAGGTTCGACCAATTCAAGCCCTAACTCCTTATATCCCGACCTCGTTGGGGACATGCAAAGAAAAACAGAGAAAAAGCAGACCGCTCTGATACCACTGATCCGGATTTAAGCAGGAACGCAATAGATTACAGAGATAACCATAAATACAGAGATGCGATAACCATAAAAACAGAGATGCAGCGGAAATAATACTTCATTTCATTAATGGAGAATACTGAAATATGCTTACAAATAGAAATAACCCAGCTAGGGCGATGGTAGCTTATCTCTGAGAAGAGATGTGTCGGCTACATGCCTCTGAACTGTTTCGAAGTGTCTTTTCAATGAGGCTCGAAGGCCTATTTATTATTGAGAAACAATGGAAAACCCTTAACATTCCAAAACCTAACCCTAGAAGATGAAAACGCCAAACTATGGGCCCCGTTTGGGTAAATTGGTACATCAACTTCCCGGGGTCGTAACTTTCGCATACGATCTCCGTTTTACGCGCATGATAGCCCGTTGAAAAGATCTTTCTGAGGACTATAATGCAAACAACGATTTTTTATCTAAAAAATTGCGAGCGGGATTTCCCAAAAAACGTCGTTTAGGGCCTCAAAACGGCTCCGGAAGTTTAGGACCCGAAAACTGCTAAAAATAGTAAATTGTGCTATAATTAAGGAAACTGAAAAACTGAAAGAGACAGTTGTGGGGGTGCAAATGGGATAGGTGGGTGGCCACCAACATCCACCTGGATCATTCCTCCGCCCTTAGGAAGCAATGGTCCCCATTGCGTTGAGTTTCTCCCTGAGATAAGGAAGCTTCTGCTGATCTGGGTCTCTGGTGAGCTGTTCTGCAATCTCTGATGTGTCCAGAAATGGTGGGGAGCATGGTCGGCGACGGTCCACATTGAACACTCGGTGCAAGCGAAGGAATGGAGGAATGTTGTGCTTCAAAGCATTGTTTCCCGTAGCCTTGTTACTGGTATAAGGACCATGTCGAAGTGGTCTGAGTTTCTGATGGGTTCTGGTAAGGCGCTCCCTCTGCAAATGTAACCAAACTTTGTTGTCCACCTGAAACTTGTGTGGTACCCCTCCGGGTAAGGAGAAGTTGTTCCTGTGTTCTGTCACCACTGTATCCCTTTGTTGCTGCTGCTGTGTGGAGAAACCCTTCGCTGGGGTCATGGATGTAGCAGTGATCTTCCCCTTACTTTGGGAGTGAACCAGACAGAAAATAAATTTCTTAGTCTGTGAGATGAGCTTGCTGCCTTTTTTAGCAGTAATCAAAGAGGTGGCGGTAGGTGGGGCTACCTCCGGTATCCTGTATAATGAATTATCCAAAGAAATGATGACAGCACGAGGCCTTGACTCATACACAGCATGTCGCCTCCACAAGTATGGCTGGCCTAATAGTACATCACAAACATCCAGAGGTGTAACATCACACAATACCTCGTCTGTGAAGGGCTTGATGCTATAGGGAAGGTGGCACTGCTGGCGAATTTTGAGATCTCGTCCTTCGTGAAGCCAACAGATACTGTACGGCTGTGGGTGTGGTGTAGTTGGTAGGCCCAACCGCTTCACGACCTCTGCTGAAATGAGGTTCTTTTGGCTGCCACTGTCGACAATGAATTGTAGCGGCGAACCCTTCACCCACATCTGTGAGTGGAAAAGACGTTCCCCCTCCTTTGGATCTTCGGGCTCATTTTTCTGGATCTTGGCAGTAGCAATAGTGGCGCTGGGATCTGCATCAATGATCTTCTTCCCTTTGTCATTCCCCTTGTTGGGTTCTGACTCAGAGTCGGAACATGCATCTGATTCGGAAGCCTTCAACTTGGCCACCAGCGACTGCTTGGTCCGACACTCACTTGTGTTATGAGTGGGACTCTTGTGGAACTCACACCACTTTCCTGTGTCCTTCTTTGGCTTCGTGGTGTTGTTCTTTTCTGACGGGTTGTCTTGGGTCACCCCGCCTTGGCTTTGTCCTTTGGGCTTTAGATTTGCAGATCCAAAGTCTCGCTTCTTCTGTTTGAACTTTTGCTCGATTTTGACAGCGTATCGGTATGCAGTGTCGAGTGAGGAGATGTTCAAGAACTCCATCTCTTCTTGGATGTATCTATGTAGGCAGCCGCGGTATTTGAGTACCAGATGCAGCTCAGAATCTTTGATACCCAATTGTGTGCGAAGGGTATGAAAAATGTTTGTGAACTCCGGCACATCTTGGTCTCGTCCCTGCCGCAGTGTGGTCCATTTGATGTATTTGTCCTCATAGCTTTTGACAGGGTAGTACTGCTCCTTGATTGCATCCCGGAAGTCATTCCAAGTGGGTGCGGCTGAAAACAGTGAGCCTGTACTTTCATCCTTCTGTTCGCAGTAGGTTTCCCACCAGTCCTTGACGTGGGGGGCTGCTTTGAGAAGAGCGAAAACGATCTTTTCCCGACTTGAAAATTCATGAACAGAAAAATACCCATCGAGCAGATTTAACCATTTATCTACGGCATCTGCGTCTATTTGACCCTCGAAGATGGGGATTTCAAAATTTACTTGTACCTTAAACGGTGTGGCATTTCCAGAGTAACTGTTGGAAGTCGATGCGTCGCCTCTAGGTAGCCGCTGAAGGATTTGGGCAAAGCTGTCCATCATCGCGTTCCTTTGTCGCTCGAGGGCTTCTTCGAGCAATATTCTGATAGGATCTCCTGCCCCCTCGTCTTTCTTCTCATCCGCCATGGGAGGTCGTCGAGATTTGCGAGGCTGGTCTTGCAAAGGTTCGACCAATTCAAGCCCTAACTCCTTATATCCCGACCTCGTTGGGGACATGCAAAGAAAAACAGAGAAAAAGCAGACCGCTCTGATACCACTGATCCGGATTTAAGCAGGAACGCAATAGATTACAGAGATAACCATAAATACAGAGATGCGATAACCATAAAAACAGAGATGCAGCGGAAATAATACTTCATTTCATTAATGGAGAATACTGAAATATGCTTACAAATAGAAATAACCCAGCTAGGGCGATGGTAGCTTATCTCTGAGAAGAGATGTGTCGGCTACATGCCTCTGAACTGTTTCGAAGTGTCTTTTCAATGAGGCTCGAAGGCCTATTTATTATTGAGAAACAATGGAAAACCCTTAACATTCCAAAACCTAACCCTAGAAGATGAAAACGCCAAACTATGGGCCCCGTTTGGGTAAATTGGTACATCAACTTCCCGGGGTCGTAACTTTCGCATACGATCTCCGTTTTACGCGCATGATAGCCCGTTGAAAAGATCTTTCTGAGGACTATAATGCAAACAACGATTTTTTATCTAAAATATCGCAAAGAGCGGGATTTCCCAAAAAACGTCGTTTAGGGCCTCAAAACGACTCCGGAAGTTTAGGACCCGAAAACTGCTAAAAATAGTAAATTGTGCTATAATTAAGGAAACTGAAAAACTGAAAGAGACAGTTGTGGGGGTCCAAATGGGATAGGTGGGTGGCCACCAACATCCACCTGGATCATTCCTCCGCCCTTAGGAAGCAATGGTCCCCATTGCGTTGAGTTTCTCCCTGAGATAAGGAAGCTTCTGCTGATCTGGGTCTCTGGTGAGCTGTTCTGCAATCTCTGATGTGTCCAGAAATGGTGGGGAGCATGGTCGGCGACGGTCCACATTGAACACTCGGTGCAAGCGAAGGAATGGAGGAATGTTGTGCTTCAAAGCATTGTTTCCCGTAGCCTTGTTACTGGTATAAGGACCATGTCGAAGTGGTCTGAGTTTCTGATGGGTTCTGGTAAGGCGCTCCCTCTGCAAATGTAACCAAACTTTGTTGTCCACCTGAAACTTGTGTGGTACCCCTCCGGGTAAGGAGAAGTTGTTCCTGTGTTCTGTCACCACTGTATCCCTTTGTTGCTGCTGCTGTGTGGAGAACCCTTCGCTGGGGTCATGGATGTAGCAGTGATCTTCCCCTTACTTTGGGAGTGAACCAGACAGAAAATAAATTTCTTAGTCTGTGAGATGAGCTTGCTGCCTTTTTTAGCAGTAATCAAAGAGGTGGCGGTAGGTGGGGCTACCTCCGGTATCCTGTATAATGAATTATCCAAAGAAATGATGACAGCACGAGGCCTTGACTCATACACAGCATGTCGCCTCCACAAGTATGGCTGGCCTAATAGTACATCACAAACATCCAGAGGTGTAACATCACACAATACCTCGTCTGTGAAGGGCTTGATGCTATAGGGAAGGTGGCACTGCTGGCGAATTTTGAGATCTCGTCCTTCGTGAAGCCAACCGATACTGTACGGCTGTGGGTGTGGTGTAGTTGGTAGGCCCAACCGCTTCACGACCTCTGCTGAAATGAGGTTCTTTTGGCTGCCACTGTCGACAATGAATTGTAGCGGCGAACCCTTCACCCACATCTGTGAGTGGAAAAGACGTTCCCCCTCCTTTGGATCTTCGGGCTCATTTTTCTGGATCTTGGCAGTAGCAATAGTGGCGCTGGGATCTGCATCAATGATCTTCTTCCCTTTGTCATTCCCCTTGTTGGGTTCTGACTCAGAGTCGGAACATGCATCTGATTCGGAAGCCTTCAACTCGGCCACCAGCGACTGCTTGGTCCGACACTCACTTGTGTTATGAGTGGGACTCTTGTGGAACTCACACCACTTTCCTGTGTCCTTCTTTGGCTTCGTGGTGTTGTTCTTTTCTGACGGGTTGTCTTGGGTCACCCCGCCTTGGCTTTGTCCTTTGGGCTTTAGATTTGCAGATCCAAAGTCTCGCTTCTTCTGTTTGAACTTTTGCTCGATTTTGACAGCGTATCGGTATGCAGTGCCGAGTGAGGAGATGTTCAAGAACTCCATCTCTTCTTGGATGTATCTATGTAGGCAGCCGCGGTATTTGAGTACCAGATGCAGCTCAGAATCTTTGATACCCAATTGTGTGCGAAGGGTATGAAAAATGTTTGTGAACTCCGGCACATCTTGGTCTCGTCCCTGCCGCAGTGTGGTCCATTTGATGTATTTGTCCTCATAGCTTTTGACAGGGTAGTACTGCTCCTTGATTGCATCCCGGAAGTCATTCCAAGTGGGTGCGGCTGAAAACAGTGAGCCTGTACTTTCATCCTTCTGTTCGCAGTAGGTTTCCCACCAGTCCTTGACGTGGGGGGCTGCTTTGAGAAGAGCGAAAACGATCTTTTCCCGACTTGAAAATTCATGAACAGAAAAATACCCATCGAGCAGATTTAACCATTTATCTACGGCATCTGCGTCTATTTGACCCTCGAAGATGGGGATTTCAAAATTTACTTGTACCTTAAACGGTGTGGCATTTCCAGAGTAACTGTTGGAAGTCGATGCGTCGCCTCTAGGTAGCCGCTGAAGGATTTGGGCAAAGCTGTCCATCATCGCGTTCCTTTGTCGCTCGAGGGCTTCTTCGAGCAATATTCTGATAGGATCTCCTGCCCCCTCGTCTTTCTTCTCATCCGCCATGGGAGGTCGTCGAGATTTGCGAGGCTGGTCTTGCAAAGGTTCGACCAATTCAAGCCCTAACTCCTTATATCCCGACCTCGTTGGGGACATGCAAAGAAAAACAGAGAAAAAGCAGACCGCTCTGATACCACTGATCCGGATTTAAGCAGGAACGCAATAGATTACAGAGATAACCATAAATACAGAGATGCGATAACCATAAAAACAGAGATGCAGCGGAAATAATACTTCATTTCATTAATGGAGAATACTGAAATATGCTTACAAATAGAAATAACCCAGCTAGGGCGATGGTAGCTTATCTCTGAGAAGAGATGTGTCGGCTACATGCCTCTGAACTGTTTCGAAGTGTCTTTTCAATGAGGCTCGAAGGCCTATTTATTATTGAGAAACAATGGAAAACCCTTAACATTCCAAAACCTAACCCTAGAAGATGAAAACGCCAAACTATGGGCCCCGTTTGGGTAAATTGGTACATCAACTTCCCGGGGTCGTAACTTTCGCATACGATCTCCGTTTTACGCGCATGATAGCCCGTTGAAAAGATCTTTCTGAGGACTATAATGCAAACAACGATTTTTTATCTAAAAAATTGCAAGAGCGGGATTTCCCAAAAAACGTCGTTTAGGGCCTCAAAACGGCTCCGGAAGTTTAGGACCCGAAAACTGCTAAAAATAGTAAATTGTGCTATAATTAAGGAAACTGAAAAACTGAAAGAGACAGTTGTGGGGGTCCAAATGGGATAGGTGGGTGGCCACCAACATCCACCTGGATCATTCCTCCGCCCTTAGGAAGCAATGGTCCCCATTGCGTTGAGTTTCTCCCTGAGATAAGGAAGCTTCTGCTGATCTGGGTCTCTGGTGAGCTGTTCTGCAATCTCTGATGTGTCCAGAAATGGTGGGGAGCATGGTCGGCGACGGTCCACATTGAACACTCGGTGCAAGCGAAGGAATGGAGGAATGTTGTGCTTCAAAGCATTGTTTCCCGTAGCCTTGTTACTGGTATAAGGACCATGTCGAAGTGGTCTGAGTTTCTGATGGGTTCTGGTAAGGCGCTCCCTCTGCAAATGTAACCAAACTTTGTTGTCCACCTGAAACTTGTGTGGTACCCCTCCGGGTAAGGAGAAGTTGTTCCTGTGTTCTGTCACCACTGTATCCCTTTGTTGCTGCTGCTGTGTGGAGAAACCCTTCGCTGGGGTCATGGATGTAGCAGTGATCTTCCCCTTACTTTGGGAGTGAACCAGACAGAAAATAAATTTCTTAGTCTGTGAGATGAGCTTGCTGCCTTTTTTAGCAGTAATCAAAGAGGTGGCGGTAGGTGGGGCTACCTCCGGTATCCTGTATAATGAATTATCCAAAGAAATGATGACAGCACGAGGCCTTGACTCATACACAGCATGTCGCCTCCACAAGTATGGCTGGCCTAATAGTACATCACAAACATCCAGAGGTGTAACATCACACAATACCTCGTCTGTGAAGGGCTTGATGCTATAGGGAAGGTGGCACTGCTGGCGAATTTTGAGATCTCGTCCTTCGTGAAGCCAACCGATACTGTACGGCTGTGGGTGTGGTGTAGTTGGTAGGCCCAACCGCTTCACGACCTCTGCTGAAATGAGGTTCTTTTGGCTGCCACTGTCGACAATGAATTGTAGCGGCGAACCCTTCACCCACATCTGTGAGTGGAAAAGACGTTCCCCCTCCTTTGGATCTTCGGGCTCATTTTTCTGGATCTTGGCAGTAGCAATAGTGGCGCTGGGATCTGCATCAATGATCTTCTTCCCTTTGTCATTCCCCTTGTTGGGTTCTGACTCAGAGTCGGAACATGCATCTGATTCGGAAGCCTTCAACTCGGCCACCAGCGACTGCTTGGTCCGACACTCACTTGTGTTATGAGTGGGACTCTTGTGGAACTCACACCACTTTCCTGTGTCCTTCTTTGGCTTCGTGGTGTTGTTCTTTTCTGACGGGTTGTCTTGGGTCACCCCGCCTTGGCTTTGTCCTTTGGGCTTTAGATTTGCAGATCCAAAGTCTCGCTTCTTCTGTTTGAACTTTTGCTCGATTTTGACAGCGTATCGGTATGCAGTGCCGAGTGAGGAGATGTTCAAGAACTCCATCTCTTCTTGGATGTATCTATGTAGGCAGCCGCGGTATTTGAGTACCAGATGCAGCTCAGAATCTTTGATACCCAATTGTGTGCGAAGGGTATGAAAAATGTTTGTGAACTCCGGCACATCTTGGTCTCGTCCCTGCCGCAGTGTGGTCCATTTGATGTATTTGTCCTCATAGCTTTTGACAGGGTAGTACTGCTCCTTGATTGCATCCCGGAAGTCATTCCAAGTGGGTGCGGCTGAAAACAGTGAGCCTGTACTTTCATCCTTCTGTTCGCAGTAGGTTTCCCACCAGTCCTTGACGTGGGGGGCTGCTTTGAGAAGAGCGAAAACGATCTTTTCCCGACTTGAAAATTCATGAACAGAAAAATACCCATCGAGCAGATTTAACCATTTATCTACGGCATCTGCGTCTATTTGACCCTCGAAGATGGGGATTTCAAAATTTACTTGTACCTTAAACGGTGTGGCATTTCCAGAGTAACTGTTGGAAGTCGATGCGTCGCCTCTAGGTAGCCGCTGAAGGATTTGGGCAAAGCTGTCCATCATCGCGTTCCTTTGTCGCTCGAGGGCTTCTTCGAGCAATATTCTGATAGGATCTCCTGCCCCCTCGTCTTTCTTCTCATCCGCCATGGGAGGTCGTCGAGATTTGCGAGGCTGGTCTTGCAAAGGTTCGACCAATTCAAGCCCTAACTCCTTATATCCCGACCTCGTTGGGGACATGCAAAGAAAAACAGAGAAAAAGCAGACCGCTCTGATACCACTGATCCGGATTTAAGCAGGAACGCAATAGATTACAGAGATAACCATAAATACAGAGATGCGATAACCATAAAAACAGAGATGCAGCGGAAATAATACTTCATTTCATTAATGGAGAATACTGAAATATGCTTACAAATAGAAATAACCCAGCTAGGGCGATGGTAGCTTATCTCTGAGAAGAGATGTGTCGGCTACATGCCTCTGAACTGTTTCGAACTGTCTTTACAATGAGGCTCGAAGGCCTATTTATTATTGAGAAACAATGGAAAACCCTTAACATTCCAAAACCTAACCCTAGAAGATGAAACGCCAAACTATGGGCCCCGTTTGGGTAAATTGGTACATCAACTTCCCGGGGTCGTAACTTTGGCATACGATCTCCGTTTTACGCGCATGATAGCCCGTTGAAAAGATCTTCTGAGGACTATAATGCAAACAACGATTTTTTATCTAAAAAATCGCAAAGAGCGGGATTTCCCAAAAAACGTCGTTTAGGGCCTCAAAACGGCTCCGGAAGTTTAGGACCCGAAAACTGCTAAAAATAGTAAATTGTGCTATAATTAAGGAAACTGAAAAACTGAAAGAGACAGTTGTGGGGGTCCAAATGGGATAGGTGGGTGGCCACCAACATCCACCTGGATCATTCCTCCGCCCTTAGGAAGCAATGGTCCCCATTGCGTTGAGTTTCTCCCTGAGATAAGGAAGCTTCTGCTGATCTGGGTCTCTGGTGAGCTGTTCTGCAATCTCTGATGTGTCCAGAAATGGTGGGGAGCATGGTCGGCGACGGTCCACATTGAACACTCGGTGCAAGCGAAGGAATGGAGGAATGTTGTGCTTCAAAGCATTGTTTCCCGTAGCCTTGTTACTGGTATAAGGACCATGTCGAAGTGGTCTGAGTTTCTGATGGGTTCTGGTAAGGCGCTCCCTCTGCAAATGTAACCAAACTTTGTTGTCCACCTGAAACTTGTGTGGTACCCCTCCGGGTAAGGAGAAGTTTTTCCTGTGTTCTGTCACCACTGTATCCCTTTGTTGCTGCTGCTGTGTGGAGAAACCCTTCGCTGGGGTCATGGATGTAGCAGTGATCTTCCCCTTACTTTGGGAGTGAACCAGACAGAAAATAAATTTCTTAGTCTGTGAGATGAGCTTGCTGCCTTTTTTAGCAGTAATCAAAGAGGTGGCGGTAGGTGGGGCTACCTCCGGTATCCTGTATAATGAATTATCCAAAGAAATGATGACAGCACGAGGCCTTGACTCATACACAGCATGTCGCCTCCACAAGTATGGCTGGCCTAATAGTACATCACAAACATCCAGAGGTGTAACATCACACAATACCTCGTCTGTGAAGGGCTTGATGCTATAGGGAAGGTGGCACTGCTGGCGAATTTTGAGATCTCGTCCTTCGTGAAGCCAACCGATACTGTACGGCTGTGGGTGTGGTGTAGTTGGTAGGCCCAACCGCTTCACGACCTCTGCTGAAATGAGGTTCTTTTGGCTGCCACTGTCGACAATGAATTGTAGCGGCGAACCCTTCACCCACATCTGTGAGTGGAAAAGACGTTCCCCCTCCTTTGGATCTTCGGGCTCATTTTTCTGGATCTTGGCAGTAGCAATAGTGGCGCTGGGATCTGCATCAATGATCTTCTTCCCTTTGTCATTCCCCTTGTTGGGTTCTGACTCAGAGTCGGAACATGCATCTGATTCGGAAGCCTTCAACTCGGCCACCAGCGACTGCTTGGTCCGACACTCACTTGTGTTATGAGTGGGACTCTTGTGGAACTCACACCACTTTCCTGTGTCCTTCTTTGGCTTCGTGGTGTTGTTCTTTTCTGACGGGTTGTCTTGGGTCACCCCGCCTTGGCTTTGTCCTTTGGGCTTTAGATTTGCAGATCCAAAGTCTCGCTTCTTCTGTTTGAACTTTTGCTCGATTTTGACAGCGTATCGGTATGCAGTGCCGAGTGAGGAGATGTTCAAGAACTCCATCTCTTCTTGGATGTATCTATGTAGGCAGCCGCGGTATTTGAGTACCAGATGCAGCTCAGAATCTTTGATACCCAATTGTGTGCGAAGGGTATGAAAAATGTTTGTGAACTCCGGCACATCTTGGTCTCGTCCCTGCCGCAGTGTGGTCCATTTGATGTATTTGTCCTCATAGCTTTTGACAGGGTAGTACTGCTCCTTGATTGCATCCCGGAAGTCATTCCAAGTGGGTGCGGCTGAAAACAGTGAGCCTGTACTTTCATCCTTCTGTTCGCAGTAGGTTTCCCACCAGTCCTTGACGTGGGGGGCTGCTTTGAGAAGAGCGAAAACGATCTTTTCCCGACTTGAAAATTCATGAACAGAAAAATACCCATCGAGCAGATTTAACCATTTATCTACGGCATCTGCGTCTATTTGACCCTCGAAGATGGGGATTTCAAAATTTACTTGTACCTTAAACGGTGTGGCATTTCCAGAGTAACTGTTGGAAGTCGATGCGTCGCCTCTAGGTAGCCGCTGAAGGATTTGGGCAAAGCTGTCCATCATCGCGTTCCTTTGTCGCTCGAGGGCTTCTTCGAGCAATATTCTGATAGGATCTCCTGCCCCCTCGTCTTTCTTCTCATCCGCCATGGGAGGTCGTCGAGATTTGCGAGGCTGGTCTTGCAAAGGTTCGACCAATTCAAGCCCTAACTCCTTATATCCCGACCTCGTTGGGGACATGCAAAGAAAAACAGAGAAAAAGCAGACCGCTCTGATACCACTGATCCGGATTTAAGCAGGAACGCAATAGATTACAGAGATAACCATAAATACAGAGATGCGATAACCATAAAAACAGAGATGCAGCGGAAATAATACTTCATTTCATTAATGGAGAATACTGAAATATGCTTACAAATAGAAATAACCCAGCTAGGGCGATGGTAGCTTATCTCTGAGAAGAGATGTGTCGGCTACATGCCTCTGAACTGTTTCGAAGTGTCTTTACAATGAGGCTCGAAGGCCTATTTATTATTGAGAAACAATGGAAAACCCTTAACATTCCAAAACCTAACCCTAGAAGATGAAAACGCCAAACTATGGGCCCCGTTTGGGTAAATTGGTACATCAACTTCCCGGGGTCGTAACTTTGGCATACGATCTCCGTTTTACGCGCATGATAGCCCGTTGAAAAGATCTTTCTGAGGACTATAATGCAAACAACGATTTTTTATCTAAAAAATTGCAAGAGCGGGATTTCCCAAAAAACGTCGTTTAGGGCCTCAAAACGGCTCCGGAAGTTTAGGACCCGAAAAACTGCTAAAAATAGTAAATTGTGCTATAATTAAGGAAACTGAAAAACTGAAAGAGACAGTTGTGGGGGTCCAAATGGGATAGGTGGGTGGCCACCAACATCCACCTGGATCATTCCTCCCCCCTTAGGAAGCAATGGTCCCCATTGCGTTGAGTTTCTCCCTGAGATGAGGAAGCTTCTGCTGAGCTGGGTCTCTGGTGAGCTGTTCTGCAATCTCTGATGTGTCCAGAAATGGTGGGGAGCATGGTCGGCGACGGTCCACATTGAACACTCGGTGCAAGCGAAGGAATGGAGGAATGTTGTGCTTCAAAGCATTGTTTCCCGTAGCCTTGTTACTGGTGTAAGGACCATGTCGAAGTGGTCTGAGTTTCTGATGGGTTCTGGTAAGGCGCTCCCTCTGCAAATGTAACCAAACTTTGTTGTCCACCTGAAACTTGTGTGGTACCCCTCCGGGTAAGGAGAAGTTTTTCCTGTGTTCTGTCACCACTGTATCCCTTTGTTGCTGCTGCTGTGTGGAGAAACCCTTCGCTGGGGTCATGGATGTAGCAGTGATCTTCCCCTTACTTTGGGAGTGAACCAGACAGAAAATAAATTTCTTAGTCTGTGAGATGAGCTTGCTGCCTTTTTTAGCAGTAATCAAAGAGGTGGCGGTAGGTGGGGCTACCTCCGGTATCCTGTATAATGAATTATCCAAAGAAATGATGACAGCACGAGGCCTTGACTCATACACAGCATGTCGCCTCCACAAGTATGGCTGGCCTAATAGTACATCACAAACATCCAGAGGTGTAACATCACACAATACCTCGTCTGTGAAGGGCTTGATGCTATAGGGAAGGTGGCACTGCTGGCGAATTTTGAGATCTCGTCCTTCGTGAAGCCAACCGATACTGTACGGCTGTGGGTGTGGTGTAGTTGGTAGGCCCAACCGCTTCACGACCTCTGCTGAAATGAGGTTCTTTTGGCTGCCACTGTCGACAATGAATTGTAGCGGCGAACCCTTCACCCACATCTGTGAGTGGAAAAGACGTTCCCCCTCCTTTGGATCTTCGGGCTCATTTTTCTGGATCTTGGCAGTAGCAATAGTGGCGCTGGGATCTGCATCAATGATCTTCTTCCCTTTGTCATTCCCCTTGTTGGGTTCTGACTCAGAGTCGGAACATGCATCTGATTCGGAAGCCTTCAACTCGGCCACCAGCGACTGCTTGGTCCGACACTCACTTGTGTTATGAGTGGGACTCTTGTGGAACTCACACCACTTTCCTGTGTCCTTCTTTGGCTTCGTGGTGTTGTTCTTTTCTGACGGGTTGTCTTGGGTCACCCCGCCTTGGCTTTGTCCTTTGGGCTTTAGATTTGCAGATCCAAAGTCTCGCTTCTTCTGTTTGAACTTTTGCTCGATTTTGACAGCGTATCGGTATGCAGTGCCGAGTGAGGAGATGTTCAAGAACTCCATCTCTTCTTGGATGTATCTATGTAGGCAGCCGCGGTATTTGAGTACCAGATGCAGCTCAGAATCTTTGATACCCAATTGTGTGCGAAGGGTATGAAAAATGTTTGTGAACTCCGGCACATCTTGGTCTCGTCCCTGCCGCAGTGTGGTCCATTTGATGTATTTGTCCTCATAGCTTTTGACAGGGTAGTACTGCTCCTTGATTGCATCCCGGAAGTCATTCCAAGTGGGTGCGGCTGAAAACAGTGAGCCTGTACTTTCATCCTTCTGTTCGCAGTAGGTTTCCCACCAGTCCTTGACGTGGGGGGCTGCTTTGAGAAGAGCGAAAACGATCTTTTCCCGACTTGAAAATTCATGAACAGAAAAATACCCATCGAGCAGATTTAACCATTTATCTACGGCATCTGCGTCTATTTGACCCTCGAAGATGGGGATTTCAAAATTTACTTGTACCTTAAACGGTGTGGCATTTCCAGAGTAACTGTTGGAAGTCGATGCGTCGCCTCTAGGTAGCCGCTGAAGGATTGGGCAAAGCTGTCCATCATCGCGTTCCTTTGTCGCTTGAGGGCTTCTTCGAGCAATATTCTGATAGGATCTCCTGCCCCCTCGTCTTTCTTCTCATCCGCCATGGGAGGTCGTCGAGATTTGCGAGGCTGGTCTTGCAAAGGTTCGACCAATTCAAGCCCTAACTCCTTATATCCCGACCTCGTTGGGGACATGCAAAGAAAAACAGAGAAAAAGCAGACCGCTCTGATACCACTGATCCGGATTTAAGCAGGAACGCAATAGATTACAGAGATAACCATAAATACAGAGATGCGATAACCATAAAAACAGAGATGCAGCGGAAATAATACTTCATTTCATTAATGGAGAATACTGAAATATGCTTACAAATAGAAATAACCCAGCTAGGGCGATGGTAGCTTATCTCTGAGAAGAGATGTGTCGGCTACATGCCTCTGAACTGTTTCGAAGTGTCTTTTCAATGAGGCTCGAAGGCCTATTTATTATTGAGAAACAATGGAAAACCCTTAACATTCCAAAACCTAACCCTAGAAGATGAAAACGCCAAACTATGGGCCCCGTTTGGGTAAATTGGTACATCAACTTCCCGGGGTCGTAACTTTCGCATACGATCTCCGTTTTACGCGCATGATAGCCCGTTGAAAAGATCTTTCTGAGGACTATAATGCAAACAACGATTTTTTATCTAAAAAATTGCAAGAGCGGGATTTCCCAAAAAACGTCGTTTAGGGCCTCAAAACGGCTCCGGAAGTTTAGGACCCGAAAACTGCTAAAAATAGTAAATTGTGCTATAATTAAGGAAACTGAAAAACTGAAAGAGACAGTTGTGGGGGTCCAAATGGGATAGGTGGGTGGCCACCAACATCCACCTGGATCATTCCTCCGCCCTTAGGAAGCAATGGTCCCCATTGCGTTGAGTTTCTCCCTGAGATAAGGAAGCTTCTGCTGATCTGGGTCTCTGGTGAGCTGTTCTGCAATCTCTGATGTGTCCAGAAATGGTGGGGAGCATGGTCGGCGACAGTCCACATTGAACACTCGGTGCAAGCGAAGGAATGGAGGAATGTTGTGCTTCAAAGCATTGTTTCCCGTAGCCTTGTTACTGGTATAAGGACCATGTCGAAGTGGTCTGAGTTTCTGATGGGTTCTGGTAAGGCGCTCCCTCTGCAAATGTAACCAAACTTTGTTGTCCACCTGAAACTTGTGTGGTACCCCTCCGGGTAAGGAGAAGTTTTTCCTGTGTTCTGTCACCACTGTATCCCTTTGTTGCTGCTGCTGTGTGGAGAAACCCTTCGCTGGGGTCATGGATGTAGCAGTGATCTTCCCCTTACTTTGGGAGTGAACCAGACAGAAAATAAATTTCTTAGTCTGTGAGATGAGCTTGCTGCCTTTTTTAGCAGTAATCAAAGAGGTGGCGGTAGGTGGGGCTACCTCCGGTATCCTGTATAATGAATTATCCAAAGAAATGATGACAGCACGAGGCCTTGACTCATACACAGCATGTCGCCTCCACAAGTATGGCTGGCCTAATAGTACATCACAAACATCCAGAGGTGTAACATCACACAATACCTCGTCTGTGAAGGGCTTGATGCTATAGGGAAGGTGGCACTGCTGGCGAATTTTGAGATCTCGTCCTTCGTGAAGCCAACCGATACTGTACGGCTGTGGGTGTGGTGTAGTTGGTAGGCCCAACCGCTTCACGACCTCTGCTGAAATGAGGTTCTTTTGGCTGCCACTGTCGACAATGAATTGTAGCGGCGAACCCTTCACCCACATCTGTGAGTGGAAAAGACGTTCCCCCTCCTTTGGATCTTCGGGCTCATTTTTCTGGATCTTGGCAGTAGCAATAGTGGCGCTGGGATCTGCATCAATGATCTTCTTCCCTTTGTCATTCCCCTTGTTGGGTTCTGACTCAGAGTCGGAACATGCATCTGATTCGGAAGCCTTCAACTCGGCCACCAGCGACTGCTTGGTCCGACACTCACTTGTGTTATGAGTGGGACTCTTGTGGAACTCACACCACTTTCCTGTGTCCTTCTTTGGCTTCGTGGTGTTGTTCTTTTCTGACGGGTTGTCTTGGGTCACCCCGCCTTGGCTTTGTCCTTTGGGCTTTAGATTTGCAGATCCAAAGTCTCGCTTCTTCTGTTTGAACTTTTGCTCGATTTTGACAGCGTATCGGTATGCAGTGCCGAGTGAGGAGATGTTCAAGAACTCCATCTCTTCTTGGATGTATCTATGTAGGCAGCCGCGGTATTTGAGTACCAGATGCAGCTCAGAATCTTTGATACCCAATTGTGTGCGAAGGGTATGAAAAATGTTTGTGAACTCCGGCACATCTTGGTCTCGTCCCTGCCGCAGTGTGGTCCATTTGATGTATTTGTCCTCATAGCTTTTGACAGGGTAGTACTGCTCCTTGATTGCATCCCGGAAGTCATTCCAAGTGGGTGCGGCTGAAAACAGTGAGCCTGTACTTTCATCCTTCTGTTCGCAGTAGGTTTCCCACCAGTCCTTGACGTGGGGGGCTGCTTTGAGAAGAGCGAAAACGATCTTTTCCCGACTTGAAAATTCATGAACAGAAAAATACCCATCGAGCAGATTTAACCATTTATCTACGGCATCTGTGTCTATTTGACCCTCGAAGATGGGGATTTCAAAATTTACTTGTACCTTAAACGGTGTGGCATTTCCAGAGTAACTGTTGGAAGTCGATGCGTCGCCTCTAGGTAGCCGCTGAAGGATTGGGCAAAGCTGTCCATCATCGCGTTCCTTTGTCGCTTGAGGGCTTCTTCGAGCAATATTCTGATAGGATCTCCTGCCCCCTCGTCTTTCTTCTCATCCGCCATGGGAGGTCGTCGAGATTTGCGAGGCTGGTCTTGCAAAGGTTCGACCAATTCAAGCCCTAACTCCTTATATCCCGACCTCGTTGGGGACATGCAAAGAAAAACAGAGAAAAAGCAGACCGCTCTGATACCACTGATCCGGATTTAAGCAGGAACGCAATAGATTACAGAGATAACCATAAATACAGAGATGCGATAACCATAAAAACAGAGATGCAGCGGAAATAATACTTCATTTCATTAATGGAGAATACTGAAATATGCTTACAAATAGAAATAACCCAGCTAGGGCGATGGTAGCTTATCTCTGAGAAGAGATGTGTCGGCTACATGCCTCTGAACTGTTTCGAAGTGTCTTTTCAATGAGGCTCGAAGGCCTATTTATTATTGAGAAACAATGGAAAACCCTTAACATTCCAAAACCTAACCCTAGAAGATGAAAACGCCAAACTATGGGCCCCGTTTGGGTAAATTGGTACATCAACTTCCCGGGGTCGTAACTTTCGCATACGATCTCCGTTTTACGCGCATGATAGCCCGTTGAAAAGATCTTTCTGAGGACTATAATGCAAACAACGATTTTTTATCTAAAAAATTGCAAGAGCGGGATTTCCCAAAAAACGTCGTTTAGGGCCTCAAAACGGCTCCGGAAGTTTAGGACCCGAAAACTGCTAAAAATAGTAAATTGTGCTATAATTAAGGAAACTGAAAAACTGAAAGAGACAGTTGTGGGGGTCCAAATGGGATAGGTGGGTGGCCACCAACATCCACCTGGATCATTCCTCCGCCCTTAGGAAGCAATGGTCCCCATTGCGTTGAGTTTCTCCCTGAGATAAGGAAGCTTCTGCTGATCTGGGTCTCTGGTGAGCTGTTCTGCAATCTCTGATGTGTCCAGAAATGGTGGGGAGCATGGTCGGCGACAGTCCACATTGAACACTCGGTGCAAGCGAAGGAATGGAGGAATGTTGTGCTTCAAAGCATTGTTTCCCGTAGCCTTGTTACTGGTATAAGGACCATGTCGAAGTGGTCTGAGTTTCTGATGGGTTCTGGTAAGGCGCTCCCTCTGCAAATGTAACCAAACTTTGTTGTCCACCTGAAACTTGTGTGGTACCCCTCCGGGTAAGGAGAAGTTTTTCCTGTGTTCTGTCACCACTGTGTTGCTGCTGCAGAAACCACAGTGATTCCGTCTGTCTTGCTGCCTCAGTAATTGGCGGTAGGTCGGTGTATAATGAATGTGATGTTGACTTTGTCTGATGGCTGGGTTGTGTAACATTGTCTGTGTCACACTGCCGCCTCCTGTGAAGCTACTTGTCCTTCACGACCTCTGCTGAAATGAGGTTCTTTTGGCTGCCACTGTCGACAATGAATTGTAGCAGATCCAAAGTCTCGCTTCTTCTGTTTGAACTTTTCTGCTTCAACTCGATTTGGTCCGACACTCACTTGTGTTATGAGTGGGACTCTTGTATCGGTATGCTTGGGTCAGTGCCGAGTGAGGAGATGTTCAAGAAGGAGATGTTCAAGAACTCCATCTCTTCTTGGATGTATCTATGTAGGCAGCCGCGGTATTTGAGTACCAGATGCAGCTCAGAATCTTTGATACCCAATTGTGTGCGAAGGGTATGAAAAATGTTTGTGAACTCCGGCACATCTTGGTCTCGTCCCTGCCGCAGTGTGGTCCATTTGATGTATTTGTCCTCATAGCTTTTGACAGGGTAGTACTGCTCCTTGATTGCATCCCGGAAGTCATTCCAAGTGGGTGCGGCTGAAAACAGTGAGCCTGTACTTTCATCCTTCTGTTCGCAGTAGGTTTCCCACCAGTCCTTGACGTGGGGGGCTGCTTTGAGAAGAGCGAAAACGATCTTTTCCCGACTTGAAAATTCATGAACAGAAAAATACCCATCGAGCAGATTTAACCATTTATCTACGGCATCTGTGTCTATTTGACCCTCGAAGATGGGGATTTCAAAATTTACTTGTACCTTAAACGGTGTGGCATTTCCAGAGTAACTGTTGGAAGTCGATGCGTCGCCTCTAGGTAGCCGCTGAAGGATTGGGCAAAGCTGTCCATCATCGCGTTCCTTTGTCGCTTGAGGGCTTCTTCGAGCAATATTCTGATAGGATCTCCTGCCCCCTCGTCTTTCTTCTCATCCGCCATGGGAGGTCGTCGAGATTTGCGAGGCTGGTCTTGCAAAGGTTCGACCAATTCAAGCCCTAACTCCTTATATCCCGACCTCGTTGGGGACATGCAAAGAAAAACAGAGAAAAAGCAGACCGCTCTGATACCACTGATCCGGATTTAAGCAGGAACGCAATAGATTACAGAGATAACCATAAATACAGAGATGCGATAACCATAAAAACAGAGATGCAGCGGAAATAATACTTCATTTCATTAATGGAGAATACTGAAATATGCTTACAAATAGAAATAACCCAGCTAGGGCGATGGTAGCTTATCTCTGAGAAGAGATGTGTCGGCTACATGCCTCTGAACTGTTTCGAAGTGTCTTTTCAATGAGGCTCGAAGGCCTATTTATTATTGAGAAACAATGGAAAACCCTTAACATTCCAAAACCTAACCCTAGAAGATGAAAACGCCAAACTATGGGCCCCGTTTGGGTAAATTGGTACATCAACTTCCCGGGGTCGTAACTTTCGCATACGATCTCCGTTTTACGCGCATGATAGCCCGTTGAAAAGATCTTTCTGAGGACTATAACGCAAACAACGATTTTTTATCTAAAAAATCGCAACAGCGGGATTTCCCAAAAAACGTCGTTTAGGGCCTCAAAACGGCTCCGGAAGTTTAGGACCCGAAAACTGCTAAAAATAGTAAATTGTGCTATAATTAAGGAAACTGAAAAACTGAAAGAGACAGTTGTGGGGGTCCAAATTGGATAGGTGGGTGGCCACCAACATCCACCTGGATCACTAGACCTCCACGAAGGTCTGCGATTGGCTTTTGCAGAACCTGAACAGACCAATTAGTTGTTTACTCGCACCCTAGATTACCCTTGAATCGTTATTTACTCAGATCTACCTAAGTGTTTAATAACTTTAACATAAAGTGTTAGGATCTTCACATAATCACTTAATATTAATTGTGTTCAGATAGTAATACAAATCAAGTAAAGTCGTGCATCAATGCATCATTATTTCATAAAGACATCATTCATCACAACATATATCGCAATCATACATAACAGAAGTAAAGAGATAAAACATAGGAATTTCTGTAACAATCTTCTTTATTGATCTTCAATATAAGTTTACAGACTTAATACTTCCTGTGCATTTAACTGCAGGGGTCCGTGCACTCAACCGTGGACACTACTCTAGGCCTATGTGCACTCAGTCGTAGAGCCTTTTCCTCCTCTAAGACTTCTCTCTGTGCTAGACTTCTTCGCTTGTACCCATAGACAAACTTAGATCACTGTTGTAGACTCTCTAAGACACACCTATTTATAAAATTCCATGGTCCGCAAACCATGGGTAGATCTTCAAAAACTAACTCAAGCTTACATAAAGGAGGGTAAAACCCTTTTTTACTCCTAACTAGCTACACGCTCCGCGACCATAATTTGCGGAGACTTTTCATCTTTTTACATCTGAACTTGTGCGTTTGCCCCAAAATTGACCCCATGGACCCCATCCCAACAAAGAGGAAGAGGAATTTATCGTGTTCCATATGCGAGTGTAGTTGGTAGCCTAATGTATGCAATGGTCTATACTAGACTAGACATTTCACATGTAGTGGGAGTATTGAGCAGGTTTATGTTGAAACCAGGGAAGGAGCATTGGGTAACGGTGAAGCGGGTTTTCATGTATTTATGTGGCCCTAGTGATTATGGTTTATGCTACCAAGGAAGACCAGGATTGGACAAAGTTTTGGACATTCATTTCTTTGTTGATATAGACTGGGCTAGAGATCTGGGTCAAAGAAGATCTACAAGTGGGTATGTGTTTCACCTATTTGGAGGAGTAGTTAATTGGATGACTAAGAGACAGTCTATAGTGGCTCTTTCAAATACAGAGACATAATACATGGCATCCACTCATGCAAGAAAGGAAGTAGTTTGTTTGCAGAAATTGTGTTCAAGTATGGGGTTGGTACAACGAGCTATAAGGATAGACTGTGACAGCCAAAGTGCAATTTTCTTGGAAAATAACCTTGCTTATCATTCAAACACAAAGTGCATTGATGTTCAATATCACTTTGTAAGGGATATGGTTGAGGACAAAAAGATGTTGCTAGTAAAGGTGGACACTTTGAAGAATGTTGTAGATGCATTGACAAAGTCTATGAGCACTGAGAAGTTTTCTTGGTGTAGAGAAACAATGGGCGTTGTAGGCCTATAACAATGACTAAACTCTCCTATGACCCTTTGTGTGGAAATAAAACAACAAGTGGGATAATGTTGGGTGTGTGTTATATTATTTCCATGAGTAGTGCCACATGTTGGATGTTGCACTGGGCGCAACTGGGGGATCTCAAAGGGGACGGTAGTCCCCCCTATCGGGGGGTTTGCAAGGGGGTGATAGCCCCCCTACACGCGTCCGGGGTAGTGCCCAAGGAATTTTATTTTTTTATGTGGACCCAATAATAGTTGGGTGGATGAAAGGATGGGGGGTGGACCCAAAGATGGTGGGTGCACCTACCCATGCTTTTGTGCATGGGTTTTGCACATGGTTTTGGGCATGATAGTTTTCTGCCTAGGGTATTTTATAGGTTTAGTCAAGGGGAGTATGGTTATATTCTAATCCAAGGTTAATGGATTGGGGTTTATAAATGTTTCGACATGTATATATATGTATTGTAACAATGAAAGGGATATAATGAATAATCAATCTGGTAGTCCCAGTTTTGGGATATAGGGGAAAATATATGTGTATATTTTTCATGTTCTTGACATTGTATATTTTCAATTTTAAGAATTTGTTTGTAGGTAATTTCTGTACAGGGTTAAACCTACATAACCATTCTTACTGATGTAGCCGTCTTCTTACCCTACAAGATTCTTTGTTCACCATTATCATCCAAGCACTCAATAGCCTTGTCATAACAATCTACTTTGGTCCTACGAAGGTATAGCCAATCCATACCCATAAGCATATTGTATGATCCCAATGGAAGTACATTCAAATGTGTTGATGTAGGCATACAATTCAACTCAAATTTACAAGCTCTTACCCAATTATCAACTCTCTTCTTAATACCTGTAGCCAACTGCACTAACCAAGACTCTGCATGCACTTCTTTTCTCAAACCACACTTATCCACTAGGTTAGGGTTAAAATAACTATAATTAGATCTAAGGTCAATCAAAATAGAAATGACTTGATCACAAATCTTACCATCCATCTCAATAATAGATACCTGGTGATCATCCCACCTTTTATCCAATGCTTCATAGATCTAAGGAATACTCTGTCCAACATCTCCAACTGTTGACGCTTCCTGTGCACTATAGATCTAAGGCCTACCACCCTAATATAATGAGAAATCCTTCTTGAGAGTCTCCTTTCCACATATCCAACACTGAAACTATCCCTTACCCTCACCCTTATTATGATTACCTCTAGTTTGTGACCCATGTCCCTTTCCAACTACATTAAACTTCTTGTAAGGAACAACATTCTCTTTCTCACCTGCATCTTGAGGTATTGTTCGCTTTGGTGGCCATTCTCCATTAGTCTTGTCTTTCCCTTTCCAAAATTGCTGAGACTCTATCTTATGCTTTGATTTCTCATAAAAGTGTTTCAACTTCCCAATGACTTCTTCCAATGATTGAGGCTCATCATACTCAATTCGATCTTTAAATTCTAATGGTAATCCAATAACAAATCTATGAAATTTTTCCTTCTCATCCTTAAGATACGAAACATACGTCAATAACTCTAGGAACTTAGTTGTGTACTCCTCAACTGTCATCAATCCCAACTTCAGTTCACAAAACACATCTTTACTGTCATAGTAACTCTCTGATAAGTCATTCTTCTTGAAAAGTCTCTTGAATTCATGCCAACTCAACTCCTCCACCTAGATGTCTCTGACTCACTTCATATCTTCCCACTAGATGTTCGCTTTCCCTTTGAGACTGAAAATAGCTATCCTGGCCTTCATGTTCTCAATGCAATCATGCATGTCAAAAAATATCTTCATCCCAAGAAACCATGCCTCTGCATCCTCTAGCTTCTTTAGCTTTCCATAAAATGTAAGTGGCTTTGCTTTCTTCAACTCATCTGACAAATATCCCCTCTCATTCATCTTGTAAGGATGATATTGATGATGACCATTATTCTTTTCTAAACTAGAACTAGAATAGAACCCATGTCCACCACCTCTCCTATCAGGTGTGTCCAAGATCCTCCATCTCTAATGATATCATATGTATTTGACCTATTCCCATCATGAGATCTTCTACCATAGGATCCATTAGTCCTGTCCTCTTGTCCATGACTGCTCCTAAGTAGTCCTTGCCTCTACAAGTCTAAAAAACTTTGTAGGATAATTGCATTAACCTCTGATTGTTTGTCATGTGCCCTAGAAAATCTCTCTTGCGACTAAATGATTTTGTCATTATCTGGTTTACAACTTATTATTTTTTCCTTCAAACTTCTCAAAGTGTCTTCTATGTGAGGGGAGTACTCATCATCATGTTGATCGTCTAATCTATAGGGAGAGTCTCATGAATTATAATCCACCATTTTTCTAGTCATTTTGATCTTCTCCTGTAAGTATATCACTTCAAATAAACCTAACATAAACATAACCAACATACCTTTGTATAATTCAGGGGAGGATATTTAATTTGAAAGATCAACTAGATTAGCATGACACATCTATAATCATAATCATAACAGTATATTGACATCATGTTTGACAATACCAACTGCATACCATGAACTCATGCATGAAAATAATGGCCATAACAATGCATGCATAACAACATATAGACACTTACATGCATAAAAAATGCATATAAAACCAACATGCATTCATGACAAACACATCCCAACACAACTATAACAATGACCACCACCATGCATACATAAAAATCACCTATACAACCTTCATGCATGCTTGACAAACACATTCTGCCCATCCAATCCAAGTGTTGAACCATGCTCTAATATCAATCTATGGTATCAAATTTTACCTAAAGAGAGTGCAACCTTCTCTGATACCACATTGTAACACTCTTCTCCCACAATTACCCAAGTTCACTGGTCCACAGGGGTAAATATGTGATGAAGAGTTACTATTATATGACTTAAACTCCTAGGTACAATAATGGAAGTGGAATCGTCCAACCAAAACTTTACTGACCTTCCTCAAGAACTACAGGACCCCCAGAGGCTAAACAATCACTCCAGGTGCCCATATCCTAAGCTAGAATATTTTTTCACTAACCCAGAATCCCAGATATAGGAATAACACTGCCTAAATTCAACTGTAACCCTCTAGTCACATGGATGAGCCTTCCTCCCAGTGACTGCAATCTAATTTACTTAGTTCTGTGCATGCAACCCTGATAACTAAGCCACTTTTTCAGGGCTAGGATCCATACCTCTTCCAAAAACTTGATAGAACTTTTTCAAAATTATAAAATGCATCAAGACAAATATAGATATACAAAAATTATTCAAGAAATTGGCCTAACTAGGCCAAATGATAATAGTTATTTTGTCAAACATTTGGAGAACATGTAATATACAGGTTATAGCTGCAAATATGAACATAGGGGTGTCATACTTATCTGAGAATCGACAGGATGGCCTGATTCCTTCTCTCAATAGCTACAATATCATCTATTAGCTCATACATTCATTAACCATTCATTTACTAATCAAAACATGATGAGAGCCATAACTAAAGTTTGTCATAACACCATGCTTATAACCAACATATAACCATAATAATAACAATGATATAATAGCCATTAAAGCCACATAAGTAAAAGTATAAATAATCATGAAACACAAGGGAGGAAAAGCTCTTATTAACATATGCAAAAAGCCAACCAAGTGAGGGAATTCCACATACCATGCGACCATAGATTACATGAAATTTAAATCTTTGGTGTTGTGACTAGGTTTATTACACTTGTTTGCACATGCTCAAACCCTGAAAGAACTCCTTTAGCCTCTTTGCACATGATGAAACCATAGAATATTTTCTTAGTCACTTTTCCTTAATACTAAAACCATAACCCTGATGATTTCTATTGTTGTGGCGCCTAACCCAAGAGGCTTCCTCTCACAGAACCAATAGTTAAAACTATGTCCAAAACATCTCTCCTATTAGTATATCTCATTAACAAGGAAAATACGAGTAGGTACTTGTGGGGAACTCTAATTAGTTCAAATGACCTATATCTGTAGTCTAAACTTTATATCCACTTTAGTTTTAGATATTTCCTCATATGTGTCAATGCTCACTGGTCAATTGAAGATATGATGTGTAAGCGAGGCCTGAGAGAAAACATAAATAAGAATATCTTTGATTTTCTACCAAACAAGAAACAAACTCTCTTTCCTGTAAAATAAGTCGAGATCCCTAATCTTCCTTGGCATAATAAACAACCAATAAATAATGTCAATGTTCATATGAAAGAAAATAAAATTAAATAAAGGGTAAAGGATTTAGAAAGGCTTCCTGCATAAAGAGGTGATGCAATGACTCTGTCGAGATACCGTCCATGCCTTCTGGCAACAGAGTAATGTTTGTGATTTCTTGAAGTGACTCCGTCGGGTTACTGTCCAAACATGCTAGCAGTGGAGCAACACTAGAAACATATTTTAAAATTTTGAATACAATAAGCCCTCTACCTTTTTCTATGCATCATCATTAAATACTAACATGCATGAAATCATGATGTGGTGTTTAATCAGGCCTAGCTGAGACTCAGGGGAAGGGCATATCTATTAAAGGTCAAGAAACCCTAGGAGTACCCATAGTACCTAGTTCAATACTTCCTTGCACCATTCAATATACTTGATATGTTGTAAGGATGTAACCAGAGATGCTGGATTCTACCAGTGGTTTTCCAATTGATGTATCTGCTACAAAAACACCCAAAATTTTTAGCCTGTATATCCAAATTTTGGGTCCCCCATTCTTTTGAAGGTCTTAACAAGTATCTTCGTGGGTTGAACTAGTCAGAACCATTTAATAACTCAATTATCATTTAGGCTACAATTTTTGTATGTTCATGAGCACATTATTTAATCTTTCCTATCCTGCTTCACCCTTGACTCTAAGGTTTAGGGCATTTACATTCATTCATTCTGCCATGGATCCTGTAAGGATTGTTACTTCATGCCTATTTATTTATGTAGAGAGTATATTGTTTTGGTATTTATGCATGTTTTTGTATGTCTCGGGTTTTGGATAAGGCTGAAACTAGATTAGAAGATTCATCACCATTAAGATGCAACTCATAGCAAGAATCATATATCATTATGTCAAGGTTTATATGATGCAACACAAGCCATCCGTAGTTCAATGTTGGCATACTGTCGTAGGGGTCCACCATGCTTCACCCACTCCTAGTTCTACATGCAATAATTAATTTGAACCCCACTATATTGGACTCTCTCTACCATCCTTTACCAACAGTCTCTTAGAGTTTCACTCCCTGTTTACTTTTTTAGGGTTTCTTTAGAACTTAGAAAATTCTACCCTAAAATATGAAAGATATAAGTTCTCCTAGTCACTGATCTCAGTATCTATCAAGTTGCAGACCCACCAATAGTAACATTAAACCATTGTATGACTTTCAATTTGCTTATACGCCTTAGTCGCATAGCTGTAAAATAGCGACTAGAAAATTCAATAACCTTTGTGACTTAGTCTCTTATGCGACCTTGTGACCTATCTGTTTATGTGACCTGTGATTTACCTTCTTTTGAAATTTGCAACTGACCATTCCTTAGCCGCATAGTCACATAATCACATCCTAGAAGGTTAGTGATCTATGAAACCTAGTCTATTCTATGACCTTGTGACCTATCCTTTCTTGCAACCTCTCCATTTGCAACCACTCCCCATTTGCGACTTGCAACCTTGTCTCCCCCTGCCACCTAACTATTAGGCCCCTAGTCACTAAGTCGAAAAATCATAGTTACTAAAACAAAAAGATCCTGGACGTGACCTCTTGTGTGACCTTGCGACCTATCTATTTATGAAACCATGTGACCTACTATCCCCTCAAACCATGCAACCATGCGACCCCTGACTAGGTTTTAAATCGTGACCAATGAATTTTCTTAGCCTTAATGCCCCGATCTAGCTATCCTTAATGATCCGTATTTAAATAGGAAAGTAAGAAATTATAGAGATAACCATAAATACAGAGATGCAACAGAAATAATACTTCATTTCATTAATGTAAAATACTTAAATATGCCTACAAACGGAAATGGAAATAAACCAGCTAGGGCAATGGTAGCTTATCTCTGAGAAGAGATGTGGCATCTACATGCCTCTGAAATGTCTTCCAATGAGGCTCAAAGGCCTATTTATTGTTGAGAAACAATGGAAAACCCTAAACATCCAAAAACCTAACCTTAGGAGATGAAGTGCAAAAGTATGGGCCCCATTTTGGGTACATTGGTACATCAACTTCCCAAGGTTGTAACTTTGGCATACGATCTCCGTTTGACGCGCACAATACTTTGTTAGAAAGATCTATCCGAGGAATACAACTTTGGGATGAGAAACATTAGTCCATGGACCCATGCTGCTTCCAGGCTTCCCAAAAAATTTCCTTTAGGGCCTCAAAACGGCTCCAGAAGTTCAGGACCCAAAAGGCTGCTAAAAATAGTAAACTATGCTACAATTAAAGAAACTGAAAAACTAAAAGAGATAGTTGTGGGGGTCCAAATGGGATAGGTGGGTGGCCACCAACATCCACCTGGATCATTCCTCCCCCCTAAGGAAGCAATGGTCCCCATTGTGTTGAGTTCCTCCATGAGATGAGGAAACTTCTGCTGAACTTGGTCCCTGGTGAGTTGTTTTGCAACCTTTGATGTGTCCAGTAATGGTGGGAAGCATGGTCTAGGGAAGTCCACATTGAACACTCGGTGCAAGCGAAGGAATGGGGGAAGGTTGTGCTCCAAATAATTGTTTCCCATAGCCTTGGTAATGGTGTAAGGACCATATCAGAGCGGTCTAAGCTTCTGCTGGGCTCTTGTAAGGCATTCTTTTTGCAAATGAAACTAGACTTTGTCGCCCACTTGAAACTTGTGTGGCACCTGATGTTGGTCATGTCGCTACTTGCACTTGGGATTTTTTGGAACGAAGTGGAGATAGATCGGCTCATTGGGTAGAGGTGCTCCGGAAGTCAGATTAGATGAATGCTTGACCTGATAATGTAATGGTACCCCTTTGGGTGAGGAGAAGATGTCCCTGTCTTCTTTCATGACCGTATCCACCTGCTTCTACTGTGTGGAGTAACCCTTCCCGGGGGCCATGGATGTGGCTATGTTCTTCCCCTTATTTTGAGAGCGAACCAGACAGAAAATAAATTTTGTAGTTTGGGAGATGATCTTACTGCCTTTCTTAGAAGAGATCAAAGAAGTGGCGGTAGGTAGGGCTACCTCCGGTATCCTATATAATGTATTACACAAAGAAATAATAATAGCATGAGGCCTTGACTCATACACAACATGTTGCTTCCACAAGTATGGTTGGCCTCATAATACATCACAAACATCAAACGGTGAAACATCATACAATACCTCATCTGTGAAGGGCTTGATGTTGTAAGGAAGGTGACATTGCTGGCAGAATCGGAGATCTTGTCCTTGGTGAAGCCACCCGATGCTGTATAGTTGTAGGTGTAGTATGGTTGGTAATCCCAGTCACTTCATGACCTTTCTTGAAATGAGGTTCTTTTGGCTCCCACTGTCAATAATGAATTATAGCGGCAAACCCTTCACCCACATTTGTGAGTGGAAAAGACGCTCCCCCTCCTTTGGATCTTTAGGCTCATTCTTCTGGACCTTGGTGGTGGCAACAGTGGTGTTGGGCTCCACATCAATGATTTTCTTCCCTTTTTCATTCCCCTTGTTGGGTTCTGACTCAGGGTCAAAACATGCATCTGATTCTGAATCCTTCAACTCAGCCACCAACGACTACTTGGTTTGACACTCGTGTTATGAGTGGGGCTCCTATGGAACTCACACCACTTTCCTGTGTCCTTCTTTGACTTCGTGGTGTTGTTATTTTCTTGTGATTTCAATGGGTTGTCCTGGATCACCCCGCCTTGGCTTTGTCCTTTGTCCTTCAGATTCGCTTTGTCCTTTGTCTTGCTTATTTTGTTTAAACAATTTCTCGATCTTGAAAGCATATCGGTATGTCGTGCTGAGCGAGGGGATGTTCAAGAACTCCATCTCATCCTGGATGTACCTGTGTAGGTAGTCGTGGTATTTGAGTAACAAATGCAGCTCATAATCCTTGATACCCAACTTTGTGTGAAGGGTATGAAAAATATTTTTGAACTCTGGCACATCTTGGTTCGTTCCCTGCCGTAGCGTGGTCCACTTTATGTATTTGTCCTCATAGCTCTTGACAGGGTAGTACTACTCCTTGATGGCATCCCAGAATGAATTCCATGTGGGTGTTGCTAAAAATAGTGAGCCGTAATTTCATCCTTCTACTCGCAGTAGGTTTCCCACTAATCATTGACATGGGGGGTTGCTTTGAGAAGTGCAAAAGTGATCTTTTCCTGGTTGGAAAAATCATGAACAGAAAAATAACCATCTAGCAGATTTAACCATTTATCTACGACATCTGCATCTATCTGACCCTCGAATATGGGGATTTAAAAGTTAACTTGTACTTTAAAGGTTGTGGCATTTCCAGAGTAGCTGTTGGAAGCAGATGCGTCGCCCTTGGGTAGCCGTTGAAGGATCTGGGCAAAGTTTTCCATCATCACGTTCCTTTGTCACTTGAGGGCCTCTTCAAGCAAGATTTTGATAGGATCTCCTACCCCCTCGTCTTTATTTTCATCCGCTATGGGAGGCCATTGGGATTTGTGAGGCTGGTCATGCAAAGGTTCGACCAATTCAAGCCCTAACTCATATCTCAACCTCGTTGGGGACATGCAAAGAAAAATAGAGAAAGAGTAGACCGCTCTGATACCACTGATCCGGATTTAAACAGGAACACAACAAATTACAAAGATAACCATAAATACAGAGATGCAACAGAAATAATACTTCATTTCATTAATGTAAAACACTGAAATATGTTACAAATAGAAATGGAAATAAAACAGCTAGGGCGATGGTGGCTTATCTCTGAGAACAGATGTGGTGGCTACATGCCTCTGAATTGTCTTACAATGAGTCTTGAAGGCCTATTTATTGTTGAGAAACAATGGAAAACTCTAAACATCCAAAAACCTAACCGTAGGAGATGAAGTGCCAAACTATGGGCCTCGTTTTGGGTAAATTGGTACATCAACTTCTCGGGGTTGTAACTTTGGCATACGATCTCTATTTGACACACACAATACCTCGTTAGAAAGATCTATCCAAGGACTACAACTTTGGGATGAGAAACAACGGTCCATGGACCCATGTTGCTCCTAGTTTTCCCAAAAAACGTCATTTAGGGCCTCAAACTGGCTCTAGAAGTTCAAGACTCGAAAAACTGCTAAAAATAGTAAACCGTGCTACAATTAAGGAAACTAAAAAATTGAAAAAGATAGTTGTGGGGCTCCAAGTGGGATAGGTGGGTGGCCACCAACATCCATGAGGATCACTTAACCCCTTTAAATTGCAAAGTCACAACTTCAAATTTTAATTGTTTTTATGACTTGTTCCCTCCTACGAACCTACAACCTACTGTTAACCCCCAAGTTGCATAATTGCAAAATTGTGACTGGAAGATTAGTGGGCTATGTGATCTATCCTCTTTTGCGACTTAAAAACCTAGTCTACTATGCGACCTTGCGACCTGTTTTCTCCATGACTTCGAAATACATCCTCTCTTGTGACCTATTCTCTCTATGCAACCTATGACCCACTCTCACCCTACGAGTCCCCTCAAGTCACATTCCTACATGCGACTTGACCATGCAAATGAATGTGCGACTAGTTACTAGATCTGTGACTAGTTTTGTGATTTGCGACCTCCCTATCCTTGTGTTTTTCCAATATTAGAAAATGAGAAATTAGTGACTAGGTGACTAAAAAAAGTAGTCACCACAACTTTTCCAAATGAAATACTACTAAAAAAATGAGCAGTTTTAAGTGACCCAACTAAAAATGACATACATAAACAACTAATTTAGTCTTGAGTTAAAATATACAACTAGCTAATAAGTAATACAACTAAAAATGAATAATTTAATTTTGAAATAAAAATATAACTAGCCAACAAGTACTACAATAAAAATTTAGATATTATTGGCCAAAGATATTTTGTACAAACTAAGGGGTTGGGTTGAGGATTAGGATTTATGATTTATGGCAATATGAAGTGCAAGAGATTGAACCACTGGAAACATGAATCGAAGAAAGAAATCCTAACTCTAACACAAACCCTCTTGCTTCAGAGCTTCCCGCAACTGACATCAATTACGTCTTTGCTCCTTATATCTTTGTGAAACTATTTAATCAATTTCTTCTCTCACAGAATATGAATAAGGGTCTCAAAGATTCTAAATTCACTCGTATGACTTCCATATGAAGGGTTGATCTACCTCATTCCCTTTGCAGCTGAGGCGTCCTTGACACTACAAAAGCTAGCTCTAGAAAAACTATCACTTTCCTCATTTTGGTAAGGTGCCTTCTTTGGTTGCACATTTGATGTTGAAGCTACAATTTATAGTTTTTCTTTGCTTAAAAACATGAGATAATTATAGTCCATCTAGAAATATAGGCAACACAAACAAGTATGCAAGGAGCCACACGAATAGTAATGGCTACTAGTTTCAGTACCATCTTCCCTTGAACTATCTATGCTACTAACATGGATAGTGCCTCCAGTTTCATTAGGCCAAGTGTTAATACCAAATTTCCAAATTGAAGATTTACAGGCTCTGGGCTCCCAACTTGAAGAGGTCCATACATAGGATTTCCACCACCACTTTTAGTTCCATGGTGGTCATTATTATCAATTGATTGAAATGGCCAAGCCTTTGTAAAAAATCCATCCATATTGGCGAGTGCCATGAGGTCGCACTGGGAAAATTTCCTCTGAATAATTTGAAACCTCCCCTTTGAACTGAATTTGCAGCACATTGATTTCTATATTCTTATTCTACTACACTAAATTTATTTGTAATATGATCATAGAGTTGTTCACCTCCAATATGCCTACGTAAGAATATAAAACATATCACATGTATAGCATCAACACTCCTATTCACATTAGTATTGTTGGCCTTTGGAACTAAATGCTTATCCGCTCATTTTCACAAGTAATCTTGGATTGTTCGTATATTGAAAATATATTTACATATTTGTTCTTTGCAGGATATAAGGTCATATATTTTGCATGGACTGCAAAACATTCTTAGTGTTTATCTTTGGTCACTTTGGCCATTTTTTTTATTACAAAACTATATGCTCTTTAAGCACTTGTAGAGGCACTCTCATAAATGTTTGCTAGTTAATAATATTTTGATTATACCTCTTTCGTGGATATTAGTTTCAACTTTACCTATTTTATATCCTTGACTTGGAAATATGTCCCCTTAAAACTATCATGCACTTGAATTCCTAAGGTACACCCACAATATGCACGCTTTTTATCAAGTCTCTTACATAGTACTCTCATTTACTCATCATCAAATGTATGATATCCATACTTCAAATTTATACTAACTTCCTAGAACCCAAATGACTTAAAACATCATGATTAAACCTCCTGGACTATCTAATCCCTGATATTCTCCTTTGAAGCTCTCACATGTCTCTATCAAAACCAATTCTCATAATACCACTTAATTTCTTGCCAAACCCCTTGGACCAATTTTCTTTGTCTTTTTCAGAGTTATGAAAGATGACTACCTTATATAAGAAAATATATTTGAAGAAAATGACCAGTAGTTACAAGTGTCATTCATGTCACCCATTGACATATATATTGTCAATAAAAACTTGTTAAAGCATATGTAGTTCTAAATAATATGTCAAGAATAAAATGTGATAACTATCATGAATGATTAAATCAACCAATGTCCTCAACAAATACAATCCTCTAACTAGCCCCATACTCATCCCAAAAAATGAACTAAGAAAAATACAACTTCCTAAAATCCAAAATTTTAGTCAATAGGTTTTCTAACCTTGACACAAAACCAAGCCTTCCAAGCATGCAAGATGTTAAAAAAGATACACTATGTTCATACATATGGGACATTCCACCAGTGATAGAATTAGTTGACATATAAAAAAAGATACTAATAATATCATTAAAACTTCAGGTAAATACCCATTTTTTCCTTGACTCCTTGTCTGGAAAATGAGTTTTCACTAAAAAAAAGCCCATTGATATCCTACTGCATCCATCTTTGTTACAAGTCTCTCTTCCATTTAGTTAGATACAAAAGAGAGAAACTTGGCACACAAACATTCATTGCATATGCAAAAATGTAGAAGCAAATGGCATATTGTCTCTGGTATTACGTTAAAAGGAAAATAAAAGAATTTTGTACTGGTTTTCCTAGAGAAAACAAGTCTAGAAGGACATTTTTTCTAGGGAAAACAAGTTACTAGAGAAAACACGAAGTAATCGAATTCCAATATTACAATAAATGCCAATGGAATGGCTCTCAACCAATCCTTCTTTAATTAATCCCAAAGAAAAAGTCCTTAGGTTAAATTTGGATTAGAGTGATTGCTTTAGCTTTGGCTTCAAATTTTGCTTTTTATTCATTAGCTCATTGCCTTGATTCATCTTTGGCTTTATTTATGTGAGCCTCGACTTCCACTTCCAGCTGTTTGACCTATTCTTTGGCTCTTTTCTTCCTTTTCTCTTCAAATTTTGTGGCTTTATTTATTTTTTCTTTCACTTTATTTGTATGAAAGTGCTCTTATTTTCACCTCTAGGTGAATACACAAGTCCAATGGTTTAGAACCACTTTCTTGGGATAATGCATCATAAATCTATCCTCCCTAAACATGTATTTTTTTTCATTTTTCTACCTCTATTCTTAGAGAAAAAAGTTGGTTAGTATGTATAATCCTATATAGAGAGGATGGGAGGTGAATAATTTGTTTTATTGACCATACAATGGAGACTTGAAACCATGAAGGGTTCTTTGATAAGTTATTTTTCTTATCTCCAGCCGATTTGGCATGTGCTTTAGAAAGATGTGAGAAGATTTGGTTGCTCGATATATTTTGATATATGTATGCTCCTTATTGATGTAACATTCACCAATCTAGTCTAGGACTTGGACAACTTCCTCAAACAACCTTGGACATGGTTTGCAAAAAAATCATTCATACAAAGGAGCAAAGAAATGATCATATATTCTTGACTAGCATTGTTTTTTATTTCTGTTCCCAAAGATCCTGGTAGTACACTTGAACATGTAGATAATTGGCTTTCCATCTCCATCACATCTCATGGAATGTGTTTGCACCACACATATTGTTCAAAATGTATGAGGATATGTGTAACTCTTTCTATGTGCATGGCCTGGGATACTTAACCTCAACAATTGCATATTTAGTGTATTGGATATGTTGGGAGCTCAATTGAAAACTTTACCTTCCTCTAGATTGGTGTGCAAAAGAGGATCTTGAGCCTTTGTGGGATGTGTTGATCCGTTCTCACCGTATAGTGTGATTATTAAGGCAATTGCATACATGGAGGGTTCTTTTAGAGTGGTATTGGGGTATATTTTCTTATCCTTAGCTATGAATTGTTTGCACCACACATAATTTTCAAAGGTATGAGGACACGTGGAAATATGTTTGTGTGCCTGTTTTAGGATACTTAACCCCAACAATTGCATTAATTAGTGTATTGGATAAGATGGGAGTTCAATTGAAAAAATTTCCTTCCTTTAGTTTGGTGTGCAAAAGAGGAATGTGAGCCTTTATGGGATGTGTTGATCCATTCTCACCTTATAGTGTGTTTATTAAGGCAATTGCATACATGTAGAGTGCTCTTAGAGTGGTATTAGGGTATATTTTTTTTGTCCCTAGCTATGAATTGTTTTCCATCATCATATCATTTATTGATTATTTTATTATATTCCTTGTCTTGGGGGAATTCCCCCACCCATTCATCACTCATGGGAAGTTCTACACTATGGAAGTTGGAATATGTTTCGAGGTTACCTGCTTGGAGTGAGACTATGCATTTGGCTTCATTGTTGATTCTTTGTTTTGCACCAATGTTTGTATGCTCAATGATCTATTATATAATTTCCATGCAAGGCACACTATTGGCCAAGTGGCCACATTATGTAATTGCAGTCTTTTAAGACTTTCCATGAAAATTGCATCATTTTATTGTTCTTGAGTTGGATCAGAGGACGATAGAACTCTTGTCTTATCCTTAATCAAATGGAAAAGTACCCCATATTGATGGGATCCTGGAATACATGTAAGAATGGAAGTACTTGATCAAGTCCAGCTCATATGTTTTCTTAACATCAGATTTTCCCTCATAAATCTAACTGTTGGATTGGTTGGTCAATGCATCATGTGATATTGATAATTCGTGAGTACCTTAGCCATATGGGTACCTTGTTGTAGAGATTTGTTCCAATCCTACCATTTTCTAAAGTTTTATTATATTAGTCAGAGAGTAGTTAGAGATTAGTGTGAGGAGGATAACAGATCTTTTGTTAGTATTATTCGACTTTTCAGTTCAAGCTTCCAACATTATATTTATAGCAGTTTTTCCTCATGCATCAAATTCACATGTAGATTGAGGAACATGAATGGGGGATGTATATTAATTAGATGGGCACTTTTGGATTCCAAATTTAGTATATTTTTGTAGATTCTATTTTTATAAACTTGTTCTTTTTTAGCATTAATTTGTGGATGATATATTTGGATACCCAATAGTGAGATAGGCTTATGGTCCAAGTTTGGTGTGAATTGGAGGAGTTGACATTTTTAAGAAATTGTAGTTTTAGAAGATAGTTAAAATGATATGAAATTTTTTATTTTTGAAGACCCACTCTTGAGATTATCCCATGGTTCAAATTTTTGTTAAATCCAAGACTGATTTTTGGATGTGTTTTTTGGAAATCTACTTTTAGTACACATATGGTATTTTAGGCAAGGTGATTACCTTTTTTAGTACCTAGTATGACATAGAGCATTACTGCAAAATTTTAGTCCATTCTAAGGGCTTATATTTTTTAGGGGTTAATTACATTTTGACACTTCATATTTTTGGAGGTTTGTGGTTGTAGTGAGAATTGGACACTCTCTTATTTCTACTTTCACTAGGAGATGGAGTGCTACATGAGGGGGTTTCTCATGACTTGTTGGAGGCTTTACCTTTCTATTTTTTTTTTCCCAATAGGAGAGTGCCCACCTTCATGACATGACATTGTTCAGTTTTGAGCAATATTTATTTTTTCTTCAAGAGGGAGAATGCATGAGCTATAGATGTATATTCTTGTCATTTGTCAATATTAATAGATTTTCATGATATCAATATATATGTCTAGCCTAGGTGATTTGGATATAACAATAGGAAGATAATAGAAGTTGTTTTTATTTTATTTTCTATATTTTTTCTTCTCTCCATTCCACTTGTGGAATGTGGAATTCATAGATACTTGTTGCTTTGTCTCTCCTTTGGAATGCATAATTTAGAGAGACTTGCTGCTTTGTCTCACCATTGCTAAGTCCCCTCATTCTAGCATTGTTACATATGGTGTTGATTGTGGCACCCATTTTTTGAGTAACTTTTCCCTTATCTGCATTTTCACATTTCGCATGTGAAATGAAAAATGGAGCCTTGTTACTCTATCTCCATGTGGAAGATTCCCCACATTATTGCATCTAGTGCAAAGTTCATGCTATGGGGTAAAATGCACAGTGTATTGTAGGATGAAAACTACCCTCAAAGGCCTTCCCAGGATCTTTGACAGACTATAAGATTATCTGCAAAAGCTACCAAGTTACACACATGTTCATCTATCAAACATAAATGGACAAGGTATGGAAAGAGGATCACCTTTAGTTCCTTCTAGATTTGTTTGTAGATCTCTATGTGGTAAGAAGAACTCCTTCAAGGCCGGCTCCAAGACAATTCCTGCACAAAGGACAAAGCAAACCAATCACAGCATACACTCTTGAAAACTAATGTAAGAATGCACAATAAACATATATTAGTGTATAACTTAACTACTCACCTTGACAAGCATCAGAATGAACAAATAAATGAACAACATTACCGACACTATGGAGTAGGGAACACAACTGCAGCTCTATATTTATAATGGAAGAGTGATTACAACCATCCATTGTATCAACCTTCCTTTGCCCGTTCTTCCTCTCTCTCTCTCTCTCCTTCAGCTCACTTCTTCAAGTATATGACAGTTCACAATAGCTCAATGGGCTATCCTTCCAATTTCTCTAACCTCTTTCACAATGGCCCTCTCATTGCTTATGTAGCAATCGAATTAGGGATGCCAAGCTCCTCCTAGAGTTCATTAGGGCAAAAGCCATGAACCTGCCATATTTAAAATCTTTTTCACATTTTCCTTCATTCTCAGATTGGAATTTCTCTAAATATATTGATTTTTGGATTTTCCTTGCTTTTCTTGAGCAAATTTAGGGATAAATATCTAGATATTTGTGAGCAGATTCATTGGCTTGACTCATTGAACTTCTCTTAGGTTCACTAATGCTCCCCCTGGTCTAACAACTTGAGTTAGTAGGGTGACTAACGGTCCTATATACTTGGTAACAAGCTTTATAAAGTACGTTAGCAGTGTAAAGCCAATGTTAGTGTGGATTCAAGGCCTGCAATTGTGGTCTTTGCTTCAGTCATGTTGTCTTTCACCTCTGAGTTGATGAGGAGGTCATTTTGTCTTATAATAGATGCTCCCTAAAGTATGAGATCAGAGGCAAAGACGATGGCCGAAATACTTTAGAAAAAACTGTAATTTTCTGTGAAAATTTTTGTAGAGAGAGAGAGAAGTTTCGAGCGGCAAGGAAAACCTGATACAACACATACATTTATATAAACTACTAAAATCATGTCCTGAGTCGAGCATTCCCATGCTCAGTAGCTATGTCAGAGTAATTTTCTCTTCTGAGATATAACAATGCAAGTCGCTGATAAGCACAGAGTATATCCAATGTCATAATAGATCATCCTGAAATAGCTGTCTCCAAAGAACAATATCTACAGCTTGGGAGAGGAAATAAGGCCGAATGATGCAAGCCTCTACCCAAGGTCTTGATTTCCGCTTCACTGAACAACATAGATCGATACATGTGATAAGATGTGTTGACGTCGAACATGCAAAAAATCATCTGCTTACCAGTCAATAATGGAGACCATTAACAGATGCGAGGAAGGCCACCGATAATGGTGATGGTCTCCAAGATGCACAGTGCAAACTAGCGAGTGTGAAAGATTTCTGTGTCGTCGAACAGTCGTAGAATCGCTTAATCAGGAGCCAATAATGAAAACCCGTGATCAAACACAAGTTAACCTGCCACTAATGTCTACAAGTACCAAGGAACTAAATGTGTTTCTGGGTTATCTTCCTAGATAGAGTGTTGAAGTCGATAGGAAGAAACCTATCGAAAGGTAGGAAATGACATGCCCTACATCAGTCGACACGAAACCAGACAAGAATGATTTTGTTTTTTGAGGAATCTTTTGAGCATTTGGGTCTAAACAATGGAGGGCATGATGAAAGGATATGTATGATCGGTTGATAGAGGAAAAAAATGGGGACCCTTGAACAATAGAAAGCACGACAACAGTTTTAACCAGACATCACTAGACTCATGAACACTACAGAGTGTTAGGATATGGAGATGCAATTACATCAGGGTATATAAGCTAAAACTCATAGGTTGGTAGGGTTCATATTGAGAGGCCATCAAAATGAAGGTTTATCTGAGGAAGTGCCATGTTCAAGGGAACGATTGCTGCCAAACCACGCTTTCAAATATCGAATACAATTGTATTGTCCACTTTCCCTGTCTAATTAATTTAATGAGTCCAGACGAGTAAACTAATTGATCTTTTCATGTTTAAAGAGTCTGAAAAGGATCGCAAAAAGAACGACTCTTTTCCCTATCTGATTAGTTTAATGAGTCCAGACAGGAAAACTCGCCGATTTTTTTATGTTTTAAGAGTCTGAAAAGTATCATAAAGAGAACAACTCTATATCTTGTCTGTGTAATTTAAAGAGTCCATACTAGACAACTCAGTGGTATTTTCATATTTAGAGAGTCTGAAAAGATCGTAAAGAGAGACTCCATGGTGGTCCCTTTGTCATAGTTGTTAATCGGGTGTGACAAAAGGTTAATAGTATACTCGAATCGGTTACTTTTCCGTATTTTAATCTATTGAACCCGAATAAAGAGAAACTTTTTTTCGATAGATGTCGACCTCATTTTGTTACAAGTACGAGGCGACGGACTAAACTCATGTTTTGTCATGAATCTTTAATGAGCCCAATAACAAAAACTCAGGGTTTTTCAGTTTAACGAGTGAGAAAAGTACCTAAAAGAATGCTCGAGTCATCTTTAGCAAGTTTAACGAGCAGCACGACATAGCTCGGGATTTTTTTAGTTTAAAGAGAGAGAAAAAAGCACCTAAAAAGAATGCTCCTTTGGTCTTTTTTAGTTTATGAGCTGGAAAAAGATCAAAAAAGAGTTGTTCTGAGCATCGTTGCATGTATTTAACGAGCGTAATGATGAAACTCAGAGATGTTTATATTTTTTAAAGAGTAATAAAATATCACAAAAAGTGCTCTGACCATCGTCGTACAGATTTAATGACGGCAACGATGAAAACTCGGAGAAGTTTATATTTTTAAAAGAGCAATAAAATATCTCAAAAAGTGCTTTATCTATCATTGCATAGATTTAACGAGCGCAATGATGAAAACTCGGGGATGTTTATATTTTTTAAAGAGCAATAAAATATCCCTAAAAAGTGCTCTATCTATCATTGCATAGATTTAACGAGCGCAACGATGAAAACTTAGAGATGTTTATATTTTTTAAAGAGCAATAAAATATCTCAAAAAGTGCTCTATTGAGAATTGCATGCAGCTTTTACTGCTTTTCATTCCTGAAAGTACTTTCATCAAAAGCAGTAAAAAGTATAAAAAAGCAGCAATTCCTATTATCTGGGTTCATGCATGATAAAAAATCATGGAGAATGGACTACTTCCTCTTTAATGATTTTCAAAAAATCATGTCTCTCAAATTTATATAAGGAGATGCTTTGAGCTTTCACATGCATCATTTTCACTATTTTGAAGTTTGTGGGAGCTTGTTGGAGCTAAAGAGGAGCAGATTTTCCACGGACCATTCCTGGAGATCTGGGAAACCATTTGACGTGCCATCAGTCCTAGGTGAGAGCTAAAAACTTGTTCTATGCCTTACTAAACCTTTCTTAGCAATTTTATGGGTGGAATTTTGAAGATCTGAGGTACCCTAGAGCCTTATTTGTGCACTAATGCCCTCCAGATGGCCAGTAGGGAGCGTTAAATGCTCTGTACGAGCCACTGGAGGGCGTTAATCCTCCCTGTGCAGCACTTGGGGTAGCGTTAGGGCTGTAGGGTGTAGTTAAAACCCTCATGCATGGATTCCTTAAGTGATTTTGCCCCATTTTAACTGTTTTTAGGGTTATTTTGTGCAGGTTTTAGGCTGAAATGACTCACCTATGGAGAGAACGGGCCCATGATAATGAGGAATTGCTGATGCGAAATGATCTAGCATGCATACTTGCATTGCGTCATTGTGTTTTGTTGAAGTATGCAAATCTAGAGCTGATGAAAGGACAGGAGGATTTACTAAGATGGATCATACAACGCTGGGATGAACACGAGCAAGTGTTCAGGATTGGAGATCAGGTGCTGGTGATTGACTGGGATGACATTTACTTTTTGACTAGTTTGTCATGCCATGGGGCACAAGCAAACCTCACCGGTGGTAGGTCAGATCCACAATCTACTTCAAAGCTGGTACAGATCTACTGCATCCCTGAGAGTGGACTAGTCAGCAATAGAGTCCCTATAGAGAGGATACGATCTTGGTCTATGACGGTAGTTTTATGGTTGATTGTACGGTTGGCGGGGTCAAAAAGCCCCCACGTAGCGACAAAGACCCAACTGTTACTTGCAATTGACTGTGTCCAGCCATAGATTTTCAACTGGTGTGAAGCAGTGCTTCGCCAGGTGAAGGCAGAATTAACAGCATGCAAGACCCATACCCAACACAGTTTTGGGTATGATACTATCATAGTCTCATTTTTCCTTGAGAGGGTACCTGTCATGTGCCCACGAATGAGCTTAGGTCCCTTTGATCAGAGGGAGCCAAGGCAGGTTCGTTGGTCATCACTCGATCCTCGCATAGGAGGAGGACCGCTCCGACACTTTTTTGACGAAGACTTCTTCCAGTGGCTCCGTAGCCAAATTGTGATTGTTGATGACTATGCCTATGAAGGCATGGACTATACTGGCGACTTAGACTTGATTCTACCACTCGGGACCAACTGGGGTCCTCAAGGTGAGGATAATTTTGATAGTACTTAAGTATTTTTGCGCTTTTGAATGTATATGTAATTTTTTTTAAAGGTGAAGTAAGAACTGACATGAAAATTTTATGCTTAACACAGATGTGGCACCAGTATGACCTGTAGGCGAACCTCGCTATATGCGACGAGGCGGCCAACTACTTGCTGGAGGGGATGATGCCGATAGTCTCCACGAGGTTCTGCGGAACCTATAGGGTTTAACTATGGGTGTCCCCCCCCCTTCTGATGAGGGAGATTCCTACTCATATGCAGCGGCACACCATTGGTGTACCTGAGTGGTTTTTGGTTCCTCTTCGGAGGGTAGATAGAGTTGTTTTATCTTTTCTGGAGCAATAGGCTCTTTTTAGGAGGTGTTCTGGCGTGGCCATATGAGTGCTTGTAGCTAGGCTTTGAGCCATTTTGTACTTAAATCATCCAAGTTTTGGAATATTTTGATGTAAAAAACTGAATTTCGATCTATATATATATATATATATATATATATATATATATATATATATATATATATATATATATATATAGATATATATATATATATATATAGATATTTTTGGTATTTTGGTGGTGTAAATGTGTTTTTAAATGTTTTTTGTAACAAATTTTCAACTTTAGTAAATGTTTTTACTTCTCATGCATGCTACTATAAAGAATGAAACAAATGCCAATCCAATACATAGTTAGCTAACGAATCAGCGACTGTATTTAATTCTCGAGGGACATGCTCATATGTGATTATTTCAAATCGAAGTTCCAAGAGTCACACCCTTAGATAGTTACGTAACAAGGCTGGATTATGAATGTGATAATGGTTTGTCAATTGCATAATGACTAGCTGGGAGTCTAACCTGACCACCAGATTGGATATGCCCCTTGATGATGCTTCAGTGAGAAGTGAAACAATGGACATGTACTCGGAAATATTGTTGGTGGCGGTACCAAGAAAGACCCCCTCGAAGCAAAATAGTTTCGACTCAGGTGTGTAGATGACCCAAGCAGCTGATGAAATCTGTCGTGTGTGACGACTGGCACCATCCACGTATCCTATGTATGCTAAGGGCAATGATGACATCTGCATTGCAAGAAGAATGCATGAGACAAGTATACCACTAAATCACAAAACAATCCAATCACATCAAAAAGGGTAAGCAAAACTTATAATACATAAAATTACAAAGCACATGCCTAGTGCAATACTAGGCACAATACTTTTTCAGATAGAGCCCATATCTGGGCTCCTTGAGTGGGATTCATTCCTGGTCCTGCAGTTCATATGCCCCTGTGGGGAGGTCTTTCATTATGACATAGGGACCTAGCCAAATGGGTTGAAGCGTGCATGCCTCCAAGAGGTTATCTTTTTGATGATAGAGCGATACGAATTCGCCCTATTGGAAAGAACAAAACCTAACCTCCTTCGCAAATTGGGATTGTACCCACTCCTTGTGAGCTGCAAGTGCCAAATCGGCATCTCGACGGGTTTTATCCAACTGTTTAAGGTATAGTAGGCATTCCTCTTCGGAAGTAGGGCCAGGCATGGGTTCAACGAGTGTTTCTAGGGAAGGTATTGGCTACCCATTTCGTTTTGCCTCGTCGTAAAGTTGGATCTCATGCATGACAAATGACACATTAAAGTCGGGAATTTCCTCGTGAGACCAAATGAAGTCATCATGGAATTCCTCATGTAGGTAGGCGGAGCTTGCAATTTCCTCAGGACTGCAATCTGCTCGCATCTAGGTGTTTTCCATGATGCCTGTCGTGACTGAAATATCTATGGGTAATGACCTAGAAGTGTCGCCCATGTTTCCTTCCACCCAAAAAGTTTGGATGCTTGTATAGGGTGGGGAAATGATTTCGTCTATGTCAGAGAATAGGACTTGAAGAGGCATCATGTCCGAATCAGATGTCAAAACACAAAGATGCAAATCCTCCCAATGTTGCTCTCCAAAACTCATGATTTCTCGAATAGCTTCATCCATAGATGGGAGTTGATCGAGCGAATCTAGAGGAGGAGCAGTTATGGGAAGGGCAGTGGTACCGTTGGTGCTAACCAACATGACCGGGGATGTGGATGCGGATTGAATGCCTTGGTAGGTCAATTCAGCTGGTGACAGCAGCATCTGGTCTCCGAATGTGTCAAGGTCTGAAGGAGCCGTTAGGATCTAGGGATCAGTCAAGTCATTAGGAATTGATGAAAGCATGTTGACCAATTGTGAAACCTGGGGCGGCTAAAGAGGAAAACAACTCATAAGGGAAGAAGCCTTCAATAGATCGGTACCTATACTGACATAACTGTTAGTTCCACATCCTACTAGGGGTATGAAGCCACTTGGTAATGGTGAATAATCGGGGGTGCAGAAAGACAACTGATCCACTGTAATGAATTTTCCATCCAATGGAAATAGGATGATACGAAAGATAGTGGATACGATGGCCATCATGGCATATGTCCAACTACGACCTAGCAACAGATTATAGTTGCGTTTCTTGTCCATGACTTCTACGTCCACCATTACAGTTTTCCCAACCAAAGTGATGGGAAAACTGGCTAGGTATCCTTTTGGGATACAGGTGTGGCCGTCGAAATATTTAAGGGAGTTTGACAATAAGGATAGTGTTGGGGAACCCAAGGTGAGCCAACATGAAGTCGACATGATGCAGGTTGAAGCACCTTTGTCCATGACAGTTCTGTGTATACCTTTACCTTTCGAAGTGATATGCACTTGAAATGCAAGCTGGTGGGAAAGGGGAGGTTTACACTTGTCCATGTTGAAAATAGCAAGCATGGAATAAGTAGGGTCAATCCCTCCAATAGCCGAAAGCAAAACTTTCTGTTGGCTAGGGCATGTTTGTAATACTTTGAGTGCCAACATAACCAATGACACTTGCGCCAAATCCTCTATGATGTTGTAGTGTTGGGTGGCACGTGCAAATGTATTGTGCATTGTACGTTGAAGTACCCCCTTGGGGGGTCGAATTACAAAGTCCTCAACCAGCCTTTCGATATGCAAATCGTTGGGCGGCGATGGGTTTTGACCTAAGGATGGTTCTGCTATAAGAGCGACAAGAGCTCCATAAGATTTGGCTCTTGTGATGAGTTATACCGTTTCAAATGTGTAAACGATAGAAATTCCTTCACCAGCTAAAGGATGTTGTGAATCATCGCTGCCCCCTGGTGTGGGTTGCGGTTGGTTGGTAATGAGATTTTGCTGCTGTTGAGTAGGAAAATGATTTCTAAGGACAACAGGTGTCTTACTAGAATCCCTTTTGGTAAGGTAATCTGTGCATTCTTGAAGACACGGACAACGCCAGGTTATGTGGTCTTCAAGACAAAATTTGCATGGATATCTGGTGCCTTTATCCTTTTCCTCATCAGTAGGCACAGCGGCCTTCTGTTTCGGGTTGGGCTGCTTGGATGACTGCTCTTTAAAAGGAACGTTCTTTTTCTTATTCTTCTTGTTCTTGCCACCAGATTTTTGTGTAGACTGCACAGAGTTTATCGCAGTGGCAGGAAGACCAGTCATTTTGGTAGAGGGGTCCACTGCCAGCTTGGCAATGGAACCATCGAGTTGTTTTACAACGACCCCAGAGGTTGCACCGACAATCCCGTCGACGTGTGCTCCAGGGTGCTTAGTGGTGGAAGCATTGGGGTTACTAGGAGCATTGGGGATGATGTCGTAAAGAGTGCCAGACTGTGAATAAATCAAATCTAAGTGCTGGGCATGATGTATGGATTGGTCTTTTGTGACCGCAACACCTAGAGCGACATCTCTAATGATTTGTGGGAGTAAGGACTTATAGAACCAGTCTGTTAAGAGAAAATCAGGGATGGGAGCTTTCACCAACCTCTACCTATGTCTCCATTCATGAATATGATTGGAGATGTGGGTGGCTGTATCCTAACGAAATGAAGTAAGGAGCTCTATCCCAGTCTCATAGCGGATAGGTAACTGAAAGTGCTTTAGGAACTTCATCGCTAAAGCGTCAAAGGTATTTACTAATGTGTGTGGTAACTCAATATACCATTTCGCGGCATTGCCAGTGAGGGTGTGGGGAAAAAGACGTAACTGGACACTATCATCCACCATAGAGTTTGAAACACACCAGAGATGGTAGGTGGTGATATGGGTGCCTGGATCCTCCCTTGTTTTCCGTCGAACTTTGGAATGTCCATCAGTATTTTATGTGAGATCGGTGGCCATTGTAAGTTGTGGTAGATGGGGTCGTTTGTCATTTTGTATAAGTCAGGAATATCCAACGTTGCCAAACAAGGCAGAGAGTTGGGTGCTCCTGACTCGGACCATGGTGATGACAGATGATCTGAGGAGCTCTGTGCTCCTCCCATCGTTTGGTTCCCCATAGTGTACATGGGTTGTGTGGTGTAGTAGTTGCTTTGCGGTACGGTGTTGTAGAGTGGATTTCCATGAGTACTTTTATACTGGGGTATGAAATTGCCCCTAGTATAAGTGATTCCCCCTTGACTCATTTGATTTTATGAGTAGGGTGCCCCCATGGATTGGTTGGGAATCCCTTGTGGATTCCCAACCAACACAGAACTAACCATATGGCTTTGATTGACAGAGGGAACACTCATGTCAATCAGCGACTGTCCATGCATGCATGAGAACAGAGGGGGAACTGTGACATTCCCCACCTACATGTGCATATTGGGAACCCCCCTTGATATCTGAATCTGGGGGTTGGAATTGTACATTGGCGGCCAACCTTGTTTTTGGTAAACTAGAACCGCGCCCATAATGCCGCATTGAGTGTCATATGGATCACTATATGTGGCACTAGTCGAAGGTATGCATTGTGGCACCATAGGAGTGGAACCTAGCATCTGCTGGGTTCCACTTTTAGAGGATGTTATGTGAGTTGTTGTACCTGGGACAAACGGGATAGCAGGATTCCACATTACCAGTCTTGTGATGACCATCGAATGGGGAAGTGGTAGAGGACCAATAGTGTCTCTAAAATTCCACAACCCTTGAGGCATCAATTGGATAGATGGGAAAGTTCCACCTACTAATGAAGGAAGTACAGGTACCACGGGAGCAACGATAGGATCCGATGGATTTGTAAGCGGAGTGTTAAAGTGAGGAAGAAATCCTTCCGTGAAGAAATCCTCTGGCAAACTGGAATCGTTGGTCATCCACACAAATCCCATGTGTGATTTAAGAGACTGATTCCTCGAAGATGAGGAATCCGAGTCAGTGGAACTCAGCTAATCCTCCACAATGAGTGGAGGAAGTCCTAACAATTGTCTGGATTGACGACGAGGGTCAGATGCAGCCACGATGACCATTAAGTTTTATCAAATAAATTTTAATGTGACATTCTTTAAAGTCTCGAAAATGATAGCACTAAGGTACATAAAAATAAAAAATACACTAAATATATCAATCAACAAAGAGAGGGAAAGTACCTCGTCTGATAAGCACTGATCACTAGAGATGAAACCTAGTATTTCAATGAATAACAGAGAAGGGTGGCCAAATGTACGTTACGGTTACTTTAGAGCTTCGCCCGAACGTCAGATTGAGGGGCCAAGTAATCTCGTGAAGACAAGCACCCTCCCAAAAGCTGAAGACAAAGTAGATCTGTCCATGTTAGGTACTAGGACAGCCCATCCCAGTCACCTTGTGTAAGTACCTAGAATTTTTGGCCACTAGAGATACCTCAAATCACAGACATTACCAGGGGGGACATAGTAGTAGACAGCACGTTGTGTGGGTAGGATACCTAAGTCCCCGACTCAGTTCCGAAATCCCTGAAGGGACCCCCAATACACAGAATTCCCAAAGGATTTGTAAGAGAAGGCGGCTACCTTCAATTACAGTCCAATTTTGTCTCATATTTCACTCCGTTGTTAGTGGAGTGGTCCTGGTAATATGAGTCTAGAAGGATTTTTCACTCATTAACGACACTAGTTTTGGTTTTCAACCTTGGACAATTCACTCACATGCTTATCCCAAGGTCCTAATCTAGCTAATGTTGGTTTGCTCAAAAGAGTAATTGATTGATTTTAATGTAAATTTTAGTGTACTTGATTATTTGTCTTCGGTAGGGATGTTGACGTATGAATATGGTGAGACTCTTGACTCAATAAACCATGCAGAACAATGCTCTGATTTTTTTTCAATTTCTTATGCAAACAAGTCTTATTCTACATATTCATCTTTTCTCATATTCATGGATTCATCTGTGCATCTAAATCCATTCAACACTTGCATAACGAAAAGATTCTTTTCCCAATATTTCCTAACAACTATTGAAAACCAAAATGAAGCAGCTTACAACTATTTCGACAGAAGGATGAATAGAATTTATTAGTCTTTCTTTAAAATATATATATATATATATATATATATATATATATATATATATATAGAGAGAAAAACTAAAACACTTTCCTAAAAATTAATTTTCAGGACACCAAATTTGTTAACATAATATAGTTGCAGAACTTACTTTAGCCCTTGAGACAAGTTCCCCCCTTTTGGTCCACAGTCTCTTCTGGAAATCATGGAAATGGGAGATTAATGCTCTATTTCAGTGTAAACAGAGAGTTAGTTGGGCCACTAACACTCCCAATACACAGGCACATAGCTTTATAAAGCTCTGTTTAGCCTAGAAACCTACGTTAGTGAGGGAAATAGCTCAAACAAAGGGCCTTTAAGATCAGTTTCTGAGGAGAATGCAAACTAGTAGGATGTAACAAGATAATTGGTGGATCAGAAAAGGATTTGAAGAAGTAGGAAGCTCTTAGAAGAAAGAGAAGAACTGAGAGGATTCCAGGTAGACCAGGAACTAGATGTATAGTCCCCAGCAGAGTAGCCAATTCTGCTATAGGGTACAATGCACGGTGTATTGTAGGATGAAAACTACCCTCAAAGGCCTTCCCGGGACCTTTGACAGACTGTAAGATTATCTGCAAAAGCTACCAAGTTACACACATGTTCATCTATCAAACATAAATTGACAAGGTATGGAAAGAGGATCACCTTTAGTTCCTTCTAGATTTGTTTGGAGATCTCTATGCGGCAAGAAGAACTCCTTCAAGGCTGGCTCCAAGACAATTCCTGCACAAAGGAAAAAGCAAACCAATCATAGCATACGCTCTTGAAAACTAATGTAAGAATGCACAATAAACATATATTAGTGTATAACTTAACTACTCATCTTGACAAGCATCAGAATGAACAAATAAATGAACAACATTACCGACACTATGGAGTAGGGAACACAACTGCAGTTCTATATTTATAATGGAAGAGTGATTACAACCATCTGTTGTATTAGCCTTCCTTTGCCCCTTCTTCCTCTCTCTCTCTCTCATTCAGCTCACTTCTTCAAGTATATGACAGTTCACAACAGCTCAATGGGGTATCCTTCCAAATGCTCTAACCTCCTTCACAATGGCCCTCTTATTGCTTATGTAGCAATCGAATTAGGGCTACCAAGATCCTCCTAGAGTTCATTAGGGAAAAAGCCATGAACCTGCCCTGTTTACAAGCTTCTTCCCATTTGCCTTCATTCTCAGATTGGAATTTCTCCAAATATCTTGATTTTTGGAGTTTCCTTTCTTTTCTTGAGAAAATTTAGGGATAAATATCTAGATATTTGTGAGAAGATTTGTTGGCTTGACTCATTGAACTTCTCTTAGGTTCACTAACGCTCCCCCTGGTCTAACAACTTGAGTTAGCAAGGTGACTAACATTCCTCTATGTTTGGTAGCAAGCTTTGTAAAGCAGGTTAGCAGTGTAAAGCTAGCGTTAAAGTGGATTCAAGGCCTGCAATTATGGTATTTGCTTCAGTCATGCTATCTTTCACCTCTGGGTTGATGAGGAGGTCTTTTTGTCTTATAATAGTTCATAGTTTAGTTTCCTATTTTTTCTTCCACTATATATATTTCCACATTGTGAAATGTGAAAATGTGGAGAGTCTTGTTACTTTTTCTCCCCATGGATGAGCCCCTGTATTCTCTCACCCTGTGTGGATTGTAGAGTTGAGTTTCTGATTTGTTCCTCCACTATATATGTTTCCACATTTTTGCATTCCCCATGCAGAATGTAGAATACAATCTTGTTGTTATTGTTCTTCATGGTTGAGTGCCTTCATTCCCATATTATCGCATTTGGTGTGGCGTGTGGAGACAAGTTCCCAATTTGTTATTTACTTTTGATCGTGATGGTGTACAACATTGCATTAAACTCCTTGATTGCTTCCCTAGAGGGCCATATTTGATTTCTAAATGTTCATATAGTCCTCGTTTAGATTGTTTCGAGTCATGATTTCCTAACCAACATTTAGGTCACAAGACTCAGATTTTTATCTTTCACTGGAGAGGGATAATCACCAGAATTTGATTAATCTAATGGAATGAAGACTGGACTTCCTACTGTCAGCATGTAGGTTCTTATAAATGTTTCTAGTCTATTTCCATTTAATATGCGCTTAAGAGTGTTCACTTAAATGAGTTAGTCTCCTTCAAAAATCAACTTCTTACATCTTTCTTCAGTGGCAGTATCAACTCCTACTTCTAGTACCTCTAATTAAACTACATTGTTGGTATTATCCCCAAGAAACCTTGCGTACACTTTTAGAATATTACTGGAGGTATCTCTAAATTATCTTCCTAATCTTGCCCTTCTCAGTTTTCCCTTTGAAGCTTTATCAAAATTGATTTGGATAAAGTTCTATAGAGGTGGAGACCAGGCTTCTAGGATTAGGCTCAAGGGGAGGAAGAGGAGGATTTTTTTCAATGACTCTTAGATCTATGCCTCCTAGAACAAGAATTATTTTCTCCTAAGACTTATATTTGCTTCATTCCTTCGACCAAGCTAGGGGATAGACCATTTCTTCTAGGTGTTGACTTAGTTCCTTCCATATATTATTCAATTATCTTTTACCATGTTAGAAAATACATCTATTTCTTTCCTTCCAAATTCCCTATAGGAGAAATCATGGGAGTAGGCACTAACCTATATTTAGTATTGGGTTCTCAAAAAGGGAGGGTCTCCATTCTCTAATTATATCTAAAATCTCAATCCTATTACAATTTTTTTGTGTAAAGGTTATTGCTCCCTTGTCCCACAATCTCAACCTTCTCGCATTGACAAAATTTATTCTCTACTTATTCCTCTTCTTGGTTATATGTTTGGCATATTGAAGGCCCCTCAAACCCTATTTTTTGGATTTTATCCCACATTAATACCTTTCTTTTGGCTAGAAGCCACATAAATGAGGATATTTCTGTCCAAAGCCTAAGGTTCCTGTTGTATTGGCTATAACCATCCTCCAAAATTTTTCCTTAGTTTTGTTTTGAAGCCTCCGTACCAACCATCCTCAGCAGCATGTCTTGCCTTATCAAGTACACAAGCTTTAGTGGTTTTCTAGTAGCATGACAACCTGCGCATGAAATCTTGTTGCATTCCGCTCACAGGCTTCTTCCGTGGACTTGGTCCTGCTACAAGCTGAACAAATCCTTCATGAAATTGTGCAATTCTAGAGGGGAACCAGCCTTCCCTCCAGAAATTTCACAATCTTGACTGGCAGCCTACTAGCCTCAGGGATTCCCCAATTCTGCCTGTCAACCTTCCCTAAAAAAACTACGCAATCGAGCCCAACAAGATTGCTCAGCCAAGAAATTGCGTAATCCTAGGTATTAGTCAGGTGCTCAACCCAAAAATTACACAATCCTTCAGGGAAACCAGCCTAGTTTCCTCTCAGAAACTACGCAAAAGCTTCCCTCAGTCAGGCAAGCTATTGCATGTGCCATCAGGTTGACCAGTTCCACCTGAGACTGAGAAAACATGATTTGTATGCATGGGCTACTTCTTCTCGAAATAGAAAAAATCAACATGCAAAAAGCATCCCTAGATTTTAGGGAGCTATTTTTAGCAGTTGGAGGTTACATGCAAAGATCATTTTAGAATCTTTCCTCCAAGTGTTGCTTTCTCCTAGATTTGTGGCAAGCACATCATGAGCCTCATACTCATTTATTCGATGCTTCAGAGCTCACTTCTTCACATCGATCTTGGAGCTATGACATCCCACAACACAACCAGGAGTCTTCGACACATCTAGCTCAGGTATTTCTGGGTAAGTCCTTTCAATTTTTCTTTTGCAACATTTCTGTCGCTTTTTTTTTTGGCTTGTGTGAGTGTTGTGTGCTTGATTTCTATGAATTCTTGCTGTAATTTGCATGCATATTAGCTTGTATTAGAACTGTTTTAGTTTTCATTAGCATCTCACTACCGTTGCATGCATGACACTGTTTTCACAAATGCTCACTAATTCAATGACTCGCTTCACCCACATGCATGTTGTTCTGTTTTATAATTATTTCATTCACTCTTTAGTTGCCCGTCGGCAGGTCTGGGCAGCCTTGGCCCGGGCTCTACCTCACCAAGACAACATTGCGCAATCCTGAGAGGGAAGGCTCTACCTTCCTCTCAAAAAATGTGCTTTTCTGCCTAGTGACTGTGCTCCAATGTTGCATTGCACAATTCTGAGAGGCAATGATTGCTGGCCCAGAAAATTGCGCAATGAAGTCACTGGGCTTGTAACCCTTTCTAGCTAGAATTTCGTGTTGCACAATCCCAACAACCAGCAGGTCAATCTAGATTGTGCATTGTGCAATTCAAACACCCAGTTAGCCTCCTAGTAGCCCATACTACCTTTTGCACAGTTCTGGTAGCTAGTCTCCCAGCCTCCCAAGAAAAATTGTGCAATCCTTGCCAAGTCAATCCCCAGGTATGTTGTATGTTGTTCCTCAAGTTTTCTTTGGTTTAGCTGACAGATTTCTTGCCATGCATGTCGCCATGTCTCCAGATCTAGTAGGTGTTTTTTTGTCTCTCAGTAGTTCAGGGTCAATGGCCTCTAAGAGAGTAGGATCAAAGGACATTGACAGAAATTGGAGCAGCAGTTGAGAGAGTGTCTACAAGTTTGCTAATCTATGAAGACACCAAGCTAATTGTAGACAAGGACATCAAGCTAAAATGGCAAGAGGTCAATGATGAATTTCCAGGCACATTTTGGGAAGACCTCGAAGACGGCCAAGTCTATGTGAACATTCACAAGTCTGACTTGTACCAGATTGCATGCAGGTATCCCATGTTACCATGCATGAACATGATACATTGGATCGTCTCTCACACTGATCCTAAGACAATGACATTGAGCAGTGTCAGTGGGACAAGGATTGCAACCTTCAGGGCATAGGATTATGAAAATATGTACCATGCCCATGGTCACCATGGAGATACCCTTCAACATACCCAATAGCAATGCCAACTCTAAGGATATCTTGAAGAATTGGGTGAAGGAGGCAGCCAAATTCAGGATGACACCCAACTAGATCTACAAGATGAAGATATTGCAGAAGGCATATCAATACTTGGTAATTTTTGCATGTCACTTGTATGGACAAGAGAGTACGGGAACCTTCCTGCAGAGTTGGGTGATTGTGTAGGACCAACTAGTCGGTGAAGGAAAAGCATGCAACTAGTCTGACATGTCGGCTCACCGGCTGAAGGAATAGGTAGCAAGAGTTCGACAGCCGCCCAAAGGTTAGCAACCAAAAATCTACATGTCCTCTTACATCTTGGATGCAATCTGTGCTCGTCAAGAGTTCCTGGGCTTGAAGTGGGCATGGACATCGGTGGACACCTCTGTGAACACTTATTGTAAAATGTTGTTCGAATGTAGCTTCAGGGGAGTTATCACACAACTGTCCGATCATTTTGTCACCCTGGTGTACAAGATGATATTTGAATAAGATCCACCCTGCATGTCGAAGGCAGCAATGGAGGCATTGATCGATATAGCAGATTGGTATGCCTCACTGTCTGAAACCTTCATACGTATGTACAATGTAGGAAGCCTCCGCATGTTCTACAAAAGTTTTCCTTGGACAATATTGTCATGAAGGAAGTATCATACCACATCTTAATAGGACTATCATCTAGGCTGCACCGAAAGAAGAAGGAACCTTGGCCTACTCTTCCATTGCAGATTGGGTTATACGAGATAAGGAATTTTGAGCATGTAGAAGTCGAAGCAGAGGAGATCAAGAAATATACATTCGACGCCCGAAGTTACAATCCGTATGACCCACATGGTCTTGTAAAAGATCATTGCATGAGAGTACAGTTTCAGTGGATCCACGGGGCATGTCATTGGGTGGAGGAGGACCCATGGAGATATTGTTATATCTTCTCCAGGCCCAATGAACCAGTCAACATCACTGTGGAATGGTTAGCGAAGTAGTGTGAAGCAACATCCCAGAGAGAACCACCACCAGCAGCAGCAGAGGTGAACATACCAATGCGCGACAAAGGCAAGAGGAAGATTGTTGACAACATGGAGGAGGAGCAAAGCTGCAAGTTTTGAGCAGACCCACTTGTGCAGAAAGTAGCTTTAGAAATAGAGTTGAAGAGGAAACAATGCGAAAAGAGGAACACGCAAAGGCAGAGGGAAAAATGGAGAATGGAAGAAACAAAGAAGGAGTTGCATGAGTTGAAGGAGCAACTTCGGAAGGAACACGAGCAGCGCAGATAGGAGAAGGAAGAGAAACAAGAATAGATACAATAGGGGGCACAACATGTACGGATAGATGAAATTGTACTTGTACAGGTAGTTGACTCATTAGAACAGCTGGCACCAAGCAAACAGGATGAGCTATTGCAGGAGAAGGAATTTTCTCAAGAGATTGAACAAGCACTTGAGCAGATGGATATGAACATGAAGCAACATGAGTTAGAGCAAGACATCAACCTCATGCCTCACCACCAAGAGGTTGATCCATCAGCTTCACCAGATCCAGAAGCGGAGCAAGTCCCAAGTGACCAAGAAGACACTAAGATCCTTGAAGGCAATCCAAAGGGAGAGATGCACAACATCTCATTCGATGAGTCCCAACATAGATTTGTGCAATATCGCAGAGTGTCGACTCTGGATGATCATACATCTCCTCTGTAGTTTGAGGAATGAGTGATCATGTCTGATGTGTGCAAGCATCCAACAGCATTAGCCGATGCTACCAGAGCATATGTTGAAGCCAGTAGCTCGACTGTATGCTTCTTGATAGCTGAGAATGAGCAAATGGCTAAGGAGTTACAGACGGCAAAGCAGGGAGGAGAAATGGTTACATAATCCGCCCGAGTTGAATTGAAGAAGGAAATACTAGATGAAGTATTGTCCCTTGACACAGTCATGCGGGCATTGTATTCTAAGTTTGGTACCATCAATAAGGCAGTTTTCCATCTCAACGGTTGGAAATAGCAATGTGCTAGGAGAGAACATATATTTTTGAACGTGGATGTTGTTGTTGATTACATGCAAACATGGACAATGAGATACAAGAGACCCCCGTTAAACTTGCCTAAGATGATGAAGCCCAGAGCGGTCGAGCTGAAGGCACACATCCGGAGTCAGATCCAAAACTATGAAGATCTCTCGTAGCTCATCACTAATCTACAGGTTTCTCATGCATGGGTATTCAAGAGTATGGATGTTGTTTTATGCACACATGCGATCCTATTTATTGGGACACTCACCTAGGAAAATACAAAGGTATAGGTCTGACTGGAGCTTGACTTGTACTTCGACAAGTTGATGTGCATAGCCACCAGCCCAGACTTGGTGATCAGTGCAGACACCATGCACAAGTACGTTGCTGGTCTAGCCACACTCAAGACAATGATGTGCATGCTATCAAACGAGTTAGACAAAGGATCTCGAGTAGTGTACCTGTATGCTATGGAGGCAAGAGTTCGTTTCCAGAAAGATGTCACCTTAGAGTACACAAACACCACCATGAACTACCAAGCTTGGCATCAATTCACTACTATCAACCACCATGAGGATGTCAAAGAGTTGGTCTTCCCACAAATGTCTGAGTCATAGAAATGTCTTGCATGGATTTCTCAAGCATGTTTTGTCTCACATGGGTACATGTGCGGATTGTATGTAATGTCTTTTCATGTGTAATTTCAAGTGTTGATAGTTGGATGTAACAGTCATAGAGTAGATGAAGATTCATGAGGGTAGATGAACTGTCACAAAGGGGAATGTCAAGGGCCACCCCACACTTTACTATAAAGAGTGCCTCATAACTCATTGTATAGGCTTTTGGTCAGCCAAGCTTCCAATAGGAGTATCTTAGAGAAATCTTGGACAATATTGTAATAAGCCTTGGCTTCTCCACTGCGCAGAGCTAGTATATCACTTTGGAGGAGCAAGCGACAGTGATTGTAATGTTCCGTTGTCGTAACTAGCAGTTGGTCATGGTTGTATTGTATGATTGGAACTTACACCACTTAATATAACATAGCCAACACGTTTCATACATATGTCATATTGTATTCCAACTATCTTGTTTACTCTAAATGATGTCTGTATCTGTTTTCTTACGCATGCATGTGTAGCTATTTTCTGTATATGTATGTATGAATCTTACTAGAACATGTTGTTGGTTTAACCATCACTTTGGATTGATAGCTAACTTTCCTTGCATGTTCTGGTGCATCTTTTCTCGTGTGCTCCCTTCTTAACTCCGTGCTATCACAGGTTTCCAAGGGGCACACTCACCTCACCCTCCATGTGTTAGAACTACTCATGCACCTTCCTTGACTTGGCACATATGTCATACCCTTGCTACCAACAGGGACATATTACTTGCCTCTGTGTGAAACCATGGTCAAGGTGATACCATATGACCCACTGTTGGGAATCCTACACCAAATGGTCTGAGGTCTAATTGGGACTTCGTACTGGGGATATCCCTTACATGTTGGCAGGTCCAGCACCGTCAACAGTTCCAAATCTGCTATTGAATCTCATCCCTTTCTAGATAGTGATGCCTATAAGGCATAGGATTCCTTGATTAAGAATGTGCCTCCTCCTTTCTTCCAAATATGAGTATTTATTCTCCATGATTGAAGTGAATTATTTTATTTTTCTAATTATTTCTCTAATAGAGATCAAGCTTCCATGGAAGTGAAGGTTGACTATATGTCTTGTGCCTTCCAAATATCCCATATTTTTGTGTTTTCAATTAGATTATTTTCCCAGTATTGGTTAAATAGGTTTCAGTTTAAGGAATGGAAGTGGTCCAAGCTTCTGAGAGAGTATCATTGCTACTTAATTGAACTAGTTCTTGCCATAAGTCACCCTAGAGTAGTGCATAAGCCCCTCTTGAGTTTCTTAGAAGCAACGACCTTGGACTATATTTCTGTTCTTTGGAGCATTGTTCTACATCAAATAACTTGAATGAAGATCATTTGTTCCAATGAGGTCTTGTTCTTCTCCCTCCCCCACACATTTCTTTCTCTATATTTGACTCCATAGTTTTCCCTTGCTAGTCAATCATTGCCATCATAACTTCCGTGCTTAGACATTGTTGAGAATATCAAGGTTCCTGGTTACTAAATCCCCACTTCTCTAGGAAGGTTGACTTTTTCGTAGCTACCAAGGATCATTTCCTATGTTTTTAAGGGCCTCCCTAAAGAAAATAGAAATGACAATGAAGACACTTTATTTCTTTGAGGATCTTTGTAGGAAGTTCCAATTCTAAGAAAATATATAAAAGTGTGGATTGAAAAATAGGTTTACATTGGGTAATTTTTCTTAAAAGATTAAGAGATCTAAAAGTCAAAGAGTTAAGCTTCAGTTCAAATTTTGGCTAGTAGATCCTTCCATGATATGTTTCTTGAGACATTAAGAATGAGGGGAGTTCCTAGGTACTTATAGGGAAGAGAACTCTTTCGGAAGCTAAGGATTCTAACAATGTTGCATTGAGTGATTAAACGAGTGATGAAATTGATATTCCTTGATTTATAATAGTACCAAAGGCCCAAATAAAGGTATCAAGGATGGGCATGAGAGTGGAGTCTTCAAAGATAGAGGGGTGGTCCATCATAATCTTATGAAATGTGGGAATTTCCCTCGTAACACTGATTGTTAAACTCCTCTATCATGACCCTACCAAAGGTGTACACATCATTTGATCTAGGAGGATTTGAAAAGGCCAAATTTTCAAAGTCCTTGGAATTCAGAAAAACTAATATCAAATCAAAGAGCTCATCATTCTGAATCCAACGATGTGAATGACACCTCAAATAGACACTGTATGTGCAAGTTATGGCCCACTGAAGTTTTTCCAAAAAAACTAAAAAAATTTCAACCAAGACCCACAATGTCACTTGGCATGCTGACATCAGCAATAAGGATGCTAAAATCATCTCTACAAATGCTAATGTTAGGAGGGTTATGTGGCCACTACGATCATAGAAAAACCAATCATAGGGTGCCACATGTCAACTGACATCAGAATGATGTCAACAACCTATTCAGCCATATGGACCAATCAATAACTGCCACAAGGCAACCTAGTCAGCTTGCCATATTTTCGCTAAGGAGGCAACAAATTGGACCAGTTTGATGGCCCGCGGAGGTGATTTTTTGCTTACTCAAAATGTCTAACAGGGAAAAATTTAGGGGCTAATATTTGCAACTGGGCTAATTTTCCATGCTTTTTCTAAAAAAAGGATTCACTAATTTCCATTTTTTCTAAAAACTATTCATGCAAGATTTACAATATAAAATGGTATATAAGGATCGAAGAAAAATTATATAGAGATTGCATAAAATTATGAGAAATTTAAATATTTAAAAAAAAATATTGTTACACATTTTACATATTACATATTATGAACTAGTGAGATTCACGAAGGTTTCTAAACATTAAAATAAATTTCCATTTTAATGGGCCTTTTTATATTAAAAAAAAAAAAAGATATATCCGTTAGCCGACAGGCAGTCAAACCCTGTTGGTTGGCATAGTGGCAGTTACCTGATAGAATATGCAATAGCCGATGGGATATTTGACAATGGTTAATGTTTAAAAATTCCAACAGTCAGCTGAAACGTTTAAAAGAATGGTGAACCATGTAACTAAGAGAATGTTTTATTTTAAATATATATTAAAAAACCCGCCCATGGGGATTTGAACCCAAAACCACCAGTCGACCCATGGCCTGATAGCCCGGCGGTGACCAAGTGGCCAAGTGGGTCAATATGATCGAGAAGCAACAATTTTATATTTAAAGTGATTTGACCCTGGTGATGAGAGGGGAGGAACTGCGCCCAATGGAACCTTGCCACAATACTTGTGGAACCCTGAGCCAGAAATGCACCTTGCCTAGTGCAGTTTTCGAAAAATATTATTAGGAATATTGGGAGAATCTTTTTGTATAGAATATTTAAGGGAATCTAAAATATTCCCTAGAGCCCATAAGTCACCTGCTCATAACAAGGTGAAGTTTATAGTTGTTTGACATGATTTCATGCCACGAATTGAACAATGTTGTCCATTTCTATAATAGAGATTTTCATTTTTAGACCATTCCACAAAGTGGAGGTATAAGGTGTCATTTTGTAATTGAGTGTAATTTGATTTCATTGCCAATTAATGAAAGATGTCTCCCCATATTGAGTAGGGCCGAAAGATGTAGACCACACTAGGTGAATTCCATTACCAAGTTGTTTTCGGGCCTTTGATCTCATGGTTGCTTTTGAATTTTTCTTCTTTTATGTGTTTATGGCACTTGGTTTCATGCTCTTTTATATGCAATTTTGTATGCATCCTTGAAGTAAAATATCTGGATCAAGTTTGGTCTCAGAGAAGGTTTTCTTGATGCGAGTTGCATGAGTGAATGCTAAATAGGAACAATATCCAAAGAGGAGAAGGAAAAATCAAATCCTTTGATCCCAAAGTGGAGCATACAACACAAAGACAGAACATGACAGATGAGGAAGCTGAAATGGAGGAAGAGAGAAATTATCACAATATCTTCTTCACCATGGCAGAGAAAGTTGACAAGTTGTTTGTTGAATATGAGAAGACAATCAAGCTTAAGAGGAAAGAGCCTGATGTTCATGCTTGATAAACCATGGAGGTGGAGGAGAAGAACCTCCTCCCTCTCTATAAACCAGTGAAAATTATTCTTCTTCCTCTTCTCATCATTCTAACAGGCATCATAGGAATGCATCTAAGAAGCCATTTTTTAAACTAGATGTAAATTTTGATTTTCCCACATATAATGGAGAATGTAATGTAGAGAAATTAAACAATTGTATTAGAAAGGTCAAGGTTTATTTCTAGATTGAGCAGATTGAGGAGGATGAGGCCAAGATCCAATTAGCATCTCTTCAGCTGAGTGGCACCGCTCTCGTTTGGTGGGAGAGAAAGTTGCAGAAAGGCAACAAAAACTTGGGTAATATCCTTTCTTCTTGGTCCAATTTTGTTTGTGCATTAAAATATCAGTTTTATCCTTTGGGTTATCGATAAAAGGCTTTAATGGAATTTCAATATTTGAGACAAGGAGAGGGTCAAAATGTACAAATCTTCACAGAAGAATTTAGAAAAAAACCTTTGAATTTGGGCATTTCACTTGATTCACCAGAAACCATAACAAAGTATATTGGTGCTTTACATAGTTACATCAGACATTATTTGTTGTTGTTTAAGCCTACTACTATTAATGCAGCCAATGTGAAGGCCATTCAACTTGAAATTAGGGTTAAGAATGACAAAGAAGATCAACCCAGGAAATCATCTTTCAAACCTCATAATGGAAAGTTCAAGGGAAAAGCCAAGGGAAAGGACAAGAAGGAAGCTACAACCAAGAAGGAAGAAGGAGAAAAGCCATCTTGCACACATTGCAAGAAGGAAGGCTGTGATGATGAAAACTATTGGAAGTTGCTTCCAGAGTTGAAGCGAAAGAGATTTTGTGGTAAGAGCAAGCAAAAGACGGTGGCAACCATACAACAAAACCTTGGATCTGACTCTAGTGATGAGACACAAATCATAACAGTGGGCATAAAAGGCACCCTTTCTCTTCATGCTAATGGAAATTCTGAATTGCATGTAAGTAAAATTTTCTCAAATTAGTCTCTTGTTAATGAATGAAAGAGGACTAAATTATTCCACATTAGAGTTGTGATGAAATATAGTAAAGTGGAAACCTTGTTTGATCCAGGCTCACAACAAAATTTGATTTCAGAATCCTTAGTTAAGAAATTAGGGTTAGAGACCAAGTCTCACGTGAAACCCTACCCTCTTGGTTGGGTGTGTGACAAAGCCAAATTGCATGTAACCAAGAAGTGTAGAGCTATATTTTTGATTGCATCCAAACTAGTAGATGAGGTTGACCTTGATGTTGTACCTTTGGATACCTGTGGCATTGTATTGGGGAGTCCATATTTTTATGACAAGAAAGAAATTTTCTTTCACCATGAAAACAAGTATCATCTCACGAAAAATGAGGTGGAATACATTTTTAAAGCTCATCATGCCAGTCTTGTAAGTGCAGGTCAGATGAAGAGATTGAGCAATTCCAGCAAAGAGTGTATGCTCAGGTTGTGAGAGAAAAAGATGCAGAGGCATATGAAGCTTTCCAAGGTTGTGATCCCACTCACAAAAAAGAATTGGATGAAATTGTTTCTAACTATAATGGGATTTTTCAGGAACCAAGTGGGTTTCTTGCAAAGCATGAGATCCAACATGAAATTCACTGGTAGCAGTATGCTCCTTTACCCAATATTGGTATGTATAGGTTGTTAGCCATTGAGATGGAGGAGATAAAGAAGAATGTGTAGGAATTGTTGAAACAAGGTGTCACAAGGCCAAGTTCTTCTCCATGAGGTTCACTTATTGTGTTGGTTCCAAAGAAGGATGGCACATGGAGGATGTGCATAGACTATAGGGAGCTCAACAAAATAACACTGAAGAATTGGTACCCTCTCCCTTGCATTGATGATTTATTAGATACTTTAAAAATTTTTGTCTATTTCACAAAAATGGACTTGTGCAGTGGCTATCATCAGGTCAGGATTACAGAACATGATGTATGGAAGACTGCATTCAAGAAAAAAACAAGGGTTGTTTGAATGGCTAGTGATGCCATTCGGACTATGCAATGCTTCGACCACATTCATGGGGGTGATGAATGATATTTTCAGGCCTTTTCTTCATGATTTTGTACTTTTGTATCTTGATGACATTCTTGTTTTCAGTAGGATGTGGGAAGATCATGTGAGTCATGTTAAAAAGGTGCTTGATGTTTTGCTAAAAGAAAAATTGTATGTTAAAATGTCTAAGTGTGAATTTGGTAAGACCTCTTTGATTTACTTGGGTCACATTGTTGGAGGTGGACAATTAAAAATAGATCCTTCTAAAGTTGATGTGATTGTAAAGCAGCCTAAGCCCTATAGAGGTTCATAGCTTTTTGGGTGTAGTACAATACTAGAGAAGGTTCATTTCTAAATTTTCCGTCATTGCATCCCCCTTGCATGCATTAACAAGTGTGAAGCAAAACTTTCAGTGGGGAGGAAAGCAACATAAATCCTTTGATACACTGAAAGATAAGATCAATACCAAACGAGTTTTGGCCTTACATGACCTCCAACAACCTTTTGAGATCGAGATAGATTCCAGTGGGTGTGACATGGGAGTAGTCTTGATGCAGCAAAGGAAACGTATATGTTTCCATTCAGAGACATTCTCCCAAGATGTTGTGAACTATCCCACATATGACAAGGATTTGTATGCCTTGGTTCAAAGTGTGAAGAAGTGGAAACACTATTTGATTGGCGAGGAAACCATCATTCACACTATTCACCATCCCTTGCAGTACCTCCAATTGCAATCCAAGCTTCAACAAGCATGTCATTTCAGATGGATGGGATTCCTCCAGCAATTTCACTTGGAAATAAAATACAAGAAGGGCACCAACAACAAAGTGGTAGATATTGTTTCTCACCCTCCTATTTTTGCATCTATAGTTTTGCAAACTTCTTCTTTATCTTTTGAAAGTTATGATAAGAAGTATGTTGATGATGAAAATTTTAAGGAGATTTATGCAAATCTGACTCATGGATCGTAGGTAGATAATTACCATTTGTAGGGAAAATTGTTGTACACCAATGAAAGAATACATGTAATCAGAGAGGCACATACCTCTCTTATATCGGGTCATTTTGGTGTAAGGAAAGCTTTGGTCATTTGTAGAGGTTTTTTTATTGGCCTCACATGAAAAATATTGTGACTCGATATGTAAAGGGATGTGTGTTTTGTTCAGTTTGCAAGCCCACTAATAGAAAATTAGGGCTCTACACAACACTCCTTATTTCGAGTCATCCAGGGGAAAGTGTGTCAATGGATTTTGTTAGCAGTTTTCCTTTGTCTAGGAGAGGTCATGACTATTTTTATGTCGTTGTGGATCGATTTAGAAAAATGTGTGTCCTAATGCCTTATAAAAAGGAGATCACTGCAGAGTAGACTGCTCATCTCCTCTTTCAATTTGTATGGGTCCACTTTGGGTTGCCCACGTCCATTGTATTTGATCAAGACTCTCATTTTATTGGAGAATTTTGGACGAGTTTGTGGAGAATGATGGACACCAAGCTGAAGAGGAGAACGACATTTCATTTACAAACTAACAGGAAAATAGAGGTTGTCAATCACACAGTGATAAACTTACTTTAGGGCTATTTTGGAAAGCATCCCAAGATGTGGGACAAGCAACTTCCTTATGTACAATGTGCATACAATAGGGGCAGTGTATTCATCCACTCAGATCTCATCATTCGAGACATGATTTAGATATTTTTCCAAAGGATCCCTTAGACATGGTATTTGGGAGAGATGAATATTCTAGTGAGAAATATGATAGGGACAAAGCATGGAAGTTAATTCAGTGAATTTAGATGATTCACGAGGTAGTGCAGGAGCAGTTGGAGAAAATTCAAGCTTAATGCAAAGCTCAATATGAAAAGCACTGGGTTGATCGCCAATTCCAGGTTGGAGACAGGGTGTGTCTCCACATCAATAAAGGCAGAATGAAAAGGGAAGGAAAGAAGTTGAGACGAACTTGATATGGCTCATTCACCATATTAGAGAAGATTGGAGACAATGCTTTTCATCTCAATTTTCCAGCATACATGCAGATGTACTCAATGGTGAACATCGAAAACTTGAAGCTTTATGACCCTCCTTTGATCATGGACACCGAAGAGGTTAAAAAAGTTCCTACAGTAGACAACTTTGCACTGAAATACTTGGGCAAACTACCTGAGGATATAATTCTTGACATGAGAACTAGGAATTCACAATGAGGAGACATGGAGTACCTTCGTATTGGTTTTCAAGTGAATGCATCCAATTAAGGCCCATTGGATTGAAAAGGAGAAAGTGAGGGACAAATTCCCTACCTCTCTAATTGATTGAAAATCTTTGGCGGCCCAAAAGCTCATTAGTGGGGAGGAATGATCTAGGAGGATCCCTAAAGGCCAAATTTTTTGAAAGTTCTTAGAATTCAACCAAACCAATATTAAATAGAATATATCATCATTCTGAATCCAATGGTGTGAACAAAAGCTAAAACAAACATCGTATGTGAAAGTTATGGCTCGTTGAAGTTTTCCCAAAAAACCTATTTTTTTTTGCAGGCAAGACCCACAGTGCCACTTGGAAATCTGATGTTAATAGTACGAATTCTGACATCATTCATATGACTACTGACATCAATAGAGGTACGTGGTTGTATAGTCATAGGAAAGCCAATCACATGGCACCATGTGTAAGCTAACGTCAGCAACCCAGTCAGTTGCCCAATCAGTCATATGAACCAATCAACAAGTGCCATGTGGGAGGCCAGTAAACCTATTGGATTTTTGCTAAGGAGGTGACAAATTGGACCAATCTGGTGGTTGTTGAAGGTGAATTTTTTGCCTACTTAAAATGACTAATGTCCCTAAAAAAATTAGCAAAGAAAAACAACCTTCTGGGCCTTTTTATATCATATATATATATATATATATCGGTTGGCTAGCGAGCTATTTTATGGTGGTTAATGTTTAAAAATGTCAATGGTCGGCGGATGGTGTAACGATGGGAATTTTTTATTTTAAATATATATTAAGACAAAAGCGCTCATAGGTATTTGAACCCAGGATTGTCGGTCATCCAACGAACTAACAACCCGATGGTGAACAAGTAGCCAAGTGGGTCGATATGACCGAGAAGCAACATTTTTATATGTAAATGGATTTGACCCCAATGACGGTAGTGGAGGAACCTCACCCAGCATAACCCTGCCATAGTACTTGTGGAACCCTGAGCCAAAATTGTGGCCTACTTGGCGCAGTTTTCAAGAAATATTCTTAGGAATCTTGGAAGAATTCTTTGAGAGAATTTTGCAAGGAATCTAAAATATTCCCTAGAGCTTGGAAGTCACCTACTCAGAATAGAGTCAAGTTTATAGTCTTTTGACACAATTTTGCGCCATGAATTCAACGGTGTTATCCATTTCTATATTAGAGATTTTCATTTTCTTACCACTTTGGAAAGTGGAGGTATAAGGTGTCATTTTGTAATTGATTATAATTTGATTTCACTACCAATTAATGAAAGAGGCCTCTCCACATTCAGCAGGGCTCGAAGACATAGCCCACACTGGGTGAACTTTGTTATCAAATTGTTTTTGTTCCTTTGATCTCATGGTTGCTTTTTAATTCCACTTCTTTTATGTGTTTATGTCACTTGGTTACATGATATTTTATATGCAATTCTGTATGCATCCTTGAAGTAAAATATTTGGATCATCACTCAAACAAAATCTGGATTTGACATGTTAATCTTTTTTATCTTATTTTAATGCTTAGAGGGTGATATTGATGATGATGATCCCAATATAGGAAATGATTTCTATGATATGTCGGTGTTTGTTGTAGCATAATTTCATGGGCCTTGGGCATTGGAATTTATTCATTTAATAATGAATATGTATCTATATTCTAAATTATGATGTCAAAACTTATTCTTTCTTTCAAATTTTCAATATAATTTTATGATATATATCATCTTTCCTTGCTTCTTGATTTTTTTGGGGCCATGTTTCCAGTGTGATCTTGTTTTAGATATGCATTTTGATTTCCCTATACCATGTAACTTAGATCATAAGAGTGTCATCCACAAGTTACAAATATGAAAGGGGCTCTAATTGATTAAGGATGTGGAGGACTTTCAAATTTCCACCATTGGTTTCTTAACATAGTCTTCTTCCTAGTCCTTTAGTCATTATGATGATTGGGAAAGGAAATAAATAGTCTTCTTGTTTGATGCCTCAAGATGGGTTGAAAGGGGAGGACAAAGATCCATTATTTAAGAAAGTAAAGAGATTTAAGGATACTAAGAGTCTAACCCATTAAATCCAAGATTGACAGAATCAGAAGGCTACAAGCGTCTTCTCAGCTAAGAGGATCGAAATCTTTTGACATATTAAGCTTCATTAACATACCTAGTTTCTTTGTTGATTTTAGGAAGTGCATAATTTCGTGTGCCACTATGATATTGTAAAAATTTTCTTCCCTTCAATGTAACTTCCTTGCTCATTGGAAGTGATGTGGTTCATGATGGGCTTGAGTATATTACCTTTGGAATGATTTAATATATCACTTTATATAGTGACATACAATTGAATTCGTTCAAAGTGTTAGTTATTTCTTCCTTAGGAATGAGTGTGAGGAAGCTTGAGTTAAGGGCTTGTAAAATTCCTTGGCTTGCTCTAGCTTTCTCAACTACCCTTCATTCATTACTGGCAACCATTGACCAACAATTTTGAAATAGGTATGTTGTGAGACCATTTTTCCTTGGTGATTTTCTTGATGCCATCTCCATTATCATTGTCTCAACTTCCTCTTATGTGATTTTTCTCATCAATTTACACTTTGATCTGGAGTCTCCAACTGAGGGGTGTGTTTTAGGATAGATCTTATGGTCTCTTGTCTTTTTCTATCCAATTTTGAGAGGAGAATTTTGTAAAGAGGTGATCCTATTTATATGCCTTTTGTTGATCATAGAGTTATGAAAGGATTTGGAGTTTCTGTCTTCCTATATGATCCATCTCATTCTCGATATTTGTTTGTAGAATATATCTTCTTGCTTCTGCCTAGTATATTTTTTATCTTTGGATTTCTTCCTTCTATGCAAAGTCTTCATCTCTTCCTTGATAAGTGTATGTTTTAATTTTTCCATTTGTTTTCCCAACTCCTTTTGGGCTCGAAAGATGTTCCCACATATTTCTCTGTTCCACATTTGAGCTTGGTCTTTAGATTATTTAGTATTTGTTAGAGTCAATACATTAATGTTCCTTTTGTTGGCTTTCTCTCCATCCACGACCATTTAAAATTAGGGTTATACAACCAAAATTTGTCAAATCTAAAGGGTGTGAATCTAGGATGGTTCATGTTATCATGTGAGAGACAAATTGGCTAGTGATTTGAACATGAGTTAGGTAAAATTTGGATTACAATGATGAATTTCAAACTGCAATTTTGATAGCCCTTGAGTAGAATTCGATTTCAGATTAGTATGTATTTTTATCCATTAGAATCAAGATTGGTCTATTGTACAGTTAATCCCAAAAGAAAAATTATGCATATCATCCATTGTGGTCTTCAGATCAATCGATGTAATTTTTATGGTTGTTTCAATTCCCCATCTAGTTTCTAAACTAATAATGTCATAAACAACAAACTATTCTTGTTCCAAGAAGTCGTTGACACCCAACATGATTGTATGTATTCATTAAGGGACTCACCTACCATTTGTAATCTTGATTTTGGTTGTTTATAGGTCAATTGAGTAGTTGGAATAGTTTACTTACTCTCCCATACTCAATTGATCCATGTATCAAGAGAACTCCCAACCCAACATGTTATTTGACAAGTCTTGGGTATAAATTGATTTGATAGACAAGAGGAACAACTTGGGCATTGGTTTATATTCCTGGTAAGTTGAGATGCCAAGAGTTGCCTACCCTTAGTCTTTAGCCATTACCTATGTCAATTCAACTATTTACGTCCTTTCCTTGTATGAACTACTTATCTGAATATGCAATGGACCTCGAGAATGCTACTTAAGGCCAAGATTGTTTACAAGGCACCATGACTGGATATAAGGAGTTATTTCCTTTTCACTTACAACTAACAATTAAGTTGTTTCGGTCTTGTATCACCTAAAAATTGGCATTCGAAAGAATTTTTTATAAAGTGGTTTGCATATCAGAAAGGAATTTTTGTGATGGGTGGTCATGCTTTGAATGAAACTAAGTATCTATTATGTTAGGACTCTGGACACCACATATCTCCACAATGGTATGATATTGTCCACTTTAGGCCTAAGCCCTCATGTATTTGTTTTTGGGCTTTACCCCAAAAGGCCTCATACCAATGGAGATATTTGTCCATCCTTATATACCCATGATCCTCCCCACTTCTAGTCAATGTGGGACTTTGGTCGTATACCCAACAATCCTCCCCACGAACAAAGGACTATCGAGCCTCCCCTCAAACGATTATCCATCCGTCCACTCTCTACCAACCAGGATTCTCCGCTTGAATGCGTTGGAAGCACACGCCTTACATGGAAGCACCACCTGCCTTGAGAGCTTGCTCTATCCCAGGTCAACTCCTCTTCACCGTGTTGGGACCAGGACACGTCCATGAAGAATCCGGAGCACACCACCTGTCTAACCAAGCTCATCCACGGATCCCATCGTGATATTACCAAGGCCCACCACCTTCGTTCGGCATTCCGAGGATTCATCCACTTGGCTAACTTCGGGGCATGGCTATGATACCACTTGTTAGGACTCTGGACACCACATATCTCCACAATGGTATGATATTGTCCACTTTGGGCCTAAGCCCTCATGGATTTGTTTTTGGGCTTTACACCAAAAGGCCTCATACCAATGGAGATATTTGTCCATCCTTATATACCCATGATCCTCCCCACTTCTAGTCAATGTGGGACTTTGGTCGTATACCCAACATATTAAAGGGTGAAGGGGACATAGTTTCATGCGCAACTTGTTTCCTTTGCAAGCTCCTATGACATATTTCAATAATTTTTGCCTTATGTTACTAGATGCACATCTAGTTTTCTTTTGTAGTCATCTTTTTAACATTATTAAAATTATCCTATCTCTTTTGATTTAGTTTGTCGCGTAAAAGGATATATTATAATTTCTTATTTATTTTCTATATAGGAGAGTTTCCTCTAATTGTTTTGGATACATGTTATTATGATAATATTCAATTTATCTTTCCATATTTTATTTGGCATGCCTGTACTAATAAAGAAAAAAAAAACATTTTGTATGTGAAAATATTTATAGCAGGTTGCCATTGAGCATCTCAATTGTTGTATAGTAACATTCAGAAAAAACTTGGAAATGAAAACCCCTATAGAATCTATGCAAGAAAAAAAGGACATAATTGGAATCCCTAGAAATGTTAACCTGCTTAGAAATGGGGAAGAGAAGAAGAGATGGGAACTGGAATAGGTCGTGATAAAAAGTGGCCTGGATTGCTAATTAGTTACTATAAAGTAGAGAAATCATTTCATTATTGTTTTCTAACAAAATATAGGAAGGTTCACACATTTTTGGCTGAAATCAGAGCATGCATGCTTTTATTTCCCCTATACTATATTGAATGGACAATTTGTAATTTTTAAGATCAAAGAGGTTTATAAATTACTAATAAATTATGTTGATTTCTTAATAGGAACATAAACATTATTTCTTGAAATATGGCCCCTATGTAACACTTGAGGAAGTTGTGGCCATATATACCACTAAAATGCATTCACTGGAATTGAGAAAAGTTTCTCCCATTTCGTTTCCACCATTTTCATATAAACATAATATCAAACTCCTAATACTAACACTCAAATGATTAAAATAATCTTATAGTGTTGTTGTCCAATTAAATCAACGACAGAGGGAAGAGATGGGTCTTATCGAGTAGTCATATGATAATCCACATGAGGCATTATCACATATCAAATGTCATATTCTTACACATTGTCCCTTAAAAGAAGTAAGTTTTATAATTAATCACATCCAAATGCTAAATCAATGGCATTGAGATGTTGTCTGTCTAGGTTTCTAATAACTGGTTATGTTTCACATTGCAGGTGGGAATTGAGTTTATGGACTTGTATAGTTGTATGATCCCTGTGTATGAAATTGAAGCTCTTGAGAAAATTACAAATGCATATCTTGATCAATATATTTGGTATGAAGGTGACATATGCCATCTCTTTCCAAACTAGATCAAACCTATAGATTTAGAGCCTCCTCCACTTTTGGTATACAAGCGGTGTCAAGGAATCAATAATTTGCAGGATATATGGAATACTAGTGAAGGTCAAAGTGTTGTGATGCTTTAGAAAAAACTTGAAAAATTCCTTGAAAAAATATATCTTATAATGTTAAACATGTATTCTTTTTTGTTTTATGTTGTTAGTTTCTGAGTACTGAAAATCCTTCTTTGGATTCAGTAATCTTTCTAGAATCTGAATCAATAATTATTGCAGACTTCTACATTTGATTCTCAACCACAACATTGTTGATTATGTCACGACATAAAACAACATTTTTATATCATACAAATATATGATCCATACCAATTCATATAGCTTGGTTCGAGGCCTTCAATTTGACTCCTTTGTTGTGCACTATTATGGTCTGGCCTTGGATCTCTTAATCCTTCATTTGACATGGGTAAGTGAAATAATTGGTTCTCCATAGATGCCAAATAAGCGCCACCTTACAAAAAATACAGATCCGAACAATCAAAACATGGTTGGTTAGAATAATAAAAAGTGGTGGCGTAGAGATGCTCGCATGAGGCTGATGAAACATGATTTTAACGTGGTGTTTTTTCCTTTGGTTTGTTGTTTTTATTTATTTCAATAAAATATTGAGGCACCTGAGATTACTCAAATATAAAATGAATTGTCTGGTCTCTTGAATATTTTGTAGTTAATCTTGGGAGGAGTGTGTTCTGGGATATAAAGAACATAATATCACAACGTTAGAATGGGAGAACAATTTTGTCTCTATTTATAGCAAAGTCAAACCCAATTTGATTTTCATCATGTAAGTCCTCCTTGCCTAGCTAGCTTATTTGTTTCCATGTATTGATAAGTTATATGTTTTATGCAAAAGGCTAAAAGATAATTTTTCCTGTGGATTTTTTATGTGTAGGTGTGGATTTGAAGTTTGAATATTACCAAAGATAAGAATGTCTCAAGAATCATTTAGCAATATGAAGGATGGAGTCTAGAATTTGCAAAATGAGAAGACTAAAGAGCACACTGTTGTTTCTTTCTTGCGAGTTGATGATGAACACATGAAGGTGTTTGAGAATTATGTTAGGTAGATCCTCATGTCATCAGGGTCAACAAAATTTACCAAAATCATAAACAAATGGAATACTATTGTTCGAAGCAACCCAACTTGGTCCACGTTTTGGTCAACACTCCGCATTTTAGGGAGCCGAGTGTGCGGTACTGCGGAGCTATATACCGCGCAGTGTTTTAGGGGCTTTGGGCTAGGTCGAAGCCCCTTCTTTTTCTAATGGATTTTTGGGAAATAGTTTCTTGTTTTAGGAGATCCATGGTATTTTGACCATGGTATTTGTGATATACCCATTGATGTAATTAGTATATAAATGGAAAAGAAGTAAGCTGAAGAAAAGATAAGTAGATGTAATCATATGATATGAGCATAAGTGAATATCTCTATCTATTTTTGGGTCTAGAAGGAAAGTCTCCACAATTGAGTGTGTAGAGGCCTAAAGTCTGCAACTGCATTAGCAGACACATATAGCTGGGTGCACAGGTCGAAGAATTGTACACTATTTCAAAGCATTAATATAAAGAAGTACAGTTTAATGGGTATAACTTGTGTATGAGTATTGTGTATCTTTTCTTTCTATCCAATATTTTGTTTATATTTTACTTCCGTGCAGTATTGTTTATGGTTGTTTATGGCATGGTTAATTAGATGATTCAAGCCTCGCGAAGTAAAGAATAAAGTATTAAGTAAAAAATAGAGCAAAATGCCACATCACAGTATCCCTCAAGGCTACAGAAACCTGGTTCTGCAACCTCCCATAGTCACTTCAGGTGAGACTATGATCTGCTTCCAGGTCATTGTTGAAAGGGCCAGTGATTAGGGATTTGTTGGTGCACAGTAAAGGATGAAACCTAGGTCAACCCCAAACAAACCAACAAATGGTTCCATTGTTGGGATCGAAATATGTTTGAGGGATATGTTTATGTGGCGTCCTTTGAAGAAATAAATTCAAGATTCAGTAGAACAGAAGGAATGAGAATTTGCATAACAAGAAAATAGAAGCCCTTGTATTTCAACTGAAAGGTGGTTGGAGAAGTATATTTTTGAATATCAATATGAAATACTTTTGTTCGTTTCATGTTGAGCTATACGAGTGGATTTCAACATCGACTGAGAGAAATAATTGCTTTAAAGGAGACAAACCTAAGGAGTGGACTCCTGACCTAATACAGTGACTCTGGAACATCGACAATATGATCTCAAGAGTTGTTTACTTCTGGATTGATAGCATCTTGGGAGGATTCATTACTAAGTTCACAGTAGAATCAACTGTGTCCTACAACGAATTAGAATGGAAAATTTTTGAAGGACCGCAAGGCAAGTACTTTAGATCTTTAAAAATCTAGATTAAGATGCTTTTATGTGAAAAGGGAGTTCTACGAATGCAATTAGATTATTAGATTACTTATGTTTGGAAGAAGATCTGAAGAAGAAACTGGAACAACATGAAGTGGAAAAATATATAGAATAGACACTAAAAATAGATCCTGTGGCCAAGATCTGAAGAATTTTATAGAAGATGACTATATCCCTTTGTTGAGTGAATCTAAAAGTGAAGAAAACCTCACTGAAAACTTTGAAGTAACTCCACAGTATTCACCCTTTCAGCCTAAAAGTTTGTTGAAGCCTAAATCTAGCAATAGTCAAGGTAATTTTTGTTTTCCCTATCCCCCTATTCCCCCTACCCGCCTCCCCCCTTTCCTTAAAAATCCCCCTCCCCCTCCCCCTCTCCCTCTCCCTCGAGCAAGAATATGGCCGATAATATTAAACTACTTGTGTTTAAATGAACTTGATCAGAGGATCCAAAGCAATTTTGGTTTTTATGCGAAGTGGTATGCACAACAAAATAGGTCCATCATGAAGATATAAATAAGGTGCAACTTGTCATGGCATTTGAGATCGAGCATTGACATGGTACATGAAGAATTAGAGCAATCATATCAGATCATTCACATATATTAAAACAATGTTGGTAAAAGAATTTAAGAAGCCGAACTTTTAATTGCAGTGTATCACAGAGTTAAAGGAGATCAAAAAAAGGCTTACTGAGTCTATTTGGGAATTTGACCAAAGATTCAAAGTATTATTGGATCAAGTGAGCTTCAACATAGCTCCGTAGCAGCATAAGAAATGGTTCATAGCTATGTTGCTGCCACATATTAGATATCCTTTGACACAACAAAAGATAGAAACTCAAGCTGAAGCTCTGGAGATTGCAATGAAATTAGAAGCTTTGCCAATAGGAGATACCAATGTAGTTATGTAGCAGATTTAGAGTCAACTGGAAAATTTGACTCTATAGTTACAAGATATGAAGAAAAGTACAGAAGTTCACAAATAAATGTGGCGTACAAAGTGAAAATCACAAGGTCACTCTAAAGAGTAATGCCCTCTCTTCAGAAATTACATGACTAGTGGATCACCTAATCCTTTAAATGTTGTATCTAGCTTATTGTGTGAGATATGTAGAACTAGAGGCAAACATCACTCTAAAGATTGTTATTTGTTTAAAAAATATGTGAAAAGTCCAAAGAATTTATTTTTCAAGTTCTATAAATTGGTGGGACATGATGAAAATAATTGTTGAGCTTATCAATTAATAATGGACCACGGTGCTAAAACATATAGAATGAAACTTGAGGAGAAAGGACATGAAGGAAGTGTTATATTCTTTCCACGACTAGCCCCACGTGTGGGGGGTCACAAGGGGGGTGGCAGGTCCCCTTGTTCATTGCGTCGACCACAATAGGGGGGTCACAGGGGGGGGGGGGGGACAGCCAACCTTGTCAGGGGGTTTGAGGGGGGTGGTAGTTCCCATCTATGAGGTTCGGCACCCTGGGGAAATTTTTTTTGGACCCTATATTAGGTGGGAAAACATACCTATGGTTTCGTGCATGGTTTTCGCACATGGTTTTGAGCATGACAGTTTTCTGCCCATGGTATTTTGTAGATCCGATCAAGGGAAATACGATTATGTTCTAATCCAAGGTTAATGGATTGGTTTTTATGGATGCTTCAACATGTATATATATGTATTGTAACATTGAATGGAATATAATGAAAAATCAATCTGGTAGTCCAGAGTTTAAGATACAGGGGAAAATCTCTGTGTATATATGTTTTATGTTTCATGATCTCACCATTGTTTATTTTATGTTTTTATAATTCGTATGCAGGTAATTTTTGTATAGGGTTAAAACCTACATTTGGTATCAGAGCTATTTTGGCTTCAAGGGGACGCCTTTGCTGCTGAGGGGTTTTGCTTGAGCCTATGATAGACCCTGTTCAGTGGGAGATTTTCGGGATCGATTCTTGTGGTGAAAGAACATGGCAAGGAGTGGAAAGACAGAGATTGAGAAATTTAATGGTCATAGTTTTGAGTTGTTGAAACTCAAGATGGAGGATCTGCTGGTGGATAAAGATTAGTAGATTGCGGTAGATTTGGGTACTAAAGAAACAACAATTTCTGATGAAGACTGGAAGAAGTTGGATTAGAAGGAAAAGATCACAATACAGTTGTGTATCTCAGATTCAGTATTATTGAATGTATCAAGGGAAGATTCAGTGAAGGCCTTGTGGGAAAAGTTAGAGACTTTGTACCAGTCTATGTCTCTGGTGAATAAACTGTTCCTGCATAAAAATCTATATAACCTAAGGATGAAGGATGGAGACTCAGTGGCAGAGCATCTAAATGCCTTTAATACTGTGGTAAGCCAGTTTTTATCTATTGATATAAAAAATTTAGATGGTGATAAGTGCATCAGTTTGTTGTATTCTCTACCAGATTTGTGGGATAGTATGTTTGTTATAATAGGTAGCAATGCGGCTACGTTGTAGTTTGATGAAATAGTCTCATCCTTGCTGTCGAGGAGATGAGACAAAAATATGGAGGGATAGAATGGTGATACCTTGTTTGTACGAGGATGGTCCCAGAACATAAACAAAAATAAATCATTGAGTGGGAGATCTAAATCTAGAGGGAGATCTAAAAATTCAAGAAAACCTGTAGAGGTGTGATGGAAATGCAGAAAGGAAGGGCACTTCAAAAAGGACTATAGATCTAATGCTCCTGAGAAAGGAAAGGTATCTGATGACGCTCCTTCTGCAGAGGTGAAAACCACCTCAGATGAAGGTGGGGATGTGTACTTGGCTTCTTCTTCAAGTACACATTTAGATCATGAGGCATGGTTGATTGACTTAGGTGCATCCTTTCACTTCACTCCCCATAGGGAGTGGTTCTACGACTATGATAAATATGATGGTGGTGATGTCTTCTTAGGGAATGATAGGAAGCCTAGAATCATCAGTCATGGAAACGTAAAGTTGAATTTGTAAGTTGGAAGGATTAGAACACTTCCGGGTGTCCTATATATTCATGCATTGGCCAAAAATATGAATTTTGTAAGAAAGCTAGATGATGTAGGTGTAAAAATAGTGTTCGGGAAAGACACCTATAAGATGGTTTGGGGAGCACTGGTATTGATGTGAGGAGTTCAGATTGGAACTCTGTACAAGCTTCAGGGTAGCACTATTATTGATGGGTGCAACAGTTCTGTGGTTCCTGAAATTAGGGGTAGAAAATTTAGTGGTCTCTGGAGAAAAGACCATGTTATGGCATCAAAGGCTTGGACATATTGGAGAGAAGGGCCTTAGAATACTTCATGGTAATGGTATGGTAGAAGGTATGTCTAATTCCTCTCTGGATTTTGATTTTTGTGAAAAATGTGTACATGGGAAGCAAAATCAGGTGAGTTTCCCCTTTAGTGCTAAGAGGGTGAAATTGATATTAGAGCTTGTGCACATGATGTGTTTGGACCTGTGTCGGTTCCATCACTAGGTAAGTTTGTGTACTATGTGTCATTTATAGATGAATTCTCAAGGAATACATGGATATATTTCCTTTGGAAGAAATTTGAAGTCTTTGACAAGTTTAAATAATAAGGGTCTAGTGGAAAACTAGACAGAGAAGAATATAAAGGTGTTGAGAACAAATAACGATGGAGAGTTTTGCAAGAAGGAATTTGAAGAGTTCTATAAGTAGTGTGGTATATCACAGTAGAATACTACTCCATACACACCTCAATAAAATGGAGTTACAGAAAGAATGAACATGATGTTGATGGAAACGGAAAAAAGCATGCTTAGTGGTGTCAGGTTAGGATAGGAATTCTGGACAGAGGCGGTGGAGATTGCATGTTACCTGGTCAATAGATCACCTTCATCAATGTTGAAAGATAAGACTCCACAAGAGGTATGGACTAGTAAGAAACCCTCTCTTTCACATTTGAGGGTATTTGGATGTGATGCATATGTACATGTTCCAAAGGAGAAAAGAACCAAGTTGGCTAGTAAATTTGAAAGGTGCATCTTTATTGCGTATAAGGATGGTTTAAAAGGTTATGAGATTTGTAACCCAGAAACAAGGAAGGTTGTGTACAACAGCGACGTGGTGTTTAGAGAGGTGAAGTGTGTTATTAAACATGAAGTCCTACCAAAGGAATCTCAAAAAATAGAGTTTGAGCTAAAGGAGGAGGAATCAAGCTCTACAACAGAAGAGGAATCAAAAGATGAAGAACCATGAATTCTAGCATGAGAAGATTAGTTCGAGAAAGAAGGCAACCAGAAAGGTATATTCCAATTTCTCTTTGTTCAAAATTTTCTTTATCTATTACTGATGACGATCCCAAAATTGTTAGGGAAGCAGTATATTCAGAGAATGAAAAACTCTGGAAAGATGCCATGGTTGATGAAATGTCATATTTGTACAAAAATGAGGCTTGGGATTTGATGGACTTTCCATTGGAAGGAAACCCATTAGTAGCAAATGGGTGTTTAAGAAGAAGCTGAATGCAAAAGGAAAGGTGGAGAAATACAAATCTCAGTTGGTAGAAAAAGGTTATTCCTAGGTGCCGAGAATTGATTCTGGTGATATTGTTTCTCCTGTTGCGAAGGTAGCTTCTATTAGATTACTTTTATCTGTTGTTGTTGCTTTTGATTTTGAGGTAGAACAGATGGATGTGAAGAAAACATTTCTTCACAGGGATTAGAAGAAGAGATCTACATGAAGCAACCTGAAGGCTTTGCGGTGAAGGGAAAGAAAGAACTGGTATGCAGGTTAAAAAAGTATCTTTATGGGTTAAAACAACCACCAAGGATGTGTTATTATAAATTTGATACAAATATACGGAGACTTGGATTCACTAGAAGAAAAGCATATCATTGTGTGTATTTTAAATTAACTGGTGACCATTTTATTTATTTGGTCTTGTATGTGGATGATATGTTGTTTATTGGAAATGACAAAGAAATTATCCAGGATTTGAAGACCTAATTGTCCTCCAAATTCGACATGAAGGATATTGGTGCTATAAACTATATTTTGGGCATGGAAATTAAACAAGACCAGGAAAAGAGGAATCTCTAGTTAAACCAAAGGAGGTATGTCGAGACAATACTATAGAGGTTTTGATATGCAAGATAGTAAACCAATGAAGGTTCCTATTCCTGTAGGTGTAAAGTTATCTGTTGAACAGTGTCGCAAGACATAAGAATAGGAAGAGGACATATCCTGTGTTCCATATGCAAGTGAAGTTGATAGCCTAATGTATGAAATGGTATGTACTAGACCAAACATTTCTCATGCAATGGGAGTATTGAGAAGTTTTATGTCAAAACCATGGAAGGCTCATTCAACAACAGTGAAGCGGGTTTTTAGGTATTTGTGTGGCACTAATGATTATGGTCTGTGTTACCAAGGAAGACTAGGATTGGACATAATTTTGTACATTTGTGGCTTTGTCGATGCAGACTGGGCCAGAGATATAGATTAGATATGATCTACAAGTGGGTATGTGTTTAACCTGTTTGGAGGTGCAGTGAGTTGGATGAGCAAGAGACAGTCTATAGTGGCACTTTCAATGACAGAGGCATAATAGATGGAAGCCACTCATGCAAGCAAGGAAGAAATTTGGTTGCAGAGATTCAGTTCAAGTATGGGGTTGGTACATAGAGCTATAAGGATAGACTATGACAGCCAAAGTGCAATTTTCTTGGCCAAGAACTTTGCTTATCGTTCAAAGACAAAGCACATTGATGTTTAGTATCAATTTGTGAGGAATATGGTTGAGGGCAAAATGGTGTTGCTTGTAAAGGTTGATAGTTTGAAGAATGTTGTAGATGCATTGATGAAGTTTGTGAGAATTAAGAAGTTTTCTTGGTGTAGAGAAACATTGGGTGTTGCAAGGCTGGACCAATGACTAAGATCTCATGTGCCCCCCGTGGAAAGAAAACAACAAGTGGGAGAATGTTGGGTGTGTGTTATATTCTTTCCATGACTAGCCACACGCGTCGGGGAGGGGGGGGGGTCACAGGGGGGTGGTAGCCACCCTTTCCAGGGTCTGGGGTAGTGCCCCAAGGAAAATGTTTTTGGACCCTCTATTAGGTGGGTGCACCTACCTGTGGTTTTGTGCATGGTTTTCTCACATGGTTTTGGGCATGATGGTTTTTTTCCCATGGTATTTTGTAGATCTAGTCAAGGGAACTACAGTTATGTTCTAATCCAGGGTTAATGGATTGGGGTTTATGGATGCTTCTACATGTATATATATGTATTGTAACATTGAAAGGAATATAATGTAAAATCAATCTAGTAGTCCCATTTTTTGGATCCAAGGGAAAATCTCTATGTATATCTATTTTATGTTTTACGCTCTCGCTATTGTTTATTTTTTGTTTTTAGAATTCGTATGTAGGTAATTTTTGTACAGGGTGAAAACCTACATGGACAATACAGTGGTCGCAGTGGTTATCAAGGACGAGGCTTAGGTGGTGGAGCTGGTCGAGGTCATAGATAGATTATCTGCTACAACTCCGGCAAGGCGAGTCACTTTGCAAGAGACTATCAGAATCCTACTAAGACATGTAAGTATTGCAAATAATTTGGTCATGTAATTGAGGAGTGTCCAATACTCATAGAAAAGATGAAAGAAAAGAAAAATCAGTAGTCGACACAGAGCATTCAGATGATGACTGCAGAACCGAGGACCTATGAAACTCACATTAATATTGTAGCAAGGAGTGGAGATGCAACTAGAAATGACAAAGCATATGGAAAGAAGGAGGCTGAAGCCACATGGGTAAGAAATACTGCAGAGGAATATCATTCCTTCTATGTTTGGAAGGAAAAAAGAAGTGTTTATGGAGGTGAGGCGAAAATTTTATGGATTTTGCAGCTTTGACCTCTAGCATGTAGCCAAAGCAAAAGAATAACTATGACATAATATTAGCTATGACACAAGATAGGGATCCAAGTATGTTAAAGTCTTTCCTAAAAACTTGCATGAAGTTGTTAAGAAACCAAAAAGTTGTAGAAGGGTTGCAGGAATTGATAGATTCTTATGCTTCTAAAGAAGCACCACAGAGTGAGTTATGCATAGTTAACAATTTAAATCAAAATAAGAGAAGGTCTGGAAAATAAATGAGACTCACTGTGCAAATCAGAGAATGTGACAGGGATCAGGTTATTCTGGATTTAGGATCTGATGCCAATGTTTAAGCAAAGATGACCTAGGAATTGATAGGTAACTCGAAGTTACAAAAGTCACCAATTCAGTTTAGAATGTCCAATCAGTAGAAGATCCTCCCGTTAAGAAGACTATCTAGTGCTATAGTAGACATTGAAGGAGTTCGCACTATTGCAGACTTTGAAGTGATAGAAATTGTTGATGACAACAACCCCTATCCAACATTTCTTAGATTGGATTAGGAATTTGATAATATTCTTATAATCAACTTAAAGAAAAGACAAATGGTATTTGAAAAGGATAACATGAGAGTAATTGTTCCACTGGACCCATCAGAAGGGGCGATATATACAGAGCCTATCAGAGATGGGTATTGCACAATAGATATCGATAATATCTATAAATTGACAACCAAAGAATAGGAATGGATTAACCCCACTGCAGATGGAAAATTGATTTGGGAACAAGACAGTTCTTGTACCTCAGATTCAGAAGAAGCATTGGAAAATTGGCAAAATAGGCTACACGAAGTGAATACAAGGTGATGTGCAAGGATCACTAAATCACTTCATTGTATAAACTCTAAGGTATGTAATTTTCCTTAATATGATGCTTTGGGTAATGTAAGAACTTTCCTTGATGATTATGAAAGACAAATACTAGAAGAACAAAGGTTGTTAGATTTGGATGTTGTGAACTTACCTCCACCAAAAACAGTGAGACAACTGTGCACTACATTGGGACACACTGGATATTACAAAAAAATCATTAAGGGGTATGCGTAGATACCTGCGCCAATGGAAAAGCTATTGAAGAAAGATGTGACCTTTAATTGGAATGAATAATTCCAAAAAAGTCTTGATGTATTGAAAGAAAATATGGTAACTCCACCTATCTTGGTTTTCCTGGACTCGAATAAGGAGTTTCATGTTCATGTAGATGCATCTTGCATAGCTTTGGGAGTAGTATTGGCACAACTTGGCACAAGAGAAATTGATCACCCTATAGATTTTGCAAGAAGAAAGTTGTCTAAAGCAAAGAAGAACTACACTACCATAGAAAGGGAAGGCTTGGCTATGGTATATGCATTACAGAAATTCAGACATTATTTGTTGGGATCACATTTTAAGATGTTCACAGATCATTTTGCATTGAAATATCTAGTGAATAAGCATGTCCTAGGAGGGAAAATTTGTAGATGGTTGTTGTTGTTTTAGGAGTATGATTTTGAAGTGGTTGTTAAACCAGGAAGGTTGAATGTCAGGCATGATCATCTATCAAGGTTGGAAATAGGATAAGAACCAATGAGCATTGAAGATAGTATTCCCGATGTGCAGTTGTTTGCAATCAAGATTGCAGATGATCACTTCACAAACATTATTTAGTTTTTGGATACAAGAATGGCCCCTACGGAGTAATTTACATGGCAGAAGAAGGATTTGGTGGTAAAGGCAACTGATGTTTCGTTGATTGCAGGACATTTGCATAATATGGGATCAAATGAAATACTTCACAGGTATGTCCCCGAACACAAAAGACAAACTATTTTGGGAGAAGCTCATGGAGGCATAGCTGGTGGACATTATGTAGGGAAGGCTATTGTACAAAAGGCCTTAAGGGTAGGATTATGGTGGCCTACACTACACAAATATGCACATGAGTACTGTCGAGCTTATGATGTCTACCGAAGAATAGGAAAACCTTCAAGAATAGATGAAATGCCATTAGTTCCACATGTGACATTACAGGCCTTTGAAAAATGGGCCATTGATTTTGTTGGATCGATAAACCCACCAGGGAAGAAAACTGGTGTGAGGTATATAATTATAGCCACTGATTATTTGACAAGGGGGCTGAGGCACAAGCAATAAAGGATTGCAGTGCAGAAATTGCTGCGAAGTTCATTTTTTAGTATATTTTTTCCAAATTTGGGTGTCCAAAGGTTTTTATGAGTGATCAAGGATCAAATTTCCTAAATAAGACCTTTGAGGCATTGATTGAAAAATTACAGGTGTATCTTTAGAAGATCACTCCATATCACCCTCAGGAAAATGGCACAGTCGAAGCTTTTAACAAGATTTTGGAAAATGCACTAACTAAAGTATGCAATGTGAATAGAGATGACTAGGATCTAAAAATTACAACGGTGTTATGGGCTTATAGAACCACATACAAGAAGATGACAGGTCATACACCTTTCAAATTGGTTTATGGGCAAGAAGTTGTGATTCCCATGGAGTATATTGTGTCGAGCTTAAAAATTGTAGCCTTTATAGACATGGTCAACCCCGACATAATGAGGGAAATAATGACGCATTTGCTCACATTAGAGGAAGACAGATTTATAGCAAGATTTAATCAATAGGTGTAGAAAGCAAGAAAAAAATCTTGGCACAACCGACTTATCAAGCAGAAGATGTTCCAAGAAGGAAATCTTGTCCTTCTATATGACAGTAAGTTTGCGAAGTTCCCAAGAAAGTTTAAGATGCATTGGTTGGGCCCCTATATCATCAAACATATCATGGATGGAGGTGCAATTCAGTTGGAGAAGTTGAATGGAGAATTGATACCAAGAAAGGTAAATGGCAGTAGGTTAAAACTATATAGGGATAAACCTGCCATGGTAGCTTCACTATGAAAAGAAGAGAGTAGAGTCTTAGTGCCACCCACAATTGAAATTGCGAACTGGAATATAAACTATGGTACAGAAAAGAGTTTCAACATGGGAAGGTTACTTCATGATAGAAAGGAGTATGTCGAGGTTCACAGGAAATATGACTGTTAAAATAGAAATTGGTCATTGGAGGAGCAAAAAATTACATTTATGGAGATAGGTTGGCAAGGATCTAGGGATAGAAATGTAGTTAATAAACAAAATTTGAGAAAAATCTAAGATAATGATGGGGTTAGAATATCAGGAGCGCTATAAAAGGCTTCATCCCACCAATATTTTGGCACTTTGCTGTTTGAGAGCTCAAAAACCGCTAAGTATTGAGAAATTGCAGAAGTCGTGCTATTGTATGAACACTGAAGATTTCATTCGATTATTTGAAGAGAAAGGTATAGAGGGATTTATGGAAGCCACAACACCTTATGGTACACCCACAACATTTCCCATCTCACAGCAAAGATCACCAAGGAAGAAGATGACTCTAGAGCAGAGAAACAAGAAGAAGTAAGACAAGAAGTCGAAGAAGATGGTTGAATCACAGATAGAAGCCCAACCCATGAGAGACAACAAAGAGGGATATGAACACCAATAGATGGAGACAAAGAGTGCAGTGATTACATCCCCACTGCCTCCAGATTTTCCACCCAAGAAACCTAACACTAAACCATTCAAAGATAAAAAGGATGTGAAGTATGGGACATTTACATAGTTGCTACCAGAGAACATACCATTTGAGGGAGAAGTGCTCAAAAAAATCCCATAGTTGAAGTTCGAGGATTACAACTTCAACGACCAAAACAAATACTCGTAGTTCACACAAAGTAGGTACCTGAAGTAGGTCCATTACCCAGAGAGCGAAGTAACAAGATTTTAACCACATCAGTGGGTGAAAGGATTGGAGTGATAAGGCTTATAGAACATGTTGAACGTGCCACACTTCGGTAGAAGTACACTGAACACAGCGTGCACTACACAATTACTCGTGTTGGTGCACAATAGATTCCTCGGGATGGGAAAGAGGATCCCCATTGACGAGATAATGATATGGCGAACTAACAGGTTTCCATAGCAAGGAAGAGACCCCACTGAAGAGTTCATGGGTAAATATAAAAATAGAAAAATAACACAGAACATGAAGCACAAATTTAGCTTGAACAAGAAAACGCGAGGCTACGATATAACTTCCATTAGTGACCACGAAGTACGCTTCGCTGCACATATCTTAGCTGGAAAGATTATGCAAAAATGCAGAGCCAATGAAGTCTGCGTAAAATTTGTAGCCTTAACTACACAGTGCAACAATGGGATCCAGTACAACTGAGCGGATACCTATGAAGAGAATTCTTAGAATATTTCCATGAAACCTAGGAGTAGTGTAAGACCTTTCACTACACATGGATGATTTTGATCATAGAATTGTTGTCATGGAAGGAGTCATCGGATACGTAGTTTCCTCTGGTATAAGAAGATGTATGTCAAGGCACGTAGTATGCCTCACTCTGGTGTACCAAGTAGGAATCACAACATAAGGAGAATAGGATATCATTTGTTTTGTATCACATGGATTTACACATGGTGGTAAATCAATACCCGAGATTATCACCAAGCTTCTACCAGCAATATAAGTATGTTGTGAAGTTCAAAGTGGACTTTCATAGGATTTATATATAGGCTTGAAAGGATGAAATGAAGACATGGCACCCTCTTCCATACTTGGTCACCGAAGATGATCTGATGACATTAATACAACAGTGGACAATAGAATGGATGACTGCGAAGGAGAAGGATGTAGGAGACAGTGAAACAGAGGAGGAAACTTCGTATCATGTGGAACTAAGTGGAAAAGATAAAGACAAGGATGAATAGGAGCCAGAACAAGAGTAGGATCACGAAGAAGAGGAGCCTAAAGAGTAGAAAGAGACAAGAAAAGGAAAGACAAATATGCAGATTGGAACTTCACAAAAGATCAAAAAGAAGCATAAAGTAGATAAATCCAGGGGCATAGTGCCATTGATCCTTACTGATGGGGACCTAGATGAAATTGGGGAGAAAATCCAAGAAGCTATGATGGAGTTTTGTAACAGAATATAGGATCGTTATGGTGCTCTCTTGATAAATATTGAGTAGAGTATTGCAGAGTTGAAAATAATGGCACAAACATTTAGAAAATGAGCTCAGATAGGCCAAGTACTCCATCCAAAAAGACTAATAGAGAAAACATTTGGGATGAGGATAATGGAGATACCTGTCAGAGCTCTACAGTTCAAATCCACCGAAGTAAAGCATCAGGCAAAAGGTTGGGATCATGTCAACATGAACATGGCAATGCTTCCCATTCTAGTATTACATGAATTGCACCAAGGCGTCATACATGAGTTAAAGGAGAAAGAAATCCCACATCACAGTTAAATATTCATGTAGAAAAAGAGTGTGATGCACTGAAGTAACAACTAGACCAAGTCATCAAGGATAAGGAACAGGAAGAGCTACAATGACAAAGGTTGAAAGAAGTGGTTGAAGCCATGCTCAAGGAAGTTCTGTACATGGATCTTTGCACAGAATCGTTAAAATATAAGTCATGAAGCTCGGTATTGCAATGAAGGAGTCAAAGAAAAATATCATGGATGTGAATTTTGAGTATGAAATCAAGATCAATGAGCTGAAAATGAAGCTGCATCCAGCCATGCCACTAGAACTGTGTGAGCAAAGGGAGATCGACCTAAAGATTGCAGTGAAAGGCATCTTTGAGACAATGGCAGAGTGTGGAAAATTATTGGATGAGACAGTGCAGATTTGGACATCATTGCAGGAAGATCCAAACATACAAAAGATATAAGATGGCATCCAACAAAAGAAGAAGTAGTTAGAGGAAATGAGGGAAACTATCAATACCCTGCCAGTCTCGTAGAAGCTCACCAAAATAAGTTAAGCCAAGGTGCTTCGGAAACATCTAGAAGAACTCAAAAGGGAAGAAAAATGTTTGACGAAGAGAAATAAACCATGGTAGGATGAAGCTCTCCATCTGTCACAGGAAGTAGACGAGAAGCTCCACGAGATTTGAAAAAAGGAAGAACTAGTGTTGCAGAAGAATGTTGGTCCAGTGACAAAAGCACTGCTGGAAAAAGTGTGCAAAGAAGAGAAGCAGACAATAGAGATATTACAACAATATAACATTGCTTACAATAACATTGAAGCAAAGGTTTGAGGCAAAACAGCTAAGTGACTCAGGATAAGTCACATGTGAGTGTTGGGGCCTAATTGGGCACAATCCAACTTGGTCCAATTCTTGGTTAGTACTCTACATTTTAGAGAGCGGAGTGCACGGTACCGTGGAGCTATATAACACGTGGTGTTTTAGGGGCTTCATGTTGGGTCAAATCCCCTTCTTTTTGTAATGGGTTTTTGGGAAATAGTTGCTTGTTTTAGTCAGGCCCACATACAAGATGGGGCTCCTATCCCAAATGGTGTGAGTTCTAATTGGGACTTCACACCGGGAAGGCCCCCTAGTTGTTGGTGGTACATTCTAGACTATCAAAACCACCCTAGAAAGCCATTTGTTAGTCCAAATTGAGATGTTGTAAGAAAAATTCTTATAAATCCATGACAAATATTTGGATTGATAAGAGTCGGGCTTTATATGAAACCTTAGATATTTCACACTTTATTCCATCGTTCATTATGGAAGATGAAGGAGAGAGATGTAGGGTAGGATGAAAATCTTCCTCTTGTAAATGAGAAAGAAGAAAAGACATGGAAGTGTTCACCACCGTACAAATGACCAAATTGTGTGTGTCCATAATTTTCTTTATAATTGAGACTTCCAACTGATAACCTACACCAAATAGGAGCACATCATCAATAAATAATAGATATGTTAGATATTATAAAGCAGGTAATTTAGCTCCATTTAGATACCTTTAGATTTTTTTACATACAAATCTTATTTAGGCCTTCAATGATTAAGAGAAAGAGGAAGGGAGACTTGTCTAAGCCCATGCAAGGAATGGAAAAAGGGAGAAGGTGATCCATTAATTAGATTAGAAAAGGTAGTAGTATATATGCATTCCATAATCCAATTCATCATATGAGGATGAATACCCATTTGAAGGAGAGCTAGCCTAATGAAAAGCCATTAGACGCTATTATAAGAATTCGACAGATCCAATTTGATGAGGATGGACTACATCATGAGAAAGAAAAAAGAACATATAGAACACATAGAAGAAATGAGCTTCAAAAAGGAATTCCAACCGTCTTCTTATTCCAAATTCATGTATATTTATACATAATAAATGTGGTTGGAGCAGTTTTACCCACTCCAACAAATCACTCATACATTTACCTTTTACCATTTATTACAAAAATTTACTCATATAAGTATGATGACTTACTTGGGCCTAAGAGGCCCCTACAACATCTCCTCCACCCTCAATGCGTTTCTCGTCCTGAGTAAGGATGCAACAATGTCTTGGACCTTTACTTTTTGTAGAAGTATCCTTACTATACATCAACCATGCATATCAACCTGGATATGTAACTCAACTCTAATAACCACTAGTTGGATAGGAATATGAACGTATACAAGGTGTATTGTGAGTTCTACTCACTTGTTGGTCACTTATTACAAATCTCGGCTTCTTCACATTCTCTACAACCTCTCTATTATGCATACTATTATTCCAACTAAGATTATCAGGAATATCCTCTCCAATCCGGTCCCTTTATTTCCTATCTACAGATGAGTCCAAAGCATGATTGTTTCTCATGGGAGTTCTTTATTTAAAAATACAATTAGTGTATCCTGCAACATTAACCCACATATTCTTTGCCACTGTCACAACTCAAGAACCATTTTGCAACTTTCATATCGAGGACTTCATTCAATTTAATTTTATGTTGTCATCATCTTATCCTTTCAAAACTTTGTTTGGATGTTCATTTTTTTTGGTCTCATTCTCGACTACATTCTTTCAGATCTCACCCATTGTAAGTATTTTTGTCAAAAAAAAATTTATGCTCATCTTAGCTGCTTTGTCCATTCTGACTATTGTTCTATTTTTGTTATTGTCATGGTTGTACTAACTTTATTACTTTCCTTCTACCAATTAGCTCATGTTATGTTGCATAGTAAATTTGTTGTACCAATGAGAGATGGTTGGATTGCACGCTCAACTCCTTAACAATTTCTTTGATATTTCTTGGAGTTTGCAATTCAATTTATGAAGTATAATTTTAACTTAACTAAGACATACTAATTTTTGTTGTTGAACAAGATTTTTACAATAAATGTCAACTTGATATCAATGGGTGTCGAAGGGATCCGATCTCATCAACTAGAAATTGATTTATTTACAAAGATGGATATGATCATCTGCCTTAGAGAAGACTCATGTTTCACCTGCTCTTAAATTTTTAATTTAAACATGACTGAAAGAATTAGTCCACAACAGAATTACAACTTAACTCAACCATCCTTCATAAAAAAAAATCTATATAGACTCATTACATAGTATTTTATTTATTAATTGCACACTCCATATATTTGTTGAAAAAATAATAGTGCAATGCATCATGTGTATCATACTTGAATTATTGAATTAAAACAACACTCGACCAACTTGTATCTAATGCTCTTCAGGATAGAACATAGGTTCTTATTTCTTAATTCACCATTCAGATTTTTTATGAAAATATATTCTATGTATATGGATTAGACTTTAGAATTTCTTATCCACTCAATTAGAATTAACATATTCTTAGACATAGAAGTCACTCTAGAAAATATTCTAACATCATATCTAAACATTGACCTCTAATACAAATGGTGATAATATATGTGTTAATTCATACTTTGCTTGATTTCTCCCTTAGTTGGTTGAATTTGACCATATTTTCATTAATTGAGTAAATCAATTAGTTGAAGTAAACCACAAGTAGAATTCTAGGTCGAATAAGTCAAGTCGAAGTTGGCTCTATCAACCAAGGTTGCATGTACAAGTTAGCTTTCTACATGTCGGCTTCCATTGCATGAATCAAATTCACTCTCAAGATAGATAGTGTGTGGATTTGAAACCTCACTTTGTACGAGTATGGTATACCCTCAATTCTTGCATATGATTGGAAAACAATATCTAAATATTGAAATTTTTAGCATAGAACGAACAAAGATTTGTACCTTAGCCTCATAATGCTAGAGATAATTTTTAGATTCAACCTCCTATTTTCAGGTTAACTCGACCAATCGAATTCACCATTAGTTGGATCTTTAACTTTCAATCATCTTGATAAGTATCCAATTGACTTTAAGAATTTGTTTTTCTATTTTCTAGACTTATTCATCCAAATCTATTACATGTGCATAATTGTTTACGTCCTTAGCCTATTTTAGAATTTGTTTATCTTATTACATAGAAGAATAGGAGTAAAAGAAACTATCTCTTGAGATGAATTTGGTTGAATAATTGTGATCGACATGGGAATTGTTTTCTTCTCATATAGTTATTCATTTGAGTGGTTCTTGGTAGCGAAATTTCCTATTTGGATGGAAATTACATCAAAATCGCAATGTAAGGCTTTAAGTAATTAACTAATATCACAAATGTTGGACTGACGTCTTGGATCAATCAATATTATTTCAATGGTACATAATAGTTTGTTTGATTGGTCATCTAATGGTTGAGTAGTAATCAACCAAGTTTTCTTGATCGCTAATCTACCAAGCATTAGGGGAATTTTGAGGAAAAAAAGGGCCTCAAAATTACTAAAAAAATTAACTTTAAAAGAACCAATACAAATTAATATGATGATGTCATCCCCACGAGAAAACATTTTTGGAGGGAAATCAAGAAAACTATTTTTTTAACTGTATTTTTGGATTATCTCTTTATAGGTTTACTCAAATGTCAAGGGAAGGCACCCATTGGATGTGGAATTCAATGAATACCCACTCTGCATAATTCTGAGCAGACCCACACCAAAAAGATATGAAATACATGAAAAAGAGTGTGTTTCAACAGATTCCTTTTCATTTATTTTCATTTCTTTTAAGTGTGGGTCTGCATATAGGCATGTAGTTTATACTTATTGGATATATAATTTAATTCCTCTTTTAACGGGTGTCTTTGCATGACATTTGAGTAAACGTATAAGGATATAAGACAAAAAACAATTAAAAAAAAAGTAGTTTCCTTTCTTCTTCTTTAAAACTCATCTCTTATTTTATTATTTTAACTATTATTTTATTAATTTCCTTAGGAGTCTTGTTTTAGATTTCAAAATTCTGCAAATTTTGACCATGCACATCGACTAGTGGTTAACATTTGACTACCACACAAACTAACCTGCTCCAACCTCCAACCCATGCATGGTTCAACTATCCCATCAAGCAACAATACGATTTCTAAAACACCAATCTTAATTTTGTAGGGATCATCCTTTAAAATAATGTGCTTCACCAAATATCTCTGCATATCTCTTTATGTATAAAGTCTAGAATTCTAATTGGCACTAACAAACAAAGGGTGTGATGATATTATGCTATTTTTCAAGTTTTAATTGAAATTTTTTACCCATCTAGATAACCATACATCATCAACACTATTGGAGTTATCTTCTATTGGAAATGGGAGGCTCAACAAAAGTAGGTTTACTTTAATCTTTATGAATGTATGTCCTATTTGTTGAGGAAGAAATGAATCAAATATTTCACTTTTGTACAAGATTGCAATTACCATCCATGAGAAACCCATTAAGCTCACAAATATTATTTATCTTCCACAAGCATATTTTTCTCAAACATATATTTACATTCACATATTTTGAAGGAAATTAGCAATTGGAAATATTTCTCATCTTCAACCATCTCTTCGAAGTCACTTTCAACAAGCAACTGAAATCATCCCCTAACCAACCCAGTTGATCAATAATCTATCAAATGATTCAATTTAGGGCATAAGGTTGTAGTTGATAAATTGGTCTTTCCCCAAGTCAACCCACAAGTTGATCAACATATTCAAAATATATTTTTTTGCATACAAAAATTAGAATTTCTTTAACTAATAAGTTTTGTTTCTACAAGAGACATGAGAAAAGTTCTCAATGATAATTACAAACATTTCATAAATAACTATCTAATAGATTCTTACATGCTTATTTCTTCATTTGCAAAGGTTTATCTTTGGTATAATAGTATCCAAAAGTATGTGCAATTAGTATTTATTTGCTTAGAGTATCAACATTCTTAGACAATAATTTCTTGATCATATTTCATAGGCTTACATTTCACAACATCACATTCTTTAACATGCATCTTCCACTGCTAGATCTTCCTTACTTGCAAAAATTCATATTTAATATCGTCATCTTCATATTTCTTCTTATAGTTTCATGTCATATTCATTTAATATTGTTATAGTCCTAGACTCAAGTACTAATGGAAACATAGAAAATGTTGAAGGCAAAGCCTTCACATGCAACCAAAATGGACTACCATCATGAGAACACAATAAGATCATAGACAATACACAAAATAAATGAGTTTTGGGATGGAATTCCAACCGTATTATTATTCCATATTCATGTATATTTATACATAGTAGATGTACTTGGAGTAGTTGTACACACTCCAACCAATCACTCATACATTTATCTTTCATTGTTTATTACATATATTTACTCATATAAGTATGCCGACTTACATATGCCTAAGAGGCCCCTACAACAATTACATAGGATAGAATGTGTGTCTTAATCGATTCTATGGCCTCTAACACTAGAGATACAATGTCATGAATTTGTCTTTGGAAGAGAAATCCAAACTTCTCTTTTAAAATGAACTCACTAAACATTTTCTCGAGCTTGTTTGCTATATTTTTTCTGTCGATTTTATATGTAATGTTGCAACATGAAATGGGATGATAGTATTTGAAATAGGAAGCATCGTGTTTATTGGTGATTAATGCCGAATGAGTAGTATTGAATGCACCTATAATCCTATTGGATTTTTGGGATTCTAAATTATCTTTGAGAAAATCATCCTTTATGAGTTCATGCAATTGTTGATAAAATTCTACTGAAAGGCCATCTAGCCTAGGGCTTTTACCTTTCTTCATCAAAAACAAGGTTGAGTATAGTTCATCTTTTGAGACTTCCCTCAAGAGCTCCTCATTTATTTCTATTGTGAATACTTGGAACAATGGACACAAGGCCTCTAAAATCTCTAGAATAGGATAGGTTGTTGGCTAAGAGATGAGGTATTTCAAGAAATATTTGCATGGTTCATATTTATCAATAAATGAGGAGGCCCAAGATCCATCAATGGCCCAAAATTTAAAAACAATGTTGACACTTCAATTATAGATGGAATATTTGTGAAAACAATTGGTGTTATTATTGTTAGGTGTGTGCTATATTCTTTCCACAACTAGTCGCACATGCGGGGCATCCACAGTGGTGGTGATAGCCCCCCCCCACCGCCCCCCCTTTATGGCACGGTTTATAGGGGGGTGGTAGCCCCATTGCACGGGGTCCGGGGAAACACTCCAAATTTTTTTTGGACCCTATAATAGGTGGGCAGACCAACCTATGGTTTTGTGCATGGGTCTTGCACATGGTTTTGGGCATGATGCTTTTCAGCCCATGGTATTTTGTAGATCCAATCAAGGGAAATATGGTTATGTTCTAATTCAGGGTTAATGGATCAGGTTTTATGAATGCTTCAACATGTATATATATGTATTGTAACATTGAAAGGAATATAATGAAAAATCAATCTTGTAATCCTGCTTTTGGGATCCAGGGGATAATATTTGTGTATATTTGTTTTATTTTCTTGCCATTGTTTATTTTTCTGTTTTAAGAATTCATTTCCAGGTAATTTTTGTACAGGGTTAAAACCTACATTTGGTATCAGAGTTGTTTCGACTTCAAGGGGATTCCTTAGATAGTGAGGGGTTTTGCTTGGGCCTATGGTAGACCCCAATCAGTGGGATATTTGTAGGATCGATTCTTGTGGTGAAAGAAGATGACGAGCAGTGGAAAGATAGAGATCGATAAATTTGATGGTCAGAATTTTGAGTTGTGGAAGATCAAGATGGAGGATCAGCTGGTGGATAAAGATCAATGGATCGTGGTAGATCCGGGTACTAAACCAACGACAATGTCATCAAAATACTGGGTGAAGTTTGATTAGAAGGCAAAGAGAACAATACGATTGTGTATCTAAGATTCAATATTATTGACTGTATTAGGGGAAGCTACGACAAAGGATTTGTGGGTTAAGTTAGGGACTTTGTACCAATCTAGGTCTCTGGTGAACAAATTGTTCCTACGGAAAAAAAATGTATAACCTGGGGATGAAGGATGGAGACTTAGTGACAGAGCATCTAACTCTTTTAATGATGTGGTAAGCCAGTTTTTATCTATTGATATTAAAATTTCAGATGAAGATAAGTGCATCATTTTGTTGTTTTCTCCACTAGATTCGTGGGATAATCTGGTTGCTGCTATAGTAGCAATAAAACTACCTTCAATTTTGATGAAATAGTCTCATCCTTGTTGTCATTGGAGATGAGACAGAAAAATATGGAGAGACAGAATGGATATGCCTTGTTTTTACGAGGATAGTACAAGAACAGAAACAAAAATAATTCCTCAAGTGGGAGATCTAAATCTAAATGGAGATATAAATCTCCAAGAAAACCTGTAAAGGTGTGCTAGAAATGTGGAAAGCAAGGGAACTACAAAAAGGACTATAGATCTAAAGCTCTTGAGAAAGGAAATGGATCTGATGATGCTCCTTCTTTAGAGGTGAAAACCACTTCAAAAGAAGGTAGGGATGTGTACTTGGCTTCTTCCTCAAATACACATGTAGATCATGAGGCATGCTTGATTGACTCATGGTGGGTGCCAGTATTGTAGCAAGAATACTGCAACTCCTGGGCTACCAACTTTACTTTTATCAACCCGGTAGTTCGTAACAAACTTGGAAGCGTCGGTGCTATATGCACAAGTACTAGTTCTCATTGCAGGTTGTCACTTGGTCAGCTAGCGTGAGATCACTAGGAGCTCAAGCCAACTTCTATAGATTTTAGAAGAAGCTCTATGTGTGATGAAAGGAAAGAAATATTGCTCTACAGATACTATTCTAACTGTAGAAAGGAGAAACACTGGAATGTAAAGCAAAACATAGTAAACCCTAATTAACAAGCTAACTCTATTTTTGCCAAAAACACTATGAAAACCATGAAAGAAATGCCATTACCTACTCAAGGAAGTAAACAAAATCTAATCATGCTATTTCTAGAAGTAAATAAGCAAGAAACATATTTTTGGATTTTTATGTGTTTTTATGTGAATTTAACATGCATCTAATTTATTTTGTGTGAGTGTGGCAGCGAATACGTGGTGTTAGAGGGCGGTTTTGGAGCTTGGAAGGATGTAGGATGGTGTGGATGGGTCCTAGGAGGTCTTAGGTGGCCTTCTAGAGGCTTTTCCCACACTTAACCTTCAAAAGAAATCCTACAGGAAAAACTACAGAAGGACACAGGAAAATTACTAGAGGAAAATAGGGAAACTACAGGAGGCCTACAGGAGGAGGCTGAGAGTAATTTTCGCTGTTTTGAGGGTGTGAGAGTGGGTGGAAAAGGTGGATGAAGGTTGGAATGAGGTGTTAGGGCATCTAATGTCTACCATGAATCACCAGGAGAGAGAAAGATGATTGGGTTTGCTCAAGGAGAGAGGAAGAAGTTTTATGAAAAATGAAGGAAACTAGGGCAGAATTGAGGTGAGGTTTGGGAGACCTACAGGGCATGGATCAGATGGAGGGTGTGATTGATGGTAAGCTGGCCTACTACTGTAAGATATCTGCTACATAGAAATTGATAGTCAACTAAGAAAATCAAGCAACCAATGAAATGAGTGCATCCTAGGAAAAATAGAGTTTTGCATTACAATGGCCTAAACTATGATGTATAGAAGGAAATGTTGTAATAAAGGAAAGCATGAAAAAGGAATATTGAAAATCAGGAAGTGAACATGATAAAGAAGATCTAAAGCAAAGAAAACCTGGACTATCAACCTACTAGAGAGCTGCAAACACTAGAAGTCCTAGGAATGAGGAAAATCTGTGTTTTTGGGGTAGCAAGAGAGTCTTTGCCTCAAATCATGGTCCTAGAGGGAGGGAGAAAGGCCAAGGAACTATTGATAGCCTTTTGAATCTTCTATAATCACTACTTAACCTACTACAGAAAGCACAAATGGAAGCAAGCTACTAAATCATCAAAAGAAACCTATTCTTAACCATAAGAGAAATACATCTAACAAAAAACTAATCTACAAATTGAAGTAAAGCATACAAATACAAGTAAAGAGAAGCTTGGTTGCTTGAATTGGGCCCTAACCCAAGAGATTCAGCCCTATGAGGTAACTCAGTGCTTGTTCAAAAAGGATTCCATCTTCATTATCAAAAAAACAACAAGATTACATAAAACTGTCAATAAAATACTAAGCTCGAAATTTGAGCAGAGTTTACACAAGCAAAAAAGTAAACCCTAGTGAGGCCCTAGGCCTCTCTACTTATACATCTGAAACTACCAACATCTTCCTTAAAATCAGGGAGGCTTGGCTCCCAAAACTCGAGATAACTATCAATCATCTTCAACTTGCTCGGCTGCCTTCTAGTGCATGATTCAGCTGCTTGTACTCCGAGCTGAATGAAGGGGAATTCAAAGTGAGGAGAAATAAATGAGGGGGATTCCCTCCTATAAGTCCTCTCCTCTATCTACTTCGATTTATTACTATAGTTTGACTGCTATATCCTTGATTTTGACCTCGAAATCCATCAATAATCTGCATTAAATACATGTTAGACCACATGGCATAATAACTAACGCAATTCACCTTATAAGCATAAATATAATCAGAAAATCATACAATAAGCTAAGAGAATGGTTGATTTGACTAGGTTAGGAGGTAAAATGAGCACATATAATTACCCATTTATGAGGCTCATCATCACCCCCTACTAAAGATGTTGCTCATCCTCTGAGCAACCTAGTCAATCTCTTGGTCTTTCATGGCCCTGGTGGCCTCCCTAGCATTTGAGGCTTTTGATGTGGTCTGCTCATGTTCTCCATAAAATCTTGCCTTTTTGTCTATGTCCTTCCACTGCTCCTTCTCTTCTTCTTCTCTTCTGCCTTCCACCATGCCTAATATGAGTGGAGGACTTAGTTTGAGGCCAATCCAGTTGACCTTCAACCTTTGCATGGAGTGGTTGTACGTTGGCACTCTTTTCAATGCCTCCTTTGGCCTCATGGGAGAATGGTATTCTCTGATATGCAAGCTGTGGGGTAGGGTGTTCCATCTTCTCGTGCATGCATTCACACAATCATTCCCAAGTAGCCTATGCATATCTTCAAAGTGTGCAATGGCTTGCTCCTGACTGGCTAGATATTTATGGGCAATCTGAGGGTCATTGGCAAGCAGGTTGTGTGTGCTGATGAGTGCCATAGGATCTGATGGCTCAGCTCTTATCATCAATGGTTCATTCTGCTCTTTTATTATCAATCTTTTCATTTCTGCTGCCCTCAGTTCTTCATGGTTCATCCATGACACCATGGCCATTAATTTCAGATCCCCTAGCTTAGCATTGGGGTCCCAGACATTCAGGTCTATGAGGGCCATGTTGTTTAGAAAGAACTCTGCCATCTTTGCTTTGTCCTCGGAGGTGCTTCAGTCACACAAATCCATGAACTTCCTGTAGTCTTGGAAAGGCATTATGCCTCTTTGTGCCAAAGTTTTTATTTGGAATTGAATCCATTGATCCTTCAAATAGAGGCCATAAGATTTGGCTGGTGTTCTGCATTGTAATGCTTCTATGGATAAGCTAGCCATGTATGCCAAATGAGTCTCTTTCTCCTCCAACTTCCTCCTTAGTAATCCATTCTCATTCTCAAGGTGGCTTCTTGTAATGGCTTCTCTGTCTCTGAGAGCACTCAATTCCCTACCCATTTCCCTAAGTTTGTTTTCCATGTGGCCAATATCCTCAACTCCTTTGGACTTGGCTATCTGCATCCACCTATGCGTTCTCACTCTCTCTTTTTCCAATTCGAAAAACAGTGGAATTGCAAATTTCTATGGGATTATCTTGCCTCCCTCAAGTAGTCTGTAATAGGAGTCAAGATTAGGTTGGGGTCAGGTTCTTGTAGCTCTTGTGCTTCCTCTTTCACCTTTGGCTGTCCTCCTATCTTTTCCTCAAGTTTTTGTGTCTCCTGTAGTTTGGACAGTGTCTCCTGTAGGACTGTTTTAGCCTCCTGTAGGTCTGGTTTAGGGTCCTATAGAATTTCCTTTCCCTTCCATGTAGAATATCTTGTAGTCCTCCTTTCATAGGTTATGGGTGTCTTGGAAGGAGATTATTTCACCTTGGAAGATGGTGAATCTTCAATGTTAATACGAGTCTTTGATGAGGGCCGAGGTTTTCCTATTTTAATTTTGGTACTCTTCCTTGCCCTGAAATACATGGAGGTTTTTCTTTTCCTCTTCTACTTCTGCTTGACTAGTGTCTTGAGGGCAATGAGGGTAGCTACTGCTTCTCTTTCCAAAGTTTCAGGGGACTCTTCTCTTTGCTCTGTCCTCTCTGCCTCCTTTTTCTCCCTCTTCTGTCTCTTTTTCCTCCTCCTGCTCTGTCTCTTTTTCTACCTCCTGTTCTGTCTCTTTAACTCTCCCCTCCTCTATTTCTTTTCTTTCCTCCTTCCTATCTTGCTCTACTATGTCACCACTAGCTTCATATTCTCCTCCTTACTATTCTCCCTCCTCACTGACAACAGGACTGACATCATAGGTTAATGTCTTGATGTCATCCTCAGCTGTCATATTTCTGAAAACTTCCCATGCTATAGGGATTGTAAGGGTATGGAGGGCTTCTACTAGGATCTTGATTAGGCCATGGTGAGCTAGTTGCTGTGAATTTCCTTTTTGTACCTTGGTGTTGGAGTCAATGAGGGACTGAAGGAGAATGTAAGGGATACTAAGCTTTTGATGTGCTGTGGTATCCATGCCATATCTCAATTCTTGGAGGATTCTGAAATGATATCCATAGATAATGTTGTGCCTCCCCTCACAAGAAATGTATTTTATCACTTGGTAGCTAACCTCATCCCAAGGATATGGTACACTAGCCCTCCTAATTCCATTTTTGTCTTCAACAGGGGTTTCATTATCTTGGAAAAATTTCCTCTTGGCAGCCTGGCCAATTATTTTCTCATCTTTACTCCAAGGTAGCCCAAGAGGAAGGGTAGTGACCATACTAATGAATTTAGGGGTTATTTCAATGGAGAGGCCTCTAATGGTTACAGTAGCATGAGTTCTTGTGTGAGGGACCAGAGAGAGAGAAAATTCATGGGCAATTTCATCATCAAACCCTCTAAACTTCTCAAAGAAATTCATCCAGTTTTCCCTTGTAAATATTTCCACCACTTGAGGATATGCATGGAGTCTAGTGGAGTTAGTGGGATATTTTCTCATAAATCCCCCTGTCATACTACCTGTAATTCTTTTGAATAACCAGATATCGAGGTGGAGACAAAGAATTTTGAGTGAAATAGAAAAACAGAGGGGACTGTGTTTTTTCTTTTTAAATAGAATTTTTTTTTATGTATTTCTACCCTCTTAAAGACTCATTTTATCTTCAATTTGAGACCAACTATTTCACATTATGATATTCAACAGGGGGAATTCATGAACCCTACCTCTTCAGACTGAAATTCGTGCCAAAAATCACATTTCCTCCCTTCAAAATGACTCATTGCCCCTCCTGTAGAAGCCCACTGTCCCTCCTGTAGAAGATGCCAAGAGCAAAAATATGGAGGAAATCAATGGAGGATGGTGGATATGAGGCTGTGGGGGCATAAGAAGATTGTTGTGTGGTTGAGTTACGAGGAGAAACTGAAGAAAAGGTGGTGAGAATGCGCGGGGAGGAGTGCTCATTACCTTTTATGGCTATTTTCAGTTATGAGTGTTGAGCTAGCAAGGTGTACGTTGCCCAAATTAGGACCGTTGGTCCCCACCTACTTGGTCCTCATGACCCCCCTCATAATCATCCCCTCATTACTGCATCAGAGTTAACTCTTCCTCCCACTACATGTCCTTCGCATCTTTTGCTTGAGTTGATTGTGCACACGTGTGGGTGATATCTTGTTTAAGTGGAGTCAACTAAATGAAGGTGGCCAAGTTAAGTGGCCACCTTTCCCTCTTTCGATTTCAACCATCTTGTTGCCTTTGTATGATTCCTAATTACAAAAATGAAGATAGAGGAGTGACTTAGATACTTACCTGTAATCCAAGTGTATATGCTGCCATTGATTGTGAGGTGTTGTGGCTTTCTTTGCTGCATGCCTTCATTTTCCCTCATGCATGTTGTCTCTACTTGCTAATGTGTTGTTGTGTGTTTTTGTGGGTTCTTCTTTTGCTGGAGCTGAGCTGCATGTGCCTTTTCAACCTTCAAATGTGTTGTCCCTTGCTGCTGGTGCTGGACTTCTATGGGATCAGCTGCTACAGGAATTCCTACAGGAGCTCATGTAGCTGCTTCTCCCCTTGAAACTTCAGCTATTTCCTTGTGCTTGGAGCTCGAGAATGATGCCATAGGTGGAGATGAATGATGGAGGGATAGTAGGTAAGCTTCAGGTAAAGTTGATGGTGCATTTTCCTCCTTTTTTTTTTTTTTTTTTCAAAGCTAAAAAACTGTTTTTCTGTGTTTTTTCTTGGAAAGGAAAAGAAAAGAAAATAATAATGATGCTTGGAGTGTGATGCAGGCTTGGAAATGATGGCAAGGAGGTTTGAAGATGGTAAGAGGGATTATAGGTTCCTCATGAAGCTTTTCTTGTCCCTCAAACTGCCTCCTGTAGACACTTTTGGCTCTCTGTAATTCCTACAGGAGCCTCCTGTAGAAAAAATAGAGCCTCCTGTAGAAAACACAGTTTTGGAAGAAGAGGTACAGTGGGGTGAAAGAGATGCCAAAAATTATGGAGGAAGGTGTGGAGAAGATGAGATGGATGCTGGTATGAATGTCAGGGTCCCCTTGGCACCTTCTTCTGCTCCCTGTAGTCCTCCTACAAACCTACAATGCAATAAAAAATCATTTTTTCTTTCTCTCTTTTTTTTTTTTTGAAAACAACTAGGGCACCTCAAAGAGGTTTTCACCTTAATTGCCTGCCCTAGGTGCCTCCAAGGGAGGTTTTCACCCAGGTATCTTATTCTTTTCCCTTTTTTTTTTGACATCACTGGGCCACCTCAGAAGAGGTTTTCAACCCAATGATGGGACTCAAGCACCTCATGGAGGTTTTCACTTGAGTCCTTATTTTTTCTCTTTCTTCATCAGTGAGTGGGTGAAGTGGAAGCTAAGACATGCTTCACTACCATCATTGTTTTATTCAAATCTTCATTAAACTCTCGCTTGGAGAGGGGTTTCTTGTAGACTTTCAACCAATTTCCATTGACAAGCATGGGGATGGTGTCATCATCAATGGTTCTGATTAGAATTGAACCATTGTCATTGCATTTCCCCACAATGTAGGGTCCTAGCCATCTTGTCCTTAGCTTGCCTTTGAAATCCTTGTATCTTGAATCATAGAGTAGTGCCCAATCTCCCTCTTGGAATTGCTTCTCTCTGATATTTCTGTCATGCCATATCTTTCATTGAAGTTGAACTACCTCTGTATGGAGAAGGGCTTGAAATCTATATTCATCCAATCCATTGAGCTGAAGTAATCTCTCCTTCTGTGCATGGCTGAGGTCTAGGTTCAACGGAGCTGCCATCCTTAGGGTATTGAATTCAAACTCTATTGACAGCAAAGCCTTCTTCCCATAGACCAATTCATAGGGTGTGAACCCGGTGCTGGTGTTCCATGTTGTGTTGTAGGCCCAAGTGGCCTCAATTAATCTATCCGCCCAGTCTTTTTTGCTGCTCACTACCTTGGTTAAGATCCCTTCCAATGCTCTGTTAGTGACCTCCACTTTCCCAATGGCTTGTGGATGGTAAGGGGTGGAAGTCTTGTGCTTGATCTTACGATGTGTGAGCAGGGCTTCAATCAGGTTGGAAGTGAATTGACTACCTTGGTCTGTGACCAACTCTCTCAGATACCCAAACTTGTAGAATATGTTTTCCCTCAAAAACTCAGCTACTTTTTCCTTTGTTGTTGCTTTTATTGATTTTGTCTCTGCCATCTTTGTTAGGTAGTCAGTGCACACAATGATGTACTGCTTCTGCTTTGAAGAGGGGTTGATAGGCTCCACAAAGTCCATGACCCACTTCTCAAATGGCTCAAAGGTCACTTGAGGTTGCATGGGAATTTCATCCTTTAGAGTGGGTTTCCCCATCCTCTAACACCGATCACACTGGCTCGTGTATCTCCTCACATCTTGATGAAGAGTGGGCCAGTAGTAGCCTGCTTGCAATATCTTGAAGGTGGTTCTTTTTGCTACAAAATGACCTCCACAAGGCCTATCATGACAGGTCAGGAGGATGTCAAAGACTTCCTCCTCCCTGACACATCTTCTCAAGATCTGATCTGGGCCAAGTTTGAAGAGATTGCCTCCAATCCAGGTGAAAGGGGTGCTTTTCCTTACTATCTTGCTCTTCTCTTTTGAGGATAAGTGTGGTGGGAACTGTGTTGAAACCAAGTAGTTTGCTATATCAGCAAACCATGGAGAGAGTACTGATATAGCAAATAGGTGTTCATTTGGCATTTGGTCATCCACCATTCCTTCTTTACTTGCAAGCAAATTTACTCTAGACAAAAATTCAGCAACAACATTCTCTTTACTAGGCTTATCAATAATGGTAAGATCAAACTATTGCAGTAAAAGAAACCATCTAATAATGCGAGCATTTACATTTGGTTTGTTCATTAAATATCTAATTGCAGCATGATTAGTGTGCACAAAGGTTTGATAGCCTATGATATAATGCCTGAATTTGTTTAAGGAATTCACGATAGCTAGGAGTTCCTTCTCGATCACTGTATAGTTCAACTCTGCCTTTGACAAGTTTTTGCTTATATAGTATATGGCATAAGGTAACATTTCATCAGTTTTTCCTAAGGCTACTCCTATTGCTTTGTTTGAGGCATCTGTGTGAATGTGAAAGGGTAAGGCCCAGTTTGGCCCTCTGAGAAATTGGGCAGTCACTAGCTTGTTCTTCAAGGTATCTAGGGCTTCTTGACAGTTTTCCGACCATATGAACTCAACATCTTTGCCTAGGAGGCCAGACAAAGGGGAGGCTAACTTGCTGAAGTATTTAATGAATCTCCTGTAATATCTAGCTAAGCCTAGGAAGCTTCTGACATCTCTCACCTTTTGAAGAGGTGGGACCCTTTAGATGATGGCAATTTTGTTGGGGTCCACCTACAGTCCTTGTTGAGATATCGCATGACCTAGCACGGTCCCTTCAGTCCTGAAAAATTCACATTGTTCTAGACTGAGGGACAGGTTCATCTCAATACACTTATCTAGAAATTTTCTTAGATTCGATAAAGCTTCCTGAAAGTTAGAGCCATAAGGAGTAAAATCATCCATGTATATTTCTACTGCATCATGAACCAATTCAAAAAATATATTCAATACCGCTCTGTGGAAAGTGGCTGGAACATTGCACAAACCAAAAGGAAGGAACTGATATGCAAAGATACCCTAAGGACAAGTGAAAGTGGTATTATCTTGGTCTTCCGAGCTGATTTGAATCTGATTGTACCCACTAAACCCATCTAGGAAGGAGAAAAAAAATTTCCCTGCCAATTCGTCTAACACTTGATCTATGAAAGGTAAAGGAAAATGGTCCTTTTTAGTGGCTTTGTTCAATTCCCGATAGTCGACACAGATTCTCCACTTACCATTTTTCTTTGGCACTAGCACCAAAGGAGAGACCCATTAACTGTCAGAGATGGGATAGATGAATTCTACATCAAGCAATTTCTGCAGTTCTTCCTTAACAATATCTTTAAGTGTTGGGTTCATCCTCCTTTGAGGTTGCCTGACTGGCTTACAATCTTCCTTGATGTATATATGATGAGTACATATTGAAGGGTGCACTCCCTTCATCTCCTTATAAATCTAAGCGAAGGCATCTAGATTTTTTCTCAATATGCTGCATAGATCCTTCTCCTGAGAAGTAGATAGGGATGGATTGATTTTCAATGTTCTTTCTGGGCTGAACACTATATTTTTAACACAGAGAGAAGTGGGGTTGGCCACATAGAGATCAGTTGAGGGGTTGTTTTGGGTTTCTCTTATTATGTCTTCTAATGTGATACATTGGGAGGTGGATTCTGAATCAAATTTTCAATCATATCATCCTCATCTTGTGGTTTCCCCCCATGGCAATTTCTAATGTACAAAGTGGTGCAGAATAAATTTCATCCTCATCCTCCTCCTCCAACTAGAGAGGTAGATCATGTTCTAGCAAGGGTTGGGCAGGAGCATATATGATTAACTGCTTGGACATGTGCCCGTTCTTTATGATCATGTTCCCAGCTCGATAGCTAATGTAGGCATCGACTGTAGCCAACCAAGGTCTTCCTAGAATGAGAGGATACCCAATCAGCTTTGCCTTTGGCTGGAGAAGTAAGAAATCAGTAGGGTACTCCCAAGAATCAATGGAGACCATCACATCTTCCACAATCCCCTCAGGGGTCACTGTGGAGCGGTCTCCTAGCTGTAGCACTGTCATGGTCTTTCTCAAGGATCCTTGGAGGTTAAGTTTGAGCATTGTGTCCTTTGTCATCACATTAATGGCAGCTCCCAAATCAATCAAGGTATGTGGGACCATTGTGCCATTGATGTGGACATCAACTACTGGGCTTCTAGGGTCCAGATATTTTGGACAGGTTATCTTCCCCGACATCAGGTTAGACAGTTGTCCTATGACATTGTTGGTTGGGGCATCTCTCTTGCACCTTCTTGGATGCCTAAAGCACTTCTCCTTGATTAACCTATTGTAGATAGGCACATCTTTTATGGATTGGAGAAGTGGTATCTTCACACATAAATGTTTCAATTCTCCCAGGAGTTCACTCTCTTCTCGGGTAGGCTGAATTGTCATGGATAGTCTATCAGGAAAGGGTGGATTTGATTTTGGCTCACTTTCCTCTTTATCTTCCTCAACCTCCCTAGGTGGAGGCTAGCTATCTGGGAGAAATTTCCCGGATCGCAAGTTAATTTCTTGAATCTCCACAGCATAAGTTGGGCATGATGGTTCCCCACTATACACTTGCTGAGCCTATCTGTTGTTCGGGTTTAGATTTGGCTGGGCAGACATTTGGGGTTGCCTTGGTGGAGCAGAAGGTAATGGTTGTGGTTGGGTAGGTGGTGGAGGTAGAAGAGTGGGAAGAGAGTTGTATTGGGGCCTCCACCCCTGATGAGGTGCATTCCATTGAGGTTGCGGCTAAGCATAGGATTGAAATGAATAGGTGGCTGGTTGGGCATGATATTGAGATGTGAAGGACCAAGGAGGAGGCATGGACCAGGAAGGATGAGTAGGGGGTCCCCATGAAGGTATGGAGGTGACTTGGTTGGGGTTGTAGTATGCCTGAGATGTCCCTTGCATCCCTTGCTGGTATGGTCTAGGTCCATGCGACCTCCTTTGGTTTATGTAATAGATCTATTCAATGACTCCTTCGGCCCCTTGGTATATAGATTTAAGTCCAGGCAAGGAAGGGCACTTATCTATAGAATTATCTTCTTCGTAGACTGAACAAAGCCCTATAGAGTTCAATGGGCATTCATTCCTAGGATGCCTCTTGGTGCATCTAGGGCAAAAAATGGCCAAATCCCTCTTTGCTTCCTCTTGTTTTATTTGGATATGTAAGGTATCCATTTGCATGGCAAGAGTCTACAACATCTCACTCTTGAAGTCTTCCAGCATGTTTCCAATTTCACCTTTAATGGATGAATTAGAAGAAGAGGTACTGGCTATGGGTTGACTCCCCCTACCTTTCTTTCTGGCTGCTCTAGAATGGTTTCTAAAAATAGTCTTTATGTCCTCATAGGATAGTTGGTAGATGTCTCCCTCGGCCAATAGATGGAGGGTGTCTAAAAGGTCTTCCTGAATTCCCCTGAGCAGGACCAACTTCAGAGACTCAAGGTCAAGTGTACACCTAGCCCTTTTGTAACTGAGCTAGAACCTCTCTCCATAGTCTTCCAGGGACTCTTCACTTCCTATGGTCATTCAGAAGATTTCTTCTTTAATATATTTTAACCTACAATAGTCTCGATACTTGTTGTTAAAGGCCTGCTGCATCTGAGCCCAAGTTGTGATGCTATTGCCAGGTAATCCCATGAACCAACGCAGTGCTGCGTCCTTGAGAGTAGAAGGGAACAATTTTAACTTTTGCTCGTCTTCTGCATAGTCATAAGTTCGACAGATGACAACAAACTTAAACAAGAAAGTGTCAGGATCTTCTGTATTCAGACCATGGAAGTGAGGTAGGGCTGAAGGACTTATATTCTTCATTTTGGTGTCCCCATTGGTCTCCCGAGTGGGGAAGGTACCCTATATTCTCTCTCCATTTCTCCTAGCATTTCTGTTTTCAGCCATTGGCTCCAGAGGGATGTTTTCTTCTTCTTCTTCCCCTAAAGGTTCTTAAAATATGTCTGGATGTTCACCTAAGGGTTCTTCTTGATTGCATCCACCGAAGAAGAGAGAAGGTTGGTTGTGTGAAGCAGTGGGGGTGTTGGACAAAAAATTTCCTAAGTTATCTCTACTCCTACGAGGCATGAAAGGAAATATTTTTGGTTGGTTTTTTGTTTCTTTTTCCCCACACTAAAAGTGCCTATAGAAACTAAAATTTTGATTGAACAAAACAAATTGCAACTAGCTGAAATGAACTTGCTGAATGGAATTTTGTAGAATTGAAAAGGAAAGCAAGGAAATGCAAAACTAAAAGAAAAGAAATGACTAGTCTACTTTTGCTGAAATAAACTATTAGCAGAATGTTGCAAGAGGAAATAGAAGAAAGCAGTAATTGTAGAATACTCTCGTGCTTCCCAAGCAATGGTGCCAAAAAGTGGTGGGCACCAGTATTGTAGCAATAATGCTACAACTTCTAGGCTACCAGCTTTACTTTTATCAACCGGGTAGTTCATAACAAACTTGGAAGCGTCGGTGCTATATGCACAAGTACTAGTTCTCACTGCAGGTTGTCACTTGGTCATTCGGCGCGAGATCACTAGGAATTCAAGCCAACTTCTATAGATTTTATAAGAAGCTCTATGTGTGATGAAAGGAAAGAAAGATTACTCTACAGATGCTATTCTAACTGCAGAAAGAAGAAAGACTGGAATGTAAAGCAAAACCTAGTAAACCCTAATTAACAAGCTAATTCTACTTTTGCCAAAAACACTATGAAAACCATGAAAGAAATGCCATTACCTACTCAAGGAAGTAAAAAATATCTAACCATGCTATTTCTAGAATTAAATAAGCAAGAAACATATTTTTGGATTTTTATGTGTTTTTATGTGAATTTAACATGCATCTAATTTATTGTGTGTGAGTGTGGCAGCGAATAGGTGGCATTAGAGGGTAGTTTTGGAGCTTGGGAGGATGTATGATGGTGTGGATGGGTCCTAGGAGGTCTTAGGTGGCCTTCTGGAGGCTTTTCCCACACTCGGCCTTCAAAAGAAAGCCTACAGGAAAAACTACAGGAGGACACAGGAAAACTACAGGAGGAAAACAGGGAAACTACAAGAGGCCTACAGGAGGAGGCCGAGAGAAATTTTCACTATTTTGAGGGTGTGAGAGTGGGTGGAAAAGGTGGATGAAGGTTGGAATGAGGTGTTAGGGTTCCTAAGATTTACCATGAATCACCAGGGGAGAGAAAGATGATTGGGTTTGATCAAGGAGAGAGGAAGAAGTTCTATGAAAAATGAAGGAAACTAGGGCAGAATTGAGGTGAGGTTTGGGAGACCTATAGGGCATGGATCGGATGGAGGGTGCAATTGCTAGTAAGTTGTCCTACTCCTAGAAGATACTTTCCACATAGAAACTAACAGTCAACCAAGAAAATCAAGCAACCAATGAAACGAGTGCATCCTAGGAAAAACAGAGTTTTGCATTAAAATGGCCTAAACTATGATGTATAGAAGGAAATGTTGGGAAATGCTGTAAGAAAGGAAAGCATGAAAAAGGAATATTGCAAATCAGGAAGTGAACATGATAAAGAAGATCTAAAGCAAAGCAAAACTGGACTATCAACCTACTAGATGTTGGCATTTTGGCACAGGTGTGGCGCTTTGATACAGGTGTTGTCCTTGATGGCAACTCTCTTTGATGACAGATCTCCGTTCAGACTACAGAATAAAGAGAAATATCATATACGCCGGTTAATCAAGTCCAAGTTGCATATACACGTAGTCTATATGCATACTAAGTCGCGTATACGCAGGTTATATATATACGGAGGCGCGTATGCACGCAGATATATGAACAGAAAAGGGCGTATATGTCGGGAAGCTTCCCTTTGGTCCATGGTAGTTAGTCCTCGATACTTGAGCCTATGTATTTGGACCAAAGTATCTCGACAGACGTGTTGATCCCTAGTTTCTAAGTTGATGGTATTGGATTTCTATGGTTTGGCCCTTGGTATTGAGCAAGGCCTAAGGCTATATAAGGAGGAGAAGATCATTAGGCAAATCATCTTTGAAAAGGCTTGAATATCTGAAAAAGAAAGAGATCTGGTATGCAGGTTCTGGGTTGCTTGATCTAAGCTAAGGAGAGATCACTTCGGTTGATGGAAGACTAGATCTAAGGATAGATCGGGATCTAATGATTTGAAATGCACTATTATGATATGGTTGATTATGCGTATTTCTAGATCTGCATACTGACGCAATGCTATGTTCTGGGTCTAACTGATGTCTGGTACAGCTGCAAGTTGAGAGAATTTATTTTTAGATCTATACGCAGGTTGGCTTCGGTAAAAGCGCGTGTATACGCGGGTTGCTCTCATTGAAGTAGCGTATATATTTTGGAGCTTGATTTTTTGAGTTACAGTTGGGTCTGACTGTTATTGCAGAGTTTTGTAGTCTACTCTGTGTTCTGGTAACTGGTGTTTGACAGGGTTTCAGTGGTTTAGTGATTGATGATGCTATTGGATGTTTTGTGCTTCAATGATTTGTTGTGAAAGTTGAATGAATTGTGGTCTTCAGTTTTGTAACGTTGTGCTTCAGGAATATCCAGTCTGAAAATGTATGAAAGGTGGTACCTGAAAGAAAGAAGATTGTAGGCCAGCACCTACGTACTAGTATCTTGGCTAGTACAAGAGCAAAGGGGGTTGGAGCTCCCTTCCAAGGAAGTTTGGAGAACGAGAGAAGGTTGTAGCCTTCTGCAGGTTGTAGCCTGCGTACTGGTATAAGGCTGCACCAGTACAAAATGATTGTAAACTGAAGTTTCATATTAAAGAAAGATAGAGACGACTTGCAGCAGGTGGTTTTCACCCACATTGGGTTTCCACCTTATATCATGGTGTTCATGTGTGTGGTTTTTGTGTGATCTGTTCTACTGCATCTGTTTACTCTTAATATGGTGAATAATGTCCTTATGCACTTAACTGAAGATAAACTGACTGAATTATAAGATTTCTGGTTATACGCTGTTTTCCTTAGACACAGTTGCGTGTACACGCTGGTTCACTTAACAAAAGTAGCGTATATGTTTCTGAGCATTGAAAAAGTTTTATAGTTCTGATAATACTGATTCACCCCCCCTCTCAGTATTATTTCCAACAATTGGTATCAGAGCAGGTCCTTCAGAGAAGCTTGACCGCTTGAAGGTAGATCGATCATCATGAGCAACTACGAGAAAGAAGCATCAATCAGGCCACCGGTTTTTGATGGGACAAACTTCAATTATTGGAAGGTAAGAGTTACTGCATATCTTCAATCTCTTGGTACAGAAGTTTGGAACATCGTAGAAACAGGCTACACTTTTCCTTCAGCTACTCCTACAGATCCAGCCGAGAAAAAGAAATATGAAACAAATGCGAAAGCAGTCAATACTCTATTGGGATGCATCTCTCAATCAGAATTCATGAAGGTAATGCACTATAAATCTGCAAAAGAAATATGGGACAAAATGGTCACGAGCTATGAAGGAGACGATTAGGTAAAGCGTGCTAAACTTCAAACTCTCAGGATTAAGTATGAGACTCTCAAAATGTATAATGATGAAAGTGTGGCTAACTACTTCCTTAGGGTAGATGAGATTATCAATTGCATGCAAAACTTGGGTGAAGAAATAAAAGAGGCTATTGTGGTTGAAAAGATTCTAAGATCTTTGTCCCCCAAGTTTGAATCTAAAGTATCTGCCATAGAAGAAAAGGAAAATTTGCAAATTCTTACTATGTCTCAGCTTCACGGAATTCTAACTGCTTATGAAATGAGAAAGGGAGGTCCATCAGACAGAAGAGAAGCTGCCTTCAAGGCTTCAGGCAAAGAAGATTATTATGAAGCAAGTCACCTGTCAGAAGATGAAGAAGAGGAATCAAATTTCGTCAGAAATCTTCAAAGGGGTTCTGGAAGGTTCAGAGGTAAGTTACCTTTTAAATGCTTTGCTTGTGGAAGAGTAGGTCATTATGCTGCCAAATGTCCTCACAAAGATAAGAATGACAAGGGAAAGGAACCTGTTAAATGGAACAAGAAACAATATGAAAAGAAGAAAAGCTACTACACTCATGAAGATAGTGATGGATTTTCAAATAGTGATGAAGATGAACAAGGTAATAGATATAAACTTTTAATGGCTTTTGAAGATGATGACTACATGGATGCTATAGATGTAGAAGGCTTTTATGACGAAATGAAAGATCTCAAAGTTTGTTTAGAAGAGAAGAGTGCTATTATTGATTCTCTACAATGTCAACTAGCTGAAAAGGAAAAACATCTTGAAAAATTGGAATGTGAGATTGTTTGTCTTAGAAAGGAGATTGAGAAAACGAAAGCAATTAATCTTAAGTTTGTTAAAGGATCTGAAACCTTGGATGAGATTATCAATGTGCAGCGATCTCCTCTAATCAAGACAGGTCTTGGATATAATGGAGAAACATCTCAAGCCTCTACCTCTAAAATTTATCTTGATGCAGCAAGGAGAAGCGAGCAAAGGCCAAATAAAAGTCATCAGGTGAATCAGAGACAGTTTACCTCAAGAACAAATAAAGACCATCAAGAAATTCGGGGACAAACTGCCTTAAACAGAAGCTACAATCAGCCACAGGTAAAATCTTCCCAATTTGCTCCAAGAATGAATAGAAGCTACAATCGGTTGGATGATAGATCTGCTTATCGCAGAAGTTTCTTTAATGGCCAATGCTTTTCTTGCCATAACTTCGGTCACAAAGTAGCTCAATGTGTTGCCTACAAAACGATCATGACTAGAGAAGCTCAAAAGCAAGGGAGAATGACTGAAACCATGAAAAGGACTTATAACAACTTTTCGGTTCTTGAAAATGAAGTTGAATGCTCTATTTGTAATAACTTTGGTCATGAAGACTCTGAATGCAGGAGCAGGTTCCGGAAGACAACTCAGAAGGAACAAACCTCAAATGTTAGAACATGGAGAATAAAAGAATCACAACCAGAAAGATGTGGGATAGCCTTTTATGCAGAAGGTCAAGAAAGTCTATGGTACATTGACAGCGGATGTTCGAAGCATATGACAGGGGACAAAGAAAATCTTGAGTCATATACCGCATTAGAAAAGGGGAAGAAAGTTTCTTTCGGGAACGATATCTCTGTAGCCATAAAAGGAAAAGGTGTTGCTCCGTTGAAAGAGGAGGTCAAAGCAGGAAATGTTTTATATGTTGATGGATTGAAGCATAATCTTCTCAGTGTCAGTCAGATGTGCGATCAAGGAACTGAGGTAATATTTAGATCAAATGGATGTTGTGTTCGCGATCTTGATACAGGTAAAACAGTGATCAAAGGAAGAAGGACTCCAAATAATCTATATATCTTTGAGGAAAGACAACAATGCTACTTAAGCAAGGATGATGAACATTGGCTATGGCATCGGAGGTTGGGGCATCTAAGCTTTTCACAAATAAGGAAAGCATGCAAATATCAGGCAGTTCGTGGTCTTCCAGATATCAAAATTCCAGACAATACCATACGCAAATCTTGTCAATTTGGAAAGCAAACCAGAACTAACTTTCCAGAGAAGGAAGGATCAGCTAGCATGCCTCTCGAGCTAGTCCATACAGATGTATGTGGTCCATTTAGGAAGAGGACACCTCGAGGAGAAGAATATCTGATATTATTCATTGATGATTTCTCCAGATTTGTTTGGTTAGGGCTCATGAAGCACAAAGATGAAGCATTCGAAAAATTCAAATCCTTCAAAGCCTTGGTTGAAAATGAATCAGGACACAAAATTAAGTGCTTCAGATCTGACAGAGGTGGGGAGTTTACCTCAAACGAATTTTTCGATTTCTGTGAAGAACATGGGATAAGAAGAGAATTCTCTACAGCTAGAACTCCTTAGCAAAATGGGGTTGTGGAAAGAATGAACAGAACAATCCAACAAATGGCTCGTGCTATGCTTGATGAATCAGGTACTCCCGCAACCTTCTGGGGTGAAGCTGCACATGCTGCGGTTATTATTCTTAACAAAACAAATGTCCGAGTAAACAGCACTCAAACACCTCATGAGCTCTGGAGTGGTGAGACTCCTTCGGTGAAGAACTTCAAAATCTTTGGGAGCAAATGTTATATTAAAAATACTGATGAGCAACTTGGCAAACTTGAACCAAGAGCAGATGAGGGCATTCTTCTTGGTTATTCTCCACATAGCAAAGCATACAAGTGCTACAATAAAAGACTTGGCAAAATTGTTGACAGCATTGATGTAGTGGTTGATGAGAAGGGATATATTCCTAGGCAAGTTCATCATGAAGACATTGAAGAAGATGAAGGCTACCCTCAAAGACGGAATGATGAAGAAGAAGAACCTCAAGAAGAAGAAGAACCTGAGGAGCAGACAAGAATAGAAGAGAAGACTCCATCCAGATATGTTCAAAAGAATCATCCGGAATCTCAGATTGTGGGCCAGAAAGAAGCAGGAGTACAAACAAGAAGGACACTTGCAGAAGCTTCAAGCTATTTGGCATTACTCTCCTCCACTGAACCACAAAATGTGAAAGAGGCATGCAAAGATGAATGTTGGGTCAAAGCAATGGATGAAGAACTTGAGCAAATCGAAAAGAACAACACTTGGGAATTAGTTCCTAGACCAAAAGATAAAAATGTAATAGGAACAAAATGGGTCTTCAAGAATAAATTGAATGAAAATGGAGAAGTAATTAGGAACAAGGCCAGACTTGTTTATAAAGGGTATGCACAGCAAGAAGGAATAGATTTTGAAGAGACCTTTGCTCCTGTGGCAAGACTTGAGGCTATCCGAATGTTCCTTGCTCTCTCAAGCTTTCAAAACTTCAAGGTATTTCAAATGGATGTGAAATCAGCCTTTCTGAATGGAGACTTAGAAGAAGAAGTATATATTGAGCAGCCAGATGGTTTCATTCTTGGGAATGATCCAAACCTTGTATGCAGATTGAAAAAGGCTCTCTATGGACTCAAACAAGCTCCAAGGGCTTGGTACTATCGGTTGGACAAATATCTTCACCAACAAGGCTTTTCAAAAGGATCAGCAGATAGCAATCTCTATATAAAAGTTGAAAATAACAAATTGCTAATTCTTGTTGTTTATGTAGATGATATTATCTTTGGCAGCAATGAAGAGACTATGAGTCAAAACTTTGCCTCGGTTATGCAGAAAGAATTCGAAATGTCACTACTTGGAGAATTGACATATTTTCTTGGATTGCAAATTCAACAAAATGAAGGAGGTATCTTCTTGTCTCAAACCAAATACCTCAAGCAGATCTTGAAGAAGTATGGCATGGAAGAGTCAAAGCCAGTATGTACACCCATGGTTACAGGATGCAGCCTCAGTGCAAATGATGAATCAGTAGCAGTTCACCAACCCACTTATAGATCCATGATTGGGAGTTTGCTCTATTTGACAGGTACCCGACCAGATATTACACATGCAGTAGGAATTGTTGGAAGATTTCAAGCCAACCCAAAGGAAACTCATCTTCAGGCAGTCAAAAGAATCTTCAAGTATCTTCAAGGGACCCAAAACTATGGCTTATGGTATCCTAGAAATACAGATCTCACTCTTCATGCTTACACAGATGCAGATTGGGCTGGAAGTGTGGATGATAGGAAAAGCACAAGTGGTGGTGCTTTCTTCATGGGTTCCAGATTAGTATCTTGGTTCAGCAAGAAACAAAGTTCGATTGCCTTATCTACAGCTGAAGCAGAATATGTGGTTGCGGCATCTTGTTGCACACAACTTCTTTGGATGATGCAGACCTTGCAGGACTTTCAAATCACTTGCACTCCACCAGTCTCTATCTTATGTGATAATACAAGTGCAATCAGCATTTCAAAGAATCCAGTCATGCACTCAAAGACCAAGCACATACCAATCAAGTACCATTTTCTCCGGGAACAAGTGCTTGAGCAGAAGGTCAAGTTGGAGTATGTTCCTTCTAAGGAACAAGTTGCTGATATTCTCACAAAACCACTGCCCAGGGAAACTTTTGAATATCTCAGACAAAAGCTGGGAGTAGTTGATGCTTCATCCTGCTGTTGAAGCTTGTCTGTTCTACAGAAAAGTTGGTATACGCAAGTTACGTAAGGGATATACGCGTATATACGCCGACTTATTCTGGGAAAGTCGCGTGTATGGTGTACGCTTGTTGCAGAGAGTATATCCGCGTCCATACGCTGGTTTGTGCAGGATAAATCGCGTATATGGAGTTCTGAGCATCTGGTTTGAAAAGGTCTGAGATGGGTATGTCAGAATCCTTCAGACACAGTTTCAGGAGGTGCAGCAGGCACAGGTTCAGGGGGAGTAGCTTAAAAGTCTCATAAAACATTGTTGGCATTTAGATGTTTTGGTTGTTGGTTTCAGGAGAAGGAGCTCAGAAAGAAATCCTGGTTGCTGATCTAAAAGATGTTTATCAGATGCTGCTGGTGACTTTCATAAGTCTTGGTCTAGATCTGTTGCCTCTATGTCATGTATCTCTTTTGTGATATCTCTTTTATGGTGTCAAGGTCATGTAACGGCCTATGTTGGTTTCCCCACTATGCCTGGGATGAATGATGTAATATAATTGGTTGTTTCTGATGTGTCCCCTCTTGGTAGGGAGTATGGATGTATGTATTGAGTCTTTTGGTGATAGGAAGGTTCCTTATGGTGTATAAGTCTTGGTTCTTGTTGAAGAACATCTTTTGCAGATCTGGCCAAGCAGAGGTATCAGCATGTACTCAGGGGGAGCACAGCCCTTTTCCCTTGATGACAAAGGGGGAGAATGATTCTAAGGATCTTGGGGTTGCCATCAAGTCCAAAGGGGGAGATTGTTGGCATTTTGGCATAGGTGTGGCACTTTGATACAGGTGTTGTCCTTGATGGCAACTCTCTTTGATGACAGATCTCCGTTCAGACTACAGAATAAAGAGAAATATCATATACGCCGGTTAATCAAGTCCAAGTTGCGTATACACGCAGTCTATATGCATACTAAGTCGCGTATACGCAGGTTATATATATACGGAGGCGCGTATGCACGCAGATATATGAACAGAAAAGGGCGTATATGTCGGGAAGCTTCCCTTTGGTCCATGGTAGTTAGTCCTCGGTACTTGAGCCTATGTATTTGGACCAAAGTATCTCGACAGATGTGTTGATCCCTAGTTTCTAAGTTGATGGTATTGGATTTCTATGGTTTGGCCCTTGGTATTGAGCAAGGCCTAAGGCTATATAAGGAGGAGAAGATCATTAGGCAAATCATCTTTGAAAAGGCTTGAATATCTGAAAAAGAAAGAGATCTGGTATGCAGGTTCTGGGTTGCTTGATCTAAGCTAAGGAGAGATCACTTCGATTGATGGAAGACTAGATCTAAGGATAGATCGGGATCTAATGATTTGAAATGCACTATTATGATATGGTTGATTATGCGTATTTCTAGATCTGCATACTGACGCAATGCTATGTTCTGGGTCTAACTGATGTCTGGTACAGCTGCAAGTTGAGAGAATTTATTTTTAGATCTGTACGCAGGTTGGCTTCGGTAAAAGCGCGTGTATACGCGGGTTGCTCTCATTGAAGTAGCGTATATATTTTGGAGCTTGATTTTTTGAGTTACAGTTGGGTCTGACTGTTATTGCAAAGTTCTGTAGTCTGCTCTGTGTTCTGGTAACTGGTGTTTGACAGGGTTTCAGTGGTTCAGTGATTGATGATGCTATTGGATGTTTTGTGCTTCAATGATTTGTTGTGAAAGTTGAATGGATTGTGGTCTTCAGTTTTGTAACGTTGTGCTTCAGGAATATCCAGTCTGAAAATGTATGAAAGGTGGTACCTGAAAGAAAGAAGATTGTAGGCCAGCACCTACGTACTAGTATCTTGGCTAGTACAAGAGCAAAGGGGGTTGGAGCTCCCTTCCAAGGATGTTTGGAGAACGAGAGAAGGTTGTAGCCTTCTGCAGGTTGTAGCCTGCGTACTGGTATAAGGCTGCACCAGTACAAAATGATTGTAAACTGAAGTTTCATATTAAAGAAAGATAGAGACGACTTGCAGCAGGTGGTTTTCACCCACATTGGGTTTCCACCTTATATCATGGTGTTCATGTGTGTGGTTTTTGTGTGATCTGTTCTACTGCATCTGTTTACTCTTAATATGGTGAATAATGTCCTTATGCACTTAACTGAAGATAAACTGACTGAATTATAAGATTTCTGGTTATACGCTGTTTTCCTTAGACACAGTTGCGTGTACACGCTGGTTCACTTAACAAAAGTAGCGTATATGTTTCTGAGCATTGAAAAAGTTTTATAGTTCTGATAATACTGATTCACCCCCCCTCTCAGTATTATTTCCAACACTAGAGAGCTGCAAACATTAGAAGTCCTAGGAATGAGGAGAATCTATGTTTTTGGGGCAGCAAGAGAGTCTTTGCCTCAAATCATGGTCCCAGAGGGAGGAAGAGAGGCCAAGGCACTGTTTCTAGCCTTTTGAATCTTCTCTGATCACTGCTTAACCTACTACAGAAAACACAAATGGAAGCAAGCTACTAAATCATCAAAAGCAACCTATTCTTAACCATAAGAGAAATACATCTAACATCAAACTAATCTACAAACAAAAGTAAAGCATACAAATGCAAGTAAAGAGAAGCTTGGTTGCTTGGATTGGGCCTTAATCCAAGAGTTTTAGCCCTCTGAGGTAACTCAGTGCTAGCTCAAAAAGGATTCCATCTCCGTTATCAAAAAAATAGCAAGATTACATAAAATTGTCATAAAATAGTAAGCTCGAAATTTGAGCAGAGTTTACACAAGAAAAAAAGTCGACCCTAGTGAGGCCCTAGGCCTCTCTACTTATACATCTAAAGCTACCAATAGCTTCCTTAAAATCAGGGAGGCTTGGCTTCCAAAACTTGAAATAACTATCAATCATCTTCCACTTGCTCAGCTGCCTTCTAGTGCATGATTCGGCTGCTTGTACTCTTAGCTGAATGAAGAGGAATTCGAAGTGAGGAGAAATAAATGAGGGCGATTCCCTCCTATAAGTCCTATCCTATGTCTACTTCAATTTATTGCTACAGTTTGACCACTAGATCCTTGACTTTGACCTCAAAATCCATCAATAATATGTATTAAATACATGTTAGACCACATGGCATAATAACTAACTCAACTCACCCTATAAGCATAAATATAATCAGAAAATCATGCAATAAGCTAAGAGAATGGTTGATTTGACTAGGTTAGGAGGTAAAATGAGCCCATATAATTACACATTTATGAGGCTCATCAACTTAGGTGCATATGTTCACTTCACTCCCCATAGGGATTGGTTCTGCGAATATGAGAAATATGATGGTGGTGATGTCTTCTTAGGGGATAATAGGAAGGCAAAAATCATCATATGTGGAAAATTAAAGCTTAAGTTGCAAGGTGTAAGGATTAGAACACTTCCTAGTGTTTTGCATATTCTTGCATTGGCTAGAAATCTGATTTCTATAAGCAAGATGGAGGATGCAGGCGTAAAAATAGTGTTCGAGAAAGAAACTTGTATGATGGTTCGGGGAGCACTGGTATTGATGCAGGGAGTTTGGATTAGAACTCCATACAGGCTTCTGGGTATCATTGTTATTGATGGGTCGAACCGTTTTATGGTTCCTAAAAGCGAAGCAGAAAATCTAGTTGTCTCTGGAGAAAAGACCATGTTATGGCATCAAAGGCTTGGACATATTGGAGAGAAGGGCCTTTGATTACTGCATGGTAATGGTATGGTATAAGGTATGTCTAATTTCTCTCTGGATTTCGACTTCTGTGAAAATTGTGTATATGGGAAGAAGAATCGGGTGAGTTTCCCCTCTGGTGCTAAGAGGACGAAATGGATATTAGAGTTTGTGCACAATGATGTGTTTGGACCTGTGTTAGTTCCATCACTAGGTATTTTGTGTACTATGTCTCCTTTATAAATGAATTCTCAAGGAAAACATGGAAATATTTCCTCAGGAAGAAATCTAAAGTATTTGAAAAGTTTAAATACTTTTAGGCTTTGGTGGAAAATTAGACAAAGAAGAAGATCAAGGTGTTGAGGACAAATAATGGTGGAGAGTTGTGCACGAAGGAATTGGAAAAGTTCTGTAAGAAGTGTGGTATAGCACAATAGAATACTAATCCATACACACCTTAGCAAAATGGAGTTGTAGAAAGAATGAACAGGACATTGATGGTCAACGAAAGAAGCATGCTTAGTGGTGTCAGGTTAGGACATGATTTCTAGGCGGAGGCGGTGGAGACTGCATGTTACCTAGTAAATAAATCACCTTCATCAACATTGGAGGATAAGACTCCACATGAGGTATGGACTAGTAAGAAACCCTCTATTTCACATATGAGGGTATTTGGGTGTGTTTCATATGTATATGTTCCAAAGGAGAAAAGAACCAAGTTGGATAGTAAATATGAAAGGTGCATCTTTATTGGGTATAAGGATGGTTTAAAAGTTTATAAGATTTGGAACATAGAAATAAGGAAGTCCATGTAAAACTGAGATGTGGTGTTTAGAGAGGTGAAAGATGTTACTAAACATGAAGTCTTACTAAAGGAACCTGAGAAGATAAAGTTTGTGCTAAAGGAGGAAGAATCAGACTCTACAACATAACAAGAATCAAAAGATGAAGAGCAAAAAGCTCCATCTTTGAGAAGATAAGTTTGAGAGACAAGGCAACTAGAGAGGTATAGTCCATCTTTTTTCTATTCAAAATTTTCTTTATTTATTACTGATGATGATCCCATAACTATCAGGGAGTTGTAAATTCAGAGGATGGAAACCTTTAGAAAGAGGTCATGGTTGATGAAATGGAATCTTTGGATAAAAATGAGGCTTGGGATCTCATAGATTTACCGGCTACAAGGAAACCCATTGGAAACAAATGGGTGTTTAAGAAGAAGATGAATGCAGAAGGGAAGTGGATAAATACAAATATCGGTTGGTAGAAAAAGGTTATTCCTAGGTGCTAGGAATTTATTTTGGTGTTATTTTTTCTCCTGTTTCCAAGTTAGATTCTATTATATTACTTTTATACCTTGTTGTTGCTTTTGATTTTGAAGTAGAATAGATGGATGTGAAGATAGCGTTTCTTCACAAGGTCTGGAATAAGAGATCTACATGAAGAAACTTGAAGGATTTGCAGTGAAGGGAAAGAAAGAAATGGTATGCAATTTAAAAAAGTCTTTTTATGGGTTAAAACAATCACCAAGGATGTGGTATCAGAAATTTGATACATATATATGGGGAATTGGCTTCACTAGAAGCAAATTGGATCAATGTGTGTGTTTTAATTAATTGGTGACCGTGTTATTTATTTGTTCTTGTATATGGATGATATGTTGTTGATTGGAAATGAAAAAGAAATTATCCAAGATTTGAATACCCAATTGTCCTCCAAATTCGACATGAAGGATCTTGGTGCTTCAAACTATATGTTGGGCATGGAAATTAAATGAGATCAGGTAAAGAGGAAGCTCTGGTTAAAACATAAGAAGTATGTCAATACAATACTGCAGAGGTTTAATATGCATGATAATAAACCGGTGATGGTTCTTATTCATGTAGGTGTAAAGTTATTTGTTGAACAGTGTCCCAAGACACAAGAAGAGCAAGAGGACATGTCTTGTGTTCCATATGCAACTGCAGTCGATAGCCTGATGTATCCAATGGTATGTACTAGGCCAGACATTACACATGTAGTGGGAGTATTGAGAAGGCTTATGTCAAAACCAAGGAAGGAGCATTCAACAACAACGAAGTGGGTTTTCAAGTATTTACGTGGCACTAGTGATTATGGTATGTACTACCAAGGAAGACCAGGATTGGACAAAATTTTGGACATCCATGGCTTTATTAATGTAGACTAGGCTAGAGATTTCGATCAGAGAAGATCTACAAGTGGGTGTGTGTTTAATCTATTTGGAGGAGTTGTCAGTTGGATGAATGAGAGACAGTCTATAGTGGCACTTGCAACTACAGAGGCGGAATACATAGAAACCACTCATGCAAGCAAGGAAATAATTTGGCTGCAGAGATTGTGTTCAAGTATGGGGTTAGTACAATGAGCTATAAGGATAGAATGTGATAGCAAAAGTAAAATTTTCTTGGCAAAGAACCCTGCTTATTCAAAGGAAAAGCACATTGGTGTTGAGTATCACTTTTTGAGGGATATGGTTGAGGAAAAAAAGGTGTTTTTGGTAAAGGTGGACACTTTGAAGAATGTTGCAGATGCATTGACAAAGTCTGTGAGCAGTGAGAAGTTTTCTTGGTGTAGAGAAACAATGGGTGTTGTAGGGTTGGACCAATGACTAAGATCTCTTGTGACCCCTAATGTGGAAAAGAAAACAACAAGTGGGAGAATGTTGGGTGCGTGTTATATTCTTTCCATGACTAGTCGGACACGAGGGAGAATCACAAGGGGGGTGAAGCCCCTCCTGTTCGTTGCAGCAAGTACAGTAGGGGGGTTATAGAGGGGTATAATCCCCCATATCAGGGAGTTTACAGGGGGGCAGTAGCACCCCTGCACAGGGTCCAAGGGAGTGCCCAATTTTTTTTTTTGGACCTTATAATAGGTGGCAGACATACCTATGGTCCTGTGCATGGGTTATGCACATGGTTTTGGGCATGATGGTTTTCTGCCGATGCTATTTGGTAGATCTAGTCAAAGGAACTATGATTATGTTTTAATCCATGGTTAATGGATTGGAGTTTATGAATGCTTTGTCATGTATATATATGTATTGTAACATTGAAAGGAATATAAAGAAAAATCAATCTGGTAGTCCCAGTTTTCGGATCTAGGGGATAATCTCTAAATATATTTTTTTATGTTCTCTCCATTGTTTATTTTTTTTGTTTTAAGAATTCGTCTGCAGGTAATTTTTTTACAGGGTTAAAACCTAAATTTGGTATCAGATTTGTTTTAGCTTCAAGGGGATGTCTTTATTACTAAGGGGTTTTTCTCGAGCCTGTGGTAGATGTTGTTCAATGGGAGATTTATGGGATCGATTCTTACAGTTAAAGAAGATGGAAAGCAGTGAAAATATATAGATCGAGAAATTTAATGTCAGAGTTTTGAGTTGTGGAAGCTTAAGATGGAGGATTTGTTGGTGGATAAAGATCAATGGATCATGGTAGATCTAGGTACTAAACCAATGACAATGTCAGCAAAATATTAGGCAAAGTTGGTGTTGGGAACGAGTCCCCTAGGGTCAATTTTGGGACTAAAAGCCTAAGTTTGGGGCAGAGAGCCTGAATTTTGTACAAAGGAATGTAAAGTCTCCACATTTTTTTGTTGCAGAGCGCGAATATGGCAAGAGTCAAAAGGGGTTTCTACCCTTAGCTTAGATAGTTTATGTCGGTTTTAGAGATCTGTCGTTGGTCCGCGGACCATGGGATCATATAAGAATGGAGTCTTAGAAGTAGAGTTGGAAAAAAAGGAGAAGTGCTTGATGAGTCTGTGAAGAGCTAAGAGTGAGAGTCTTAGCATAGCAAGAGGCTTTGCATCTGAGTGCGTAGAGGCCTAGGGTAGAAGTTTGCAGCTGAGTGTGTGGACCCTTGCAGCTGTGTGCCTAGGGCATATAGAGTCTGTATTGAAAATTTGAATCAACAATAAAGAGAAGTATTTTGAAATTACTGTGTATTTTTCCTCTGTGGATTGCATGTGATTATGTTATGTTAAGTTCTAGGTTTATGTTATAATGCTAATTTGATACGCGAATGTATATGTTTCTATCTGCTATATGAACGCAAATAAGGATATATGTTTACGTGAAGACAATCTTAATTGCATGGTAAAATTGGCAAACACTTAGGATAATTCAATAAATTATACAATAATGCAGTAACAAAGGCGTGTAAGTACCTGAGCCACTGGTTATGGTTACGCAAAGGATGATCTTATACCTTCGCAGAGGTTCTAAGAGATGGAAGAGAAAGTACATCGATAAGCCCTAAATCCTTATCGATCTATGCAAAGGAAGGATTTAAGGTATAAAACCAACATCACAACCATCTCAGGGTGCGGAAACGTGGTTCCTGCATCCCTCCTAACTGCTTCTGGTGAGATTTCAGTCCATGCTCCACGGACTAATGCCGAAAGGGCCAGTAGTGTAGAGATTTTCTTGGTTGACTAACGTTGAACTTGGGTCAAGGCCCATCAAGCCAACAAATGGTTCCGTTGCCGAGACCAAGATCTACATAACGAGAAGTTTGATGTCACATCATTGGAATCCAACTAAGAAGGAGATTGAAGATTGTTTGGATAAGAAGATCCACGAATTCACGGTGCAAGAAAACAAGACTCTTTGGTTGACCAAGGAACAGTGGTTGGACAGATATCTGTATAAAAAAATTCATGAAATCTTCTTCTGTTCTTTCTTGGTTGAATTATACGAGTGCATGGTGAAGTTGGTAGATGTCTATGGAGGGTGGAGGCTTGAGAATCCGATTGTCTAGACCTCAGAGTTAGTGCAAAGATTGGAAGTCTCTAAAGATAAGGTCACACATGCTATCGATCACGAGCTTGACCATATCATAGGAGGGTTTGTGACAGAGTTCGCGGTTGATACTTCGGTCAGCTACAACGAAGCAGAGCACTACTTCTTCAAAGGGCCATGAGGTAAGTATTTGAAATCACTAAATACTTGGATTAAGATGCTCTTATGTGAAAAGCGGGTCATGCAGTTACCTTGATGTTTGGAGCTACGTGAAGTGGAAGGTCTTTCAGGGATGGAGGAAGAAAAGGTCCTGAGTATAGCCCGCTGATTGAGCCTCCTTTGAGTGACGACGAAGGAGCAGCGCAGGCTTCCCCACTAAGTGTTATTCAGTTGATAAGACAAGGGTTCCCCTAGATACCTCCACCACTTACCCCATCGCCCACACCACCTCCACCTTCACCACTGTTCAATATGGCGAACTCCGTAAAGTTACCTATATTCAACGGTGTAGGAAATGAAGATCTGGACTAGTTTTGGTTCATCACGACTGCTTTATGGGAAGCTCAGGGTATCATGGACGATAAAATGAAGAAAGCAACACTGGCTAGTGTTTTGCAAGACCGTGCACCGACATGGTACATTAAGTACAGTACTGATAACTCAACATCCACGTTGGTAGATATCCAGATTGTGTTGAATAGGGAATTCATTAGACCTAAGTCTCAAGCACAATTAATTGTGGGATTCAAGGAGATCATGATGAAGCCTTAGGAGACGCCCTAGGATTTGGACCAAAGATTGAAGTGTATGATTCATGAAGCCAACATGAACCTAACTAATTAGCAGCATCGCGAATGGTTCGTGGCCTCGCTCCTGCCCCACCTAAGGGTTGCACTATCACAACAGAATATTGGGACCCAGGTAGAAGCTCTAGAAATCGTGATGAGACTGCACGAGACACCAATGCAGGATGCTAATATGGGGGTTCAATAGATTCACTCGCAGTTGTAGAACCTTTGCCTCGAAATGAAAATTCCGAAGAAAGATTGAATAGCTCGGCTAGAGCTGCGCAAAGAAGTCTGGTGCCTGAAATGCAAAGGTGAGGGGCATGACAAGGAGCACTATCCCGTCTTTGCAAACTATGTTGCAGCAGGGGGACTAATGCCTCTAAGGTCAAAGACTATGACAGGGCCAAGTACAGGGCTCGTACTATGGTGTGCTATATACGAGGTAGCCGGGAAACATGTGACCGACAATTTCCATTTGCTGTAGAAATTCGTACATACACCACAACAACTCTTCTGCAATTTCTGTCAATTAGTAGGTAATGATGAGCACAATTTCTATTGTTACGAATTAATGATGAATAGGACACCTACATACAAGGTGCAGGCAGAAACACGACCTTCAGACCAAGGCGTTGTGGGAGTGTGAGGTGAGTATCAGGGGTGCGGATGAGCTTGAGGTGGAGGGGGACCTAGTAGAGGCCGAGGGCAACTTATTTGTTACAATTGTGGAGGACAAGAACACTACGCAAGAGACTGCCCAAATCTGATGTGACTGTCATGCCGCTACTGTACTCAGTTTGACCATGTGACTGAGGATTGCCCTATATTGTTGACTAAGATTCGCAAAAAGGGGGCGCATCCAACGCAGAACCTCCAGATGATGAGGGTTGACCCTCACAAGGAAGACCCTAAGGTAAACATCATGCTGTGGAGTGGAAAGATGACTGGCAAGGATAAAGGGAAGCAACCTGCAGAAGGTAAGTGGATCCGCAAAGCACCAGAAAAGGAGACTGGGTTTGATCTAGATCACGCAAAAGAAACCTTTATGGAAGCAAAGAAAAGCTTCACTAAGGCCTCTACCTCAGGAAGTCAGGATAAACTGGTTGAAGAAATGGACCCATCCATGATTACCACGTTCTTAGAGACCTGCATAAAACTACTATGATAGTAAGGTTGTGAAGGGACTGCAGGAACTGATCAATCAGTGTGTTGGCAAGGACAGCACTAATGGCGAACTGCCTGTAGTTAAAAATCTTGGTAAGCATAAGGAAATGACTGGACATGATATGAGACTCACTGCATAGATAGGGGAATACGAAATCGACCAAGTTATCTTAGATCTAGGGTCTGATGTGAATGTTTTGCCAAAACAAACATGGGAAAGAATGGGGATACGGGGGCTCCAGTGGTCTCCAATCTAGTTAAGGATGGTGAATCAACATAAAATCATCCTAATGGGGAGGCTGCAGGGGGTAACAGTTGACTTCGAAGGCACCAGCACAATGGAGGATTTTGAAGTAATTAGATTGTGGATGAAAGCAATCCCTACCCTGTGCTCCTTGGGATCGATTGGGCCACATACATGATTGGGGTAATCAAAATGAAGAAGCAAAATATGATATTTGAAAAGAAATCACTCCTCGTAGTGGTGCCAATCGATCCTGCAGAAGGACTGCACTATACAAAACCGGTCCACCATTATGAAAGTGATGACAATTTGGACCAAATTTACAAGATAACTGTGCAAGACCAGGATTAGGTGAATTCGACACCAGACGGACATATTGCATGGGACCACAAGAGCTCCTAAACATCATATTTGGATGAAGAACTAGAGCATTGGCAGAATCGACTGCATGAAGTATCTACGCTGCATTGTAATATGATGAGCAAGTCATTGCACTGCGTATCATCAGAGATAAGGAATCTGCCTCACTATGATGGGCTAACTGACGTTGATCACTTTTTGGATGCATTTTAAAGGAAGTGTCTGAGAAGCATCACTTCCAGGCATTAGATTGGGCACTGTGCGCTACACCTGCAAGATGGTGGGGTATGCACAAGGGTAGTTTTGATGATTGATGCGAATATAGGAAGATGATGAGGATACGCTTTGGCCACCCGAAGCTACGACTAATAGAAAAATATGATGGGAGGAATGATCTACGTGATCATTTGGCCAAATGGACTAAAGAACATGGAGAGAAGCCTTAGCCAGAGTGGGTCCATCTATTTTTTCATACCTTTCAGGTTATACCAATGAATTGGTACTTGGAGACAGAACTCTATCATGGCACTGAAGAATGGGATGTTTTACGCCAAGGATTTTTTATGACATTCAGTTTTGAGGATGGATTTGAGTCCATAGATGAAGCGTTGCAGGAGGTTAATACAACCATCTTTAGGGTATTGTAGGATCCTCTAGGCCTAATTCAACCGAATTGGACTACCTAGTTGAGCTACGCGCTGGAATGTTACAATGTAATAGTGGAAGAAGAAGACAAAGACCTGAGAAAGGTTAATATCCTAGAGAATGAAGCTCACTGTGAAGTTGAAGGACCACAGCTAGAGAACCCAGACATAACTAAGCCGCTCAAGACTAGACAGATGAACATTGGCACAGAGGCAGAACCGAAGTTTGCAAAGATTCGAGTTTATTGGGATGACGCGACAATAGATAAGGTCGTCAAACTGCTCCATGAATATCAGGACTTATTCCCCATGAAGTTCTCTGATCAGAAAGGGATAATAGGAGACTTGGGTGTCATCAAGATCGCCATAAAGCCAGACATGAAACCTGTGAAACAAATACCGCACCAGCTCAACCCAAAGTATAAGGAAAGGGTCCACGTTGAGTTAGATAATATGCTCGCGGCGAGTATTATTGAACCAGTTGAAGAATCTGATTAGGTAAGCCCAATAGTGGTTTAGGAAAAGAAACAGAAGGAAGAAATAAAGATATGAGTAGATCTCAGGAAATTGAATGATGCTTGCATGCATGATCCTTTCCCGATCCCATTCACTAACGAGGTCCTTGATAATGTAGGCGGCCAAGAAGCATACTCTTTCACTTATGGGTTCTCTAGGTACCATCAGATCAAAATCTCATCTGAGGATAGAAGAAAGACAACCTTGGCGACTGAATGGGATGTTTTCTATACACTGTAATGCCTTTTGCGTTGAAGAATGTGCCAACGATCTTTTCGCACATAGTCATTGAGGCATTCAAAGACTTCATTCATAAATTTCTAGAGGTATACTTTGACGATTGGGCAGTATTTGGATTGGTCAAGTGCCATGTGGCAAGTCTGCGCTTGATGCTAGATACATGTAGGAGATACCAGATTGCGCTCAATATGAAGAAATGTCTGTTTTGTGTCCCTTTTGGGATATTGCTAGGTCATGTGGTATGCATACAAGGATTGATGGTAGACCTCGCAAAGATCGTGGTGATAATAAACTTGAAGTCATCGAGAAATTTGAAATAGCTACGCGCAACTCTAGGGCATACCAAATACTATAGGAATTTCATCAAGAGCTATGCCTAGATCACTACACCTATGTAGAAATTTTTGAAAAAGGATACTACGTTCTATTGGAATGATGAATATCATAAGAGCTTGTTAGGTCCCTATAATACTAGTGATTACCCCATTACTATTGTAGTTGTATCCCTTATTAATATTGTTGTGCCCTTATTGTCCCCATATTTTTATTACTATGCCCCATAGAATCCCTCTATTGTTATTTTTGTGGCTTTATATTATTATTGTTAGGTTGGCTGGGTTATATTGTGACTCCTTAGACTCCTATATATAGAAAGGAGGTTTTGTCATTTGAATCATCGAAGAATTATTCATTTATGTAATGTAAAGGAGGTTTCCCCCTCGAAGAGGCTAAATTCTAAGGTGTTGATCTATATTTTCTGTCTTTTTGTGAGTTGGTTTCATAACATTTGGAATCAGAGCTTTGGATTCTAGGGTTTTGCTGCTCCAAATATGTCATCTTGGAATTTTTGCTATAACATTTTTTTCTGTGAAGTTTCAGAAGCTAAAAAAAAACCCATTTGAGACGAAATCGCACTAAACCTCAGGTTCGAATGTTAGAGCTTTTTGTACTATATTTGCGGAGATATGATCTGAGGAAGTTGGTATTTTTGCAGACTCCTAAATTACACTCCAAACAGGTCACCTGGGGAAAATCGTCATAACTTTCTGTCTGAGCATTGGATTGAAATTTCATAAGAAGGAACAGAAAGAGAATGGACTGTAGTTTCTTTTATATATTTTTTAGAGCCAAAGGTTGAAACAGTGACTCATGGCACATCATACAAGTTTGCTCAACTGAACTAGTCTATAATAAGGTCAGGGAGATTTGGCATAACTCTTCCCTAGAGACCAATTTGGATCAGACTAGTGGCATTGGAAAGAGGACGCAGAGGGCTACTGTAGGTCACAATTTTAGAACTAGATGATCCAAAATTACAGAGATACATCAGATTCAATATCCAGCTCCTACAAAGTGAAAAAAGGTGTGTAGTTTTTTTTAAATTTTTCCATAAACTTGGTTTGAAAAATTAGTTTGAAGGAATTCAAAGGGCATAGTAAAAGATTATTATTGGTAATTTATACCCCGAGGAAAGAAAATGAAAACACCTAGTAAGCAACCTAAAAGCTCTAGCATGACTCATGAAGAAGAGGAAGAAATGCAACATGATATATCAAAATTACGAGACCAAGTGCAACAAGTGTCACTTGTACAAAAGGTAACAAAATCTAAGATGGATGGTTTAAAGAAAGATGTAGAAGATAAGATGGATGGTTTAAAGAAATGCATAGAAGTTAAGATGGATTGTTTAAAGAAAGGCGTAGAAGCTAAGATGGACGATTTGAAGACAGGCATGGAAGATTTGAAGATAGATTTGAAGATAGATTTGACAAAGTTTCTACAAGAAATTCTTACTAATGGTGAAAGAGTAGTAAAGGAAACTTATGATGAGAACAAAAGAAATGTTAATCATGATTTCATAGACTCTACTATTAGAACAAAGACCCATCGTATTCCAAAAATTGATATGAGGAAGTTTGATGGCAAGGATCCCGCAACATGGATATTACAGATGGAGCAATTTTTCAATCTCAATAATGTGCAAAACACACAACAGGTACGTATTGCAACTTTATATTTGGAACCAAATCAGTTTGTATGGCATCAATGGCTTTGCTCTCGTAAAAAAATTATCACTTGGGCAATTTTTACGGAAGAATTGACAGCACATTATGAGGATACGAAAAGAAACACTTCTTTTAGCCAATTGATAAGTCTCAAACAAAAGGGTTCAATAATGGAGCACATTGAGGAGTTCCAAAAATTGAACATAAGGGTAAAAAATATTCCAGAGGAGCATAGGATTGATGTGTTCATAGGGACTTTAAAGGATAATATCCAACATGATGTTCGCCTTTGGGAACCTGATTCATTAGAGAAGGCATTCAGGTTAGCAAGACAAGTGGAAAGAAAAATTATGGCAACCAGGAAGCATACCACTCACAACTATAAAGATGGAAGTGTTGTTGCCCCTAGTCTTCCACAACCTATAAGGTTGACACCACAACAATTGGAAGAAAAAAAAGCAAAAGGGCTTTGTTACAGTTGTGATATCAAATACACTAAAGGTCGTAAGTGTGCTGAGAAGAAATTATTCTACATAGATTGCGAAGAGGAAGAAGAAAAGGAGCAAGAAAGGTCAAAAGAAGAGGATATACTCCAAGAAGAAAGCCTAGATAAAGAAGAAATGAATCTGACCATATCTTTTAATGCATTGGCTGGAATTACCACTCCTCAAACCATCAAGATAGAAGGAAAAATCAAGAAGAAAAAGGTAATAGTGTTGATTGCTTCAAGGAGTAGCCACAATTTTATTCATTGTAAGATAGCAAGAGAATTGAATTGCTTCCTATATCCAGCACCAGAGTGTCAAGTGATGGTTGCAAATGGAGGAACAATAAATTACTCTAGAAAGTGCCATAATATCAAGCTATCCATGGGAGAATATGTATTGACTAGCCCAATGCTTTCCATTCCAATGGGAGGTGCTGATGTTGTACTAGGAGTCTAATGGCTGCAATCCTTGGGTACAATATCTTTTAATTTTCGAGAACTTTTCATGAAATTTTCTGCAGAAGGAAAGGAAGTTGAATTAAGGGGTATTACAGGGAAACCGTGAAAGATAATTAGCTCTAACAATATGACAAAGCTTCTAAAAAAGGAACAAAGAGGTGTAATTGCACAATTATGTTCGCTAGATGTTTCCACATTGGAATCATCTATTTCTCCAGATCTCCAAAAAGTCTTGGACAATCATTCCAAGGCATTTGAGACTCACAAAGGTCTCCCACCTATTCGTGATCATGATCATGCTATTCATCTGATTCCAGGAAGTGTTCCTCCAAACATCAGGCCGTACAGATATCCTTATGCCCAAAAGAGTGAAATTGAACGTATGGTTGCAAAAATGCTAGAGGCTGGTATAATTCAGCCTAGTCAAAGTTCTTTCTCTGCTCCAGTAGTATTGGTGCACAAGAAGGATGGATCATGGTGCATGTGTCCAGATTATAGGGAGCTCAACAAGCTCACTATTAAAGATAAGTTTCCCAATCCAGTCATTGATGAATTACTGGATGAATTGCATGGATCAATTTACTTCACCAAGTTGGATCTTCGTTCAGGATATCATCAAATCAGAAAGAAGACTGAGGACATTCCGAAAACAGCATTTAGAACTCATGAGGGTCATTATGAATTTTTGGTCATGCCTTTTTGATGAATTCCATTTTCAAACCCTTCCTTAGAAAATTTTTGTTTGTATTTTTTGATGATATACTAATCTACAGCAAGTCTTGGAAGGATCAAGTTGAACATGTTGACAAGGTGCTACAACTATTGGAGGAGAAACAATTATATGCAAAAATATCCAAATGTTTCTTTGGAGTACAAGAGGTGGAATATCTGGGTCATATTGTATCTCATGAAAGAGTTAAGGTAGACCCTAGCAAAATTAAGCCATTAAGGAATGGAAAATCCCCACATCCATAAAGCATCTGCGAGGATTTCTCAAGTTGACAGGGTATTATCGCAGGTTTGTTAAGAATTATGGGAGAATAGTAGCACCTCTAACAACATTATTGAAGAAATATTCATTTTCATGGACTCCAGAAGCAACAAAGGCCTTCGAACATCTTAAAGAGGCAATGTGCCAAGCACCGGTCTTAGGTACATCGGACTTCACAAAAACCTTTATTGTGGAATGTGATGCTTCAGGAAATGAAATTGGTGTTGTTTTAATGAAAGATGAAAGACCCATTTCTTTTGAAAGTCGTCCAATCAGGGGAAAGTTTTTACACAAAGCTATTTATGAGAAGGAAATGTTGGCAATACTACATGCACTTAAGAAATGGTGACCCTACCTAATGGGAAGACACTTCAAGGTAAAAACGGATCATGATAGCCTTAAATAATTTTTAGAACAAAGATTATCCTCTGAAGAGCAACAAAATTCAGTCACAAAGATGTTGGGTTATGACTTTGAAATCATCTACAAAAAAGGGAAGAAAAATGTGGTGGCAGTTGCACTCTCAAGAAAGGATGAGGATGTGGAAGCATTAGTGTGCGCCATTTCTATTATCCAACCAGATTGGATAAACGAAGCAAGGGAGGAATGGAAGAATGACGAAGAAGTGTGGTTACTTATTCAAAAGTTACAACACAATTACAATACATTTGATACATTTAGCTGACAAAATGATTTGTTATGGTACAAAGATCGCTTATACCTCTGTAAGAATTCCCAACTCAAACAAAAGATTCTTATGGAATTTCACACTTCTCCCTTAGGAGGGAACTTAGGATTTTTAAAAACTTACCATAGGGTTAAGAAGGAATTCTTTTGGGATGGCCTTAAATTGGATATTCAAAAGTTTGTGGCGGAATGTTTGGTTTGCCAACAAAATAAAGTTGAAACAATTAATACCCTAGGTCTATTACAACCATTATCCATTCCAAGCCAACGTTGGGAGGAGGTTTCAAGGGATTTTATCATAGGTTTACCCAAGTCTAAGGGAAAGAGTGTCATCATGGTGGTAGTTGACAGACTTACCAAGTCTACACACTTTTGTGCATTATCTCATCCATTTAAAACCAGTACAGTTTCTACTACATTTATGGAAACAATTCAAAAGCTACATGGAAACCCAAAGATTATTGTAAGTGACAGAGATCCCATTTTCACTAGAAATTTTTGGACGGAATTATTTTCTTATCTTAGTACTCAATTAGCTCATAGCTCATCTTATCATCCTCAATCTAATGGGCAAACTGAGATAGTAAACAAATTTTTGGAAGGATATCTTCGTTGCTTTGTATCTGATAAACAGACACAATGGGTCAAATGGTTGCCTCCGGCTGAATGGTGGTATAACACTTCCTTCCATACAGCAACAAAAATGACCACATTTATGGCACTTTATGGATATCAGCCCCCATCCATCACATCATATTTAAGAGAAAATTCTAAGGTTCAAGTAGTGGAACATCACATCGAACATCAACAACAAGTCCTCCAACTCTTAAAGGATAACCTCGTGTTGGCACAGAATAGAATGAAACAACAAGCAGATCAACATCGCAACGAAAAAAGTTTTGATGTAGGTGATTGGGTATTCCTATGGCTACAACCATATAAACAAATGTCCCTCAAGCAAGCTAAGAAGGATAATAAATTATCACCAAAGTATTATGGTCCATACAAGGTGTTGCAAAAGATTGGTACTATGGCATACAAATTGGAGCTTCCTGCAGGTTCTCGAGTGCACCTAGTCTTCCATGTTTCATGTTTAAAGAAGGTTATAGGTGACAAGATCCCAGTTCAAACAATATTTCCAGAACTGGACGAGGAAGGAAAAATTATATTGGAACCGGAAGCAATCACGGAAACAAGAACTCGATAGCTATGAAATCAATCAATTTCGGAGTATCTCATCAAGTGGAAGAACTTATCCGCTGAAGATTCCACATGGGAGGATGAGAATTTTATACAGAAGCATCCAGAACTACTCAAGCGTTGAGGACAACACTTTTTTGAAGGAGAGGGCATGTTAGGTCCCTATAATACTAGTGATTACCCCGTTACTATTGTAGTTGTATCCCTTATTAATATTGTTGTGCCCCTATTGTCCCCATATTGTTATTACTATTGTTGGCATTATGATTTAGGTTTGGCGCTATGACACAGGTGTTGTACTTGATGGAAACTCAATCAAGTGGCAAATCTCTATTTAGGCTCTCAAAATCATAGAAAAAGAGATGCCCACAGGTGAGCCTAAGAAAAGATGCGGACCCGCAGGTGCCCCGAAGAAGAAGTGCGGGCATACCCGCAGGTTCTCCGAACAAAAGGTGCGGGCATCAAATTCACTCACTTCAATGCAGAGAAGAGCGTGCACGTGGGAATTTTTATGATTGGTCCATGGTATTTAGTCCGACATACATGATCCTATGGTTTTGGTCCGTGGTATAGCATCTAAATTATTGAACCCCGGTTTTGGATACCTTGTATTGGTTTCCGATGGTTTTGTCCCATGGTTTGAGTAAGGGCTTGACTATAAAAAGTAAAGGAGATCACTTGGCTAGTCACATGTGAAATTTGAATATCTTAAGATCTGAAATTTTGGGTGATCGGTTTGAAAAGCTAGGTGAAATCTCTAAATTGTAAGGCAGATCTATTGATAGGTCGTGATCTCTCTGGCGCATGATTAGATCTGTGGATCTGACTGTCTGTGGCACATTGGAGGATTGTTAATTTGGCTCTATTTGGAGGTTCGCAGGTGATCCACAGCGCAGGTGCGGGGGTACGCAGTGCAGCAGAAGGCGCAGGTGTAGGGGTACGCAGCGCAGCAGAAGGCGCAGGTGCAGGGGTCCACAGTGCAGTAGAAGGTGCAGTTACAGGGGTACACAACGCAGCAGAAGGTGTAGGTGCGGGGGTCCGCAACGCAACAGAAGGTGTAGGTGCGGAGGTATGTAGCACAGCAGAAGGCGCAGGTGCGGAGGTACGCTGTCGGGTAGACAGTGCAGGTGCGGAGCTGCACAGTCCAGACACAGAAAATCCGTGGATATTCGCAGGTTTCTATTGGTGAAGTTGTGGAATTTTCTTAAAATATTTGTTGGCTACCTTTTATCTATTGCTGCAGAGTTCTGGGTTTAGATTACTGGTATTGCTTTTCTGGTTATTGCATTCTGAGAAGTTATTGGTTGACTCATTGGGTGATTCTAAAAGGAGATTGGTTGATTCACATGTACTTGATGATTATTTGATGTTGATGGATCCAGTTTGAAAATTTATGAAACGTAGTCCTTGGAAGAAAAGAAGTAGGTCAGTACCTACGTACTAGTAGATCAGCTAGTACAAGAGCTAAGGGGGTTGTAGCTCCCTTCCAGGAGAGACTGGAAAACGAGAGAGGGTTGTAGCTCTCAGCAGGTTGCAGCCTGCGTACTGGTAAAGGACTGCACCAGTACAAAATCATTGTAAAAGAAGTTTCTAATTGAAAGAATATAGAGACACATTGCAGCAAGTGGTTTTCACCCACATTAGGTTTCCACCTTATATCTGGTGTTCTTTGGTGTGACTATCTGTTTTTCTTGTTCTTGCTCATTATTATATGGTACTGACATACAAATTAATGATCAATATCTGAAGAATAAATTAAAGTATAAATCTGGAAGATATATTGAAAAGAATTTGATAATACTGATTCACCTCCCCCCCTCTCAGTATTATTTCCAACAATTGGTATCAGAGTAGGTCCTTCTGAAGAAGTTTGATCGCTTGAAGGAAGATCCATCATCATGAGAAACTACAAGAGAGAAGCATCTGTCAGGCCACCAATTTTTGACTGGACAAACTTCTTATATTGGAAGGTAAGAGTTACTGCCTATCTTCAATCTCTTGGTACAGAAGTCTGGGACATCATAGATACAGGGTACACTTTTCCATCAGCAACTCCTACAGATCCGGCTGAGAAGAAGAAATATGAAACAAATGAAAAGGTTGTCAATACTCTATTAGGATGTCTATCTCAATCAGAATTCATGAAGGTTATGCAGTGTAAATCCGCAAAAGAAATATGGGACAAGATTGTTCTGAGCTATGAAGGAGATGAACAGGTAAAACGAGCAAAACTTCAAACCCTCAAAATTCAGTATGAAAATATCAAAATGCACAATGATGAAAGTGTGGCTAACTATTTCCTTCGTGTTGATGAGATTGTTAATTGTATGAAAATTTGGGTGAAGAAATAAAAGAGGCTGTTGTGGTTGAAAAGGTTCTAAGATCTTTGTCCCCTAGGTTTGAATCTAAAGTTTCTGCAATAGAAGAGAAAGAGAATCTACGAAACCTTACCATGTCACAGTTGCACAGAATTCTAACTGCTTATGAAATGAGGAAAGAAGGACCATCAGACAGGAGAGAAGCTGCCTTCAAGGCTTCAGGAAAAGGAGATTACTATGAGTCAGGATACGTGTCAGAAGAAGAAGAAGAATCAAATTTTGTCAAAAACCTTCAACGGGGTGTTGGACGATTCTGAGGTAAGTTACCTTTCAAATGCTTTGCTTGTGGAAGAGTCAGTCACTATGCAGCCAAATGTCCTCATAAGGATAAGATTGACAAGGTGAAGGAACCTATTAGATGGAACAAGAAACAGAATGCAAATAAGAAAAGCTATTACACTCATGAAGATAGTGATGGACTTTTAAATAGTGACGAAGATGAACGCGGTCATAATTATAAACTTTTAATGGATTTTGAAGATGATGATTACATGGATGCTATAGATGAAGAAGGTCTTTATGAAGAGATTTCTAAACTCAAAATTTATTTAGAAGAGAAAAATGTGATTATTGATTCTCTGCAATGTCAACTGGCTGAAAGGGAAAAACATCATGAAAAATTGGAATGTGAAATTGTTGGTCTTAGAAAAGAGATTGAGAAAACAAAAGTTCTTAATCTTAAATTTGTTAAAGGATCTGAAACTTTGGATGAGATTATCAATGTGCAACGTTCTCCACTAATCAAGACAGGTTTGGGATATAATGAGAAGCATCTCAAGCATCCACCTCCAAAAGCTATCTTGATGCAGCAAGGAGTGAGCAAAGGCCTAATAGAAATCATCAGGGACAGTTTACCTCAAGAATGAACAAAGACTATCAAGAAAATTGGGGGCATTCTACCTTAAGGACAAACAGAAGCCACAACCAGCGACAGGTAAAAGCTTCCCAATTTGCCTCAAGAATGGATGTCAGTAGAAACTACAATCGGTTGGTTGATAGATTTGATAATTGCAGGAGTTTCTTCAATGGCCAATGTTTCTCTTGCCATAACTTTGGTCACAAAGCAGCTCAATGTGTTGCCTATAAGACAATCATGACTAGAGAAGCTCAAAAACAAAGAAGTATGACTGGAATCACGAAAAGGACCTATAACAACTTTTCCACCCTTGAAAGTGAAATTGAATGTTCTATTTGTAATAACTTCGATCATGAAGATTCTAAATGTAGGAGCAGGCTTTGGAAGACAACTCAGAAGGAACAAACCTCAAATGCCAGAACATGGAGAATGAAGGAACCACAACCAGAAAGATGTGGGATAGCTTTATATGCAGAAGGACAGGAAAATCAATGGTACATCGACAGTGGATGTTCGAAGCATATGACAGGTGATAAAGAAAAACTTCAATCATATAGTGCTTTAGAAAAGGGAAAGAAAGTTTCTTTTGGAAATGATACCCCTGCAGTCATAAAAGGAAAAGGCACTGTTCAGTTGAAAGAAAAAGTCAAAGCTGGAAATGTTTTGTATGTTGATGGCTTGAAGCATAATCTACTGAGTGTCAGTCAGATGTGCAATCAAGGAACTGAGGTAATATTTTGATCAAATGGATGTATTGTTCGTGATCTTGATACAGGAAAAACAGTGATCAAAGGCATAAGAACTCCAAATAATTTATACATATTTGAAGAAGGACAACAACAATGCTATTTGAGAAAAAATGATGAACACTGGTTATAGCACCGGAGGTTGGGGCATCTAAGCTTTTCACAGATAAGGAAAGCATGCAAGTACCAGGCAGTTTGTGGTCTTCTAGACATCAGAATTCCAGACAACACAATATGCAAATCATGTTAGTTTGGTAAGAAAACCAAAACTAACTTCCCTGAGAAGGAAGGATCAGCTAGTAGGCCACTTGAACTTGTCCATACTGATGTATGTGGCCCATCTAGGAAAAGGTCACCTCGAGGAGAAGAATATTTCATATTATTCATTGATGACTTTTCTAGGATGTGTTGGATAGGACTTATGAAGCACAAAGATGAATCCTTTGAAAAGTTCAAATCATTCAAAGCCTTGGTGGAGATCGAATCAGATCACAAAATCAAATGCCTCAGGTTTGATAGAGGTGGGGAGTTTACCTTGAATGAATTTTTCGACTTCTGTGAAGAACATAGAATAAGAAGGGAATTCTCTACAGCTAGGACTCCTCAACAAAATGGAGTAGTGGAAAGGATGAACAGAACGGTTCAACAAATGGCTCATACTATGCTTGATGAGTCTGGAACTCCCGCAACCTTCTGGGGTGACGCTGCATTTGCTACGGTTATTATTCCCAACAAAACAAATGTCTGGGTGAAAAGCACTCAAACTCCTCATGAGCTCTGGTATGGTGAGACTCCTTCGGTAAAACATTTCAAAATTTTTGGAAGCAAATGCTATATTAAGAATAATGATGAACATCTTGGAAAATTTGAACCTAGAGCAGATGAAGGCATTCTCCTTGGTTATTCTCCCCACAGCAAAGCATACAAGTGTTACAATAAAAGACTTGGAAGAATTGTTGACAACATTGATGTAGTGGTTGATGAAGAAGGAAACATTCCTAGGCAAGTAAATTATGAAAATATCGAAGAGGATGAAGACCATCCTTCAAATCAGACTGATGATGAAGAAGAACCTCAAGAGGCACCAGAGGAACAGATAAGGATAGAAGAGAAGACTCCATCCAGGTACGTTTAGAAGAATCATCCAAAGTCTCAAATTTTGGGGCAAAAAGAGGCAGGTATACAAACAAGAAGAACAATTGCAGAAGCCTCAAGCTATTTGGCATTTCTCTCCTCCACTGAACCACAAAATGTAAAAGAGGCATGTAGAGATGAATGCTAGGTCAAGGCAATGGATGAAGAACTTGAGCAGATCAAAAAGAATAACACTTGGGAGTTGGTTCCTATACCAAAAGATAAGAATGTTATAGGGACAAAATGGATCTTTAAAAACAAGTTGAATGAAAATGGGGAAGTGATTAGAAACAAGGCCAGACTTGTGTGTAAAGGGTATGCTCAACAAGAAGGAATAGACTTTGAAGAAACCTTTGCTCCCATTGCTAGACTTGAGGCCATCCGAATGTTCCTTGCTCTCTCAAGCTTTCAGAAGTTCAAAGTATTTCAAATGGACGTGAAATCAACCTTTCTGAATGGAGACTCAGAAGAAGAAGTGTACATTGAGCAACCAGATGGTTTCATTCTTGGGAATGATCCAAATCTTGTATGCAGACTAAAAAAGGCTCTATATGGTCTTAAATAGGCTCCAAGGGATTGGTACTACCATTTGGACAAATACCTTCATCAACAAGGTTTTTCAAAGGGATCAGCAGATAGCAATCTTTATATAAAAATTGAAAATGACAAATTGCTAATACTTGTTGTGTATGTAGATGATATTATCTTTGGCAGCAATGAAGAAGCTATGAGTCAAAGCTTTGCCTTGGTGATGCAGAAAGAATTCGAAATGTCTTTGCTTGGAGAACTGACATATTTTCTTGGATTGCAAATCCAAAAAAATGAAGGCAGTATCTTTTTGTCTCAAACCAAGTACCTCAAGCAGATTTTGAAGAAGTATGGCATGGAAGATTCAAAACCAGTATGTACGCCTATGGTTACAGGATGCAGCCTCAGTGAAAATGATGGATCAGCAGCAGTGCATCAACCAACCTATAGATCCATGATTGGAAGTCTACTTTATTTGACAGGTACCCGACCAGACATCATGCATGCAGTGGGAATAGTTGGAAGATTCCAAGCAAATCCTAAGGAAACTCATCTTCAGGCAGTTAAGAGAATCTTCAAGTACCTTCAAGGAACTCAAAACTATGGCTTATGGTATCCTAGAGATACAGATCTCACACTTCATGCTTATATAGATGCAGATTGGGCCGGAAGCGTGGATGACAGGAAGAGCACAAGTGGTGGTGCATTCTATATGGGTTCCAGATTAGTATCTTGGTTCAGCAAGAAACAGAGTTCGATTGCTTTATCTACAGCTGAAGCGGAATATGTGGATGCTGCATCTTGCTGCACTCAACTCCTTTGGATGATGCAGACCTTGTAGGATTTTCAAATCACTTGTACACCACCTATCTCCATCTTATGTGATAATACAAGTGCAATCAGCATTTCAAAGAACCCAGTCATGCATTCAAAGACCAAGCACATACCGATCAAGTATCACTTTCTCCGGGAACAAGTGTTGGAACAAAAGGTCAAATTGGAATATGTTCCTTCTAAGGAACAAGTTGCTGATATACTCACCAAACCACTGCCCAGGGAGACCTTTGAATACCTCAGGCAAAAGCTGGGAGTAGTTGATGCATCATCTTGTTGTTGAATCTTATCTGTTATACGCGAGTTTCATATGGGGTATACGCGTACATTCGCAGGTTTATGGATTGGTCAAAGACCATCTGGCACAGGTTCAGGGGGAGCATATATTCTTCTAATCATACATTGTTGGCATTATTATAGAAGATCTTGGAGGAGAAAGTTCAGAAGGAGAACATGGATGCTGATCTGAATATTGCTGCTAATGTTTTGTCTCTATGTCTTATATCTCTTTTGACAAGGTCATTTATGGTGTATGGTGGATTATGGTTCTTCTTGAAGAAAATTTCTTTTACAAATCTAACCTACAGTCAGGGGGAGCATGATCAGCACAACAGAGTAGAATTTTCAGCATGTTCTAAGGGGGAGCATAACCCTTTGCCCTTGATGACAAAGGGGGAGAATGAATTTGAGGATCTTAGGGTTGCCATCAAGTCCAAAGGGGGAGATTGTTGGCATTATGATTTAGGTTTGGCGCTATGACACAGGTGTTGTACTTGATGGCAACTCAATCAAGTGGAAAATCTCTGTTCAGGCTCTCAAAATCATAGAAAAAGAGATACCCGCAGGTGAGCCTAAGAAAAGCTGTAGACCCGCAGGTGCCCCGAAGAAGAAGTGCGGGCATACCCGTAGGTTCTCTGAACAAAAGGTGCGGGCATCAAATTCACTCACTTCAATGCAGAGAAGTGCGCGCACGTGGGAATTTTTATGATTGGTCCATGGTATTTAGTCTGACGTACATGATCCTATGGTTTTGGTCCGTGGTATAGCATCTAAATTATTGAACCCCGGTTTTGGATCCCTTGTATTGGTTTTCGATGGTTTTGTCCCATGGTTTGAGTAAGGGCTTGCCTATAAAAAGGAAAGGAGATCACTTGGCTAGTCACTTGTGAAATTTGAATACCTTAAGATCTAAAATTTTGGGTGATCAGTTTGAAAAGCTAGGTGAAATCTCTAAATTGTAAGGTGGATCTATTGATAGGTCGTGATCTCTCTGGCACATGATCAGATCTGTGGATCTAACTGTCTGTGGCACATTGGAGGACTGTTAATTTGGCTCTATTTGGAGGTTCGTAGGTGATCCACAGCGCAGGTGCGGGGGTACGCAGTGCAGCAGAAGCTGTAGGTGCAGGGGTATGCAACGCAGCAGAAGGCGCAGGTGCGGGGGTCCACAGTGCAGCAGAAGGTGCAGGTGCAGGGGTATGCAGTGCAGTAGAAGGCATAGGTGTGGGGGTCCACAGTGCAGCAGAAGGCGCAAGTGCGGAGGTACGCAGCGCAGCAGAAGGCGCAGGTGCGGAGGCACGCTGTCGGGTAGACATTGCAGGTGCGGAGCTGCAAAGTCTAGACACAGAAAATCCACGGATATTTGCAGGTTTCTATTGGTGAAGTTGTGGACTTTTCTTAAAATATTTGTTGGTTTCCTTTTATCTATTGCTGCAGAGTTCTGGGTTTAGATTACTGGTATTGCTTTTCTGGTTACTGCATTCTGAGAAGTTATTGGTTGACTCATTGGGTGATTGTAAAAGGAGATTGGTTGATTCACATGTACTTGATGATTATTTGATGTTCATGGATCCAGTTTGAAAATTTATGAAACGTGGTCCTTGGAAGAAAAGAAGTAGGTCAGCACCTACGTACTAGTAGATCAGCTAGTACAAGAGCTAAGGGGGTTGTAGCTCCCTTCCAGGAGAGACTGGAAAACGAGAGAGGGTTGTAGCTCTCAGCAGGTTGCAGCCTGCGTACTGGTAAAGGACTGCACCAGTACAAAATCATTTTTAAAGAAGTTTCTAATTGAAAGAAGATAGAGACACATTGCAGCAGGTGGTTTTCACCCACATTGGGTTTCCACCTTATATCTGGTGTTCTTTGGTGTGACTATCTGTTTTTCTTGTTCTTGCTCATTATTATATGGTACTGACATACAAATTAATGATCAATATCTGAAGAATAAATTAAAGTATAAATCTGGAAGATATATTGAAAAGAATTTGATAATACTGATTCACCCCCCCCCCCTCTCAGTATTATTTCCAACAACTGTGCCCCATAGAATCCCTCTATTGTTATTTTTGTAGCTTTATATTATTATTGTTAGGTCAGCTGGGTTATATTGTGACTCCTTAGACTCCTATATCTAGAAACGAGGTTTTGTCATTTGAATCATCGAATAATTGTTCATTTATGTAATGTAAAAGAGGTTGCCCCCTCGAAGAGGCTGAATTCTAAGGTGTTGATCTATCTTTTCTATATTTTTGTGAGTTGGTATCATAACAGAGCTTGGATGTGCTGAAAGAGAAAATGGTCACCGCACCAATCCTAGTCTTCCTAGATTGGAATAAGGAATTTCATGTGCATGTGGATGCATCATGTATTGCGCTGGGGGCCGTAATGACACAGGTTGGTGAGGGAGAACTGGATCATCCTATAGCATTCACAAGTACGAAGCTGTCTAAAGAAGATAAAAATTATTCCACGACAGAGCGTGAAGGATTAGCTATGGTGTACACGCTCCAGAAGTTCAGGCACTATTTGTTGGACAGACACTTTAAGATGTATACAGATCATTCTGCGTTAAAGTACTTGGTCAACAAGGCTGTGTTGGTGGGGGAAATATGTAGGTGGATGTTGTTGTTCTAGGAGTGAAACTTTGAGGTTATTTTGAAGCCAGGATGACTGAATGTAGGACTTGATCATCTATCGTGCATTGAAACTGGAGAGGAACCTACTAATTTAGAGGAAGGACTGCCTGATGCCCAACTCTTTGTAGTGCACGTCGCGGACAGTCACTTTGAAGATATTATCCACTTCTTGACGACAGGATCAGCTCCGAAAGGTTATACAAGTCAACAGAAGAAGGAACTGGTAGTGCGCGCGGCAAACTTTTCTATCATTGCAGGGAACTTGTACAAAATGGGGTCAAATGAAATATTACAACATTGTGTGCCTAACTTTGAACAAAGCAGCATCCTTGCTGAGGCTCATGGAGGAGCTGACGTAGGACATTATGCAACGAAAGCAATAGTGCAGAAGATTCTACGCACTCGGTTGTGGTGGCCAACCATGCATAAGGATTTGAAAGCATATTGTAGGGCATTTGATGCATGTGAAAGGAATGGCAGGCCATCGTGGAGGGATGAGCATCCTTTGATGCCGCCGGTGACATTTCAACCATTCGAAAAATCGGAAATTGACTTTGTGGGACAAATTCAGCCTCAAGGAAAGAAGACGGGTGCGCGGTACATCATCACCGCGATTGAGTATTTGACCAGATGGGCAGAGGCATAGCCTATGAAGGACTGCACAGGTGTGATAGCAACAAAATTTATTTTTGAGTATGTCCTGACGAGATTCAAGTGTCCAAATATCTTGATGAGCGATTGCGGTACATACTTTCTTAATGAAACAATCAGCGCATTGACAAAGGAATTTCAGGTGTATCATCAAAAAAGTACACCTTATCATCCATAGGATAATGGGATGGTGGAAGCATTCAATAAGATACTGGAGAGCATGCTGACAAAGGTCTGCAATGCTCAGAGAAATGAGTTGGATGTGTGCATACCTGTAGTGCCATGGGCCTACAGAATGAATTGTAAGAAGCTGACTGGACAAATGCCTTTTAGACTTGTGTATGGCATAGAAGTTGTGACACCAATGGAATGCATTTGTAGACCTAGTCTGAAGGAGTCTCTAGTCCCCTTTTACAATCATCCATTCAACCGTTGCTGTTGCACCAAGTCCACCTCTGCTACTTCACCTAGTCCACCTATACTTTGTGGACCCACTCACCTTCTGAAGGTGAGTGGGCCTGCAAAGCACCATGTTCACCAATTCCACATTTTACCTAGTCTGCACATAGCAGCACTCACAAGAATGGCGGATCGTTGAACCCCAGAAGAGAGGCTAGCGGAGCTTGAGGAGGACTGATTTCTAGTTGTATTTCATCAACAAGTTCAAAAGGAGGGCGAAAAGTCATGGCACGATCGGCACATTGTGCACCTTCAGGGTAAATGATATGGTCTTGTTTATTGATAGCAAATTTGATAAATTTCCAGGGAAATTTAGGATGCACTAGCTAGGACCGTATATCATCAAGAAGATTACTGCTGGTGGAACAGTTCAGCTAGTCAAATTGAATGGAGAACCCTTCCCAGGGAAGGTGAATGGTAACCGATTGAAGCCATACAACGGTGGTCCAGCTAGGTGACTATATGAGGGAAGCACAGTCTTAGTGATTTGGGCAGCTGAAAGGAAGCGCGGGACTATAAACTACATTGCCCGGGTCGGAGAGTTGTGTGATTGGGGAACTGCGTGGAATGAAGAAATGTCACAGAGACCGCATAAGCATGCGAGGAGATGCGCTAACAAAGGAAAAACTGCACAGGATAGCTGGGAAGTGACCGTTAAATTCATTATTCATGATTTGACAATGAGAAAATGGCCAAATGGAGCAAGGGGGCGGCATTTAAGTCAAAATTTATGGACCAGATCTTTGAAAATTTGTCTTCAATCTAGCATTAATGAACTGATTGTGGGGGGAACAGTCGGATTTGAATTTGAAAATGCCTATAAATTACAAAGTGTTTCCCAGCGAAAAACACTTGGCATTTTGAGAATTGAGGTGTTGAGCTCTCAGACGCACATGAACCGTGAAAACTTTGAAGTTTTCATAGCGATTTCAATGTTTGAGAAGTTGCTAAAGGAGACATAGGATTTTTTGAATAGCATCATGTTGATGCCGGCTGGGACTGTAAATGTTGGGGAAGCAATGATGGTCGAAGGAGCTGTTCCAGGGGTAGCCATGGCAGTTGAAGGAGATGCCTTGGAGGTCGTAACTATGGAAGTACTAGGTGAAGTACCTAAGTCACCATGGTCACTCAGGCCGAGGCCTACCCCAACCAAGGAGGGTCTAAAGAACAAGAAAGGCATCCACAGAAGGATAAGCCCACCATGTAGGAAAAGGGCAAGGTGGTTAACTTAGAGCCGGACGAAGAGGTCAAAGAAATCCCCATGGATGATGAGGATATTGCGATGGAAAATGAGGATTTTGAGGTTGAGGGGTCTGAACCCATTTCTAAGGTACCTGAGTACATTCCTCCACGTAGGGGTAAAACGAAGGTGTCGAATGATATTGATGAGAGTAAGGTCACCCTGCACACACCCCTACTGTCAGAGTAAATTGTCCTTGAGGGACCCCACTTAGGGCGTGTCCCTCTTTTAAAATTGGAAGACTAGGATTTAGCTGACATAGAGCGTTTGCCTCATTTAGCGACAGACCAACTTATGCACCGTGTCTTCCACAAAAACACTAGATTGACTGCTTTAGAGCCGAGGAAGTGGCCGAAAAGCATGGACAAGGCAGGCCTGCTAAACCTACTATGAGTGCCACATTACAACCGTGTGCCCATCACGACGATCGTGATCAAGTAGCTACTGTGTTTGGTGCACGATGTGTGTCTGTGGCTAGAGGAGTTGATGCCCATCATTGACATGCTGATCCATAGGGTCACGAGGCTGCCACACTCAGGGGAAAATCCAGCCATGGCATTTGGCAGAAAGGCCGGCGAGCATGCCCTTGTTGAGGTGATGAAGGAAAAATTCAAGCTAGTAAAGAAGTCATGCAACTATGCCATCACAAGCATCTGTTACCCCGTGTCAAAGTGGCAATGCAAAACTTGGCAGGAAAGGTCATGAGGAAGTGTCATGCAGATGAAGTGGTGGCACCAGTGATAACCTTGGCATCCCAGTGCATAAAGGGCATACAGTTTAACTTGGCCCGCTACCTCTGCTGTGAGTTCCTCGCGAACTCCCACAAGGTGCAGGATCATAGTAAGACATTCCACTATACGTGGTTACTGCTGTCCATAGTGCTGGTTGTGTGGGAGCTACCCAAGAATAAGTGAGTTTCCTCCAGTCACGCCAGACCTACCAGAAGCAATGAAGTTCAATTCACTGTGGGCTACGAAGGATCCTTAGCAGATCAAGGATAGCAAGATCTTCTAGAACTTGATGGAGATGACCATCCATATGGCCATCAACTGCAAGCCGTGATTGTCACCAACAAATTTTGATAGGCTGCAGGAGTACGGGGAATTCAAGGCCAACTTACACCATGTCTCAATACATGCGTGAAAGGACTCTCAACAAAAGTGGCATGAGCTGCCATACTTGGCCATAGATGACACGATTGCAATGGTCCTCAACCGTTGGCCAGAAGATTGGCGCAGTGCCATAGACTTGATAGTAGGATCTAGTAAGTCTGCTGCACAATGAAAAAAGGAAGAAGCCAAGCTGAAGATGGAACAGTTGGCCACAAAGAAAAGAAAGGAGGCTGAGGATAAGGCTAAGGTAGAGTGCGTTACCATGAAGCAGACAGGTGGGCAAGTAGAGGAAGATGAGCATGGCTCTGACTGGAGTCAGAAGTCACCTTCCCTAGAGCCAGAAGAAGAGGACAAAAAGACACATCAAGAAGGAGTGGATCAGAGACGACTCCATTCTATACCAAGCATACCAGATATCCAGAGAAAGTAGGGCCATGGAAGAAGTCCAAGGCTAGAAAGAAATCTCTCGACCCAATCACCTTAATGAAGGGGGACTTTAATGACATAGGTGATACGGTGAGGGATGCCATCGTAGAACTACTGCAGCGGTTCGAATAGTAGTAGCAACAGGCTTTGGGTGCTATCTAGACGGGTCTCTGTGAGCTTCATATCCATGCTTCACAGGTACAGACCAGTGCGACATCAACTAGTTTGTCGCCTAGCACCTCCAAAGCTGCAGGGATGTTGCGCACATGAGATCCCCAAGCAATAGTGTTGCCGGATGGAGAACTGAATACAAAGATAGAAGATGACAAGCCCGCTGTTAGCACCCTCAAGGGAGTTGGACTTAACTTGGCTATGCTTTCCAGTGAGGTGCTTCACCTTTTGCAAGATGGTATGATTGCAAAACTGCAGGCCCACAAATAGCACGCGTTACAGGTCATCAATGAGCAGAATATCAACAACGCCCAGATAGATGTACAATGAGACTCCACCATTGACCTCGTGAAAGACCTTACGGACAAGAGTCAGCACATGGCTAAGGTCATGGCTAAGGCATGCAGATCTATCCCGGAGCTGGACATTCCTGAGGCTGAGCTAGTAGATGTGTGGGTTCAGAAGCTCACTGCTGGAGTATGCGATGCACGCACAAAATTAGCAAAGGTCCAGTTGGAATTGAACCTCAAAATCGCAAAGTTGCAGTTGAAGACCCGACCTTCAACTTCACCAGAAATAAGAGTGCAATGCGAGTCAATGTTATGAAACCAACTCACAAAAAGGTAGAAAATATAGATGAACGCCTTATAAATAATCCTCTTCGAGGGGGCAACCTCCTTTACCTTACACAAATGAACAATTCTTGGATGATTCAAATGAAAAAACCTCCTTTATATATATAGGAGTCTAAGGGGTTGTTATAGACAAATTTGTGCCTTACAGCAACAAGCATGAATTGTCAATAATCCAAGGGATCCAAAGTTCCCTAAACATGATGTTCCTACCCCTAGAGGAACAAGGTCAGCAAACCAACAGCTCTCAGATCAGTTCTCCACCTGAAAACACTCAAAAACAAGCAATCCTGAAATCAAAGCAGGTGCTCCACTAGGTTTCTGCGCTGAAACTCAGTTGCTCCATGGTGTACCTACATTGCAAAGCAAGTGGAACAAAGGCCACCTGTGCTGAGCGAGATGGGACAAGTGGCACACTGAGTCATTGCTCTGGAATCTTCCAAAAATGACACTTGGATCAGGTATTTCACCTTGTGATGAGTCAGAGGTTCTGTTTCTCCAAGTGGAAGCAAGGTTCTCCAAGTGGACTCAAGAACTGAAGATCAACTAAAGATTAACTGAAGAGAGAGAGGACACTAGGCAGCTACACATCAGTTGCAAGCTGACTCATCCTTTCTCAATTCATCTATATATTGAGCTCTCTCCTATGAGCTCAGGAGGCTGGAATTTTGTGCAAAGTAATGATATGTTGTTGGTTTCACTATAGAACTATTGGGTGATTGTTTGAGAGAGGTGAAGAAGAGCAATTCTTTCTGCTGGGAGGTGTTGCTGGGTTGGAGCCTTCAATGGTTGTAATACTCTCAGAACCTTTATTTCTTCATTAATAAAAGCTATTGAGGTTCTTCTATGTGCTCTTGTTTCAATGATATATTGTGATGATTGCATGTTTGGTTTACACTAATCCATGAACCAGTTATGATTGCATGCCTCTTGTAGTTTCCTTCTTTGTTATTTTACAGGATCTCATTGTAGCTGGGTGAGCAAGAGAACAAGGAGCTAGGAGCAAGCAGCCAAAGAGAAGAGTTTGGATTCGACATTAAGCGCAAGGCAATGGTTAGTGCATTTCTCCATTCTCTTTTGCTTTCATAAAGAAGTAAACCTTAAGTAGTTTGTTTTACAGTTGTTGCTAAGGAACTGTCACCCTTAGAGTGGGATAGGGTCATCCAAGTCGGATACTTTTCCCTACAACAAACTAGCGACTCCGCTGGGGATCGTATCCGTTTGATTGTGTTTGTAGTATCTTGCTATTCATTTCCTGAACAAGAGAGTACCAAATCGAAAAGCTTTTGACTATATCAAAAGCGAAGTAGGGGGCAGCTACTCTGGCTCTATTCTGAGCAAGTTCATGATTTGAAGAGCTGATCTACAAGGATCCTTGTAAGCTCTTAGTGATAGCTTTTTACCTTCTTAATCATCCCTTTGAGTGTGCTTGACTGATTGCTTCTGATTTGAGCAAAAACCGTGCATTTTTGAGAAAATTATGACCCGGAAACTGTGAAAACGCAATTCTCGTTTTCCAAAGCAGGTAGTACACAGGCTACCTGCTTTGCAACGCAGGTCCCGAAGGGGCTACCTGCGCTGAGAGCTAGTTTGGCTGTGCAGAGCCTGCGTTGGCCCAAATTTGCCTAGTGCATTTGGGGTTTCCTCCTTTCTCTTGCCTGTTTTCACTTAGTTTTGCTGCTAGGTGTCAGTCTTGTACCTGTTTTGAAACCAATATTACTTGCCATCATTCTGCCTCTGTTATATAACGAAATTGTACTTGTTCTTTGTATTTCTTACTCATTTACAATTTCCCATAACGAAGAGTAAACTAGTCTTGCTTTTGGCCTCTTAGATCTGAACCTGTGTTAGGCATTTTGCTGGTCTAAAGAGTTAGCTTGTTTGCTGTCCATAGCTGATTAGTCATTTTACTTTCGTTAGTATGGTTTGATTTCATGTATTTCCAGTGATTAAGCAAGTGAATCTTAAGGTGTCTTTTGATTTTGGACAAGCTTGTTTACTTTCGCTTTAAATCGAAATCAAAGTTATATAACCACTTTCTTTTTGTAACCCATCCACATTAAGAAAGGGAAAAGAAAATACATGCATTGTGCATTTTGCATTTGACTGTTTGCTTGACGATTTAGGAAAAATTTGCATTTAGTGTGTGCTCTATGATCTGTGTGAAAAGATTTGCCTTTCTTTTCCCTCAGCAGTTAAGGTTTTCAAAGTTGAAAGATTGAAAAGTTTGCTTCTCATCTTAGACTGCATTCAGGAATTTGTTACATACATCTCGTGGTGATCCTTAAAGGCAAACTGCTAAGCAAGATCAACATTAAAATAAATTCAATTTACATAACAACGCTTTGTAACATAACACAAACAAATAGAGGTCTAGGTAGAGACGTGTTCCGGCGTCGTTAAACATAGTGACTGTCGATCTCTACGAAGGTGGGTGATTCCTCCTGAGAGTCGGTGGCACTAATACGGACTTGTGCTCCCACGTACCGTTGCGTATATATTGGGAGACCCCTATAGGCAATTATCCTTTATCCATAGGAAGCCGTGTCGGCCGCCCTACTGATCGCGATGCAGTGAACACAGCATTCACGAAGATCGACCACCCGTACTGTAAAACGTATTCTGTGGTTTCGCGAAAAGTTTGGCACACCCTCTGCCTAGATCTCCAGAGAAGTTTCTTTTGGCCTTTTTCAAACTCTATAACTGAAAAAGTCCATCCGAGCATTTGTCACTTCGGGCTCGTTAAAACATCGAAGGAGACTAGAGTCATCTTTGGCTTTTTCTCGACTCTTTAAAACTGAAAAAGCAAGTTGTGTCTAAAGCATCGTTATAAAATTTATTTTAAGCGGAATAATCATCACCCTTCCCTCGTTGATCTTCGAAGTTAGTCCACCACAAGTAGAAGTTCCTGTAGAATCGCTAAGAAATCTTTTGGATAGACTAGATATGTCTGAACAACCGTCGACATCTAGGACTGTGTCGTCCGACACAGCAGCAGCAGAGCCTCCTACTGCTACTCCAACGATGTTCACTGGTATACCATCTGTCCCGGCAAATTGTCAACAACAAGCCGGAATCCCATCAGGGACGATGACATGTTTAGTTCCTATTTCTTCATCCGGATTATCATCTGGTATTTCTTATGTTGAAACTCAACAAATTGATCCAATGTGTCTTCAAAGGCCAATTTACCCTTTAAGTACTGGATTTTCACCATATGGAGGGCAGTATGCTCTTTCATTGTTCCCTCCCAGAGAACAACCATATGGGAGTTTACAACAAAGTTCAGGTCAAACTGGAATTACATCCAGCGGTTGGGTACCAATACTGCCTCAGCAACCAGGGGTTGTATATTCAATGCAACCAGTACACCCTGTGTCGAATATTCCCACCATACCTGCTATAATGAATGTGTCGCAAGTCTCAACGACTCAATCACAATCTCAGGGTAGTGCCTCCTTATCTGGAGCGACTCAGGCTCAAACAAGTACTATGACTCCTCATCCTGGTCAATCATCCAGTATTGGTCAACAGCAAATGGTCCAACAACCAGAGCTAGTTCAATCTCAACAACCGCCATTCCAGCAATCATATCAAGGACCTGAGCAACAAGTCTTTGTAAGGAATGGGCAACCATGCTATAATGGTTATGCCCATCAACCTTGTCAAAGTTGTCAGCATTATGCTGGTCTGCAAAGACCCATTGCTCAGGCGATACCATCTTATCCTGGATATGCTTCGCCTAACCTGAACCAACAGTTGCCCTTTGTAGCAACTCTAGAACTACCAGATCTAAACCGGCTGACGAATGATCCAATTGCTTATGCCCCTTGGTGGCCAGCGATTCCGCATAAACTTCCGTCAGACATTCCTAAATTTAATGGAAATCTGGGTGAAGATCCATCGAATCATGTGATGACATTCCATCTATGGTGTTCATCAAACACCCTGAATGATGATTCGATACGTCTTCGCCTCTTTCAGAGGACGTTAACGGGTCCGGCGGCAAAATGGTACATTGAATTGCCTAGAGCTCCATTCGACAACTTCAGTACCTTAGCCACAACCTTTTTAACCCATTTTCAATTACCGATAAGGTATGAAACGGGAACAGAACTCCTTACCAACTTCAAACAGACGACTGCCACCCATATATCTGATCATATACATGAGTGGCGACGTCGTCGTAGGATGGTAAAAACATACGTTCCCGATCAGCTATTAGCTGAATGGTTTATCAAATCATTACTTCCTGCCATCACAGAAGATGTGGCAAAGGGGGGAGTCGTAACGAAAGAGCAAGTTATTGCTCGTGCGCAATATCTGGACTTAGTTTATACTCAGTCCGGCACGCTCTACGACAAAATACCTGACACCCCTAGACCGGAATTCTCAATTCCTCCTCCTCCTAAATCAAACAATGACTCTCGCGCCGGCGATGGCGTGACTGGCAAACGCAAAATCTCTAGTCAAAATGCAGATGAGGAACTTCTTGCCTCAGAAATAAATGCCATGTCGACTGACAAGGGCAAACAACTGAAGCAACCAAGGGGCAAGAAGAAAAGGAAAGGGAAACCCCCGACAGGGTGTCATATATGTGATGAGGATCATTGGACGAAAGATTGTCCACATATAGCTGAAGTTAAGAAACTCTTCAGGAGTTCAAAAACCCCAGCAGTATTGACTGATCCGTTTCCTAATCCAAGACAAAATCTGGTTGCTAATCAAAATGCTTCGTGATCCCAAGTGCTTATGTTGTCTACCTCAAAGCAACAGAATAATGCTTTGACAAGGAATAAAGATTACGGGAATCCACGGCTGTCGAATAACAAGGCTAATGAACAACCTAATAGTTCGACGACAACTTTGACCAAAGTTGTGCCACCCATCATTCCTGAACCAATGATAAAGTTGCCAAAAGGAGTAGTACACAAATCGACATTTAATCCTCGTGCCAAAATAGCACAGAATTATAATATAATAGAGGACCTGGCCCAATCGCCGTCCGCTATGTCGACACTTGAGGTAGCGCAAAAATGCACCTCCCAAGAGCAAGCTTTATTATCAGCCATAGGTGGGATTGGCCCAATGGATTCCAATCTTGTGGCCTTTGATCATAAAGGATATGACCCTCAGATACCAGCTCAACTAGCTTTCCTTATTCAAGTGAAAGCCCTCAACAAAACTGTTCATCGAACAATTATTGATGAGGGGGCATCTACATGTCTTATGTCGATGAGTTGCTGGAAAAATTTAGGCTCACCACCCTTGTCAAAATCGTCAACGACATTAAAAGCATTTGATGGACGATCATACACTCCATACGGGATTTTAAGTAACTTGCAAGTTGAACTGGGGGGCAAAACAGTAGAAGTTGATGTGGAAGTAATCGACGGAAACCTCGATTACAACATCCTACTGGGAAGGCCTTGGATATATGCCATGGCTGCAATTGTGTCGACCTACTTCAGGAGGATTGTATTTCCTTTTCAAGGAAAAATTACAATCGTCGACCAACAAACATTTCTCCCCAACAATTCTCAAGTTACGGGAAGCAGCACAATGATCCATGAAAGTAATCAATCACTCCAAAATATCGGAGTAGGTCTCCTAAAAGACCCTACCTTAATGGGTACTTTTGCCCTACCACCGGCAAGTAATCTGGCGGAAGTAGCCACAGTGGAAACCTACAATATGAAATCTTCTATATCCAACGAATTCAGAAGATTCCTAAATATTTTGTCAGCATGGATCGTCGCCCTAATGGAAATACTGTAAATACAGTGGGCTCCGAGGACGGTTCTTATCTCGTGTCAACCTCGTTAAAAAATGAAACAAGGAATCATGAGGATAGTTCTTTTACTGTGTCAACCTCATTAAAAAATGAAACAAATCCCCTTTTCAAAATTCAAAGGTAAACCTTCATTCCAACCACCAAGTTGAATGCAATGAAGCTTGGGGGGCACCCTCCGTTCACATGCGTTATTATGATGTTGGGGGCATGCAAAAGTCGAGCAGTTTTAGCACACAGTTCATGCTCGTTAAAAAATAAACGCAAGATTCGAGCAGTTTTAGCACACAGTTCATGCTCGTTAAAAAATAAACGCAAGATCCGAGCAGTTTTAGCACATAGTTCATGCTCGTTAAAAAATAAACATAAGTTGTGAGCAATCTTCCCCTAGAGTTCAAGCTCACCCAGAAAAAATGAACCGGTAAATAACCTTGGCAAATGTAACCTTTGACAGCCATATCAAAGCCCTTGGTCATGTTCTTGCAGTCTCACCTCCATCCGTTCATTTGGCCAATCGTTCATCTCCATATGTTTGTTTACCCATTTTGAGGAACAGCTGCGAAGAGTGATTTCACTAAGCCATCCTTGTGACACTGCCGTGATTGGAATATTCCAACCTGTACCTGGAATCTGCTGCTGCCCTGTTAATCACTCGTTCCTCGAAAGACGAGTCGTCTTTAAGCTCTTTTCACTGACTCGTAAAATATGAAAAGATTGCCGAGTTTTGGCCTTCCAACTCGTTAAAGCGACCGGAAAGCTATCCCTCCTCTAGATTTTAATCTTTTTGGACCTGAGGGATTATTGCACAAAAAGATCGAGCGCTTGTTTTTTTCGGCTCGTTAAAGCAATCGAAAATTCATCCCTTCTGTATTGTTTTATACTTTTTCGGACTTAAGGGATTAGAAGACGAAAAAGGAATTTTGGAGTTAACTTTCCGTACCTTTTCAGACTCTCTAAAAATGAAAAGGACCGAGTTTTCCTTGTCGTTAGACTCGTTAAAATGATTAAATAGCGACAAACTTGTCTTTAGACGAGAACGAGTTTCCCTATCGCTAGGCTCGTTAAAACATAGCGATGGGCTTGCCCGAAGGGCAGGTTATAGAACAAGCATATGTTATCCTCCTCAAGCTTGACAAAAATAAAGAGGTACTGGTCCGCAATGACTGGGGAAAAATTGGGAGAACCTCACAGCATTAATGGTAGCAAGTCACTCTTGAACATGACACTTTGTCCTCCGTATCACATCGGGTTGGGTTGTTTCATTCACCGGTCTCATAACCATGGTCCTCGCCACACCATCCACAATTGGGGTAATGCTACCGATCCATCACATCAGTGTCGTTATATGTTCAAGAGATGTGGTTCTGCAAAGAGTCAACCGTGTCCCATCCACTGCCATACATTATCCTTCATCCGCTTCATGACCGCCACCCTGAATCATACATCACAGTTTGTTTTCACCTCATCACAATCACTAGCTCCGTTCCGTGTCACTGATGTGGGATTCATTAAGGCCCTCCTTTGATGGATCACTCCTTGTCGACATCAGCTCATTATCCAAGGAGTTGATCTAGGAACAACCCCTTCAGTACTTTGAAGCTTGCATGCCTCAATGGCAAGTTTCTCACTTCCGGCGACAGGTATACATCAATGACCTTCAACCAGAGGATTTTGCATGGTGGTCGACGCCAAGTCCTTTATTCCCACCATGTGAATTGTACTGCTGTACCTTGAGGGTCATCATCCTTATCGGTGATTCCTCTCGCGCTTGTTAACGGTTTACATTATTGGCCGGTAATCAAGCGATGTCTTTCCATGTTCGACTTCAAGAAATTCTCACATGGATCGACTTGTACATCGAGTGAAGATCGGAAGAGATTGAAGACCCCGGATCTAGTTTCATCCATCCAGGCTGCGATATATATTCAGGATATAAAGACATTTGATATGTACATCATTGCAGCAGATGATCATCCTTCTCAAAGGATGATAATTACAGCAGAGAATTATCAGTCTACAATCAGACGATCGTCTGTTCTATGTACCAAAATGTATTTATAAAGCTGAGCATGGGAATGCCCGCCTCAGCTAGATCATGAAAATGTATGAAAAATAATGTATCGTATTGTATCTTATTACAGGACACTTCTCAGCAGATTGAATGAACTTCGGATCCTCTCAATAAAGCATTTCACCCGATAAACGACCTCATACTTTAGGGGGCATCTGTTATAGACAAATTTGTGCCTTACAGCAATAAGCATGAATTGTCAATAATCCAAGGGATCCAAAGTTCCCTAAACATGATGTTCCTACCCCTAGAGGAACAAGGTCAGCAAACCAACAGCTCTCAAATTAGTTCTCCACCTGAAAACACTCAAAAACAAGCAATCCTGAAATCAAAGCAGGTGCTCCACTAGGTTTCTGCGCTGAAACTCAGTTGCTCCATGGTGTACCTGCGTTGCAAAGCAAGTGGAACAAAGGCCACCTGCGCTGAGCGAGATGGGACAAGTGGCACACTGAGTCATTGCTCTGGAATCTTCCAAAAATGACACTTGGATCAGGTATTTCGCCTTGTGATGAGTCAGAGGCTCTGTTTCTCCAAGTGGAAGCAAGGTTCTCCAAGTGGACTCAAGAACTGAAGATCAACTAAAGATTAACTGAAGAGAGAGAGGACACTAGGTAGCTACACATCAGTTGCAAGATGACTCATCCTTTCTCAATTCATCTATATATTGAGCTCTCTCCTATGAGCTCAGGAGGCTGGAATTTTGTGCAAAGTAATGATATGCTGTTGGTTTCACTATAGAACTATTGGGTGATTGTTTGAGAGAGGTGAAGAAGAGCAATTCTTTCTGCTGGGAGGTGTTGCTGGGTTGGAGCCTTCAATGGTTGTAATACTCTCAGAACCTTTATTTCTTCATTAATAAAAGCTATTGAGGTTCTTCTATGTGCTCTTGTTTCAATGATATATTGTGATGATTGCATGTTTGGTTTACACTAATCCATGAACCAGTTATGATTGCATGCCTCTTGTAGTTTCCTTCTTTGTTATTTTGCAGGATCTCATTGTAGCTGGGTGAGCAAGAGAACAAGGAGCTAGGAGCAAGCGGCCAAAGAGAAGAGTTTGGATTCGACATTAAGCGCAAGGCAACGGTTAGTGCATTTCTCCATTCTCTTTTGCTTTCATAAAGAAGTAAACCTTAAGTAGTTTGTTTTACAGTTGTTGCTAAGGAACTGTCACCCTTAGAGTGGGATAGGGTCATCCGAGTCGGATACTTTTCCCTACAACAGGGGTCACAATATAACCAAGCCGACCTAAAAATAATAATATAAAGGCACAAAAATAACAATAGAGGGATCCTATGGGGCACAATAATAACAATATGGGGACAATAGGGGCACAACAATAACAATAAGGGATACATAGACAATAGTAATGGGGGAATCACTAGTATTATAGGGACCTAACATGCCCCTCTCCTTCAAAAAAGTGTTGTCCTCAATGCTTGAGTAGTTTTGGATGCTTCTATATAAAATTCTCATCCTCTCATGTGGAATCTTCAATGGGTAAGTTCTTGCACTTGATGAGATACTTTGAAATTGATTGATTTCATAGCTGTCGAGTTCTTGTTTCTTTGACTGCTTCAGGTTCCAATATGATTTTTCCTTCCTCATCAAGTTCTGGCAATATTGTTTGAACTGGAAGCTTGTCACCTATAACCTTCTTTAAGCATGAAACATAGAAAATTGGGTGCACTCGGGAAGCTGCAGGAAGCTCCAATTTGCATGCCATAGTACCTATCTTTTGCAACACCTTGTACGGACCATAGTACTTTGGTGATAATTTATTATCATTCTTAGCTTGCTTGAGGGACATTTTTTATATGGTTGTAGCCATAGGAAGACCCAATCACCTACATCAAAACTTCTTTCACTGCAATGTTGATCTGCCTGCTGTTTCATTCTATTCTGTGCCAAGGTGAGGTTATCCTTTAAGAGTTGGAGAACTTGCTGCTGATGCTCTATGTGATCTTCCACTGCTTGAACCTTAGAATTTTCTCTTAAATATGATGTGATGGATGGTGGATGATATCCATAAAGTGCCATAAATGGAGTCATTTTTGTTGCAGTATGGAAGGAAGTGCTATACCACCATTCAGCTAGAGGCAACCATTTGACCCATTGTGTCTGTTTATCATATACAAAGCAATGAAGATATCCTTCCAAACATTTGTTTACTATCTCAGTTTTTGCATCAGATTAAGGATGATAAGATGAGCTATGAGCTAACTGAGTACCAAGACAAGAAAATAATTCTGTCCAAAAATTTCCAGTGAAGATGGGATCTCTGTCACTTACAATAATCTTTGGGTTTCCATGTAGCTTTTGAATTGTTTCCATAAATGCAGTAGAAACTGTACTCACTTTAAATGGATGAGATAATGCACAAAAGTGTGCATACTTGGTAAGCCTGTCAACTACCACCATGATAACACTCTTTCCTTCGGACTTTGGTAAAACTGTGATAAAATCCATTGAAACCTCCTCCGAACATTGGCTTGGAATGGATAATGGTTGTAATAGTCATGGGGTCTTAATTTTTTCAACTTTATTTTGTGGAAAACCAAAAATTTTGCCACAAACTTTTGAATATCTGATTTAAGGCCATGCCAAAAAAATCCTTCTTAACCTTGTGGTAGGTTTTTAGAAATCCTGAGTGCCCTCCTAAGGGAGAGGTGTACAATTCCCTAAGAATCTTTTGTTTGAGTTGGGAATTCTTACATAGATATAACAAATCCTTGTACCATAACGAATCATTTTTCTAGCTAAATGTATCAGATGTACTGGGATCTTATTGTATCTTTTCAATGAGTGCCCACACTTCCTCGTCATTCTTCCATTCATCCCTTGCTTCTTTTATCCAATCTGGTTGGATAATAGAAATTGCGCAAAGAAATGCTTCCACATCCTCATCCTTTCTTGAGAGTGCATTTGCCACAACATTTTGTTTCCCTTTTTTGTAGATGATTTCGAATTCATAACCCAACATCTTTGTGACCCATTTTTGCTGCTCTTCTGAAGATAACCTTTGTTCTAAGAAGATTTAAGACTATCAAGATCTGTTTTTACCTTAAAGTGTCTTCCCATTAGGTAGGGTCGCCATTTCTTAAGTGCATGTAGTATTGCCAACATTTCCTTCTCATAAATAGCTTTGTGTAAATACTTTACTTTGATTATACGACTTTCAAAAGCAATGGGTCTTTCTTCTTGCATTAAAACCGCACCAATTCCATTTCTTGAGGCATCACATTCCACAATAAAGGTTTTTGTGAAGTCCGTTGTAGCTAAGACTGGTGCTTGGTACATTGCCTCTTTAAGATGTTCAAAGGCCTTCTTTGCTTCTGGAGTCCATGAAAATTCATCTTTCCTCAATAATGTTATTAGAGGCACTGCTATTCTCCCATAATTCTTAAAAAACTTGCGATAATACCCTGTCAACTCGAGAAATCCTCATAGATACTTTATGGATGTGGGGATTTTCCATTCCTTAATGGTTTTAATTTTTCTAGGGTCTACCTTAACACCTTCATGAGACAATATGACCCAGATATTCCACCTCTTTTACTCCAAAGAAACATTTGTAGATTTTTGCATATAATTGTTTCTCCTCCAATAGTTTGAGCACCGTGTCAACATGTTGGACATGATCCTTCCAAGACTTGTTGCAGATTAGTATATCATCAAAAAATACTAACGCAAATTTTCTAAGGAAGAGTTTGAAAATGGAATTCATCAAACCTTGAAATGTAGAAGGTGCATTAGTAAGGCCAAAAGGCATGACCAAAAATTCATAATGACCCTCATGAGTTCTAAATGTTATTTTTGGAATGGCTTCAGTTTTCATTCTAATTTGATGATATCCTGAATGAAGATCCAACTTGGTGAAGTAAATTGATCCATGCAATTCATCCAATATTTCATCAATGATAGGAATGGGAAATTTATCGTTAATAGTGAGCTTTTTGAGCTCCCTATAATCTGGACACATTCGCCATGATCCATCCTTCTTGTGAACTAATACTACTAGAGCAGAGAAAGAACTTTGACTAGATTGAATTATACCAGCCTCTAGCATTTCTGCAACCATACGTTCAATTTCACTCTTTTGGACATAGGGATATTTGTAAGGCCTGATGTTTGGAGGAACACTTCCTGGAATCAAAATTAATAGGATGATCATGATCACAAATAGTTGGGAGGCCTTTGGGAGTCTCAAATACCTTGGAATGATTGTCCAAGAATTTTTGGAGATCTGGAGAAATGGATGATTTCGATGTGGGAACCTCTAGTGAACATAATTGTGCAATTATGCCTCATTGTTCTTTCTTTAGAAGCTTTGTCATTCCGTTAGAGCTTATTATCTTTCCCGATTTCACTGCAATACCCCTTAATTCAATTTCCTTTCCTTCTGAAGAGAATTTCATGAAAAGTTCTTGAAAATTAAAAGCTAGTGTACCGAAGGATTGTAGCCATTGAACTCCTAGCATAGCGTCAACACCACCCATTGGAATGGAAAGCATTGGGCTATTCAATACATATTCTCCCATGGATATCTATATATTATGGCACTTTCCTAAGCAATTTACAGTTTCTCCACTTGCAACCATCACTTGACACTCTTGTGCTAGATATAGGAAGCAATTCAATTCCTTGGCAATATTACAATGAATAAAATTATGGGTACTTACCGAATCAATCAACACTATTACCTTTTTCTTCTTGATATGCCCTTCTATCTTGATAGTTTGAGGAGTGGTAATTCCAGCCAATGCATTACAAGATATGGTCGGATTCATTTCTTTTTTTTATATTGTTTTTTCCTGGTGTATATCCTCTTCTTTTGACGTTTCTTGTTTCTTTTCTTCCTCCTCTTCACAATCTATGTAAAATAATTTCTTCTCGGCACACTTATGACCTTTAGTGTATTTGCTATCACAACTGTAACAAAGCCCCTTTGCTTTTTTTTTCTTCCAATTGTTGTGGTGTCAACCTTGTAGGTTGTGGTTGGCTAGGGGAAACAACACTTCCATCTTTATGATTGTGAGTGGTAGGCTTCCTTGTTGCCATAATTTTTCTTTCCATTTTTCTTTCCAACCTAAATGCCTTCTCCAATGAATCTGGTTCCCAAAGGTGAACCTCATGTTGGATGTTATATTTTGAAGTCCCTATGAACACATCAATCGTCTGCTCCTCTGCAATATCTTTTACCCTTATATTCAATTTTTGGAAGTCCTCAATGTGCTCCATCATTGAACCCTTTTGTTTGAGATTTATCAATTGGCTAAAAAAAGAGTTGCTTTTTGTATCCTCATAATGTGCTTCTACCATTTCATCTGTAAAAATAGCCCGAGTGACAATTTGTTTATGAGAGCAAAGCCATTGATACCATACAAACTGATTTGGTTCCAAATATAAAGTTGCAATGCATACCTTTTGTGTGTTTTTCACATTATGGAGATCAAAAAATTGCTCCATCTGTAGTATCCATTTTCCGGGATCCTTGCCATCAAACTTCCTCATATCGATATTTGAAACATGGTGGCTCTTCGATCCAACATTAGAGTCTATGAAATCATGATTAACATTTATTTTGTTCTCATCATGAGTTTCCTTTACTACCCTTTCACCATTAGTAAGCATTTCTTGTAGAAATTTTGTCAAACCTGTCTTCAAATCTCCCAGGCCTTTCTTTAAATCATCCATCTTAGCTTCCATTTCATTCATATTAGCTTCTACACCTTTATTTAAACCATCCATCTTAGCTTCCATGTCATTCATCTTAGCTTCTATGCCTTTCTTTAAACCATCCATCTTAGCATCCATGTCATTCATCTTAGCTTCTACACCTTTATTTAAACCATCCATATTAGCTTCCACACCTTTCTTTAAACCATCCATATTAGCTTCTACATCTTTCTTTAAACCATCCATATTATTTTATGTTACTTTTTGTGCGAGTGAAATTTGTTGCACTTGGTCTCGTAATTTTGATATATCATGTTGCATTTCTTCCTCTTCTTCATGAGTCATGCTAGAGATTTTAGGTTGCTTACTAGGTGTTTCCATTTTCTTTCTTCGGGGCATCAATTACTTATAATAATGCTTCACTATTCTCTTTGAATTCCTTCAAACTAATTTTTCAAATGAAGCTTATGCAAAAATTAAAAAAAAAAACTACACACCTTTTTTCACTTTGTAGGAGATCGATATTGAATCTGATGTATCTCTGTAATTTTGAATCTTCCAGGTCTGAAATTTGTTAATGTGGTAACCCTTTGAGTAGTCTTTCTAACCCCACAAATCTGATCAAGGTTGGATTCCCCAATGAAGCATTATGCCAAATCTCCCACGATGACCTGAGTATAGACTGGTTCAGTAGAGCGAACTTGTACGACATGCCACGGGTCACTGTTTCAACCTTAGGTTCTAAAAATTATACCCAAGAAAACTATAGTCTTTCTTATTTTTGTAACTTCTTATTAAAATTCAATCTGATGCTCAGAGAAAACATTATGACGAGTTTCCCAAGGTGACCTGTTTGGAATGTAATTCGGTGGTTTGCAAAAACCCTAACTTCCTCAGATTATATCTCTGAAAATATAGTGAGACACGATCTGAAATTTAGATCCAAGGTTCAAACCAATTTCTTCTCAAATGGGTTTTTTTTTTAGCTTCTGAAACTTCATAGCGAAAGAGTTATAATGAAAATTCCATGATGGCTTGTTTTAGATGAAGTTCCAGAGCTTGCAGAAATGCTAACTTCCTCAAATCATATCTCCGAAAATATAGCGAGATAAAATCTGAAATTTGGACCTGAAGTTCAACGAGATTTATTCTCAAATGGGTTTTTTTGTTAGCTTCCAAAACTTCACAGAAAAAAAAAGTTACGGCGCAAATTCCATGATGACCTGTTTGGAGAGCAGAACAGTAGAATCCAAAGCTCTGATACCAAATGTTATGAAACCAACTCACAAAAAGATAGAAAAGATAGATGAGTGCCTTATAAATAAGACTCTTCAAGGTGGAAACCTCCTTTACATTACACAAATGAACAATTCTTGGATGATTCAAATGAAAAAACCTCCTTTCTATATATAGGAGTCTAAGGGGTCACAATATAACCAAGCCGACCTAACATTAATAATATAAAGCCACAAAAATAAAAAGAGAGGGATTTTATGGGGTACAATAATAACAATATGGGGACAATAGGGGCACAACAATAACAATAAGAGATACAAAAACAATAGTAATGGGGGAATCACTAGTATTATAGGGACCTAACAGTCAGTTGTGAAAGACGTCATAGCAGGAGTAGACAACGCAGTAAAGGACAACACGACACTCTTCGAGCAGTTGCTAGAGGTGGTCACTAGCCTACAGGAAGACCCCACTATGCAGAGGCTGGAAACAAAAGCTCGAGAGCTGCAATACCGCTATGGTGTAGTTAAAGGAATGGTGCATACTGTTGCCATCACACATAGGCTAGCAAAGCTGTAGGAGGCCAAGGCTTTGATAGAGCAGGTAGATGTAGCTCAGTACAAGGAAGAAGTGCTAAAGGCTCGCTTACAATGTTGGTTGGACAAGGCCTATTTGATCATGGCCACACTTGAAGGCAAGTTGGCTATTCTGCAGAAGACTCAGTCATACATCGCAGGGCCAACAATGGAGTATCTGGTCAAGGAGATGAAGCAGCGGCAGGACAGTGTACCGCCGAAGTTGCAATAGTCCAAGTTGAGTTAGGAGGTATTTGTGACAAGATCTCCACACCAACTAAGTGACTCGAGGACAAGTCACCATGTTTGTGTTGGGGGCCTGTTGGGAACATGTCCCCTCGGGTCATTTTTGGGACTAAAAGCCTAATTTTGGAGCAGAAAGCCCGAATTTTGTACAAAGGAATGTAAAGTCTCTGCATTTTGTGGCTGTGGAGCATGAATATGGAAAGAGTCAAAAAGGATTTCCGCCATTATTTTAGATAGCTTGTGTCAGTTTTAGAGATTTTCCCTTGGTCTGCAAACCATGGGATTGTATAAAAAGTGAGTCTTCGAAGTAGAGTTGGAAAAAAAGTAGAAGTGATTGATGAGTCTATGAAGAGCTAAGAGTGAGAGTCTTAGCATAGGAAGAGGCTCTGCAACTGAGTGCGCAGAGGCCTAGGGTAGAAGTATATAGCTGAGTGCGCGAACCCCTGCAATTTTGTGTGCAGGACAGATAGAGTCTGTATTGAAAATATGAATCATCAATAAAGAGAAGTATTCTAAAATTACTATGTATTTATCCTCTGTGGATCGCACATGATTATGTTATGTTAAGTTCTGGGTTTATGTTATAATGCTAATTTGATGAACGAATGCATATGTTTCTATCTGTTATATGAATGCAAATAAGGATATATGTTTACGTGAAGACAATCTTAATTGCATGGTAAAATTGGTGAACACTTAGGATAATTCAGGAAATTATACAATAACACAGTAACAAAGGTGCGTAAGTACTTGAGCCATTGTTTAGGGTTACGCGAAGGATGGTCTTATACCTTCGCAAAGGTTCTAAGAGACGAAAGAGAAAGTACATTGATAAGCCCTAAATGCTTATCAATCTATGTGAAGGAAGTATTTAAGGTATAAAATCGACATCACAACCATTTTAGGGTGCGGAAACTTGGTTCCTGCATCCCCCCATACTACTTCAGGTGAGACTTCAGTCTGTGCTCCATGGATTGATGCTGAAATGGCTAGTAGTGTAGGTATTTTCTTGGCTAACTAATGCTAAACCTCGTTTAGGGCCCATCAAGCCAACATTTGGATCGAAAGGAAAAAATCACAATACAGTTGTGTACCTAAGATTCTGTATTTTTTAATTTATCATGGGAATCTACAACGAAGGATTTGTGGGTCAAGTTAGGGACTTTGTACCAATCTAAGTCTCTGGTGAACAAATTGTTCCTATGGAAAAATTTGTATAACCTAATGATGAAGGATGGAAATTCAGTGACAGAGCATCTAAACTCCTTTAATACTATGGAAAGCCATTTTTTATATGTTGATATAAAAATTTCATATGAAGATAAGTGCATTAGTTTGTTGTGTTCTCTACCAGATTTGCGGGATAGTCTGGTTGTTGCTATAGGTATCAATACAACTACCTTGAAGTTTGATGAAATAGTCTCATCCTTAGTCTCAGAGGAGATGAGATAGAAAAATATTAAGAGAGAGAATGGAGATGCCTTGTCTTTCGGAGGACGGTCCTAGAACATAAACAAAAATAAGTCTTCAAGTGGGTGATCAAAATCTAAACAGAGATCTAAATCTTTAGGAAACCTGTAAAGGTGTGCTAGAAATGTGGAATGGAAGGGAATTACACAAAGGACTATAGATCTAAATCTCCTCAGAAAGGAGACAGATCTAATGATGCTCCTTCTGCGGAGGTAAGAACCACCTCAAGTGAAGGTGGGGATGTGTATTTGGCTTCTTCTTCAAATACACATGTAGATCATGAGGCATGGTTTATTGACTTAGGTGCATCCTTTCACTTCACTCCCCATAGGTAGTGGTTCTGCGAGTATGAGAAATATGATGTTGTTGATGTCTTCTTAGCGGATGATAGGAAGGCCAAAATCATTAGATGCAGAAAATTCAAGCTGAAGTTGTAAGGTAGGAGGATTAGAACACTTCTTGGTGTTCGTCATATTCTTGTATTAGCCAGAAATTTGATTTTTGTAAGCAAGATGGATGATGCAGGTGTAAAATCAATGTTCAAGAAAGATACTTGCAAGATGGTTTGTGGAGCACTAGTATTGATGTGGGGAGTTCGGATTGGAACTCTATACATGCTTCTAGGTAGCACTGTTATTGATTGGTGGAAGAGTTCTATGGTTCCTAACAGTGGAGCATAAAATCTAGTGGTCTCCAGAGAAAAGACCATGCTATGGCATAAAAGGCTTGGACATATTGGAGAGAAGGGCCTTCGAATACTGCATGGTAATGGTATGATAGAAGGTATGTCTAATTTGTCTCTAGATTTCGATTTATGTGAACATTGTTTATATGGGAAGCGAAATTGGGTGAGTTTCCTCTCTAGTGCTAATAGGGAGAAAGGGATATTAGAACTTGTCCACAATGATGTGTTTGGACCTATGTTGATTCTATCACTAGGTAAGTCTGTGTACTATGTTTCCTTTATAGATGAATTCTCAAGGAATGCATGGATATATTTCCTTAAGAAGAAATATGAAACATTTGACATGTTCAAAGAATTTAAGGCTCTAGTGGAAAATTAGATAGAGAAGAAGATCAAGGCATTGAGGACAGATAATGGTGGAGAGTTCTGCAAGAGGGAAATTAAAAAATTTTGTAAGAAGTGTGCTATAGCATGACAGAAGACTACTCCATACACACCTCAGTAAAATGGAGTTGTAGAAAGAATGAATAAGATGTTGATGGAAAAGGAAAAAAAATGCTTAGTGGTTCCAGGTTAGGACAAAAATTCTAGGCAGATGTAGTGGAGACTGCATGTTACTTGGTTAACAGATAGCATTAATCAACATTGGAGGATAAGACTCCACATGAGATATGACTGGTAAGAAAATCTCTCTTTCACATCTAAGGGTATTTTCCTGTGATGCATATGTACATGTTGCAAAGGAGAAAAGAACCAATTTGGATAGTAAATATGAAAGGTGCATCTTTATTAGGTATAAGGATGGTTTAAAAGGTTATAATATTTGGGACCCAGAAACAAGGAAGGTTGTGTACAATCGATATGTGGTGTTTAGAGAGGTGAAATATGTTATTAAATATGAAGTCCTAGCAAAGGAACCTAAGAAGATAGAGTTTGAGCTAAAGCAGGAAGAATCAGGATCTACAACTAAACAAGAATCAAAAAATGAAGAGCCAAAAACTCTAGCTTTGGGAAGACCAGTTCAAAAGACAAGACAAAAAAAAGGTATAGTCCATTTGCTTTCTATTAAAAATTTTCTTTATCTATTAGTGATGGTGGTGATCCAAGAACTGTTTGGGAGGAAGTAGAGTCAGAGGATGAAGAACTCTAGAAAGATGCCATGGTTGATGAAATGACATCTTTGGAAAAAAATGAGGCTTGCGATGTGGTGGATTTGTCGGTTGGAAGGAAACCCATTGTCAACAAATGGGTGTTTAAAAAGAAGATGAATGAAGAAGGCAAGGTGGAGAAATACAAATCTTGATGGGTAGAAAAAGGCTATTCCCAGGTGTCGAGAATTGATTTTGGTGATTTCTTTTCCTGTTGTCAAGTTAGCTTCTATTTAATATTACTTTTATCTTTTGTTGTTACTTTTGATTTTGAGGTAGAATAGATGGATGTAAAGACAACATTTCTTCATGGGGATATGGAAGAAGAGATATACATGAAGAAACTTGAAGTCTTTGTAGTGAACGGAAAGAAAGAACTAGTACGCAGGTTAAAAAAGTTTCTTTGTGGGTTAAAACAACCACCAATGATGTGGTATCAGAAATTTGATACATATATACAGAGACTTAGATTCACTAGAAGAAAATCATATCATTGTGTGTATTTTAAATTAATTGGTGATCATTTTATTTATTTGGTCTTGTATGTGGATGATATGTTGTTTATTGGAAACGACAAAGAAATTATCCAGGATTTGAAGACCTAATTGTCCTCCAAATTCAACATGAAGGATATTGGTGTTGCAAACTATATTTTGGGCATGGAAATTAAATGAGACCACGAAAAGAGGAATCTCTGGTTAAACCAAGTGAAGTATGTCGAGACAATACTAAAGAGGTTTTGATATGTAGGATAGTAAACCAATGAAGGTTCCTATTCCTGTAGGTGTAAAGTTATCTACTGAACAATGTCACAAGACACAAGAAGAGGAAGAGGACATTTCCTATGTTCCATATGCAAGTGCAGTTGATAAACTGATGTATGCAATGGTATGTACTAGACCGAACATTTCTCATGGAGTGGGAGTATTGAGCAGTTTTATGTCAAAACCATGGAAGGCTCATTGGACAGTAGTGAAGCGGGTTTTCAGGTATTTCATGGCACCAATGATTATAGTCTGTGCTACAAAGGAAGTCTAGGATTGGACATAATTTTGGACATTTGTGGCTTTGTCGATGTAGATTGAGCTGGAGATCTAGATCAGAGAAGATCTACAAGTGGGTATGTGTTTAACCTATTTTGAGGTGAATTTAGTTGGATGAGCAAGAGATAGTCTGTAGTGGCACTTTCGACTATAGAGGCATAACACATGGAAGCCACTTATGCAAGCAAGGAAGGAATTTGGTTGCATAGATTTTGTTCAAGTATGGGGTTAGTATAGCAAGCTATAAGGATAGACTCTGATAAACAAAGTGTAATTTTCTTGGGAAATAACCATGCTTATAATTCAAATACAAAGCACATTGATGTTCAGTATCACTTTGTGAGGGATATGGTTGAGGTACTAAAATATGTTGGTGGTAAATGTGGACACTTTGAAGAATGTTACAAATGCATTGATGAAGTCTTTGAGCACTGAGAAGTTTTCTTGGTGTAGGGAAAAAATGGGCGTTGCAGGGCTAGACTAATGACTAATCTCTCCTGTGACCCCCTTTGTGGAAAATAAAACAACAAGTGGAATAATGTTGGGTGTGTGTTATAGCCCCCTTATTCATTGTGTTGGGCACAATAGGGGGGTCACAGGGGGGCCGGCATGCCCCCTTGTCGAGGGGTTTATAGGGGGGGAGGTAGCCCCCTTGCACGGGGTCTGTGGCAACACCCCAAAATTTTTGTTTTGGACCCTATAATAGGTGGGTGAACATACCTATGGTTTTGTGCATGGGTTTTGCACATGGTTTTTGGGATGATGGTTTTCTCCCCATGGTATTTTTTAGATTCATTCAGAGGAACTACTATTATGTTCTAATCTAGGATTAATGGATTGGGGTTTATGAATGCTTCAATATGTGTATATGTTTATTGTAACATTGAAAGGAATATAATGAAAAATCTATCTGGTAATCTCAGTTTTGTGATCCAGGGAATAATATTTTTGTATATTTGTTTTATGTTCTTGTTATTGTTTATTTTTTCTATTTTAATAGTTCATTTGTAGGTAATTTCTGTACACGGTTAAAACCTACAATTATCCCTTTCTGAGATCCATATTTCTCTACATTTTAGACACCATATGGATTCTTATTTTTCTAATAGATATCTTTTGGTGGATGGCAAGGAGATCAATGATTTCTCTTTCTCCTTTGATAGAGGAAACATTCTATTGTCAACAAATATCCTTTAATATTTTTTGTTTCCAACAAGAGTGTCTGTGACTTGTGTTTGAAGGAGCCCATGGGATCGACACCGCTTTTATTATCTTAGGATTTTCTAAAAATTGGTTCATCATTGAGTAATTTAATGATGAAGAGAAAGGAACCCAAGTAGACGATGTTAGCTTTGGATAATATTCTTGCACAATACAAATTAGGGATAATTTGAATAGAGAGGGGGTTTTTCTTTGGAAAAATTAATTTCATAACCATGCACATATGGTCCACGATACCACCCACTTCCTCTTAGCATTTGACAATCCATGATCCATCAATTAAGATTTTTGATATCAGGAATCCATTTAGTCTTCTAGACACACAAGCTTCCCCATTACTCCCACTTTTCTAGGTGGGAGACAACTAGGATGGGGAAAGATACACCAAATGAAGAAATTAACAAAAATGGTTAAAGAAATGTTTTAGTGGATCACGATGAGGATGAATTTTGAAAACCTCCCTAAGAGATAGGGTGATATTTAGATCACCCCATAACACAACATTGGTTACAGAGAGCAAGTGTGAAGACATTAAAGATTCATAATAGGGTTTCCTATCTAAATAGGACTTGTATATGTTAATGAAATGAAAGAAGAAACCTAGCCCTTTAACTTCCAAGTACAGTAAGACATATGACAAGAGGAGGGGTAACAAATTTGTGTGAGAGATGGATTCCAAGCCAACATCGATCCAAGATATAGGCCTTGTACATCTAAGTCTACATATCCCCCAATCCTTCAACTATAGGGAGGATAACCCCAAAATTTCCAACTAAGACACATAATTCTTGTAGAATAAAAAAAATCTAGGTTCATGGATATAAATAACCTTTTGAGAGAGAGGATTTTTGGATCGGTACCTAGCCCTATAATGTTAAGGAAAAATACAAATAATTGTGAAATTTGACTATAGACATTGCCTACTCTAAGGACCCAAGAAATTGTTTCTTGTTTTCCAATTCTTACCTCACATTCATCTTTAAGCCTACAAATTGTAAGGTGGTATTTCTACTCCAACTAGGCATACTATAGCTTGTCTAAATCCAAGCCACCACCAACAACTCCTCTCTTGGATATTTTACTTTAGAACATAAGTGGTATCCCAAATTAGAATGGATTTGATGCATTTTATTATACTTTTAAGGGGAGGAACATTTAGCTTAAAATGTGCTCATTGTCAAGAACAAAGATACAAAAGGAGAAATATGTCATTGGAACTTTGGGAGATTAGGGGACAATTTTTTTAGGGCTAAGGAAGGTGGCAAGGCGAGGGGGGAACCTTGTATGTAAATAGTGAAGCAAGATTCTTCGAAGTGATAGGGGGTGTGGGTGGGGTAACATAGCTTTAGAACCACCAAAATTAAAATAAATAGCAAGTGCATGGGAAATTAACATACTAGACTAACGAGACAGACACTTGATGATTGGCTCAATTTGAGTCTCAACATTGGAATAAAACTATGGCCTACACCCTTATGGAGGATCCTTAGTTTGGATCAATAATTCCTTCAGCTTTTGATCCATATCCCCTTCCTTGGGGCAATTAGACTTGGGGAATCAAAATATTTTGAATGGAATGGTGATGGATTTGAAGAATTTGCATCAGGCCTAGATATGCCCAACTATATAAAAATTGGAGCATCTTAAAGGGACTTTTCATCCTTTGGGTCCAAGAGAGTTCACCTTTCCAAATTTCTATTTGAAGGTCCTTCAATGCATCCATTTCCACTAGAATCCACAATCATTGTTGGCCACACGTAGTTTTGAACATTTTTTATCTCTAATAGAATGTACTAAGAATTTTTTTATCTTATCCGTGCATCAAGGAGACCAAAACTATATTGGGTTCCCTAAGAGAATGACCCATATCTGGGAAATTGATAATATCTCCCTTTAAGGATTAAATTATAGGTCTCATATATCAAGTTAGAGGTTGAAAGGACCCCAATAGTACCTTTAGAAACGTATATTTTCCTTGTCTTGAGATAATGAAAACATAAAATCAATCAACCATGAGCTACAAGAAAAAATTGAGGGAAATACCTGATAACTCTTGCCGATTTTCCTCCAACCAAGAACTACTCATGACACCTATTAAATATTTGTCACAAAATGTTTTGATTTCTACCATATCATAGATATTAGGGATCTCACTTAGTGGAAGATATTTCCCCATGACCATCCTAACCTTATCTCTTCACTTATGAACACATCTTACCTTCCTCCTAGAAGAAGAGAAACTCTTTTCTGTTAGATATTCCTCTTCAATAGCTTGAGATCAAGGAGAAACAACATTAGGGAATGTATAGAAAATAAGGAAATGTAAGGAATAATATTGACGCACAACTAGAGAATACTAATATGAAAAATTTATAATGACATATGAGAGATTACATATGTTCTCCAATAAAAATCTTCTTGAAGCTTTCAACACCAAATTTAATGACTAGTTGGCATTTGTACTCATTGAAAGCCCTTATACCCATCAATGAATGAATGAAATAAATAAATTATAAATTCCTCATTCACGAGGAATATATCCATAAACATAATGTGTTGACATTGTAATCTAGATGATCTTGCTACATGATTGTGTGGGGTGTTATCTTTTAATGTGTCTTGGAAACCATGCCCAATTCTGACTAAAAGACCTCAAGTGAATCCTTCTAACTTAGGCCACCAAAACCACACTATAATCCTACACTAATACCATCTCATCCTTTAAAAAACTTAGTGTCCTACAAAAAAAAAACTAATTGCAAACCCCCTAGCCAAAAAACCCCAAAATCACCCTATTCAAAGTTTATTTTAATAGTGACAATTATTATTATTATTAAGTCTTTTTTATAACTTTTTTTAAAATTTGAATTTTTTATTATATGATAGAAATAAATATATTTTATGTGAAAAATATTTAAAATACCCAAGGTTTCTAGAAATAATTTTTTTCACCCAAAAAATATTTAAAATATGCAAGGCTTGTAACACTCCCTCCCACCCCCTTATGATATCTCGAGCTATGGGAGGTGTTACTCATTCATTTAACCCAACTTCCAAGGTCTATTATGAAGATAGGGTTACGAAAATTTTACTTTCCTTGAAGCTTGTGGAATTAAATTATTATACCACCATCATATTCAACTTGTTGAGAGCTTTTCAACATTATTAGATTTATCTCAATCTGATTCTTGAATTGAAAGTTATTCCCTTTTAAGGTTTAGACAATCATATTAGGGAACATAAACATGCAGGTGAAATGTGACATCCACATGGCACAACCACGTTAGCTTAGGCACAGTTCCACACCATCATGGTACTACCACGTCAAACTAGGCATGGGTCCCCTGAGGTCTTGCCTCTATGTGCTTGCAAGAATTTCCTGTTGAATTCCTTTCAACCCATATACAACTTCCAATGTAGTCCATAGACCTAGGTCACACTAGAATGGCACGAACCTCATCTTATTACTAATAAATCTTCAAAACCAAGTGTCGGGTGCTGAGTGGGGATAATGATTTTGTCAATGAATGACCTCTACAAATGAGAGTATTTCAATCAATTGTTGTTCTGTCTACTGCCATCACCTTATGGAATTTGTTGGTGAGCACTGAGTGATAAGTGTTGGGTAGTCTTGGCACCTAATAGGTCTAGTATATGTAAACGTTCTCGTCACTTACAATTCTATCTACTTCTATTGCCCTACTATGGAAGTGTAGTATGTTGCAAGCTCCGATGAGTGGAAATCAGTTATGTTAGATGACAAGCCTGATAGATGAAAACATTCATGAAAATTTTCATGACATCCCACTATTGTTTCCTATTCCAAGGTGCAATACACATCGATTATCACAGTGAGTGATGGATGACGAGTAGTGGAAAGGTTCCTTACTAGAACAACCATCAAGCCTCCCTCTCCCCCACCAAGTCGTGACCATACTACACACTCAAATCTCTAGAGTTTGGTGGTGGGAAATGGTGTGCCATATGACATCCACATGGCCTCCATGTCATCCTAAAAATTCATCACAAAAGGAGAACCACCTCTACATCTAGATTATACATTTGAGATCATCACCACTACAATGTTTACGATTAAGAAAATAAAAATAGGTGGTTTGTTGTGCCAATGCTCCCTGTGGCCACTTCCATGTAGACTCAATGTAGGACCCACTAATCCCTTCTATTGAAATCATGCACTACCTTTACATTGTATTTTATTCCAAAGGAATAGAGGTCCACACCATTAACCACTATTGATGTGCCCCTATCTCCAAGATTCCCATATCCTACACATGTTAATGAAGATTTGGTCTCGGCCATATTCAAACTTCTCATATGTACACAAGTCAAGCACTACTAGATGTCTAGATTATTGGATGCATTCATGAATTAGACATAAAATCCACCTCCTCACTCATCCAAATGCAATTAACTTTTAGAGGAGGAAAAGGGGGTATTTATTCTAAATACAAAGTCCATGAAAAAGGGCCAACTAGTCCCAAATGAGATCCATATTTCTACAAAAGCATCAACTCTTAAGTCAAATATAGAAAAGCCTCCACAACCCTGACTTCATTAGAAACCACAAATATTGCTTACTCTTTGAAGCTCAAAATAACAAAACAATATACACGAACGCATAACCAGAAAATTCTTACATCACTTTTTGAAATAAGAATCTATCAACTCTATCTGAGTCTTTATTTAACACACATCATAAAAATTATCTTGTTCCTCTATGAAATAGTGTGCAATATCAAATGAGGTTGTGAGCCATCCAATTCCTAGATTTACCAGATAAGTGGAAAACACTTGTATTAATAAGTTCACAGAGAGGCCTCGTATAATTAGACATAATCATATAATATCCATCAGTTCATGAAAGTATTAAAAGTCATATATTAGCAAATGTCTATCATATCCATAAATACATATAAGACAATCTATCCACCATTTACATGCAATGAATTCAATAACCATTCATGAGTAATGTTTGAGCCATAACTATGCCATTAGAATTTCAAACAATTTCATTACTCATAGTTCATTCATGCATAAATCATTATACTTATATGAGTGACTTGAAATGGTTGGCAACCGAAGGAGAGACTACAACTCTCCACCCAACCATAGGCCAACTATGCCACAACCTTTCTTGTGGCTGACCATCTCTGTGCCAGATCCAAATTTTGAGGGGAATGCTTTCTCACGGAGTTCACCCAAGGCTCAGTTGGGGTACTACTCATTTTTGGGAGTCTGAATCTACAATATGGGTAGTTTATCAATTGTATTTTCAAGGCAATCACTGTGGGAACCTATTGTCCACTATCTAGGTGATTTATCGACTTACTTAGCAAGAACTAAGTAGTTTATTACCTTCCCCAACATGCACTTAGTATTTTATTCTCTCTTTTCATCAAGCACCATATTGTTTAAGCTACCATACCTAATGTTTTATTATCCCTTTTAGCAATCACTAAGTGGTTTATCAACTTATTCAACAAGAACTTAGTGGTTTATCAACTTACTAAGCAAGCACTCATAGTTCAATCCTCCACTAAGCCTCCCAATGGCCATTCAATCTTGGACACCACAGTCTAGTGGCCTCAACACACAAATACATGGGATCACACCGTAAATTTCTAAGTAAAATATCAGCTACATCTCAAACTTTTCCTACACTCATGCTCAACAGTTTATTTTTTTCGAATTCTTTCTCCTACTATCTTTTTCCTTCCATTCCTCACTTGTTTCCCTTATTTCTATTCATTTTCGTTGACCCCTTTGAATTATTTTGTGAGGCTTACCAGTTTGCATTCAATTATATCGTGGAAACAAGAAAACATGGGAATTTCCTTTTCCCAAATCTCTCCTTTCTAGATGTTAAGTGGTGGTTTATTCTATTATGCCAACAAATACAATTCTTCGACTTCTCTAATCTCCATTAGACTTGGATCCGTGTGTCCATGTTAGGTCCCTATAATACTAGTGATTACCCCATTACTATTGTAGTTGTATCCCTTATTAATATTGTTGTGCCCCTGTTGTCCCCATATTGTTATTACTATGCCCCATAGAATCCCTCTATTATTATTTTTGTGCCTTTATATTATTATTGTTAGGTCGGCTGGGTTATATTGTGACTCCTTAGACTCCTATATATAGGAAGGAGGTTTTGTCATTTGAATCATCAAGGAATCATTCATTTGTATAATGTAAAGGAGGTTGCCCCTTCGAAGAGGCTGAATTCTAAGGCGTTGGTCTATCTTTTCTATATTTTTGTGAGCTGGTTTCCTAACATTTGGTATCAGAGCTATGGATTCTAGGGTTTTGCTACTCCAAATAGGTCATCATGGCATTTTTGCTATAAATTTTTCTGTGATGTTTCAGAAGCGAAAAAACAAACCCATATGAGACGAAATCACACTAAACCTCGGGTCTGAATTTCAGAGCTTTTCGTGCTATATTTGTGGAGATATCATCGGAGGAAGTTGGTCTTTTTTGAAAACTCTTGAATTACATTCGAAACAGGTGACCTGGGGAAAATCATCATAACTTTATCTCTGAGCATCTGATTGAAATTTTGTAAGAAGGAATAGAAAGAGGACGGACTGTAGTTTTTAGTATATATTTTTCAGAGCCAAAGGTCAAAACAGGGACACATGGCATGTCGTACAAGTTCGCTCTACTGAACTAGTCTATAATTAGGTCACTGTGGGAGATTTGGTATAACTCTTCCTTGGAGAATCCAATTGGGATCAAACTAGTGGCATTGGAAAGAGGACACAAAGGGCTACTGCAGATCGCAATTTCAAAACTGGATGATTCGAAATTATAGAGATACATCAAAGGCAATATTGAGCTCCTACAAAGTGAAAAAGGGTGTGTAGATTTTTTTTTATTTTTGGTTAAGCTTGGTTTGGAAAATTATTTTGAAGGAATTCAAAGGGCATAGTAGAGAATTATTATCAGTAACCAATGTCCCAAGGAAAGAAAATGCAAACACCTAGTAAGCAACCTGAAAGCTCTAGCATGACTCATGAAGAAGAGGAAGAAAGGCTACATGATATATCAGAATTACAAGACCAAGTGCAACAAATTTCACTCTCACAAAAGCTAACATAAGCTAAGATAAATGGCGTGGAATCTAAGATAAAGGGCATGGAAGCTAAGATGAATGGCGTGGAAGCTAAGATTGATGATTTGAAGATAGATTTGAAGACAGATTTGACAAATTTTCTACAAGAAATACTTACTAATGGTGAAAGGGTAGCAAAGGAAACTCATGATGCGAACAAAAGAAATGTTAATCATGATTTCATAGACTCTAATGTTGGATCGAAGACCCACCATATTCCAAAAATCGATATGAAGAATTTTGATGGCAAGGATCCTGCAACATGGATATTACAGATGGAGCAATTTTCTGATCTCAATAATGTGCAAAATCTTTGGCTTTGCTCTCATAAACAAATTATCACTTGGGAAATTTTTACGGAAGAATTGACAGCACATTATGAGGATACAAAAAGTAAAAATGTTTTTAGTCAATTAATAAGTCTCAAACAAAACGGTTCAATAATGGAGCACATTGAGGAGTTCCAAAAATTGAACATAAGGGTAAAAAATATTCCAGAGGAGCATAGGATTGATGTGTTCATAGGGAATTTAAAGGATAATATCCAACATGATGTTCACCTTTGGGAACCTAATTCATTAGAGAAGGCATTCAAGTTAGCAAGAAAAATGGAAAGCAAAATTATGGCAACTAGGAAGCATACCACTCACAACTATAAATGTGGAAGTGTTGTTGCCCCTAGTCTTCCACAACCTATAAGGTTGACACCACAACAACTCGAAGAAAAAAGAGAAAAAGAGCTTTGTTACAGTTGTGATAGCAAATACACTAAAGGTCATAAGTGTTCTGAGAAGAAATTATTCTACATAGATTGTGAAGAGGAATAAGAAAAGGAGCAAGAAAGGTCAAAAGAAGAGGATATACTCCAGGAAGAAAGCCTAGATAAATAAGAAATGAATCTGACCATATCTTGTAATGCATTGGCTGGAATTACCACTCCTCAAACCATCAAGATAGAAGGACAAATCAAGAAGAAAAAGGTAATAGTGTTGATTGGGTATTCCTACGGCTACAACCATATAAACAAATGTCCCTCAAGCAAGCTAAGAAGGATAATAAATTATCACCAAAGTATTATGGTCCATACAAGGTGTTGCAAAAGATTGGTACTATGGCATACAAATTGGAGCTTCCTGCAACTTCTCGAGTGCAACCAGTTTTCCATGTTTCATGTTTAAAGAAGGTTATAGGTGACAAGTTCCCAGTTCAAATGATATTGCTAGAACTTGACGAGGAAGGAAAAATCATATTGGAACCGAAAGCAGTCACAGAAACAAGAACTCAACAGCTACGAAATCGATCAATTTTGAAGTATCTCATCAAGTGGAAGAACTTATCCACTGAAGATTCCACATGGGAGGATGAGAATTTTATATAGAAGCATCTAGAACTACTCAAGCATTGAGGACAACACTTTTTTGAAGGAGAGGGGCATGTTAGGTCCCTATAATACTAGTTATTACCCCATTACTATTGTAGTTGTATCCCTTATTAATATTTTTGTTCCCCTGTTGTCCCCATATTGTTATTACTGTGCCCCATAGAATCCCTCTATTATTATTTTTGTGCCTTTAGATTATTATTGGTAGGTCGGCTGGGTTATATTGTGACTCCTTAGACTCCTATATATAGGAAGGAGATTTTGTCATTTGAATCATCAAGGAATCATTCATTTGTGTAATGGAAAGGAGGTTGCCCCCTCGAAGAGGCTGAATTCTAAGGTGTCGATCTATCTTTTCTATCTTTTTGTGAGCTAGTTTCCTAACAGTCCATCACTTCAGACTAGTCAATTAAAAATTCATATTTAATTTATTTATGATTACACATAATGTATTAGCTAACCATAACCTCCATGTTGGCATTAAAAACTCACAATTTTTAGTATTACAAAAATATGGGTACATGAGGGATGATACAAACCCCACCCTCTTAAAGGAACACCATCCTCGATGTTTATGTAAGTAGAAATCAAAAAAAAAATGAGCTTTATAATTGTAACTCTTACATCCACTTAATTATAGAAAAAACAACAAGTATAATACCGGTATTTTTTTACCCATCTCCCAAGTGACTTCATTGGTTACAAAGTGCTTCCATTGCACCTTGACTTTCTCTATTTCTCGATTCTAGAGAGAAGTGTGCCTCTAGTCTAGGATCCACAATTGTTCTAGTTGGAAACATCCCTCGAGTTCCACCGATATCAAAAACCATTAAAAAATATGATTAGTGTCATGTACATACTTCTTAAGCAAATATATGTGAAAAACATCATGTTCTTTCACTGTGGGTAGTAAGGCCAATCTATAAGCCACTGGCCCCACTCTTTCCAAAATATGAAATGGTCCACAAAATTTAGGTTTCAACTTAGTACAAAATCCCACTTTCAATGAGATCTTCCTTGGTCTAATGTGGAGATATACATGCTCTCCCACTTCAAATTAATTGTGCATTCTCTGTTGATCTGCTTAACTCTTTTTCCTATCCTAGGATTCTTCCAATTCCTCCCTAATCTTGATTAATTATTGCTCCATGTTTTTCAACATGTCAGATCCAAAAACCACTTTTTTCACTGGGTTGTCCCAACTAAAAGGAGTGTTAAATTTTCAACCATATAGTGCCTCAAAAGGGATCATCTTCAGTGACTCCTACTATCCATTATTGTATGTGAAATCTACTAATGGTAGGAATTCTTCCCACTTATTTGGTTGATTCATAAAATACAATCTTAGGATTTCCTCTAAAAATCTATTAATTCTTTCCATTTGGTTGTCTGTTTGAGGATGATATGTGGTACTAAAATCTATATGGGTTCCAAAACCATCAAATAATGCTTTCCAAAAACTAGAAGTGAACTTGGAATCTCGATATAAAATAATTTTCTTAGGTACAACATGCAATTTGAATATTTCCTTCATGAATATCTGAGCTATATCATTAGCTTTGTGGGTGGAATTGAAAGCTTTAAAGTGCATTTCATTACTCTACTTGTCCACTACCACCATAATGACATCATGATATTTAGTTATTTTTGGTAATCCCATGATGAAGTCCATAGATATGAATTCTTACGATCACTCAAGAATTGGAATTGGTTGGAGAAATCTTGTTGGGTGCCTACATTCTATATTGACTTTTTGGCATTTGAGGAACATGTAAATGTATTCGACAACTTCCTTCTTCAATCCTAGACAATATTATATTTTCTTTATGGTTGCCATCATTTTCTGATAGCCAAGATGACCTAAGTAAGGTTTCTTATCAAACTCATCCATGATGAGCTTCCTTAAGTCAACTATAGAAGGAACATACATTCTATTTTTGAACACTAACATACCCTCATCAATGAGTTTGTATCTTTTTCTCATTAATCCCTCTGGATCCTACAAAAATTCCTCCACATGATGATAATGTTCATCCTAAAGCAATGTCTCTTGATCTTGTCCTTGATATCAACTTCACAAGTGCTCACGACTACTGAGTGAGCGACTTGTAGACTTATAATAAGTGCATATACTACCTTATTTTCTTTTCCCTTAGTGTTCTTTATCTCAAAATCAAATTTGTTTACCAAATCCAACCATCTGGGTTTCATATCATTCAACTAGGATTGGTCAAATAAGTATCTCAACCCTCCATGGCTTAACATCAATACAAACTTTTTTCCATGCAATTAATGCCTCGACATTTTTAATGCATGCACTATTGCTACAAGTTCCAAATCATGAGTGACATAGTTCTTCTCTTGTTCATTCAATTTCTCCAAATCATAACAAATCACATGTCCCTCTTGCACGAAAAAATCACCTAGTCCTTCCTTACAAACATCTGAAAAAACGAGAAAGTCCTTCTCTAGATTTTCTATTTTCAAAATAGGTGCATGTGTGAGTAATTTCATAAGTTGCTCAATATTGGCTACACACTATGATGTCCAATGAAATTTGACTCCTTTTTTTACAAGGACATGATTCGATGCCCAATCTTTGAAAACTTTGGATGAATTGTTGGTAATATCTAGCCAAACCCATGAAGGATCTGACATCTGTTATCAACCTAAAATTTTTGTTTCTAAGCTTTGGAAAGTTTGCCTTGTTTCTAGTCATAGTCTTATAGGTTTGATTCATCTCATCTCAATAAGTGTCATTCTCTTTTCCAAAAAAAAAAAGTTTCACAGCCTCAGTCCATGTCCTAGAAGCCTCACCATGTGTTTTGACATTAGTTTGATTCCAAAGGATTGATGTTAGTCTTGGTCTAATCTTTCCATGGTTTCTTTAGTGTCTAAGATCTAGAAAAGAGTCTTGTTGGTATGGTCAAATAGGGTCAACACTCCGTTCTTGCCCATCATTGGCCCCACATCACACCTAAAATTCCATGTGTCAAACTTGTGTCAAGGTTTTCATGCACTACAAGCTGCCTAGGAGTTTTCGTAGCACAAAACCTAGAATTTTCACTGGCCATGCTATGAAATCGTGGATTCTGAACTAGGAGTTTTCATAGCACGCTACAAAACCCCTGAAAAAGCTTGTTTCAGCGTAAAAAACTCTGTTTTCTGCTTTTACTAGTTAACTTACAGAAGGGTTTCTAAGCAGGTGAGAACTCAATTTTGAAAACTGAAATAGGATTTTCTTCCTAACATACTGAACTACAAAAACCTCTTTCATTTTCTTCAAATTCGTTCTGAGGTGGGAGGAATTTATGGTTAAAATTTCACTACGAAACTACTGAAAGTCAAGCTTTGTCTTCTGGTTTTAGCAGTCTTTTTCAAGATCAGTTTTTGGTTACAGGAAAAGGTATTTTGGAATTTTGAGGGAGGTTTCTCTTAGAAAACTCTCCAGATACAATAAAATATCTCACTTTATTCACAAGTGTTTTCATTTGGGAGATACTAAGCTTTCTTTGAAACCCTAATTTCAGAGAATAGATTTTTCTTGTTTGACATGTGTTTTTGTTCTAGACAGCATGGAATAAAAAAACCTTCTTCAGTTTCATAAAATATGTCGTGGATGAGAAGATAAAGTCTCTGTACCACGTGCTAATGTTCGAAGATCCTAAATCTAAAAACAGGGAAACATGTTCCCTAATTTCTAGGGTTTGTCATCAGCAGTAAGGTGACAACGTGGGAGGCTTCATCAAATTCCACTTCATGAGGTTGCAACTGTCAAAGAATGATTTCAATGTTTAGATAAGGTTGTTGTAATCATAACAAGGAGTTGTACTCCTAATTGTATTAGGACTCTAGGACTGCTAGTTTGCTGTCATTTGTAATTAATAGTTTGTTTAATGGTTAGAATAGGTGTCACTCATAGCAAATTCGAATTCTCTTGATGAGTGATGAAGGAATACATGTTTTAAATGCTATATATAGAGAAAGAGGTCGAATTAGCAAAGGGTTGGAGACTTTTTGGCTCAGCTGCTGCTCTATATGTAGACTGTGTATATTTTTAACCTAATGCAGAATTTCTACTTAGACAACTCAAGATTCATGAAGAGTTCTTGTATGTTCTTGTTTTGATGACATCTTCCAATACTTACATTGTAGTGGTGTTTACTTATGATACTTAGAATTGATCAATGACGCTCTGACTTCCTTCATAGATAAACTAACTGTATTTCACTGTTTTTTATTTGCATTTCTACACTTGAACTCTATAATGCCTTGACTTCCATGCTAGGTAGAATGTTTTGGCTTCACTTCTCAGGATTCAAAGAGAGTTTTTAATGTCCTATTGTCTCATGGCTTTCCTCTTTCACTTGTAGTGGTATGACTACATGTTACTTAGAACTCATCAATGATGCTCTAACTTCCTTCATGTATTTATAAACTGTGTTTCCTTGCATTGTATCTTTGTTTTATTGATGTATAAAAACTCTCTATGCCCTGACTTCATGTTAAGTTGATCTTGTTGTGGTACTGAACATACTTTGACTCCATAGCCCAATGGTATCTAGCCTTCATCTTTCAACCTATAAACATATACAATCACAAACCATAGAGTTAGCCATCTATCTTATTCTTTAATCGAAATCATTAACCGTTTGAGAGAGCCCTCTCAAGCTGAGGAGGCTAAGCCTTAGCTAAAAGATTGGTTTGAAATAGTTACATTGAGATAGTCTGATCAGCAGCCTATCAGGGTCCTATTTTGGTGATAACATTTTGGTGCGTCTGCCAGGAGCCTAAAGTCTATTCATTCCCGAAATTAAGAAGCTGAACTTCTGAAGGTAGCAGGAGCTCAGACATCTTTTCGAGGCTGCAAAACTACCTCGGCGACTCCAGACATCAAATAAAAAATTGGAAGGTGACTCCACTGCTAGAAGATTAGTATCTTGATGAAGTTTCAAGATGAATTCCATTGCAAGAATGAATGCCAGGTACGCCCCTATGAATTGATCTCATATCCCTGGTTTTCCAAATCCTATGCCAAAGGTTGATTGGTTAGATGATATTCCAATATTCAAAGATGAAAAGCAAGACAATGGTGCTCTTCATTTGGTTAGGTTCCATATGCATGTACGCAGCCTTAAGGTTCAATTCCTTGAAGATTGTCTCATGAAGATGTTTATGACCACTTTAGAAGGAAAAGCATGGTCTTGGTATAAAATCTTAGAAAATGATTCATTATATTCTCTTGCCGATTATCATGATGAATTCTATGAGATGTATAAAGAATGTCATCCTTCCTTATTGCTGGTCAAAGATCGCTGTAAACATTCTTTGAGTCTTATTTAGTATTTGGAGGATTTTTATGATGATGATGAATTTATGGATGAAGAAATTTTAGAGGCTCTTCATAACAATACATTTCAACAACTAGAAGAAAGGATAACATCCCAAGATATGCAACATGAAAATTAGCAAGAGCGTACTTATGAAAATCATATTACATTCTCCGAGAATGATGTAGAGATGCAAAATACTTGTTAGTCTTCAGATCATAATGAAGATGAAAATAAATGCAAACACCAAGAATAAATACTGGAAGAAATTTTTTATAACCCTCAAGCAGAGGAAAAGGTTGATCATTTATGTAATTCCTTGCAGCAGATTACTTCAAAGAATGATTATAATAATGAGGAAAATTACATTGTTTGTGGGAATCATTCAAAAAAGCAGTTGGATAGCATATCAAATAAATGTTGTGTGACTGAGGATCCGTTGTTTGAATATATAGAATGTTATGATGATCATCAAACTAATCATGTCTTTTTTGACCCTATAGCTGATTACATGGAAAAGATTTACTGTTCAGGCTTTCAGTTATATCTTCATCTTGAAGAACAGTTACACCTCATGCTGCCTTAGTTATTTCAGTATCTATTTTATTTTTGCTTCAAACACAGTCAAGAGATTCAAGTGTCAGATCAGATCGATGACTGGCTTCATTGGAAATTTCATGTTCCTTGAGCTACAAGTGGATATTGTAGCTGATAGGGTAGGTAGGAATGTGCAAATAAGCTCAGGGTAGGTTGACTGAGCATCTGTTTCAGTAGGTGCAGTTTGAATTCTTCTTTCATAAATCATTAAAGGCTTGAGGAGCAAATTGGGCAAAAGTTCAGAGTTTTATTCTAGAGGATGGATAGCGGCACTGGAGCTACAAGTTCTTAGTATACCACAAGGGCACACTATCCCTAGTGGAGCCACTGTTATCACCCTAAAATTTTTGTTTCTAAGCTTTGGAAAGTTTACCTTGTTTCTAGTCATAGTCTTATAGGTTTTGTGTCATCTCATCTCAATAAATGTCATTCTCTTTTCCAAAAAAAAAAAGTTTCACAGCCTCATTCCATGTCTTAGAAGCCTCACCATGTGTTTTGACATCAGTTTGATTCCAAAGGATTGATGTTAGTCTTGGTCTAATCTTTCCTTGGTTGCTTTAGTGTCTAAGATCTAGAAATGAGTCTTGTTGGTATGGTCAAATAGGGTCAACACTCCATTCTTGCCCATCATTGGCCCCACATCATGCCTAAAATTCCATGTGTCAAACTTGTGTCAAGGTTTTCATGCACTACAAGTTGCCTAGGAGTTTTCATAGCACAAAACCTAGAATTTTCACTAGATATACTACGAAATTGTGGATTCTAAACTAGGAGTTTTCGTAGCGTGCTACGAAACCCCTGAAAAAGCCTGTTTCAGCATAAAAAACTTTGTTTTCGGCTTTTACTAGTCAACTTCTAGAAGGGTTTTTGAGAAGATGAGAACTCAATTTTGAAAACGGAAAGAGGCTTTTCTTTATAACATACTGAACTACAAAAACCTCTTTCAATTTATTCAAATTCGTTCTGAGGTGGGAGGAATTTATGGTTAAACTTGCGCTACGAAACTGCTGAAAGTCAAGCTTTGTCTTCTGGTTTTAGCAATCTTTTTCAAGATCTGTTTCTGGTTACAGGAAAAGTTATTTTGGAATTTTGAGGGAGGTTTATATTCAAAAACTCTCCATATACAATAACCTATCTCACTTTCTTCACAAGTGTTTTCAGTTGGAAGATACTAAGCTTTCTTTAAAACCCTAATTTCAGAGAACAGATTTTTCTTGTTTGACACGTGTTTTTCAAGGACAGATTCTGGACAGCTGGAGAAGTGTTTTAAAAAACCAAGAGAGTTTTTTGTTCTAGACAGCATGGACTACAAAAACATTCTTCAGTTTCATAAAATATGTCGTGGATGAGAAGATAAAGTCTCTATCCCACATGCTAATTTTGAAAGATCCTAAATCTAAAAACAGGGAAACATGTTCCCTAATTTCTAGGGTTTGTCATCAGCAGTAAGGTGACAACGTGGGAGGCTTCATCAAATTCCACTTCATGAGGTTGAAGCTGTCAAATAATTCTTTCAATGTTTAGATGAGGTTGTTGTAATCATAACAAGGATTTGTACTCCTAATTGTATTAGGACTCTATGACTGCTAGTTTGCTGTCATTTGTATTTAATAGTTTGTTTTATGGTTAGAATAGGTGTCACTCATAGAAAATTCGAATTCTCTTGATGAGGGATGAAGGAATACATGTTGTAAATGCTATATATAGAGCAAGAGGTCGAATTAGCAAAGGGTTGGAGACTTTTTGGCTCAGCTGCTACTCTATATGCAGACTGTGTATATTTTTAACCTAATGCAGAATTTCTACTTAGACAACTCAAGATTCATGAAGAGTTCTTATATGTTATTGTTTTGATGGCATATTCCAATACTTACATTGCGGTGGTGTTTACTTATGATACTCAGAATTCATCAATGATGCTCTGACTTCCTTCATAGATAAACTAACTGTGTTTCACTGTTTTATATTTGCATTTCTAGACTTGAACTCTATAATGCCTTGACTTCCATGCTAGGTAGAATGTTTTGGCTTCACTTCTCAGGATTCAAAGAGAGTTTTTAATGTCCTATTGTCTCATGGCTTTCCTCTTTCACTTACTTGCAGTGGTATGACTACATGTTACTTAGAACTCATCAATGATGCTCTAACTTCCTTCATGTATTTATAAATTGTGTTTCCTTGCATTGTATCCTTGTTTTGTTGATGTATAAAAACTCTCTTTGCCCTGACTTCATGTTAAGCTGATCTTGTTGTGGTACTGAACATACTTTGACTCCATAGCCCAATGGTAGCCAGCCTTCATCTTTCAACCTATAAACACATACAATCACAAACCATAGAGTTAGCCATCTATCTTATTCTTTAATCAAAATCATTAACCATTTGAGAGAGCCCTCTCAAGCTGAGGAGGCTAAGCCTTAGCTAAAAGATTGGTTTGAAATAGCTACACTGAGATAGTCTAATCAGTATCCTATCACAGTCCTATTTTGGTGATAACAACATCTATGATATTTAATGGAGTGGGCCACTTCATTATGGCCTTAATCTTTTTAGGGTCCATAACCACTCATTCTTTTGAAATAACATGCCCCAAGTGCTAAACTTATGTCTGGAAGAATTCACACTTGATATATTTGGCATACAATGTGTGCTCTCTCAGTAATTGCAACACTTATTTTAGATGCTCTTCATGATGTTCTATGGTTTTCAAATAAAACATGATATCATCCAAAAAACCAATACAAATTTGTCTAAATATAGTCTAAGGACAGTATTCGTCAAGCACATAAATTTGGTTGGTGCATTTATGATTCCAAATGGCACCACCACAAACTTGTAGTGTTCATATCTTGTCCTAAAGGTTATCTTGTGGATGTCATCATCCTTAGTTCGACCCTGATGGTACATGGACGTCAAATCTATTTTTGAGAACATCGCAACTCCTCTTAGCCAATCAAACAAGTCATCAATCCTGGGTAGCGGGTACTTGTTCTTCCCTATAGCTTTATTCAATTGCTAGTAATTAATGCACAACCATATTGTGCCATATTTCTTATTTACAAAAATGTTAGGGCTCCCAAGGGTGACATGTTGTGTCTAATGCATCATTTATCTAGCATTTCTTTCAACTGCATCTTCAATTCAACTAGTTCAAGCATACTCATACAATATGGAGCTTTTAATGTTGGAACCGTACCTAGAATCAACTAGATGGTAAATTCGATGTCACTCCTGGGTGGTAATCCCAATATTTATTCTAGAAATACATCATTGAATTGCTTCAACATCGAGTGATTTTTCATGCTAGTATTGATGCTTTCTCACTCATTGGTTACTTGGATTACATCCAATGAAGACCCCTTCCCACTACATCTTTTCACTTGTAGCACAATTATGTTCCTAAGCATAACAAGTTTCTTTATCCTTTGTAGCATCACATCCTTACCATCATCACTAAGGAACTCCATTGACTTGCTATAAGAATCGATTTTGGTTTTATGGGCCACTAACCAATCCATGTTGAATATAACATCACATGAGCCCAACAATAGCAAGTTGAGAGTGAATGTGGTAGACATGCCACTTATTGTCATGGGGCATGACACCACCATGTCTATTACCTGTCTTTTGGTTCCCGTGGCTAACTATAACAATAATGCTTTTTCATGGGTTTTCTTTTGAAAATCAGATTATGTTGCAACCTTCAGGTTGATATATGATCCAGGTGGATATTGGTGGCCACCCATAGATTCCACTTGGATCCCCACCATTGTTTCTTTCAATTTTTTAGTTTCCTTATTTGTAGCACAATTTACTATTTTTGGCAGTTTTTTAGGTCTTGAACTTCTGGAGCCGTTTTGAGGCCCTAAACGACGTTTTTTTGAGAAACTTGGGGCCAACATGTTTTATAGATAGTTGTTGGCCATTCAAAAGTTGTAGTCCATGGCTAGATATTTCTAACGAGGTATTGTGAACATCAAACAGAGATCATATGCCAAGGTTACAACCTCGGGAAGTTGATGTACCAATTTACCCAAACGGGGCCCATGGTTTGGCGCTTCATCTCCTAGGGTTAGGTTTTTGGATGTTTAGGGTTTTCAATTATTTCTCAATAATAAATAGGCCTTTGAGCCTCATTGTAATATAGTTCAGAGGCATGTAGCCACCACATCTCTTCTTAGAGATAAGCTACCATCACTCGAGCTAGTCTTATTTCCATTTTGTTTGTAAGCATATTTCAGTATTTGATATTAATGAAATGAAGTTTTATTTCTGCTACATCTTTGTATTTATGGTTTATATCTGTAATTTTTTGCGTTCCTATTTAAATCTAGATCAATGGTATCAGAGTGGTCTGATCTTTCTTTGTTTTTCTTTGCATGTCCCCAATGAGGTAGGGATATAAGGAGTTAGGGCTCGATTTGGTTGAACCTTTGCAAGATCAGCCTCACAAACCCTGACGGCCGCCCATGGGGGAAGAAAAGAAAGATGAGGGAGCAAGAGATCCTATCAGAATATTGCTCGAGGAGGCCCTTGAGAAACCAAGGAACACAATGATGGATAACTTTTCCCAGATCCTTCAACAGTTGCACACCAACAGCATGTCCACATCCAACATCCATTCTGGAGGTTCCACTCCTTTTAAGGTACAAGTAAATTTTAACATTCCCAGATTTGAGGGCCAAATAGATGAAAACGCCGTCGATAAATGGTTAAATCTGCTAGAATGATATTTTTCTATTCATGATTTTTCCATCCGGGAAAAGATTACTTTTTCTCTTCTCAAAGTCACCCCCCACATCAAGGACTAGTTGGAAACCTACTGTGAACAGAAGGATGAAAGTACGACCTCACTATTTTTTGCCACACCCACTTGAAAGTCGTTTCAGGATGCCATCAAAGAGAGGTACTACCTTGTCAGGAGCTATGAGGATAAATACATAAAGCAGACCACGCTGCGGTGGGAAAGGGACCAATATGTGCCAAAGTTTACCAATGTTTTTCATACCCTTCACATGAAGTTGGGTATCAAGAACTCTAAGAAACATTTGGTACTCAAGTACTGCGGCTACCTACAAAGGTACATCTAGGATGAGATAGAGTTCCTGGACATCTCCTCACTCAGCATGGTGTACCGATACACTGTTAAGATCAAGAAGAAGTTTAAACAGGAGAAGAAAGACTTTGGATCTACGAACCCAAAGCAAGGGAAAGGTGCTCCCAAACCACATAACAAAGGACAAATCCAAGGTGGGATGGCCTAGGACAACCCACCAAAGCCACAAAAAAAGAACAACATCATGAAGCTGAAGAAGGACACGTGAAAGTGGTGTGAGTTCCATAAGAGCTCTACTCACAACAAAAGTGAGTGTTATGCTAAGAAGTCATTGGTGGCTGAGCTGAAGGCTTCAGAATCAGATGCATTTTTTGACTCTGAGTCAGAGCCCGACAAGGGGAATGACAAAGGGAAGGATAGTATCGATGTAGAGCCCAATGCCATTGCTTCCATCATGAAGATCCAGAAGGACGAACTTGAGGATCCATAAGAGGATGAGCCCCTCTTCCACTCCCAGATGTGGATAAAGGGTTCCCCACTACAGTTTATTATCGACAGCAGGAGCCAAAAGAACCTCATTTCATCAAAGGTCATGAAGCGGCTAGGCTTACTAACCACAACACACACACAACCGTACACCATTGGGTGGCTTCACCAAGGATGGGATCTTCGTGTGAGACAACAATGCCACCTTCCATACACCATCAAGCCCTTCACGGATGAAGTATTATGTGACATTGCTCCCCTTGATGTTGGTGATGTATTATTAGGCCAACCATACTTGTGGAAGTGACATGCTATGTATGAGTCGAGGCCTCACGCTGTTATTGTTACCTTGGGAAATAAGTTGTACATGATACTAGAGGTAGCACCGCCTGCCGCCATCTCTTTGGTTACTACAAAAAAATGTAGTAAGCTCATTTCCAAAAATGGGAAATTTATTTTCCTTATGATACGTCCTCAAGGAAAGAAGAAGACGGTGGCCACAACCTCTAGATAGGGCCCCTCCACATGACAACAACAGATGGACAAGGTCATGGAGGAGTACGAGGACATCTTCACCTCCCCCATAGGGGTGCCTCTGCACTATCAAGTCAAGCACTCCATCGATCTGACCCCAGGTGCACCGTTGCTCAATGGACCAATCTATTGGCGCTCCGTTTTGGAGAACGACAAAATTAAGAAGCAGATTCAGGAGCTGCTGTAGAAAGGTCACATCCGACTGAGTTCATCACCGTGTTGGAGCTTGATCATGTTTGTACAAAAGAAGGATGCAACTTGGAGACTTTGCATTGACTATTGGGCACTGAGCAAGATCACTATCTAGAATAGGTACTCGATCCCACAGATTGATGACCTTCTGGACCAACTCAAGGGGGAAAAATACTATAGCAAGATTAACTTGAAGTCTGAATATCACCAGGTAACAATCAAACCCTCTGATGTGTGGAAGACTGCCTTCAAGGCCAATGAGGGCCTTTTCGAATGGTTGGTTATGCCTTTCAGATTGGCGAATGATCCTACAACCTTCTTGAGGCTGATGGATGAAATCTTGCGGCCATTCACCAACTCATTTGTAGTGGTATACTTGGATGACATCTTGATCTTCATCCAGAATTGGTAAGAGCACCTCCACCACATCCGACAAGTTCTCCAAACACTGCAACAACACAAGATGTGTGCCAATTTTGAGAAAAGTACTTTTTGCATGACCGAGGTTCAATATCTAGGATACATTATTGATGAACGGGGGGTGCATGTGGATCCAACCAAGATCCAATTCATTCGAGATTGGGTAGCCCCAACCACTCTAACATAGCTCCGTAGATTTTCGGGTCTTGCCAATTTCTACTACAGGTTTGTGTTGGGGTTCTCTCACATCACTTGGCCCTTGAGTCAAGTCACCAAGGGAGGAGTGAAAGAATTTTTTTTTTGGTCTGAATCTCAATAGAAGGAATTTGCAAAGTTGAAACATTTCCTCTGTTCTACACCAATGCTCACATTACCAGACTTGCAACAACCATTTGAGTTTGAGACAGATTCCTCTGACTATGCTATTGGGGCAGTCCTTACTCAACAGGGGCATCTAGTGACCTATCATAGTGAGACACTTTCAGACATAGTTCATAAGTATCCCACTTATGACAAAAAGATGTATTCCATTATGCAGGCCTACTGACAATGGAAGTATTACATTTTGGGGAAGGAAACGGTCATCGACACAGACCACTGACCCCTGTAGTTCATACAGACGAAAGGGAAGTTGCAGAATGATCACCATCAGAAGTGGGCCACATAACAACAACAGTTCCATTTGAATATCAAGTGCAAGAAGGGTAGCACCAATAATGTTGCAGACTGCCTCAACTGACCACAAATAATCGCGTTAACCACCGTGCTCAACTCTTGTGGGCAGGAGACTTCTGATTGGCCACTTCTCAACCAAAGTGATGCAGAATTTGGCCACAATACCAGGCACTCTTGGAGGGTTAGCAAGTTCCATATTTTCACCTCTGGTATGCCCTATTATGCCGCCTAGGACACCATTGTGTTCCTTCAAGCGAGTGTGGCAAGTTGATTTGGGAAGCGCACTATAGTCGAGCCGTTGGGCATTTTGGGGTTGAGAAAATAGTGGCAACATTGTAGAATTATTTCTATTGGCCGAATCTTCGACAAGATGTCGGGAAGTACATCAGATCCTACATTGCCTACGTCATTTCCAAACTGACCATGAAGAAGTAAGGCCTCTATACTCCACTGCCTAGCCCTAGTCAACCTTGGGAATCCATCTCCATGGATTACATGTTAGGCCTTCCTTCCACTAACCATGGAAACAACCGTGTTTTTGTGGTCGTCGAAAGATTCTTGAAGATGGTCATTATGGCAGCTTGCAAGAAGAATATCACAGCAAAAGCCACTACTAAACTCTTCGTTGACCGAGTGTGGGTACACTTTTGGTTCTCGCAGTCTACCATCTCAGATCGGGATAGCAGGTTCCTCAGTATGGTTTGGTCTATTCCCTAGTTGATGATGGACACGAAGCTCACTAAGTCCACAACTTTCCATCCCCAAACTGATGGCCAGACAGAGATCGTCAACAGGAGGATAATACATATTCTGCACATTTACAACTCAAAGCATCCACGCACATGGGATGAGAGCCTCCCATATGTCTAGCACAACTATAACTGGGCTCTCCACAAGTCGACTAGCCACAACCCTTTTTAGGTGGGCTTGGGATTCCAGCCATTATGTCTCATTGATGTGGCCATACCATTTGCAATTACTCAGGAAAATTCGTCTCATGTCTAGTCCGAAGCTGATAAGGCAAACAAATTCATTGAGCACATCCAACACATCCTCCAGCAAGTCAACAACATTATAGAGAAATCAAATGCCAAGTACAAGCAATGACATGATCAACATCGGGTGCCACACAAGTTTCAGGTGGGCGACAAATTCGTTTTGCATTTGCAGAAGGAACGCCTTACCAGAGCCTATCGGAAACTCATACCACTCTAATATGATCCTTACACCATTAAAAATTTTGTGGGAGACAAATCATTTAAGCTTATCATTCCCCCATTCCTTGTCCTACATCCAGTGTTCAACGTGGATTGCCTTCGACCATACTTCCCATCATTGTTGGACACATCAAACATTGCAAAATAGCTCACACCTAGAAAGTTAAATCCAGATTGCATGTAACAAGCCACAACTGATCGAATCATGGACAAAAATATCAAGAAAACCCGACAACAAAGGATCCAACTATATCAAGTTTTCAAAGAAGGCCAACTCCCTCACCAGGGAAAGTGGCTCACCAGGGACCAAGTTCAGCGAAAGTTTCCTCATCTCATGGAGGAACTCAACGCAATGGGGACCATTACTTCCTAAGGGGGGAGGAATGATCTAGGTGGATATTGGTGGCAACCCACCTATTCCACTTGGACCCCCACCATCATTTCTTTCAGTTTTTCAGTTTCCTTATTTGTAGCGCAATTTACTATTTTTGGCAGTTTTTTGGGTCCTCAACTTTCAGAGTCATTTTGAGGCCCTAAACAACTATTTTTGGGAAAACCGAGGCCATCATGGCTAAATATATGATGTTGTCCATTCAAAATTTGTATTCTTCGGATAGAGTTTTCTAACGATTTATTGTTCATGTCAAACGGAGATTGTATGCCAAAGTTACGACTCCAGGAAGTTGATGTACCAATTTACCCAAATGGGGCCCATAGTTTGGCGCTTCATCTCCTAGGGTTAGGTTTTTAGATGTTTAGGGTTTTCCATTGTTTCTAAATAATAAATAGGCTTTTATCCTCATTGTAAGACAGCTCAGAGGCATGTATCTCCCACATCTCTTCTCAGAGATAAGCTACCATCGCCCAAGCTAGTCTTATTTCCATTATGTTTGTAAGCATATTTCAGTATTTTATATTAATGAAATGAAGTTGTTATTTCTTCTGCATCTTTATATTTATGGTTATATCTATAATTTGTTGCATTCCTGCTTAAATCCGAATCAATATAGCTAAAATTAGAATCTGGGTCAATTAAAATTGAAACAATCTGTAACAAACATACCTTCCATCTCAATTACTCAAGTTTGATGGTCTACTTACCTATTGTCCAATGTAGTGGAAATTTGTGGTATGCTCTAAGCCACATTTTTCACTAATATTGCCTCCTATATGTTGTACATATTTGTGTGATTCTATTGTTTCACTTAAGATAGCTCCTTCAGAGATGATTCTCTCCACTTGTCCAACACTACAAAAGCCCCTTCCTAAACCCCTCGGCCTCTTCTCTTGCTGGTTTGGAAGGCTAATTTATGTTATTAGTAATATATTTTTGAAGAGAGTCATTCTTGGCAAGAGTGGTGAAATTCAAACTCCTCCCTCTTTTCTTATAACTTAAATATTTCAGTCCTTTTCCCTTCAAGATTGTATTATATTTCTTTTTCTAGTATATTCAAACCTCAACCTTGTGATTGGACTCTTCATAGCAATATTTGTCCTTTCAAGTTGGCTTTTTCTAATGTTATTAGCTCATAAGATTCACTCCTATCTCCATTATATTATAGTAAACCACTGATATACCTTTGAATCTTGACCTTCGTATCTCCAATATAAGGAATATATCTCAAGAAATACAAAAAAATGTTAGTGTATTCATTAGTAGTGAGTTCCCTAGGTTATGCTTGTGGAATTCTTTAACTTTTCTATCATATAAATTCTCTAACAAGTACTTCTCCTGGAATTATTTCTCAAACATTCTTTATGACAACTCCTCCTCCTTAATTTCCTTAACATTCCACAAATATTCCCACCATATATCAACTTGTCCTTTTAGGTTGAAAATTGCTAGTGTGGCCTTCATGTTTTCAAAGTAGTCATGCAGTCAGAAGTATTTCTTCATTCCTAACAACCAATCTTTGATTTCTTCAAAATTATTTATCTCTACACAAAAGGTAGGGGGATTTGTTGTCTTGGGCTCTTCCAACATTGAGCTCCTCACTTCTGCTTCTAAGATAGTGACTCTAATTACAGTATCTGATGACTACTCAAGGCTTCTTGAATTGACACTCTAGAGTGTCGACTAAATTTATCCTCTCACCATGTCTTCACTTGCTTACCTATGTCTTTTTCTTTATTTGTTTCCTTCTACCCTATTGATCTACATTCCCTACTTCTAGATCTCCAATGGGATTTTATTGGATTTGTGCTTTCCCAGATAGCTGGCATCTACCTCATGTTTCTTCTACCTTTGTAGGTTTGATAAGGTCTGCAAAATCGCTACATTGACCATTGCTTTCCTTTTTTGCGCTCTGATGATCTTTTGATTGTTTTCTTCTCAACTCCTTAACTCATCTCTCAAGCTCCTGATAATATCCATACAATCTAGTGAATTTTCCTTTGACTTCTTCCTAACTAAGTCCTCTTCCTAATCATGTTGGGACATATTCATGTCGTATTGTACCATTCTTCCACTCATTTCTATATTTATTGATGTAATGGTGTCTTCTTATGTGTTGTGAATAAATGTCAGTTAAATAAAACACAAATAAATGATTAACACATCACCTTTGTGTATTTCTAATAAGCACATTGATCTAAAAATGTTTGTAAAATCAAATCCCATGTTAATGTGTAGGTAAAAAAAAAAAATATCATATTAGTAACATGTTAAGCTTTTTAAGAGAGATTTTTTCCTACAATAGTAGGTTACTATAATCCCAACATGATTTTCTTGAAGATTGCCTAGATGGTGTGTGTGAATGAAGAAGTGGAACAATAGAAACTAGACAATCCTAAGCACTTTCATATTAACAATAATAAGGCAATAGACATACCTTTTGACACTAGATCCTTGACTCTATTTGATGATGCCAACTCTTGGAAGTTCTCCCTGAGATATTTACTCTTGGATCTTGTAGATCACTTGCACACAGAGAAAGAAACCAATATGATCTTCCTACAACACAATATTACTGCAACATAATACATCAATCATATAACATATTAAATAAACACTAGAGATGAATATGGGGAAAATCTTCATTACTATTTCTCTTTGATTGAACTGGAATACATTAGTGAGTCCTCCAAGTCTCTACCCTTGATTTTTTGCCTAACCTCTATTCTCATTGGTGTGGATGCACAATTTTATTGTGATCACAACTCTTGAAACATTCCAGCATTAGTTTATTTCCTCTTCCCTGTGACTAGTGAAGAGCTTTGTTTATATATATTTCCTTATGATTTTCCTTCATTACACATAGAAATTTTCTTGACCATATCAAGGAAAGGATTAATATAAGACCAAATCAATAATTATTTTAACCGAAGTTGTTAATTTGGACTTAATCTAATATTATCTAGTCAAATTCCCATACTATTTCAAATCTCTAGTGCAAATAGGACATTGATGGCCTTGTATTTCGGTCCCCACCACTAGGAAAGAGCATTGCTAGGCCTTTTGCTCAGTTCCCACAACTAGGAACGAAAATTGATCACTAAAAATACTTATTTTATGATGTGTCACTAATGATAAATTGATCCCATGGCTTGGAAAAGGATGTTCTTGTCTTCTTCACCCTAGGGGGTGGATTTGAGCTATAACACAAGTAAAAAATCAGATTAGTTGTAAGTATAAAATTAAGACTCGTGTGTATATAGTTTTTAAGCTATCAAATTATAATCCTCTTGTATCCATGTGTGTGTGAGCCTTTTTAGGTCCAATGCTTAACCTTCACTCTGATACCACTTTGTAACTCTCCCTCCCACCCCCTTATGTTATCTTGGGTTCTGAAAGGTGCTACTTATTGATTTAACCCAACCTCCCAAGGTCTGTTATGAAGATGGGGTTTCAAAAATCCTCCTTTTTCGAAGCTTGTGAAATTAAATTTTGATACCACCATCGTATTCAACTTCTTAAGAGACTTTTTGTGTTATAATATTTATCTCTATCTTACTTCTATATTGAAATTTATGCCCATTTAAAGTTTATCTAATCATATTCAGGTCACATCAACGTGGAGGTGCCATGTGGCATCCATGTGGCACAACCACATCATCTCAAGTATGATTCCATTCCATCATGGTACTACCATGTCATATTAGTCACAGGTCCCATAGGGTCCTTGCCTTATGTGCTTGTAGGATTTTTCTTGTTTAACACTTTTTTATCCATATACCACTTCTGCTAGGGTTCACATGCCCACATCATTCCATAACAACATGATCCTCCTCTTCTCACTAATAAATCTTCAAAACTAAGTATTTATGTCAATTTCTATTCTATCTACTTCCACCACCTTTTGGAATATTTTAAATAATATAATGTGCCGATGAGCACTGGGCAGCAAGAAATGGGTTGTCCCATCACCTAATGGGTTCAAAAAATGAAAACATTCCTGTCACTTGAAATTCCATCTAATGCACCTTAGTATCACAACAAGAATGTTGAGACTCCCAAGACTATCAACTTTAATTATCAACTCGGGGTTTGTAAAAACTTAAGAGGTGATAGTGTTATATGCACAATAGGTCAAGTTCTACTCATGTCACCTTCAAGCAATGAAATAGATCAAGGCATATAGAGACTTCTATTTCAACTAGCTCAAGGAGGGAAATCACATGAAAAGAGATAAAGTTCTACCCTAACTATAGGAATGGAAATATTATTCTACTTACATAAATTAATATTCTACTCATTCAAATGTAAAGAGTCACTCTAATTGTAGGAATGTAAAGACTGCACTAATTGTGTAAATGGATAATATTATTCTACTTTCAGAATGTAAACCTTATACTAATTGCAGAAACATAAATCAATACTATAATTGCAGAATGTGGAAAGTTGCTTTGAGAAGGAAATTAATCTATTCAACACCAACAATTGCAACTAAAACCCTAAGAAAGAATGAATTCAAGAATTGGACCTAATTTACTTTGCATTGATGAATCACCAATTTAATCATTATTTTCAAAGCATATTAGCTTTAGTGATAGATTCCATGTGAATTTCATAAGAAACCCATCATTACTATTCAAATGTGTAAATCTGTTGTCTAACCCTAATTGTAGAATTATACTTGCAGTGAAGAAAAAGATAGGTCTAGAGTGGTCGTTGGTCCTTCCCAAACACGGATTTAGAGCCTATGGATCATATTCAATCCCAATAAACAAAAATCAAGCTTCTAGAGCAAACATGTGTTGGGTTGTGTTATATTCTTTCCACAACTAGCCCACGTAGTTAACCGGGGGGTTAGAGGGGGGCCAGAGCCCCCCTTTGTTGCACCGATTGCATAGCGAGGGGGTCACAGGGGGTTTGAGGGGTGCAAGTATCCCCACTCTATGGGGTACAGGGTTAGCGCCCCAGAAAATTTTGGTTTTGGACCCTATGTTAGGTTGGGTGGACCCACCTATGGTTTTGTGCATGATTTTTGCACATGGTTTTGGACGCGATGGTTTTCGGTCGATTGTATTGGATGCTTCGGCATGTATAAATATGTATTGTAACATTGAAAGGAACATAATGAAAAATAAAACTAGTAGTCCCGATTTTGGGATCCAAGGGAAAATCTCTGTGTATATGAGTTTTATGTGTTATGCTCTCGCATTGTTTATTTTCTGTGTTTTAGAATTCGTATGCAGGTAATTTATGTATGGGTTAAAACCTACATTTGGTATCAGAGCTGTTTTGGCTTCAAGAGGATGCCTTTGTTGTTGAGGGGTTTCGCTTGGGCCTGTGGTAGACCCTGTTCAGTGGGAGATCTGCGAGATCAATTCTGGTGGTGAAAGAAGATGGCGAGCAATGGAAAGATAGAGATCAATAAATTTAATGGTCAGAGTTTTGAGTTGTGGAAACTCAAGATAGAGGATCTATTGGTGGATAAAAATCAGTGGATTGTGGTAGATCCGGGTACTAAACCAACGGGAGTATCTGATGAATAATGGAAGAAGTTGGATCAGAAGGTAAAGAGCACAATCTGATTGTGTGTCTCAGATTCAATATTGTTGAATGTATCAAGGGAAGCTATGGCAAAGGCTTTGTGGGACAAGTTAGGGATTTTGTACCAATCTAAGTCTCTGGTGAATAAACTATTCCTGCAGAAAAAGTTGTATAACCTGAGGATGAAAGATGGAGACTCGATGACAGAGCATCTGAATGCATTTAATACTGTGGTAAGTGCATCAGTTTGTTGTGTTCTCTACCAGATTCATGGGATAGTCTGGTTATTGTAATAGGTAGCAATACAAATGCCTTGCAGTTTGATGAAATCGTCTCATCCTTGCTGATGGAGGAGATGAGACGGAAAAATATGGAGAGCCAGAATGGTGATGCCTTGTCTGTACGAGGACGGTCCTAGAACAGAAAAAAAAAATAAGTCATTGAGTGGGAGATATAAATCTAGAGGGAGATCTAAATCTCTAGGAAAACCTGTCAAGGTGGTGTGTTGGAAATGCGGAAAGGAAGGGCACTAAAAAGGGACTGTAAATCTAAAGCTTCTGATAAAGGAAAGGGATCTGATTATGCTCCTTCTATAGAGGCAAAAACCACCTCAGATGAAGGTGGGGATGTGTACTTGGCTTCTTCAAGTACACATGTAGATCATGAGGCATGGTTGATTGACTCAGGTGCATCCTTTCACTTCATTCTGCATAGAGAGTGGTTCTACGAGTATGAGAAATATGATGGTGGTGATGTCTTCTTAGGGGATGATAGGAAGGCTATAATTGTTGGTTGCGGAAAAGTAAAGTTGAAGTTGCAAGGTGGAAGGGTTAGAACACTTCCGGTTGTTTTGCATATTCCTGCATTGGCCATAAATATGATTTTGTAAGCAAGTTGGATGATGCAAGTGTAAAAACAGTGTTCGAGAAGGATACCTGCAAGATAGTTCAAGGAGTACTGGTATTGATGTGGGGGGTTCAGATTGGAACTCTATACAAGCTACAAGTTAGCATGGTTGTTGATGGGTGTAACAATTCTATGGTTCCTGAAAGTGGAGCAGAAAATCTAGTGGTCTCTAGAGAGAAGACCATGTTGTGACATCAAAGGTTTGGACATATTGGAGAGAAGAGCCTTCAAATACTTCATGGTAAAGGTGTGGTAGAAGGTATGAGTAATAGCTCTCTGGATTTTGATTTCTGTTAAAATTGTGTATATGGGAAGCAAAATCGGGTGAGTTTCCCCTCTGGTGGTAAGAGGGTGAAATAGATATTAAAGCTTGTGCACAGTGATGTGTTTGGACCTGTGAAGGTTCCATCACTGGGTAAGTCTGTGTACTATGTATCATTTATAGATGACTTCTCAAGGAATACATGGATATATTTCCTAAGAAGAAATCTGAAGTCTTTGACAGGTTTAAAGAATTTAAGGCTCTGGTGGAAAACCAAATAGAGAAGAAGATAAAGGTGTTGAGGACAAATAACAGTGGAGAGTTTTGCAGTAAGGAATTTGAAGAATTCTGTAAGAAGTGTGGTAAAGCATGGCAGAAGACTACTCCATATACACCTCAACAAAATGGAGTTGCAGAAAGAATGAACAAGACATTGATAGAAAGGGCAAGAAGCATGCTCAATGGTGCCGGGTTAGGACATGAATTCTGGGCAAAGGCAGTGGAGACTGCATGTTACCTAGTCAACAGGTCACCTTCATTAGCATTGGAGGATAAGACTCCATAAGAGGTATGGACTGGTAAGAAACCCTCTCTTTCACATATGAGGGTATTTGGATGTGATGCATATGTACATGTTCCAAAGGAGAAAAGAACAAAGTTGGATAGTAAATCTAAAAAGTGCATCTTTATTGGGTATAAGAATGGTTTAAAGGGTTATAAGCTTTTAAACCCAGTAACAAGGAAGGTTGTGTACAGACAAGATGTGGTGTTCAGAGAGGTGAAAGATGTTATTAAACATGAATTCCAACCAAAGGAACCTGAGAAGATAGAGTTTGATCTAAAGGAGGAAGAATTGGACTCTACAACAGAGGAGGAATCAGAATATGAAGAGCCACAAACTCCAGGTGTGAGAAGATCAATTCGAGAAAGAAGGCAGCCAGAAAGGTATAGTCCATTTGCATTCTATTCAAATTTTTCTTTATCTATTACTGATGATGATCCCAGAACTATGAAGCAAGTAGTAGATTCAGAGGATGGAAAATGCTGGAAAGAGGCCATGGTTGATGTAATGGCATCTTTGCACAAAAATGAGGCTTGGGATCTGGTGGAGTTTCCAACTGGAAGGAAACCCATTGGTAGCAAATGGGTGTTCAAGAAGAAGACAAATGCAGAAGGAAAGGTGGAGAAATACAAAGCTATATTGGTAGCAAAAGGTTATTCCCAGGTGCAGGGAATTGATTTTGGTGATATTTTTTCTCCTGTTGCTAAGGTAACTTCTATTAGATCACTGTTATCTGTTGCTGTTTCTTTTTATTTTGAGGTAGAACAGATGGATGTGAAGACAACATTTCTTCATGGGGATCTAGAAGAGGAGATCTACAGGAAGAAACCTGAAGGTTTTGTTGCGAAGGGTAAGAAAGAACTGGTATGCAAGTTAAAGAAGTCTCTGTATGGGTTAAAACATTCACCAAGGATGTGGTATCAGAAATTGATACATTTATACAAGGACTTGGCTTCACCAGAAGCAAAGTAGATCACTGTGTGTATTTTAATTAAGTTGGTGACCGTGTTATTTATTTGGTCTTGTATGTGGATGATATTTTTCTTGTTGGAAATGACAAAGAAATTATCCAAGATTTGAAGACCCATTTGTCCTCCAAATTAGACATGAAAGATCTTGGTGCTGCAAACTATATTTTGGGCATGGAAATTAAAAGAGACCAAGAAAAGAGGAAGCTCTGGTTATACCAGAGGAAGTATGTCGAGACAATACTGCAGAGGTTTAATATGCAAGATAGTAAACCGTGTAGAAATTTTGAATAATAAACACATATTCAATAGATATTATCCCGATTATACACTATTGCAGAATACATGCACAATACATAATCTCCTCGACGTTGATCATCAATTTAGTAGCATCAAAAACAATGAAACATCAATCGCATGCACACATTAACACAATATGTATTCCAGGGAAAGCTTACAGCTGAAAACCCCACACTATCTGTATATTAATGATTGAGAACATGTAACATTACATAGTACAGTACTCCTCACAATTATCCAGCACTATCTCCACCTGTTATGCACAAAACTAGCTCAGATCCGAACAAGTCACAGGTTCAAATCTTCTCCACTGCTTTTCCTGCCTCTATTGCACACAATACCATGTGAAAATCACTCACACTGGAAATCACGTGAGCACAGGCTATTTCATTGGGCATATACTGGCAATTCTCATGGTCATACTCAATACATTGATTGTGTAAGACCTCATGCACAACTATAGTCACAACTGATAGCAATCTCAACCTCTAACACCTGTCTCCACTGAACTGTACATGCACTGAGTTAACTAATGTATTCTTCAGTTGCATTATGAGTTAATAATTAGTGAATTAATTTAATCAATTAATTCACATCACTCATCACTAGTCTATTTGCAGTTAGACTAATTACAACTAGTTTAACAAAGTCAAACTGAACACAACTCCATCAACTCCACATCCAACTCCACAGAACTCACATGCATGAGTTCTAATTGATGTCCTGCATGCTGTAAGGACTCTTGGACACCACATATCTCCACAATGGTATGATATTGTCCACTTTGGGCCTAAGCCCTCATGGATTTTTTTTTGGGCTTTACCCCAAAAGGCCTCATACCAATGGATATATTTGTCCATCCTTATATACCCATGATCCTTCCCACTTCTAGTCAATGTGGGACTTTGGTCGTATACCCAACAATCCTCCCCTCGAATAAAGGACCATCGAGCCTCCCCTCAAACGATTATCCATCCGCAGGATTCTCCCCTCTCTACCAACCAGGATTCTCCGCTCCAATGCGTTGGAAGCACACACCTTACATGGAAGCACCACCTGTCTCGAGAGCTTGCTCTAACTGAGCTCATCCACGGGCTTACTGGGGCTCACCACCTTCGTTCGGCATTCTGAGGATTTAGCTAACTTCGAATTTGGCTCTGATACCACTTGTAAGGACTCTTGGACACCACATATCTCCACAATGGTATGATATTGTCCACTTTGGGCATAAGTCCTCATCGATTTGTTTTTGGGCTTTACCCCAAAAGGCCTCATACCAATGGATATATTTGTCCATCCTTATATACCCATGATCCTTCCCACTTCTACTCAATGTGGGACTTTCGTCGTATACCCAACACATGCAATAGCTCAACTGACTCACAATAAAAGCGTATTTCTAACAGCTACATGTGCCACATCTGTAGCTCAAATTGAAGTGCTCCAAGAGGATAAGATAAAGTTTATAGTCTAAATATTATTATGAGACAATAATATTTGACTTTTCTATTTTTAGCCTGGCAGTCTAAAAATAGACTTTGATCACACCACTGTGAACCAGAAATAGAAGTCCATCTGTTCTTCCCAACATGACCAATCATCCATAAACAACATCCTGCAACTCATAGACCATGATCCATATGTCTAAAAATAGACATAGTCTAAAAATAGACTTTGCGCCATAATTTTCCTGCGGGCCCACTTAGTGAAGGCGACTCCTTTCCACTAAGCTCCATCATCTTGTTGCATTCTCAACAAACTAGTGAAGGTTCCTATTCCTGTAGGTGTAAAGTTATCTATTGAACAGTGTCCCAAGACATAAGAAGAGGAAGAGGACATGTCTCGTGTTCCATATGCAAGTGCAGTCGGTAGCCTGATGTATGCAATGGTCTGTACTGGACCAGACATTACACATGCAATGGGAGTATTGAGCAGGTTTATGTCAAAACCAGGAAAGGAGCATTGGACAACAGTGAAATGGGTTTTCAGGTATTTGCATGGCACTAGTGATTATGGTTTGTGCTTCCAAGGAAGACCAAGATTGAATAGAGTGTTGGATATTTGTGGTTTTGTTGATGCAGACTGGGCTGGAGATCTAGATCAGAGAAGATCTACAAGTGGATATGTGTTTAAACTATTTGTAGGTGTAGTTAGTTGGATGAATAAGAAACAATTTGTAGTGGCACTATCAACTACAGATGCAGAATACATGGCAGCCACTCATGCAAGCAAGGAAGCAGTTTGGTTGTAGAGATTGTGTTCAAGTATGGGATTAGTACAAGGAACTATAAGGATAGACTGTGATAGCCAAAGTGTAATTTTCTTAACAAAGAACCCTGCATATCATTCAAAGACAAAGCACATTGATGTTCAATATCACTTTGTGTGGGATATGATAGAAGACAGAAAGGTGTTGCTGGTAAAGGTGGACACTTTGAAGAATACTACAGATGCATTGACAAAATTTGTAAGCTCTGAGAAGTTCTCTTGGTGTAGAGAAAAAATGGGCATTGCAGGGCTGGATAAATGACTAAGCTCTCTTGTGGCCCCCTGTGGAAAGAAAACAACAAGTGGGAGAATGTTGGGTTGTGTTATATTCTTTCCATGACTAGACCACGTAGTTAACTGGGGGGTTAGACAGGGGGTAGAGCCCCCCCTTCATTGCACCGATTGCATAGTAGGGGGATCACAGGGGGTTTGAGGGGTGCAACTAACACCATTCTATGGGGTCCAGGGCAGCGTCCCAGAAAATTTTGGTTTTGGATGCTACGTTAGGTTGGGTGGACCCACCTATGGTTTTGTGCATGATTTCCGCACATCATTTTGGACGCGATGGTTTTCGTTCCATGGTTTTGGACGCGATGGTTTTTGGTCCATGGTATTTGATGCTTCAGCATGTATAAATATGTATTGTAACATTGAAAGGAACATAATGAAAAATCAAGCTGGTAGTCTCGGTTTTTGGATCTAGGGGAAAATCTCTATGTATATGTGTTTTATGTGTTATGCTCTTGCATTGTTTATTTTCTTTGTTTTAGAATTTGTATGTAGGTAATTTCTATATGGGGTTAAAACCTACAATATGGTCAAGTTTGGACAATGCTAGAGGATGCTACAAGATTGCTAAAGGATTTCTATAGGATTTCCTTGCTTTGCTACAAGATTGGATCCGTGAGAATAATGAGGGTGGAACAAGTGTTCTAAAGGTGGAAAATGGTAGATTAGGGTGTATGAAGGTTTTATGAAGCCTTTCACAAGCCTATCACCTCTTTGAGTCCCATATTGCACAAAAGAAAATGCTCACAGTGTCCTTCAATGACCCATAAATGTGAGTTATGAGGTAAAAGATGAAAAAGAAGAGGTTGATGATGACAAGTCATATGTAGGATGAGCGTACTAACCCTAAATTCCACTGGTAGTACCAACAGACCAAAAAGCAAACCCTTTGTTCACTTGAAAAGAATGTCAAACTAATGATCAAATTGTAGTAAAATAAACTAGACAAGAAAGGATACTTGAATTTTATTTCATCAAAATTTCATCTATCTTGTAGCATGCATATAACCTACATACATGAAATATTTAAGAAGAATGTGATTTAACTCCTACATATGTAGAAATAGAGTATGTAAGAGAGAAATTATCTAAAGCCTGGCAATCTGCAAAGGAAAATAACCACATAATTTTGTCTTTCTATTGTAGACTCTTCAACCACACTTCCCATAAGAGAGGAGGTAATCAGGCTTGCAACAACAATTTTTTACAAGTAAACTTCTACTAAGAAAGAAGGAAATGTTGCTACTAAAAATAATGCATAGATAAGATACACAAAGAGAGACTAGAGCCTCTGGGTTGGGACCTAACCCAAGGGGACTCAACCCTCTGAAACAAACTCAGATGTGAGACAACAATAGGCTTTTAATTAACATAAAATGAAGACCAAATACAACATGCAAAGGGAAAATGATAGTCTCAAACTCTTTTCTCTTAGTAGATCTTCCTTCCTCCAAAAAGTCAAATCTTAGTGATCCCTTAGGCTTTTTTATTTATACAAATATGATTGAGGGGTAGCCTCCTTGGAAAGAGGAATGATTCCCTCCAAAATCTTGAAAATGGTGGATATATCTCACTTAGATCCTCACAATCACTTGATTTCATTGGTTGTCAGTAGACCTCAAACTATTGATGAGTGATTTAAGGATCAAGTCGAGTTGAAGGAGAGTAGATGTAGGGGACAAGCCTCCTACATCTCCTCTAGATGCCTCCAATGTGCCTCTGCATAGTAAATTCTCCTTTTCCTACACATTAATCACATTAGGCTACGAAGTATGAGAAACATCCTTTAGTACTCCTATTAATAACATTATAGCCAAAAATATATTAATTGATGTGAGAAAATAAAAATTTATAAGTTCAAGAATTGAAAAATGGGCCTTATAATATACCTATTGATGGGGCCCATCATCACCCCCTGCTGAAGGTGTTTCTCAGCATCTACGCAATTTACTCATTGATTTCTAGCTCATGCATGACCCTAGTGGCCTCTATGACATCCTGAGGCACCTCAGATGGTGTGCCCTCTTGTGGATAAAAACTTGCATTTTCCTCTATGGCTACCTACTCCCTTTGTTCCTTTGCATGATCTCTTCTCTCCTATAAGCTTAATAGAAAGAAAGGACTTAACTTTAACCCAATCTAATTGATCTTCAATCTTTGAACAATTCTCTTATAGAGTGGGGTCATTTCTAGGACATTCATAAATCTCCTAGGGGAGTGGTATTTCCTGATCTGTCAACTATGGAGTAAAACATACCACCTCCTCTGGTAGGTATGAAAACTCTAAATCCTAAAAAGCCTAAAAATTTCTTCAAAATGAAGGATAGATTTATCTTTATTCTCCAGGTAGCGAGGGGCTAGTTTAGGGTTTGTAGAGATGATGTTATGGTTTCTTATGAAAACCTTGGGACTTGTTAATACTACTATGATATGTAGAGCCTCATTTGCTTCTTTAGCCATAATTTTCTTCACTTACTCAATGCTTTCTTCCCCATGGACAAGTAAAGAAGATAGGGCCATTAGTTGTGCATCTCCCAACCTTGAATTGGGATCCCAAAAGTTGATGTCTGTGAGGATGATGTTGTGAATGTAGAATTCAACCAATTTGGCCCTATATTTAATGCTTTCTTGTTGGAAGAATTCAATGAACTTCCTATAATCCTAAAATGGGAGAGAGACATATTGTGCCAATGTCTTGATTTGAAATCACATTCGTTGTTCTTTGAGGAAGATGGCATATGATTTTGATGGCTTCCTACATTGGATGACCTCTATGGACAAGCTTGCCATGGTAGCAAGTTATGCCGCCATTTCTTGTAGCTGCTCTCTTAACCTTTGATTTTCTAGTTGTATATGCTCCCTCTTGATTGACTCTTTGAATCTTAATTCATGCATTTTCTTACCCATTTGCTGCATATTTTCCTCCATGAGGCCTACATCCTCCACATTCATTGCTTTGGAAATATGCATCCACTAATGAGTTCGGCTTCTCTCCTTTCATAACTCAAATAGGAGGGGAATTGCAAATTTTTTGGGTATAATTATTCCTTATTCAATAAACTTGCAATAGGATCCAAGTTCAGGCTTTGGGTCAAGCTCTTGGAGTCCTTGTGGACATTGTTCTACCTCTTGAGGTGTCATTGTCCCTTCCAGTAGTAATTTCTCCTTATTGTATAGCACTTTTGTTCTTTCGTGTAGTAGGGTAATTTCTTCTTGTGACTTCTTTACTTTAGCTTTCCTAGTGCTTGGCTTCCTTTGGTATGTATGAGGTTGCTTTCCCTTGGTGTTGAGGGAGTCAAATTACTCAATTTTTCTTTTTCCTCATCCCAATTCTCCTTCTCAATGGCTAATAGATTCCTCAATTGTGATTTGGGACTATTGAAGGAGGCTGAGGATTCCCTTGTTTGATCCTAGTGCTTTTCCTCCTTTTGAAGTATAAGAGCCCTTCTTGGGCTGCCTCCTTTTATGTTTGATGGGTGTGCTAAGGGTTTCTATGGTGAAAGCCACCTCTTGTTTTGCATCCCCTTCTGACAGGTTTACCTGCTGCTCTTGTTTCCTCTTCCTCGGTGCTCTAGAGAGATCCCCAATGTTTTCTTCTACTGCCTCTATTTTCCATTCCTTTTCCTTTATTTATTTTCCATATTTTTCTTCCATTGCCTCCTCATTTTATTTAGCTTCTTATTATCCATGTTCTGTCAGAGATTGGACTTGTGTCTCAATGAAGGCCTCCCTATCCATGTCCACAAAATCAATCCATAGCATAGGGCTCCTGAGGTGACTTAAGGCAGTCCTAACAATGAGCCTTATGAGCCCATGATGGTCAATGTACTGATGCTTCGCTTCTCTCACCCTTTGGCTCAATTCAATCATAGATTGAAGAAGAGAATGTGGGATATTGAGCCTGCTTGTGATGGGACACTCTGTTTGGAACCTCAGTTCATAGAGTAGTATAAATTGATAAGCATACACAACACTTAACCTTCCTTCACAAGATATGTACTCTAGGATACTATAGTCCACTCCATCCCAAGGGTAAGAAAGGCTCTCCCTTCTAATTCCATTCTTGTCTTCATTTGACTTCTCTTCAGGGAGGAAGAATTCTTTCTTGGTTGTGATAGCCTCTATCATATATTCATTGCCCCATATAAATCCTAAAGATATGGTGGTCAATTTGCTAATGAGATCTACATTCAAATGGATGGAAAGTCCCCTTACCACAATGGTGGCACTATCTTCCCCTCGGGAGTGAAGGGCCATGGAAAATTCATGGGTTATCTCATCATCATACCCATTTAATTTTTCAAAGAACATCATCCATTGGTGGCTTAGGAAGATATCTCTAACAGGAGGATGTTGATGGATTTGGTTAGTGTCTATGGGCTCCCTTCTATTGAAACCATCTCCCATGTTTCCTATTATTGCTTCCTCAAGTTTCTTAAAGAATTTTCTGTGAAGGTTATGTTTTGAACAACCTAGGGTTTCAAGATAGGGGTGAGAGGGTTGACACTCTTATTTTGTTAAGAGGGAGGATAATTATATGCAAAATTTCAAGTAAAATACCTCTTTTTCCACCTTTCCTCCCATTTATGAAAAACATATTTTTTAATAAAAAATCAACTCAGCAAGGGTTTGCGACAAGATGTCTGTATAGGCTTTCAACCAAACAATTTCATTTTTTTTTTTACCATGAAAGGTGAGGAGAAAAAATCTACTTACACTTACCTAGTTGATTTCTTCATGATTGTGGGTGTTTGGAGGAATTTCTCTGTTCTCGGCCTCATCCTGTAGAAACTACTCTGTGATGCTATAAAAATTTTGCGATCCTGTAGCAACTTTTATCTGATCTCGTAGCACCTACTAGGTAACCCTTTAGCTTCTTTGTAGCACCCTAGGGGACCCCTGGCTGTAGGTAGCTCAACTTGCAATGTCTTAGTGGGTCTCTAAATCGTTTTAGTAATGAGATTCTCGGAACAAATAGCCCTCACTCCTCGTAATTATCACCCCTTTTTTTCACTTTTCTAGATTGCATGTAAGGTGAGTGAAATTCAATTTAACTATCCGAGGGTGGCTAAGTGCACTAGCCACCTCCAACCTATAAAATTCTTCCCTCATCCGTTAAAAACACTTTTGAACCATTATTCACTTAAAGGAAGACGCAGGGAGTGTCACACTTGAGCCTACCTAGTGATGTTGAGTTGTTGTTGATGCCTGCATGTTGCTTCAATGATCGACATTTTGTCCTCTATAGGTGCTATCGTTCACGTTAGTTTTTCATGCACTGATCCTTCTCTGCACAAAACATATTTTTTATGAATATTCTCTGATAGGTATCTCACTGAGTGAAGTCTTCCGATGCAGGTTATTCATGGATTGATATGTTGATGTTGGAGGTGATCAATGACACTGTAGCTGCTACTAAAGAGTGGTGTGGCTTCCCAAAATCTCAAGTATGGTCTCTTAATGCTTCAAGATGGCCAAGGTTTCATTCTGGAGCTGTCAGGTGTCTTTTGACTGTGGTTCTATAGGTTTTGTGCAGGCTACTATGAGATTTCATACTTTCCTGTAGTAGTCAGACAAATCCTTCCAAAATCACAAATTTCTTCATGAAATACAATCAAAAGCTTGGATAATTCATGGTGAGTGTTGGGCATAGGATCCCCTATAGCATGTTTTGGGGCTCAAAGCCCAAGTGTTGGTCAATAAGATTGTAAGACTCTGTGAATTGCAGGCGCGGAGCGCGAAGTCTAGGATGAGTCATAGGGCTGTCCACCCTAAAATATTGTAATTTAATGTAAAGTTGTGTCGGCCTACCCGTGGTCCATGGACCATGGGATTATATAAATAGAGTGAGGCTCTAAGTGTGAAGATAGGGAGGGAAGGATAGATAGAATAGCGAAGGCATGGTTCGAAGTTAGAGTGGAATCTGAAGTGTACTGGGTCGTAGAAGTAGGAAGAGGCTTTGCAACTGAGTGCGCAGAGGCATAGAAGAGTCTACCGCTGAGTGCGCAGACCCTCGCAGTTGAGTGCACAGGGCAGAGTCAAGTCTGTAATTGGGATTGAAAGTTAATAAAAGTTTACTCTATGCACCTGTTCTTGCTTCCATATTTTGATGTTATGCATTAATTTCATTCTGTTATTTACTGTGCGCAATTGATAAATACTTTTTTGAATGCTTATATATAAATAATCTAAGTAATCATCCAATAGAGCCTAATTAAGGAAGACTTGGGTAAATATCGTGGGTCACGCTGCAACTAGAGCTACGCGAAGACAGTATTGCAGGACGCGGGGTGCCCGCTGGGGCGCGTAGGGTAGTAAGTGCGAAGGTTGGACCGCGTACCAATCACCTCATATCAAACATCCCCAGGGTGCAGAAACCTAGTTCTAGTACCCTCCCATGCTACTTCGGGTGAGACCTCAGGCTGCTGATTACTTAGATTACTCCCCCCTAAGCCAAAAAATGGTTCCGTTGCTAGGACCGGGATCTGCATAAGGGATGTCTGATGTCGTGCCACTAGAACCCAACAAAGAAGGAAATTGAAGAGTGGTTGTACAAAAATATTCATGAGTTTGCGACACAAGAAAATAGAACTCTGCAAGTATCTAAGGAAAATTGGTTGGAGCGCTACGTGTATATAGAAATCCACGCGATTTTCTTTGCATCCTTTCTGTCTGAGCTATATGAGTGGATCGCGAGGTTAGCCGACAACCAGGGAATGTGTAGACTCGACAAACCAATAGTGTGGACTCTGAAATTAGTGCGCATATTAGAAGCATACAAAGATAAGATCACGTGAGTTGTGGACCATTGGCTCGACCAGATAATAGGGGGATTTATCATTGAGTTTGCGGTAGACACTACCGTAAGCTATAGCAAGGCAGAATGACGCTTTCTCAAAGGACCGCGAGGTAAGTATATTAAATCTTTGAATACTTGGATTAAGATGCTATTGTGTGAAAAAAGGGTCACGTGAAAACATTAATTTTTGGGACTACGCAGAGTGGAAAGATCTACAAAAGTAGCGAAGAATTAGAAAACAGTCCCTTAATTTCACCCTCATGAGAAAGTGAGGAAGAGTTCGCTAAGGTCTCTCTGAGAAGTACGGTCAGTTTGATAAGACAATGCATTCTGCAGTTACCACCTCCACCCACACCACCACCAGCTTCACCTCCCTCACCTCCATCTCCACCAACTCCACCTCCATAGTTCAATATGGCGAGCGCTATCAAACTACCAGTATTTAGAGGAGTAGGGAATGAATATTCAGATCAATTCTGGTTCGTGGTCAGAGCAATATGGGAAGTACAAGGTGTCACAGAAAACAATATTATGAAGGCTACATTAGTGAGCGCATGGTAGGATTGTGCATTAACATGATATATCAAGCACTCTAACGACCACCCAAACGCTGGGATAGCAGAGATCCAGAATGCGCTGAACAGGGAATTTAGCAGTCCAAAGTCAGAAACACAATCGATCATCAGGTTTAAAGAAATCACGTTGCTCCTGGGCAAGACTCCATGGGATCTGGATCAATGGCTGAAGAGTACAATCCACGAAGCCAATATGACGTTGACAAATGGGCAGCGTTGCGCATGGTTTCTAGCATCTCTGACACCACACTTGAGGACGATGCTATCACAGCGGAAGCTTTCCACCCAGGCCAGAGCGTTAGAAATGGCGATGAGATTACATGAGACCCCGATTCAAGACCCTGGGCTGGGAGTTTAACAAATCCACACGCAACTACAAAATCTATGTTTCGAAATGAAAAGTTTGAAGCAGGATAGGACACCGTGGCTAGAGGCGTGTGAGGAGGTATGGTGCATATAATGCAAAGGCCAGGGCCATGACAAGGATCACTGTCCAGTGTTCGCAAACTACTTGGTAGGAGGAGGGCCAATGCCATTGAGACTAGAGGCATAGGTAGGGAAGAGCATGGCACCCACTTTATGGTGTGCGATCTGTCAGATAGGAGTGAAACACACGACAGGTAACTATCATTTGTTGCAAAAGTATGCACAGACACCCCAACAATTATTTTGTAATTTCTGCAGGTCGGTAGGCCACGATGAGTGCACTTTCCGTTGTTATGAGCTAATGATTGATCGAACCCTCGCCTATAGGATGTAGACCGAAACACGAGCCCTCGACCCAGATGCAGGGATGGTGCATGCTAGATTCCATGGGCGAGGTCGAGGACGAGGTGGAATGGGACCAGGAAGGGGCCACAGACAATTAATTCATTACAATTACGGAGGACCAGGGCACTATGCCCGTGACTATACCAACCCAATGACGATATCCTATACATATTGTGCTCAGTTTGATCATGAAATAATAGACTTTCCTACGTTGATCACAAGGATGCATGAAAAAGGGGTATTCCAGCCTCCCCCGAAGAATATACAAATGATGAGATCTGAGTTGTACGAAGAGGACCCGAATGTAAACATGATGCTCAGAAGAAGTAGGGCCACAGAAGAGGATACGGGGAAGTAGCCAGAGGAAAGTATGTGGGTTTGCAAGGCTCCTACAAAGGAACCCGAGTTTGACTTAGAATGTGCAAAGGAGACATTCATGGAAGCTAAGAAGAGCTTCGTGGAGGCCTCCACTTCAGGTAGTAAGGATCAACCAGAGCCAGGAATGGATCCTTCAATGCTCACTACCTTTCTGGAGACATGCATGAAACTGCTGCACCATAGCAAGATAGTTAAAGGACTACAGGAGCTGATCACCAGGTGTGTGGGGTCAGGAGACCAAGCGTAGTCCAAAAACTGGAGAAGCATGCATTGCGCACTGGCAGGGAAATGAGGTTGATTGCGCATATTGGTGAGTATGAAATGGATCAGGTAATCCTAGATCTGGGTTCGGACACGAATGTATTACCAAAGCAAACATGGGAACGCATGGGCAGGCCCACGTTACAATGGTCCCCTATTCAATTACGAATGTTGAACCAACAAAATATTTTGCCCATGGGGAGGTTGCAAGGGGTGACAGTTGATATTGAAGGCACGAGCACGCAGGCGGATTTTGAAGTAATAGATATTGCCGATGACAACAATTCCTATCCTACATTGTTAGGAATAGACTGAGCCATCGATATGAATAGAGTCGTCAACTTGAAGAAGCGCAAAATGATCTTCGAGAAAAAGTCACTATGCGTAGTAGTCCCACTAGACCCAGCCGAAGGAGCATGCTACACTGAACCAGTGCGTGACGATGATAGTGACGATGATCTTGATTATATTTTCAAGATAATTGTGTGAGACCAGGATTGGGTGAATCCGATGGAAGATGGGAGGATCTCGTGGGATCGCGAATGCTTCTGCACTTTGGATTCAGATGAAGAAGTAGAGCGATGGCAGAATCGGTTGCATGAAGTGATGATGATGAATTGCAACATGATGATTAGATCACTGCGTTGTGTGACAACAGAGGCAAGAGAGCTGCTGACATATGATGTATTGATAGTGGTGGATGAATTCCTAAGCAACTTTGAAAGCGTAGTACCGGAACAACAACGGTTCAATGCATTGAAGTGGGCACTGCACGCAATACCCACATGATGGTGGGGTACACATCAAGGGAACTTTGAGGACTAGCACGGATGTAGAAGGATGATGCACCTATGGTTTGGAAGCCCCCAGATTCTAACAAGAGTCAGCCAACAAGGACGAAGCAACTTGCGCACCCACCTATCTCGATGGGTACAGACATGTGTTGTGCAGCCCACACAAGCACACCCCAAACTTAGAATCAAAAATTGGAACAGGATGCAGTAGCAAGAAAGGCAATGCGCACCACAAATGTTCCACGTTGAAGCATTTAGTAAGGTATGCGAAGTCCTGAATAGGGTTCACTACACAAGATGAACTGATTGGGACCTACGCATGCCAGTGGTTCAATGGGCCTATAGGGCCATATGCAAAAACTTGAGCGCGGAGATGATTCCGAAGCCGAGGAGCAAATTTGAGACCATAATTTTTTAGGAAAGGAATCCTCACGTAATAACTCCCATAGTTGGGACAGTACGCGAGGACCAGGATGAAGGAATTATGCAACTACGTGAGGGAGAACATATGCAGATTCAGGAGGCCATTCGGCGAGGGAACCTTAAGCGAAATCGAAGAAGATCGGGTACGATTGAGGAAGAAAGGCATGTTAATGGACACAGAAATAAAAACACTAGAAAATGAAATCATGCAAGCATATCTCATTGATAAACTAAGAATGACAAGACAAGATATGGATAGCCATACTACTACATTAGAAGATTGTCACTGAGAATTTGTGACTCTACTACCATGGTTGCGACTGCACCTTACCAAACAAAGTAACTAGGGGAGTGCATCGCATAAGGAAGAACACACATTGCCGACTGTCGCAAGGATAATTAAGGAGTGCCCATAGACTAGGCTGGAAGGTGAATTGAAGTCTCACATAGGTGTTGCGACCACATGACTAGCCGTAGGGAGCATAGTCTCAGCGCTCCAAGCAGTTGAAAGAGAGTGTGGGACTATAAAAGAGTCTGTGAGGGAGTTGCTCGATAAGGAGGTTGCACACAGGATAGGCATGTCACAAGGGTCACGCCCATGCAGAGGGAGCTACACTGCCACATGGATAGGCTGGGAAGTGACCATTGGTGTCATTGTTCATGACAAGATGTCCAATTTAAGACAAAGAGGAGTGGGCGGCGGGAAATTAAGATATGAATTAAGAGCTAGATTTTGGATGATTTGCCGCCAAGAAGGCATTAATGACTCAAAAGTGGGGGGAATGGTAGAATTCAAATTTAAAAGATGCTATAAAACCCCCAGGGCTAGCCACGAGACAACAATTGGTTGTTTTAGATTTGAACAGTTACAGAGCATTGAGTGCTGAGCACTCTTACCACCTTTGAGTATGCGACAGAACATATCCCATGTAAAAACGATGACTACTACCAGACCAGGAGTGCGATTCGCCGAAGATACCACTGGTCAGGCTCCGGAGCCCCATATGGTCCTTAAGGGCTTGGAGATGTGGTGGTTGTGCCAGAAGTTCCAAAATCGCCACAGATGCCGTGACCGAAGAAAGATAAGCAGACTATGGGACCAGTTCGTGTATCCCCAAGAAACCCATGGTTCAACAAATTGTCAATGGAAGAAAGAGGAAAAATCTTCACCATTGAATCAGATGCAGAGGAGGAACACTTACAGACTCTAATTGATCAAATAGAGGTGCAAGACCTAGTTACCCACGTATGTCCCTCCATTGAAATGGAAAGTTAGGGCAGCCAAAGAACTAGAGGCCATGAAGAGTGCGCTCCAGACCCCGCTCCTCCTCGACGGAATTACTTTTGAAGGTCCACCCCTCGACAGGGTGCCTACCCTGAAATTCGAAGATTGGGACCTAGCAGACAGTGAGAAGTTCTCACACCTAACGACGAAAATCTTGATGAAATAGAAGTTGGAGGGGCAAGTGATCATGTTGGAGCCGCGAAAATGGCTACGTGGTGTGGAGAAGGCCAGGTTACTTCATCTACCATGGATACCCCACTTTCACCGCACGACCATCACCATTTTCATCATCAGGCACCTTTTGTGCCTAGTGCATGATGGGTATCTATGGCTAGAGGAGCCTATTCCCATCACGGTGGAATTTATTCATAGGATTTCTTAGCTTCCATATAAAGGAAGCAACCTCGCAAAAATAGCTAGTAAAAGCAGCAATTTGGCTCTCGTGGAAGCCATGAAAACCAAGTACGAACTGGAGAAGAAGAAGTGCGGCTATGCAATTGAGAGTATCAAGACAAAGGTGTGTGCATTGACACCTAGCTCCTAGTTGGAAAATTAATGCGGAAGTGCGTACTGATGAAGTACCAGTGCTTGTGGTTACATTGGCTGAGAAGTGCGCGGAGGGGGTCCAATTCAACTAGGTTGAGTTCCTCTGTGAGGAATTTTTGATAGACTGCAAGGAGGCCCAAGAGCAGGGTAAGAACTTCCACTACACATCATTGCTCTAATCCATTGTGCTAGTAGCAAGCGAACTACCGACGGATAGCCAGTTCCCGCCTATCAACCAGGACCTTCCTGAGGTCGCGTAGTACGCTTCGTTCTAGGTCATGAAGGACGTAAAGAGGATTCACATAGTCAATGTGTTTTGTGTGCTGATGGAGGTGAGCATCTGGATATCGATCAATAGAAGGCCACAATTGTCTCCCATAGTGTATGCCACTCTACAGAGCTTTGTAGAGTTTAAAGTGGACATGCACAACATTCATGTCCGGGCACAGAAGGATACAACGAAGGAATGGACAAAGCTTCCATTTATTTCTACATATGATGCCATATTCACAGCATTGGAAACATGACCTCCAGAGTGGCACACCTGGGACTTGGCAGGAATGGAGAAGGTCGCAGCCCAACAAAGGAAGAAGGACACCAAGCTGCACATTGCGCAGCTGGCTAAAAAGAGGCACCATGAACAAGAAGCAGCGCACAATAGAAGACGACCGATGCAGCAGCAGCGGCCCAAACAACAACAACTCCAATAAAAGAGGCTGAGGGGGACCAGGAAATGTCCACATGGCAGGGAGCTGAGGACATCGACCTGGACGGAGAGCACGTGGATCTAGAAACTACCTCGCAACAATTGAAACGACCACGTGTCCCTGAGAAACCGGTCCCCAAAAAGAAGACGAAAGCATCTAAGACATCCATTGACCCAATCATACTTACAGAAGGTGATCTTGTTGGCATTGGTGAAAAGGTTCATGATGTCACTAAGGTCATACTCCAAGAAGTAATGGTGGAGAAACACACTATGTTGGGGGTGCTACGAACACAGTTACAGGGACTACAGGTGCAACCCCCTCAAATAGGAACGATGGCCCCATATGCCGCAACAGGTACATCAGAGACAGAACAAATGTTGCACGCCTGCATGACCAACACTTTCGTGTTCCCTGAGGGCACGTTAGCGGCAGCAGACGAAGTTGATCGAGTTGCAATGGGTAGGATTAAGGGGTTAAGTGTAAACTTGACTGCCCTTTCGTAAGAAACCTTGTACCAGCTGCAGGATGGGGTCACAGCTGAGCCCCGCGCTAGAGAAGGTTGTGCGCTATAGGTATTGAGCGAGAAAAAGATCAATATGGAACAGATCAGCCAACAGTTTGATGAACTCGTTGCGTAGACTCAAGGACTGGCACAAGCGGTGGACGATGCTTATAGAACTGTCTCAGAATTGGCTGTCCCGATAGATCTACCAATATAAGTGCGAATTCATAGATTGGCCAGTGGATTCCGCGAGGCAAAGGAGGAAGCAATGAGGATACAGCTTGACCTCAACCTTCAGATTACCGAACTGCGATTAAAGGCATAGTCATCCATGCCCCCGAAAGTTAGGGAACAACATACTGGCACTATCTAGAAAGGGATGGAGGAAATAGGACAAGAAGTGCAGAATTGTACGACTATGTTGGAAGAATCCTTCGCGGTCCTCACTTCCTTACAGGAGGACCCCACCATACAACGCCTGGAAACAGAGGCACAGGAGCTTCAAGTGCAGTATGATAGTTTGTGTAGAACGGTGCAGACAATTGCCCTAACCCAACGACTGTTGAAGCTACAACAGGTGAAAGCATTGAACGAATAGGTGGATTCCGCGTGATAGAAAGAGGCAATACTTAAAGCGTGCATCTAGCCTTGGATTGATGAGGCCTTCCTCATCACTACCGATATCGAAGGAAAGCTCACACAGATGAAGGTGATGCATGTCGTAAGATAGGGATTTGCCCCTGACAACGAGCATTCATCCGAAAGAGTAGAGTAGATCCAGCAGATGGTAGAACAGTGCGTTGAGAACCTTCGCGTAGCACAGGCACAGTTGGAGGGGCTTTGTGCCAAGATCGCCGCACCAGCAGAGTGACTCGAGATGAGTCACGATGATTATGTTGGGGGCCTGTTGGGCATAGGATCCCCCGCAACATGTTTTGGGGCTCAAAGCCCAAGTGTTGGTCAATAAGATTGTAAGACTCCATGAACTACGAGTGTGGAGCGTGAAGTCTAGGATGAGTCATAGGGTTGTCCGCCCTAAAATATTGTAATTTAATGTAAAGTTGTGTCGACCTACCCATGGTCTGCGGACCATGGGATTATATAAATAGAGCGAGGCTCTAAGTGTAAAGATAGGGAGGGAAGGATAGATAGAATAGCAAAGGCATGGTCCAAAGTTAGAGTGGAATCTGAAGTTTACAGCTGAGTGCACAGAGGCCTAGAAGAGTCCGCAACTGGGTGCATGGATCCCTGCAGCTGAGTGCACAGGGCGGAGTTGGGTCTGTAATTGGGATTGAAAGTTAATAAAAGTTTACTCTGTGCACCTGGTCTTGCATCTGTATTTTGATGTTATGCATTACTTTTATTCTTTTATTTACTGCGCACAATTGATAAATACTTTTATGAATGCTTATATATAAATAATCTAAGTAATCAGCCAATAGAGCCAAATTAAGGAAGACGGGGGTAAATATCATGGGTCGTGCTGCGGCTAGAGCGGCGCGAAGATAGTATTGCAGGACGCGGGGTGCCCGCTAGGGCGCGTAGCGTAGTAAGTGTGAAGATTGGACTGTGTACCAATCACTTCATATCAGACATCCCCAGGGTGCAGAAACCTAGTTCTAGCACCCTCCCATACTACTTCGAGTGAGACCTTAGGCCATGCTCCACAAACTGTTGCCGAAAGGGCCAATAGTACTGGGATTTGCTTGGATAAATCACTTCTAAACCTTGGTTAGGCCCCACTAAGCCAATATTGAGCCTATTGATAGGGACTGGAAACTCTGATGGTGGTGTAAACATGTGAAAAAGTGGTGGAAATGAAGTTTTTTTTTTTTTTTTTTATCTTTATATATATATATAGAGAGAGAGAGAGAGAGTTATGAACAAAGGTACTGTTTTGAATGGAAAAATGGTTAAATGATGTGGATTAAAGATGATGGAGTTATAGTGAACCTCTCCTTTCATTCCCCTAACCAAAACATGAGATATGACCCATTTTACTATGTTGATCTCAATATTGTAGCAATTTTGGCCAATCATGTAGCAGTTCAGGACAATCTTGTAGCACTACATGGTTGAGGCAGAATTGAGTGAGATGGGTTGCCTGGTGATGGAGGAATGTAGGAAGATGGATATAGTGATGAAGGATATGCAGGAGGATAGCTTGGGAGGTGGAAAAGTGGCATCTGGACCCCTTGCTTCCTTTGAATGTTGTTCTTTAACCATGACTGGAACCCTAAAAGAAAACTTATTAGCAGAACTAGTGTAAGGGCTCCTTTACCTCTATGGTGCTTTATCCTTATATTTTTTCTCTTTATTCCCTTTTTTTTCTTTCTTCTTTTGAGACCTACAAGCTTCCTCTAAAGAGGTTTTCAATCTGCAAGCCCACCCTAGGTGTCTCAAAGGAGGTGTTGATGGTGCTAGATATATGTCAACCAAGTGGGACTCCTCGATGTGAAGTCATAATTAGACCTCACATCATTTGGAATAGGAGCCCCATCCAGAGTATCGGCCCAGTTGCCATATATTCTTATATATTTTCCTTGGCTTTAGTTGTTAGCAACAGAGAGAAGCATGTATGTGCCTTTGTGAAAAGCAAGTAAGTGTGCCTGGTGAATATTTAGTTGCAGGTGTATCAAGGTTCTTCTACTATAGAGGGAGGAAAGGTGAGCCTCTAAGAGAGAGGTAATAGTACCACCCTAGTAGAGGCACACACAAGCAAAAAGAGAATCACCTAACATCAAGTAGAATAGTCCACATAGATGCGATGATTGTTACAACCATTACAAAAAAAATCAATTAGATAAGCACTAAAATAACTGAAATAGTTCAACTACTTTAGTATAGGTGAAAGAAAACATGAATCATAAACATTCACAAAACAATCTTACAAATATTCACAATCCATGCATGAAAATGTGTTGGCCATCAGGCTTCAAGTATTAAGTAAAAGTCCCAAGATACATGAATACAACAAACATCACTAGCTCCAATAGTGGAGCATTGGAGCCACGACTTGCTCCCCAAAAGTAATAACTCTGTCTCTTTGATGCCTTATGGGAGAATCCAAGGTGAAAATTCCTTTTCTTGTAGAATGAGGGTGTATATATAACAAGTGGCATGATCCTTCACCTCCCTTGTGACTCTTAGACTACCCTCGTGACCGTTCGACTTCTCTATGACCTTTTGACTTCCTACATGAACTTTCACATTACATGAATGACTCTTGGACTTCCACTTTACATTATATTTCTGCATTATATAATTTTCATAATCCAAAAAATGATGTGCACATGATGACTCGTGACACAACATGACATGACACTAATGACATGAACTACATTATGATGTAGCAATGTCAAGTCACTCTTTGCTACTAGTTTCTTTGTGTCTTATCGATAGATAGAACATGGTCTTTTATTTATCCTCCTCATGACTTGAAGATAAGGAGTCTTCAATGTGGTCTTGATCTTCTGTCTTCTGTTTTAATCTTGTGTTCCTTCATCTTCTCACCTGATGATCATCCAATTTCTTTAGCTCCATAGGTGTCTCTTAGCATGGTCTCCTTCTCCATCTCCTTCATCATCATCCTATCATAGCATGAAAGAATACCTACGAATGCAATCCACTCATGATAAGATGACATAAGTCTAATAAACCCATAATCTAACATGTTTCATAAAATCACTTGTTGGGGATGGAACTAGTGACGGGTCAAGTGATTGACTCATGGATTGTAGAGTTCTATAGGTCAAGGTATGGGACTGAGGCTTGAGACCACGCAATTCGCAGTTCTGGAGGCTTGGGCAGAGGGACTACGTAATTGAGGGGCTCAAGAGATCAAGTTGAAGGCTTAATGATTGATATTACACAGTGGGCAGTTCTAAAGGCTTAGGTTGATTGAACACATAGTTGAGGGTCTCAGGAGGTCACGATTGAGGCATGAATTCACCAAATGCGCAGTTCTGATAGGAGAATAGGCTGGGAGGTTGCGCAGTTTAGGGGTCGAAGGGCTCAAGCTTGATACTTGAGGCTTAAAGTTGCACAATGCATAGTTCAAGAGGGAAAATTTCCAAATGATTGCGTAGTTGCACAAGTCAAGAGCTCAAGGTCGAGGCTTGATGCTTGAGACTATGTAGTGCATAGAGAAGGTTGGCTAGAGGTAAGGATTGTGCAGTTCTAGAGATCAAGGGTTGGGACTAAGCATTGAGATTGTGCAATGCACATTTATGGAAGGAAGAAACTGTGCATTACATAGTGTGAAGAGACACGATTGCTGCTTGAGGGCTAAGACTGTGCAATGCATAGTTGAGGCTGGCTAAAGGAGGCTGAGTGGTCCATTCGAAGAGTTTTCCCAATTTGACTAAGTTTTGGATCAATGAGAGGAAGATAAAAAAAAAAAAAAACATGAATCTGAACATGAACACACAATTAGATCCCTTGACAGTTTGACATGGAACACTCAGAACACATAAACAATATCCTTTCCTTAATGCAACAACTTTGCGATGACCTACACCAAGTGCAACACCAAAGATACACTTTGTGATGAATGTGATGAAACTTGTGCGAAAGTGCTTGAAAATTTGGAAATAAGTGTGATACATGTTTACATGGTAAGATCAACTCATATACACAAAGGTTACCCACTGAAACCACCAAAACTAACTTTTGTGCATTGTGCAACACTCCACATGCTAAAAGATGACATTTACTATAAAGTGTGAATGACACTTGCGATACACAAAAAATAATGAAAAAGACACATGCCAAAGTGAATATAACATGAAAAAGACACTAATTAATGTGAAATAAAGAGAAAGAGATAGTCGAAAGTGTGAAAATGACACTCGCGAAAGCAAAGGTGCCCAAAAGCAACAGTTTGAAAAAATCACCAAAATAGAAGTACAAATGCAGCCAAAAGTGGAAGACTATCAATGAAAGTGCACAATGACTGTCGACATAGGTTGATTATTGCACATGTACTATCTTGATGGACCGTTTTATTCTTATTCAAGCTTGCATAAAAGAATGTGCTTATGAACCTGTTGTTGACTAATCATTTTTGAGCAGGTGACTTTGACACTTATAATTCAAAAGGGAGATCAAGAAATTAACAAAATATAAACTGACAAAGAAGTGACTAAAGAATGATCGATCGTAAGATCCACAGTAAGCTCCATAGATAAAGTGTAAGAAAAATTTTGGAGGGTATTTGTCATTGCGACAACACTTGGCGAGACATTGGTAGAACTCCAGCTTCTCTGCCTTGGTCAATTATTTCAAGCACGGTCTAGTTCTTCAAGGAATATTGATTCATCATTTAGATTACCATGGCTTCCCCACCTACCTCGTGTATAAACACAGTCCCCTTAATTCCTTTACTCAGTTAAACACAAACATAAGGTCAACGATCACACAATGTTTCGAATTAGGAAAGGGTAATGAAGTTTGCAAGCTTTAGATTTTTAGAGTGTAGTTTTTCATCTCTGGTGTTGCTTCACTGCCAGTAGGCCTGGACATTACCCCAATGGAGTGACTTTAGGGACACAAACATTGCTTCACTACCAACATGCATGGATAGTACCCCAACAAAGTTACTTGCTTCACCTCTCTACACAGGAAGAATTTATCTTCTTTTGACTTTATTTATTTATTTTATACATGACTATTCATCAACACTTATTTATTTCATGGGCAAAACATGGATCCCAACTTATTGAGAGCAGAAGAGGTTGTCCTTTTAGAGAAGCATATATAAGACCTCTGATATTGGTTTTCTTGTTTAGATTTTACCTTTGTCCTTCTCTAGTTGATTGGATCATCTTGAAAGTACCAAACCATAAAGATCTGAGCGTAGGCATGAGGTTTCTAGAATAGACATGGAGATCATGGTTCGACACAAGGCTTTCCTTATGTAAGGATTGTATTTTTTTTCATAACATCATCGACCAAAATTTGTAATCAAGAAAAGTAGGAAGGGAAGAGAGTTAACAAAATGTTGCAGTGTCACTATGTCCTTTTCTATTTTTCCACATTGTCTTTCGAGCCAAAATAGAGCACCCTTCATGACAAGTCTCATTAAATAAAAAAGGGTACAAAACAAAATAGGGAAACAAAACTAGGAGGACAAAACAAAAGGAGGCTAACTGAAAAGATGATACGAAACCAAAATGAGAAAACACAAGACAAACTAGAGAAAATGAATATAGGATGAATGTGCAAGTAAAATAATATGCAAATAGACCTACTCCTAACCTAACCATCTAGAAGTTTAGGGTCACGTATAATGAAATTTCCAATGTAGCCACCGTAGTCGTTCCTAACTTGCAATCGCAAAGAAATGATCGATTAAAATTGAGATAAAACAATGTACAACATAAAAGATAAGAGATTGAATATTCTGCACAAAAAATTGAAGGTCTTGTTAGTCAAAAGAAATATATGTCATAACCATTTCTCACTCTTACCTTTTTTTTTTAAACCATAAGACAACAAACCTCGGGGGATTCTTGCAAATGTATCTCCATCTGCACTGTACTCCATAGCAGGCATGAGAAAAGGTCAAAAGCTATTATTTATGATGGATCTCTCCAGGTAATATTGCTCCAACCATTCAATGGTTGGATCATGAAACTTGAAACAATCCTATTGAGAACCTTGAAAAATTTGAAACAATGAATTTGTAATTAAAAGTGCAGGATCAAGATGAGAATCTTGTCAGGGAAAATGAACTTGATCATATTCAAAAGGCTTATCAAGATAGTGAGGGCCTGACATAACCATCAGCGAATTCTAAAGTGCCTTAGCTACTTGAAAATCATTTGATTAGTGAGATAAACCATAAACCATAACATATTAATCAATGTGAAACAACTGTCATCAAATATATTGGTGGGAAAATGATAAAACAAATGACAATTAATATTATGATCAGATGGACCATTTGTGGCAAGATATTCTCGGATAGAAGATAACAAATATAGATTAGTTTGAACATCTTCACGAATGCCTTGAACAAATGAATCATCTTCCTTGCATGATAAATGTAACAAATGATTTCCTTGTGATTGGTAACATGTTGTGTTGGCATGGTAATCATCAAAAGAAGTGAAAAGGAATGTCAGTACAACAAACTCATGAGACCAGTCAAGATACAGTGAATGAAGAAGAGTTTGATTTGCACAATAAATCATGCATTAATTAGGACTTAGGAGGATTTCAAGTGCGATGAAGAACAAGGTTTGTGATATAAAATTCACAAGAAAAACTAGGAGATGATTATTCTGAAATAAATCTAATTGGCATGATTGCTTTATTGAAAGATGATTTTTGAAATGATTAACTGCACAGTTCCATGATTCTATTATAGATACACATTCCAAATCTGAGTTTGATACAAGAGATTTGCATGAATATGAATAAAATGAGGAAGTTTCCTAAATCCGATAAAAAAAAATCTTGAAACTTGAAAGACTACTTCAGAAATACCAAACATATTTCAAGAAGAAATTTTCATCGAGTGAAACCATGCAAAGAGAAGGATTTTGTGAGAGAAACTAGACCTAAATTAGTTCATGGACCTTACCAGAGTCACGAGATCATGTCATAACCATCAATGGAAGTTGAAGTGCCTTGACTCCCTACCAAGTCTCAGAACTTTCAATGATTGTAAAATCACATTTTGAAGATTGAACAAGATCATGCATGGTGTGAGGATAGTTACTACCATTGATTTCAATAAGACTACTACTAACCAGATGGTAGCCATCTCTGTCATTGATTTCATTGGATTTTAAAACAATAACCAGATGAAACAAGTCGATATATTTTCTTGATCAAAAATTAGAAGAAGAATGAATAAGGGAAATTTCATGAGCAAGTTGATTTGAAGAATTGTCTTCATGCAAAAAAAGAGATGATGAGGGATGGAAAGAATACTAAATGATTTGATTGTTTTCATTTTCATCATGGATAATATCACCACCTCGTGTCAACTGAAAAGTTAACTCTTCAGATTGAGAACTTGAAGAGCACGGAGTATCTTCATCACAAGTTGATGCATTAAAAATGAGATAGCACAAGGGATAGTTAAATGAAGAAGAAGTTTTGATAAGAAAATTTTATTCGGCTGGATTAGATTCCAGATCTAATTGTATCAAATCAACATCTTTTGGAGGAACCGAAAGATCATTTGGTGCACTTGGGCATACATCATCCCATACAATAATGGAGTCAGAGTCATCAGGATGATGGTTATCCAATATTTCAGATTGATCGGGCAAGTCGATGCTATTTGATTCATCACGAAGATTCTTAGATTCATTATCATCCAAGAGTGAAGAAACACCATATTCACAAGAGGACTATGGAAAAGGGAAGAAATATTGAAAGAATCCTCACCTTCTTTCTCATCCACCTATGAAATGTGACTACCTTGAACCTGTTCATTGCTTAAATTTGGAAGAGATTGATTGGGAAGGTTGAGGGGTAAGGGGTCTTGAGAAAGAGATTGTAGAGAATGACAAGTATCCAAATCAGATTCAAGATTTAAATTATGAGCAGTACTATCATCTTGCAAAATGGATAAATTATTCTTCACTGTAGGCTTCATGAACCATTCTAATATTTCCTCCTTGGGATCTAAAGCATGAAAAGTGGAAGGGGAATGAGAATTTGGATTAGGAATTTGATTATAAGATTACCCAACTTTATTATCATTGCAAGGAGGAACCCTGATTGAAACTATAAAAGGAGGAGGACAAGGAACAAAAGGAGTAGTAGGTTCCTCCTCTGAAATTCGAGGTGTCTCATGGTTTACAAGTGTTGGGGAAGTAAAAAAATCAAGGGGTTCAAATTCACCATGCAAAGAGACATGAACCAAATGCTTAAACTTTTGTTTAAATAATTCCAAATCTGTGTCTTCTCTTGGAAGTTCATAACAAAGGTGAAGGAATCGATGAGAAAAAATATCAATTGATTCATTAGGCTTCATTCTTAGTTGATTGATTATTTTAAGAATATCCTGGTAATCATACCCATCAAATGAATGAATCTCCTTCACAAGTTGTTCAAATGAATGGATAGAAGCAGTAGATAATGTATGATACCATCTATTAACATGACCTTCAAATGTGAGGGTGAGTACTATAGCCATTAAATCCTTGCAATGTATTCCATTAGAAAGGAAAAAAAAAAGCAACTTGAAACAAATCTTCATGAAGAGTTTATTCACCCTCGCCATCAAACTTAAATTGGGATAGGTTATTGAAAAGTTCCACAGGGATGGTAATATTAAGATCTTTAGAAAAACATCCTAGGATTATGATTTGGGGAAGAGCCATTTTGGATAATAGATTCAAAGCAGACTCAATGGGCACAACCTATCATTTGGCCCTCCTTCTAGTGCCATTTGTTGACGGTGTTGGAAATCCGTCAACCAAGGGGGTCTCCCCGATGTGAAGTCCCAATTAGACCTCATACTATTTGGAATAGGAGGCCCACCCAGAGTATCATCTCTGTTGCCATATATTCTTATAAATTTTCCTTGGATTTCTCTATCAACAAGAGGGAGAAGCATGTATGTGCCTTTGTCAAAAGCAAGTAAGTGTGCCTGGTGAATATTTGGCTGCAGGTGTATCAAGGTTCTTCTACTGCAAAGGGAGGAAAGTTGAGCCTCTAAGATAGAGGTAATAGTACCACCTGAGTAGAGGCACACACAAGCGAAAAGAGAATTTCCTAACATCAAGCAAAATAGTCTACATAGACGCCATTATTGTTGCAACCATTACAACACTTTTTCAATTAGATAAGCACTAAAATAAATGAAATAGTTCAACTAATTTAGTACAGGTGAAAGAAAACATGAATCATAAACATTCACTAAACAATATTACAAATATTCACAATCCATGCATGAAAATGTGTTGGCCATTAGGTTTCAAGTATTAAGTAAAAGTACCAAGATATATGAATACAATGAACATCACTAGCTCCAATAGTGGAGCGGTTGAGCCACGAATTTCTCCCAAAAGTACTAACTCTGTCTCTCTGATGACTTATGGGAGAAGCCAAGGTAAAAAGTAATTTTCTTGAACAATGAGGATGTATATATAACAAGCGGAGTGATCCTTCACCTCCTTTGTGACTCTTGGACTACCCTCATGAATGTTTGACTTCTCTCTGACCTTTTGACTTCCTACATGACTTTTCACATTACATGAATGACTCTCAAACTTCCACTTTACATTATATTTCTCCATTATATAATTTACATAATCCACAAAATGATGTACACATGATGACTCATGACACAACATGGCATGGCACTGATGACATGGACTACATGATGATGTGTAAGTGTCAAGTCACTCTTTTCTTCTAGTTTCTTTGTGTCTTCTTGATAGATAGAACATGGTATTTTATTTCTGCTCCTCATAACTTGAAGATAAGGACTATTCAATCTGGTCCTGATCTTTTGTATTTTGTTGTAATATTATGTTCCTTTGTCTTCTTGCCTTATGATCATTAGGTTTATTTAGCTCCATAGGTGTTTCTTAGCATGGCATCCTTCTCCATCTCCTTCATCATCATCCTACAATATCATGAATGAATAATAGTGACTGCAATCCACTCATGACAAGACGACATCAGTTTGATAACCCCCTAATATAACATGCTTCATGAAATCACTTTTTGGGGCTGGAACTAGTGACGGTTGAGTGACTAACTCAAGGATTGCATAGCTCCATAGGTCAAGGTCTGGGACTGAGGCTTGAGACTGTGCAATGTGTAGTTCTTAAGGCTTGGGTAAAGGGACTACATTGTTGAGGGACTCAAGAGCTCAAGATGGAGGCTTGAGGCTTGAGACTACACAATGCATAGTTTAGAAGGCTTAGGCTAGGTGACTATGTAGTTGAGGGATTCAAGAGGTCAAGCTTGAGGCTTGAAGTTTCTTAATGCACATTTCAAAAAAGAGAACATGCTGGGAGGTTGCGCAGTTGAGGGGATGAAGGGCTAGCACTTGAGGCTTGAGGCTTAAAGTTTCCCAATGTGTAGTTCAAGAGGGACACAGACCAAGTGATTCCACAGTTGTGCAAGTTAAGAGCTCAAGACTAAGGATTTATGCTTGAGACTACTCAGTGCATAGAGAAGGCGAGATGGAGGAAATGATTGTGTTAGTGTCAGTCTTTACAGCCTTCCTCCAGTGATCAAATGTGCTCTTACATAGTGATTTTGAAGTGTCAAGGTCAAATTTTGTCATTTCAGTGAGTCTTCAAGCAAAATTTGGTCACTAGGCATTAGGCCTAGGGTTTGCCCAAATGTCAGTCCATGTCATCATTCAGCTGAGCCTATCATCATTCAGAGGTTTTTCATCGTCATGTCAGTGTCTAATGGGTCATTTTACACCATGTTCATGCTTCAGTTGTGCCTAGGCAAGCTCATTTCCCTCTCCTAGGGTTTTGAAAGCCAATTTCTCTTGGGCGGCCAAATCATCAGCAAAAATTGTTTCCTGATGTTAATACACCTTCCCCTATCCTTCATGTACCTTATCAAACACTTCCCATCCCTTAGATCCGCCAAATTCCTCATTTTTGCACAAACCCTAGTTTCTAGCTACAACTTGGCAATTTTCTAGGTTTGGCCTGTGTTTTTCCCTTTTGGACCCCTTCCCCTCGCTCAATCTCTGAGATTCCACTTTCCCCTGCTTCCTAACATCCCTCCCCATTCCCAAAAATTTCCCCAAGAATTTAGAAGCCCTCTGTCCCCTTCATTCCGCTTCATTTCGACAAAATTCCTTGTTTCACACATCGGGACAAGTTTCACTCAAAAGCTGTTTCTGAGCAATAAAAGATGAATTTTTCAAAACTGAGAGAGGTTTTTGTCCACAACATGCCAAGGAAGAAAAACCTCCTTCATTTTTTACACAGGTGTCATGGTTTGAGAGAAATGTCAAGAATACCGTTGCCTCAAGAGAATCAAAGGCACCTCTGAAGTGACCTTGGGAAAATCAAGTTTTCTCCTAGCTTGGTTGGCTAAATGACTTTCTTGATGGGTAAATTGATAACTAGACATGAATATCTTTCCAATGAGCTATCCTGCACTCAATTTGGGGTTGAGGAAGGCATTCAAAAGTTGACTGCAACAGCACTCTTCCTTGAGGCAGCCTCATTGGACACGTTTTGACCAGTCTTGGGAGATTTGCTTTTTGACAGGTCAAATCAACTCCAAATTGAAAAATTCTGGTTGGGTTGGAAAGTAGACTCAAATACCTTTCCAACGAGCTATCTTACGCCTCATTCTGATGCCGGGAAGGCCCTCAAACAAGGCTGTGAACGTGCGCGACCAAACGGAGGTGCGCGACCAAAAACAGACCAACGCACTGTGTTAAATTACACAGGCGCAACCAAACAGAGGTGCGCGACCAAAAACTCTGTCTGCTGTAAAAACTCACCCAAACGCCAAATCTCCCTCAAATTTGCTCGATTTTGTTGAGGTATGTCTCTTCCACGTGTTGTGTGATGGTTTTGTGGTTGCAAAGGAAGGTAATGCTCATGATTTTATGCAAGGAATCAATAGAGAATAAGCTAAATGACTTGATGTTTTGCAAGCAATATGCATGGACAGTTTGTTTGTTTTTCAAGGCAATTTTTCCCTTATGTCCCTCCTTTCATTTTCCCATGTAAATTACATATGTTAACATGTCATATTTATTGATCTCATTTGCAAATTAATCATACCAACCCTACCCCTAAATCCTATCAAACCCTAGTTTCCCCCCATGTGTCATGTTCAAACCCTACACTAGTATATACAACAAATTTACATATGTAAATACACAGCAGAATGAAAAGAAACAATATAAAAAACAAAAAGAAAAAATGATAGCAAGGCATGCTTATGAATATCACACAAAAAACAGTGAAAAATGTAACTTGCATAGCCTTATAAAAACAAAAGAAAAATGACCTCTTGCTGTGTAAATGTCAAAGATTAGTAGCTGTATGGTGCTCATGACAAAAATTCATTCAATATACAGCTGCATAGTTATCAAAAGAGCAGTTTTGCTGTGCTAGGGTTTGCAAAGTGGCATGGTATTTATCTCCCTATCCCTAAACTCTGTTTTCCCTTACCTTTCCCCTCATAAAAACCTTGATTCAATTGCTCATTAACCCCGTAAAATCCCTATGCAATTGATACCCTTCCCTTTTGACAAAGTATGTAATTGAAGACCCTAATTCACATATGACAAAAGTATGAAAGCTGCCAGCATTGTAAAGGACTGCTGTTATGAAATATGGTTGGCAGCATTGTTGATGGGTTCCTACTCCCTAACCCTAATTCCCATATCCCTCCATCTCCCTAATTCCCTTGATACAGTCCCTTTCCCATTTCCTTTTCAAATTGTCATAAAAACCCTTCTCTTCCCCTTGTAATCAAAATAACAAAATCCCTGTTTCTCAAAAGCATCAATGACCATTTCAAAAGCTATAAAAAAACAGAGTATGCTCTTAATAGACATTCAAAGACAAAATGAAATGAGCAGCCTGTTAAATGTTGATAGTTGATGCTGCCTTATCCCCCTATGCCCATGACATCCTTCCCTCCATCATGATGAAAATCTATATTGTCCTTTCCCTTGGTGATCATAACACATATTTCCCTAATACAGTATTTATTTGCAAATGATGAAAGATGAGATGGCATGTTTAGCATTATGTGATGTTTTCCTTCAGAATTCCCTGCTTATCTATATTTTTTTTTTCCCTTTCCTATATGTAAATTCCCTCCCCTAACATATCCCTCATGATGTTTCCCCTTGAAAACAACATACTTCACAGCATTTTGCAGGCAGGGCAGCGGTCATTTTGACTTGTTGATTCCACCTTGCTCAATAACATCAGGTCAACCAATGAGACTAATGAGCAAGGTGATGACCGGTCTTCTTCCACGGAGGTTGAGACACAGCAGAGGCTTTTAGAGAAGGCAAATCATGACAAAGAGCTGCTACGCAACATGAAAACACATTATTGGGCCAGAATGCATGTTTACAAAGCAAGGATGAAGATCCTTCAATGGCGGTTGAACGAGGCTCTCATGAGGAAAAAGAAAAGGACAAATCCCCGTATCTTGGCTAAGGCCTCCCTCACTCATCATGGTACTGATCAGCCTTGATCTAGCATCAAAATGTGAAAATTTTGAGAATTTTGGAGCATTTTGCAAATTTTTGGTAAAATTACAGGTTTTGCCCACGGTTTGGTCTCACCCCGGGTGAGACCATTTTGGAGGACTGCTCGGAATTTTGAAAACTTGGCATTTTTGGAAAGGGCATTCAAAAAGAAAAATTACCAATACTTGGGAGAAGCCTGATTTTGAGTTTTGAGCCTCCAAAAGCTCAAAATACACCTAAAAAATGACTTTCTGCCCACTTTTTGAGTTGCAGAAAGTGACCTTGGGAGAAATGGTTTTTGAGGGGTCAAATCAACACCAAATTCAGAAATTCCACTTGGGATGGAAAGTAGACAGGCCAAGCTTTCCAATGAACCATCTTGCACCTGATTTGGACCAGTGGAACCCACTCAAAAACAGTTGTGAAGGGGCGCGACCAGAACTTCCAGGGGCGCGACCAGAACTTCCAGATTTGCCAGAATTGCCATTTTCGGTCAAAAAACACTGTTTTGACTATGGTTGACCATTTTTACTTGTAGATGATGGATGAATATAATATTTTCATGGCACTTTGATAGGTTTTATCTTTCTTTACTCTTCTAGAAGCTTCTTTGATGTAAATAGTGAATAATTAATGCATGGATGAGTTAGCTAAGTAATAGAGGCAAGTTGTTGGGCTGCCTATTTTCTAGTTCTTAGTTTAGAATTAGTTCAAACTGCTCCTAGGAAGCTGAGCTCGACCCCTAGAGGTGGGGAAAGGAGTTAGATGGTCTAGGAGGTCTATATTATGCTCTCTCCTTCTCATTTTCATGGTTGGACTCTTGTGGGAGAAAGCATTATTGTGTATTGTACATCTACTTCTGCAATTTAAGGAAAGGAAGGCCAGGGTTTTGCAGACTTCATTGTGGATTCTTGTGGATCATTGTGTTGATGGTGTGTCTTCTAATTGTTACTGTAAGTTTGTTTATGTGTTACATCTCTCTTTCTTTGCTGCTAATTGAACAAGATGAAGTGATAAAGTTTGAATTCATGCATGCCATGCTCAGCTTTTAATTCTGTTCAATATCTATGTTTTCCACTGTTTAAAGAGGATTCAAAGTCCTTGTTTGCCCTCTTTAACCTCCTCTCTTTCTTCCCTGATCACTCATCCAAGCCAAAGGCATCAGCACAAGTTCCTACCTTGCCCCAAAGATCCCCCTGCAAAAACTGTGCTCAATCCCCGCACCCTGAATTGCACTCCCTCCAATTGCCACCAAAAATCCCAAAAATCATTAAATCAACCCCCTTATCAATTTACTAGCCTAAAATCTTTATTCTTAATTGGTCAGCCTAATCATATTGAAAGATCTATCAAATCTGACCCAAGAGAGCCTTCTCATACCTCGTAGGGCTAGCTACGAGGTGAAATGGTTTGATGTTGCCTTGAAGTTTTACCTTCCTCAGCCTAGGGTGAAATCTCAAGCGCTAACAGATTGTATAGTTCTAGATCTCAAGGGTTGGGACTAAGCATTGAGATTGAACCGTACACAGTTTTAGAAGGCAGAAACTATGCATTACGTAGTACAAAGAGACAAGGGTACTTCTTGAGGGGTGATACTACGCAATGCACAGTTGAGGGTGACTAAAGGACACTAAGTGGTCTGGTCAGCGAGTTTTCCAAATTTGACTAAGTGTTGGATCAATGAGAGGAAGATAAGAAAAAGAATGAAACCGAATATAATCACACACTTAGGTCACTTGACAACACAACATGGAACACTAAGAATACATGAACAACATACTTTCCTTAATGCAACAACTTTGTAATGACCTACACCAAGTGCGACACCACAGATACACTTTGCAACAACTGTGACGACACTTGTGTGACAATGCTTGAAAATTTGGAAATTAGTGTGATACATGTTTACATGGTAATACCAATTCATCTACACAAAGGTTACCCCTTTAGACCACCAAAACTAGCTTTTGTGCATTGTGTGACACTCCACATGTTAAAAGACGACATTTACTATATGAAGAGAAAAGTGTGAATGACACTTGCAATATGCGAATGACATTGAAAGTGATAGATGCCAAAGCTAAGATAAAATGAAAACGAAACTAATTAAAATAAAAGAAAGTGAAAGCGATAGTTGAAAGAATGAAAATGATACTCGCAAAAGTGAAGGTGCACAAAAGCGATAGTTTGAAAAACTCACCAAAATAGAAGTACAAATGCAGCCACAAGTGGAATACTATCAATGAAATCATGCACTAACTATTGACAAAGGTTTATTATTGCACATGCACTAACTTGATGAACCATGCTATGATTTTTCAAGCTTTCATAAAAGAATGCGCTCATGAAGTTGCATACTAAGCATGTGTGAGCAGGTGACTTCGACACTTACAATTCAAAAGGGATCTCAAGAAGTTAGAAAAACATCAACCGACCAAGAAGTTACTATGAAATGACCAATCGTAAGATCCACAATAGGGTCCAAAATTCAAGTTTAAGAAAAATTTGGGAAGGTGTTTTTGATAACGACAACAAGAGGTTTTCACCTAGGCACCTTTTTATTTATTTTTCTCTTTTCTACTCTTGGGCTGCCTCATGGAGGTTTTCAACCCTAGAGTTGGCCTTAGGTGCCGCATAGAGGTTTTTACGTAGGCCTCTAATTTTTTTTTCTTTTTCTTCCTTTTTTTTTTTTCTTTTTTTTCTTTACCTTCTTTTGTTGATTAGAGGTTGCATCAACTGAGGTTTTTGAGGCCCCCAATTACATTCAACTCCTTAATTATTGAAATAGCAAACTCCTCTTTTGACAGAGGCTTCTTGTATAACTTTAACCTGTAACCATTACCAAGCAATGTAATTCCTTCCTCATCAATTTTTCTTACTCAGATAGATACATTCTCATAAAATTTTTCCACTAGATCAAGGCCCAACTACCTTGTCATAAATTTCCCTTTGAAATCATTCAACCTTGAATCATACATAAGGGCCCAATCACCCTCTTGCAAGGCTCTTTCCCTAATGTGTTTATCATGCCAAATCTTCCTCTGTAGTTGGACAACCTCAGTGAGCATGAGAGTATAAAATTTGAACTCATCCAAACCATTGAGCTAGATCAAGCTTTCTTGCTATGTTGCAATGAGGTCTAAATCCAACCACGCTACCATCCTCAAGGTATTGTATTCAAAACTCAATGGACAAGATGACTTTCTTTCCATAAACCAGCTCGAATGGGGTGAATCTAGTGATGGTCTTCCATGTGATATTGTACACCCCTATGGCCTATACAATCCGATCTACCCAAACCATTTTGTAGTTGTTGACAGCCATGGTCAAAATGTTCTCAAAGGCTATGTTTGTGACCTCCACTTTCCCATTTTCATAGGGGTGACAGACAGTGTATTTCATGTGTTTGATGTGGTGCTGCTCCATGATGTCTTCAATCAAATTGGAGGTGAACTATGTCCCTTTATCAATGGCAAACTCCCTCAAAAAACGAAACGTGTAGAAGATGTTTTCCCTTAGAAATTCAACCACTTTCTTCTCAATTGTTGCCCACTTGGTTAAGTAATCGATGCACATAATGATATACCTCTTTTTCCCAGATAGGGTATCAATGGACCCAATGAAAGCCATGCTCTACTTCTCAAAAGGCTCTAGAGTCACTTGAGGTTGTAGGGGAATCTCATCCTCTGGTGTAGGATTTCCCATCCTTTGGCACTCAGCACATCTAGCAGTGTAGATCTTTTCATCTTGATTTGGATTAGGGCATTAGTAGCCAACTTGTAGAACCTAGAAGGTTTTCCTCCTAATAGAAAAATGGCCCTCATAGGATCCATCATGGCATGCTGGGAGGATGTCAAAGACTTCCTCCTCTCTTACACATCTTCTTAGGATCTGTTCTACCCCCAATTTGAAGATATTTCCCCTAATTCAAGTGAAGAGGGCACTCTTCCTAACAATATTTCTCTTCTCCTTGGAGGATAGATTAGGAGGGAACCTCCCAGCAACCAAGTAATTTTCTATGTCAACAAACCAAAGTGATAGCACCAAGATGGAAAAGAGGTATTCATACGGAAGTTGATCATCTACCATCTCCTCATTTCCTGTAGGCAACGTTAGTCTTGACAAAAAATTTGCAACCACGTTCCCTTTCCCTGGTTTGTTAATAATAGTTAAATCAAATTATTGAAATAATAACATTCATATAATGATTCTAGAATTGACATTAGGTTTTTTCTCTAAATATTTAATGGTTGCATGATTAGTATGAAGGAAGACTCAATATCCAATGATATAGTGCCTAAACTTATTCAAAGAGTGCACCACAACTAGGAGTTCTTTTTCAATGATTATATAGTTGAGTTCAACCTTAGAAAGGTTCATACCAATGAAGGATATAACATAGGGAAATTTTTCTTCCACTTGTCCTAAGACTGCTCCTATAACTCTATCTGATGCTCCGACAATCCAAACAGGGGTGAGGCCAACTTACTGAAGTCCTTTATCTTCTGTAATATCCAACCAATCCAAGAAATCTTCTAAAATCCCTTTGTTTTTGAGGGACATGGACCCTTTTAATGATGGAAATTTTGTTGGGGTCAACCTGGATCTCGTACTTGGATATGAAATGGCCTAGGAAAGTACCTGAATTCATAAAAAAATCACATTTATCGGGACTTAATGAAAGATTAATCTCAATACATTTCCTTAATACTTTGAAAATATTAGAAAGAGCTTCTAAAAAGTCACTCCCATAAGAGGTGGATCATCCATGTATATCTCAACAGTGTCATGTACAAGGGGAACAAAGATACTCAAAACACCACTCTGAGAAGTAGCAGGGGCATTACACAAACTGAATGGAAGGAATCTATAGGTAAAGGTCTCCCATGGACATGTGAATTTGGTCTTATCTTGGTCCTAAGTGTTGATTTGAATTTGGTTATACCCATTGAATCTATCTAGTAAGGAAAATAATGTATTCCCTACAAGGCCATCTAGGACTTGATCAATGAAAGGTAGAGGGAAATGATCCTTCTTTGTAGCCTTGTTAATTTCTCTATGATCAACACAATTCCTCCAGTTCCTATTTTTCTTGGGTACTATGACAAGAGGGGACACCCACTCACTATTTGAAGTGGGGTATATGAACCCTACATCGAGTAGCTTTTGTAGCTCTTATTTTACAATATCCTTAAGGGCAGGATTCATCCTCCTCTAAGGTTGGCACACAGGTTTTCATCATTCCTTGATGTGGATATGATGAGTACAAACTGAGGGATGCACCCCTTTCATTTATTTGTAGTCCTAATCAAAGGCATCAAGATGTTGGATCAAAAAAATGCATAATTTCTCTTCTTGCTCGGTTGAGAGGGATGGGTTGATATTTATAGATCTAAATGGGATGATTTCCACAACCTTGGAATGATATAGATCAAAATCAGCAGAGCACAAATCGGTCCATGTATTTTTCTTAGGTTTCTCTAAGAATTTTTCCATGAGTTCATCAATTGGCATGGCAGTATGAGGTTGATTCTGTAAGAAGTGGTCAATAAGGTCATCTTCATCTAGCTATCTGCTTCCCACAATAGTGTCTAGTGTACAAATTGGGTAGAGGGATGAATGATAAAGTTTTTCTTCTTCCTTGTCCTCTACCCATAAGGGTAAGTAATGCTCAATAGAGGGTTGAGTAGGGGGATATAACACAAGATGCTTTGAGAGATTCCCATTCTTGATGGTCATGTTCCCAATGATACAACTAATATAAGCATCAACAATGGCCAATCAAGGTCTCCCTAGGATGAGAGGGTAACCATTAAACTTGGTCTTGGGCTGGAGGACAAGGAAATCTATGGGATACTCCTATGAGTCGATAGATACCATCACAACCTCAATAACTCCTTCACGGGATGGTGTGGATCTATCTGCAAGCTATAGTACTATAGTTGCATTCCTTAAGGCTCCTTGGAGGTTGAGATTTATCATGGTTTCCTTGGTCATAACATTGATTGTAGCCCCAAGGTCACTAAATGTACTAGGGGCCACAATGCTACTAACGTGCACACCCACTACTAGGCCACCAAGATCCAAGTATTTTGCAGGGATTACTCTCCCTAGCATTAGATCAGATGGCTACCCAAAAAATTTGAAAGTGGGGTTATATATTTATCTTCTCCTAGGCCTCCTGAAACATTCTTCCCTAATAATCTTGTTGTAAATCGGAACATATTTGATGGCCTGGAGAACGGTTATTTTAACACATAAATCCTTCAATTATCCAAGAATTATAGCCTCTTCTGGGGTGTGTTATTTAGGTTGGACCAACCTTTCAAGATAGGGAGGTGCATTGGTTTGGGAGGTACTATCATTCTTCTCTTCTTCAATATCTTAAAGTGGAGAATGTGGGTGAGCATATGTAAGTACCTTCCCAGAATGAAGGTTGACCTCATGGATTTCCACAACATAAGTAGGATAGGATGTTTCCCCACTGTAGACTTTTTGTGTTTGCTTATTGTTTGGGTTCATATTGGATTGGGAAGGCATTTGAGGTTACTTAGGTGGGTTTTTGTGAGTTAGTTGTGGTTGAGGTTGAGGGGCATTAAGGCAGGAGGTTGGGCTACTTAAGGTCTCCATCCTTGTGAAGGGTTTCCCCATTGAGGAGGTTGAGGTTGATATGGCGAGAAAGGTGGGTTAACAAGATGAGGAGGGCACTAAGGGGTATATGACAAAGGAGAGGGCATGTGTCATGATGGATGAGTTGGATGGTACTAAGGCTAGAAAGGTGCATTCTGATTTAGATTATAAGGAGGATAGTGTGCACCATGCCCTGTTGATATGGTCGAGGGCCTTGGGGCCTCCTCTAGTTAATGAAGAAAATTTACTCAAAGCCATTATCTACCCATTGGTATACAACCATTAGGCCTAGATAGAGGGACATATGTCTATTGCATGGTTCTCCTCATAGACAAAGAAAACCTCTATGGTGTTCAATGGACACTCATTTTTGGGATGCCTTTTAGTGCATTTAGGGAAAAAGATAGCTAATGCCATTTTTACTTTCTCTTTCTTCCTTTTAATTTTCATAGTGTCCATATGTAAGGAAAATGTATGAAAAAGTTTACTCTTGAAGTATTCCAACATACTCCCTATCTCATGTTTTATGGTTGAGGTGGAGGGAGAAGAGTTAACCAAGCCTTGACTAGACCTTCCTCCCTATAATTTTCATTAAAGGCTTGTTGCATTTGTTCCTAGGTAGTGAAGTTTCCTCTAGGTATGCTCATAAACTAGGAAAATATTACATCCGTGAGGGTGGAGGGAAACAACTTCAATTTTTGTTCATCATAGGTATCGCCATAGGTCCTACAAAATACAACAAAATAAAACATGAATTTTTCAAGGTCCTCGGAGGTTAGGCCATGGAAATGTAGAAGGGTAGTGGGGATGATATTATTCATTATAGCCTCCACATTGGTCTATAAAATAAGAAATAACTCATTCTGCCTATGTTCAACCATGTCTTGGATAGGTGATATGGGGTCTTCCTCACCTATGGGTTCTTAACAAATTTCAGGTTGCTCACCTAGAGTATTTTCTAACTCCCCTGTGGTCAAAGATGGAAGTTCACAATCAGTAAATAAGAGTGATGGTTGACTGCTTGAAGGGGTGGGGGTTTTTGGTAGAAATTTCCCTTGATTATCCCTACTCCTACAAGGCATGAAAGAACTAGTTTTGTTTTTTCTTTGAATTTTCCTAAAAAAATCATTTTTTTTTCAAGTCAAACAATGCTGATGCAAGATGAAAGATGAAAAAGAATGAAAACTTCTAAGTAGAAACACAACCTACTTCAACACCTCCCCAACAACGGCGCCAAAAAGTGATGCACCTTACTATCACAACAAGAATGTTTAGACTCCCAAGGCTACCAACTTTAATTATCAACCTGAGGTTCATACAAACTCAAGAGGTGACAATGATTTATGCACAAGAGTTCAAGTTCTACTCATGCCAACTTCAAGAAATGGACCAAATCAAGTCATATAGAGACCACTCTCTCAACTAGCTGAAGGAAGGAAATTGCATGAAAAGAGAGAGAGTTCTACCCTAACTGCAAGAATGGAAACATTATTCTACTTGCATAAATGAAAATGCTACTCATTCAAATGTAAAGACTCACTCTTATTATGGGAATGTGAAGACTGTGCTAATTGCATAAATGAATAATACTATTCTACTTGAATAATGTAAACCTTATGCTAATTTCATAAATGAATACATAATATTGTCTCTATCTGGGACTTCCCATATGTGCATACCTCAAGAACAACTAGATTCATACACAAGTTACATATAAAATATGTCTCTTCACTAATATGGATGCAATCAACTCTTACATGAGGAAAAAGGGGTAAGTAACCTAGATAAAAAAAATTCCAAAAAGGCCCATCCGATCCTAAATGAGATCAAAAGTTCTACCAAAAAAACAATTCCAAAGTAAAAGATAGAAAATGATACAAAGGCCTAAATTCACCAAAAAGCATGGATCCAACTTACTCTTTGAAGCTCAAAATAACAAAACAATATACATGCATGCATAACTAAAGAATCCTCACATCTCTCCTTGAAATAGAGTCTATCAACTTTATCTAAGTCTTTATTTAACACATAACATAAATATTGTCTTCTTCCTATGTGAAATAGCCTATAATATTAAATGAGGATGTGAGCCATCTAATTCCTAGATATACTACATAAGTGGAAAACACTTGTATTTACAGGTTCACAGAGAGGCCTTATATAATTAGACATAGTCATATAATAACCATCAGTTCATGAAAGTATTAAGAGTCATATAATACCATAGGTCTACCATATCCATAAAGACATATGAGATAGTCTATCCACCATGGACATGCAATGAATTCAATAGCCTTTCATGAGTAAAGCTAAGCCATAACTATGATATTAACATTTCAAGCAATTTCATTACTCATAGTTCATTCATGCATAAATAATTATACTTATATGAGTGACTTGAAATGGTTGGAAACTAAAGGAGGGACTTCAAATCTCCACCCAAACCATAGGAAAACTACACCACAACATTTCTTGTGGCTAACCACCCTTGACCCAGATCCAAAGTCTGAGAGGAATTCTTTCTCTAGGAATTCACCTAAGGCTAGGCTAGGGTATTTCTCAATTCCAAGAGTTTGAATCTACAATCTAGGTGGTTTATCAACTATATTTTCAAGGAAATCACTACAAGAACCTATAGCCCACTTTCCATTTGGTTTATCACCTTACTTACCAAGAACTAAGTGGTTTATCAATTTCCTTAGAAAGCACTTAGTGTATTATCAACTCTTTTAAAAAAGCATCATAGTGGTTAAGAAACCCTTCTTAGTAGCTTATCAACCTTACGACAAACACCTGAGTGGTTTATTAGTCCTATTGGTAAACACTAAGAGGTTTTTTAGCTTATTCAACAATAATTTAGTGGTTTATCATCTTACTTAGAAATAAATCATAGTTAAATCCTCGACTAAGCCTCCCACTAGCCATTCAAGCTTGGACACCATAACCTAATGGCCTCAACACACCAATACAACGATTAGCACCCCAATTTTCTGAGTAGAAATATCATTTGCAACTCCAAGTTGCTCCTGTGTTCATGCATCTCATTTTTTTCATTCTTTTTGGAATTCTTTCTCATGTTATCTTTTTCATTCTATTCCTCACTTGTTTTCCTTCCTGCTCTTCATTTTCCTTGAGCCCCTTCACATTCCAGCATGAGGTTACTAAGCTTCCATTCACTTACTTTTAAGAAACAATAAAATGTGGGATTTTCTTCTACCTAGTCACTCCTTGCTAGTTGTTAGGTGGTGGTGCATTTTGTTATGCCAATAAATACCATTCTCCCACTTCTCTGCTCTCCCTAAAACTTGGATCTGTGTGTCCCTCTCTTTAGGCCAACCAACTAAAATTTCAATTTGTATTTGTTTTTTGATTACATATAATGTCTCAGCCATCCATGACCTCCATGTTGGCATTACACAATCAAAATTTTTAATATTAAAAAAAAAAGGATATGTGGGACGTTACAAGGTTTTGTTGTAATGTTTTTTTAATCTAATTTATTCAAAAATATAATTAAAAATAATAATAAAGATTAAGATTTGTTTTAAAAAGGGACAGAAATTTTAAAATATTAAATATAAAGATTATAAAAATAAATAAATCCAAAATATATGTAATATTAAGAGGTACAATTTCAAGGGAAAATTTAAAGGTAGAATTCTTCAAGATATAAATGTTTTTTTGTGGAAGGCCAGATAGTTGTACCACTCCATTTTTTAGTTGGAGAAATCATACTTTTGAAACACCAATAATACATTCCCATGCATTTTGTTTTAGTACTAGTGAATAAAATGTAACTTTTCCAATGGAAATAAAGTGACCTTTTTCACCTACTAGAGAGTTAATGAGATTGAGAATGTTGATATAACTTATTAATTTTAAAGTCTCTTAAGGTACTACCAATGAAGGGTAAGAACAAGATGATGGTCATTCTTCTCAATAGTTCAATAATATCATCAATGCTATGGAAAATATTCAAATTATTTTACTCATAAGTGGTTCTTTTAATAATAGTTTAAATAATTGGGCTCTAAACTTTCCTTTTAGTGGTGTCTTTAATTCAAGGAAAAATGTGTATGTCTTAACCCTGTACAGATAATATATACAAACAAATTCTTAAAACTAACAAAAAAGATACAATGACAATCATAATAGATATACACAAATATTTTTCTCTTGGAACCCAAAATGAGGAAAACCAAATTGATTTTTCATGATGCTCCTTTACGATGTTATAATAAATTATATACATGTTGTAGAATTCATAAAATCCCAATCCATTAATCCAAGATTATAATATAATCATAGTTCTTTTGATCGAATCTAAAAAACCATGGGAAAAACCACCATGCACCTCAAACAGACCATTTTTTTTGGGTGCTGCCTAAACATCGTATAGGGGGGCTACCACCCACTACGAACTCCCCGCCCCCCGCCAAATAGTAGGGTGTTTGATTCCCCCACTTTTGACCCCCTTGCTGCACCCCACACATATGTATCACACATAGGGTTAGTCATGCAAAGAATATAATACATACCCAACATTGATAATGATGAGGACACATTATGTGAAGATAATGGATTTTTATGGTATTTTTGAGTCCACTAATACATTTTAATATTTATCTCTAATCTTTTACATCCTTTTGTTTACTATTATAATTGTATGGTAACTCTAAAGGTGTATTGTAATACCACTGATGAGTATCAGGGATAATGCTAGTAAGTATGTAGTAGGTGGTTAAGTACAATGTCTGTTTTGTTGTATTTACGCCTATATTGAGAGAGGGTGGGGAGTGGAAGTGAATCATCATAAGACTATTTATTACTTATTTAAAAAATCATGAATAATAACCAAACGATCTCACATATGGAATACAAGATCTAAATGAAAAATTCTTTATAATAGATCTTTGTAGGCACCAAGCTATTGATATAAAATTTGTAGGAACCAACCTATTGTTACGAACATTGTAGGCACCAACCTATTGTTACAGACATTGTAGGCACCAACCTATAGGATACACTAATCCCGCTACTACAAGATTTGTTGGTACCTGCCTATAGGAGACACCAATCCCTTTTACTATAGTATTTGTAGGCACTAACCTATAAGAGACATCAATGCCATCTGTCACAATATTTTTATGAAATAACCTATATGAGACATCCATCCTCTTTCCTACAAGATTTATATGTTGAGAAATGGCAACAAGAAATTCGAGTTTAATTTGTCCTTGAATTAAACTGTGAATTAAAATCGAATTATATTCTCATAGAAACTTGTAAATAGTTAATTAAGTTTAATTAGCTTAGGAATTTCAAGTTGGAAGTATTTATGTAGTCATATATGTTCTCCCTAAATTTTATGGGTCCGAGATGAGTTTATTTGAGTTGTAATTAGATAAGTCAGTTTGACTGAGTTATAGACAGTTAAACTATTTCTAAATATTTGTGGAACTAGTAGATGTCTAGTAGTGAGTTGGTGCACTAGTACATCCTCAGTGCTACTCCAGCTAAATGAATATTCACTCATGAGAAACTCATGCATGTATGTTCAGAGAAAGACCCATTGGAGAATAGAATGTAGGGATAGTGTACTATTAGTTGTAGAATGATCTGAGTTGTACAAATCATGCATGCAATGAAAAGAGGACCTAGATTTGGATTGTGTTTTTATGGAAGAAGGAATTCCCAATTAAATATGGGTTATTCCTCACAGGAATTGTGCAAGGAAATAGGGGCTCAACAAGAAGCATAAATTAGCTAAGTGTTGGTCAGTGCAGGTTTGTGAGGTAGACAATTGATCATACTTGAGTAGAATTTTTCTTGTGAGAACAAGATTTGTATTATCACTCAGTTTTCTAATTAATGCAATAGATAGTAGGGGTTTTGAGCAGTGGCTTTCCCCGGAGAAACAATTGTGCTATGTGTCTTTGATTATCTTCCTCTTGTCAATTATTGTTTTCATCGATCTATTGGTTTCTGCTATTTAAAGAGTAGAATAGATTCTTGTCTTGTGTTTTAGTACATTACATGAGATGTGAATCTACAGGAAAATATACATGGTATCGGAGCTGAATACAACATACTAGATGATATTTCAAAGTTTTGAGTTTTGGGTTACAGGTGAAATTCGAATTTGCAATACATACTTTAGGATCAACATATGGCGTTCTACGGTTTGATGCTCGAGTATGCCTTGGAAGGTAGGTCAAATTATATAGCTTGGAAGGATGCAATGGAGGTAGTACTGGAGGAAAATGGCTTGAAGAAATTCATTGATCAAGACATTCCTAAGCCAACGACATTGGATGCACAAAATTGGCCGAATTGAAGAAGTGTGTAGTGAAGGTGAGGCGAATAATCCTTGAGGGAGTTCAAGACCACATTGTCTCGAGTCTCGATGGGAAAGAAAATTTGTATGCTATGCAAAAAGCATTGATGAACCTATTCCATAGCAATAGTGACCATAGAAAGTTGGCACTGAAAGTCAAACTTTGAAAGATCAAGATGGAGAAAGGCGAGACCATTCAAAAATACTTGACCAAGTTCATTCACTTTCGTGATGTGCTTGGAAGTGTTGGAATAACCATTGTCGAGGATGATCTGGTGAGCCTAGATCTCCTAGGCCTTCCCAATAATTGGAATATCTATCAAGACTCTGTCAATGGAGGGGAGAAGCCGCCAAATTGGGAACGACTGTGGTCGGATTTGATGCAGGATGAGATCAGAAGGAACACCAGAGATGGTTCCTCTTCAAAGACTGATGATGAGGAAAACTGTGCCTTAGTGGGTAAGGAAAGGAAAGGGAAAGGGAAGGCATCCCATTCCAAACAAGATTCTTTCCATGGAGGTAATAAGAAATACATGATGAAAGTTAAGTGCTTGTATTGTCCTGAGTTGGGCCATTTTGCTACAAATTGTGAGCTCAAGAAGTCCAAGAAGAAGTCCTCAGGAAGAGTGGCAGGTGAGGCTTTGGCCTCTCAATTCAAATTGGACTTTACTCTCATTACATGCATGTTGTCACCAATGATGAGTAGTGTATGGTACCTTGATAGTGGAGCTTCATTCCACATGACTGGTGACAACGAGTTGTTTAGTGACCTAGAGGAGAAAGATCTCGAGATGCATATTGAGATGAGTGATGATGGGAGGTATAGTGCTATTGGATTGGGCACTGTTACTTTTCAGAGGAATTAGGGTTCTCCTCTCACCTTGAGGGATGTTATGTATGTGTCAGGGTTGAAGAAGAACTTAGTATCAGCCACCATGCTTGAGGATAGAGGCTATGATGTGATCTTCTCGAAAGGAAAGGCGTTCCTTTGACACATAACCACGGGTCAAGTAAAGAAGATAGGGATTAGAGTTAAGAATATATATAAACTGGAGGTAGAGGATTTTGATGCTTTGAGAACTAAAGTAGAGAAGGTGAAAATACGAGACATTGGTGAGTTGTGGCACATGCGATTGGGCCACTTGTATCATGGGGCTTTGAAAATAATGCAACAAATCTCTACTAGTCTTCCCAAAGGTATGCTAGAGCAAGTTGATACATGCAAGGGGTGTACGTTGGGAAAATACACCAAGGCTTCCTTTCACCATAGAGATAGTCGAGCAGAGGCAATTCTAGAGTGAGTCTATTCAGATGTGTGTGGACCATTCTTGGAAGAATCCATGGCTAGACACAAGTATTATGTTATATTTTCTGATGACTTTTCTCATAAATGCTAGATATTTTTCATGTAGAAGAAGGATCAAAATTTCCCAAATTTTTGTGAATTTAAAGCATTGTTCGAGAAATATTTTAGCACAAAGGTTAAAGCTCTGAGGAGTGATAACAGTGGTGAGTATGTCTCAAATGAGTTTAAGAACTTCTATGCAGTAGAAGGGATTAAACAGGAGATGAAGACACCCCATAACCCACAACAGAATGGGGTGGCTGGGAGGAAGAACATAAACATTGTAGGGGAAACATGGACGATGTTGCATGATCGGTGCCTACCACTACACTTGTTGAGGCATGCAACACAATAGTTTATTTGTACAACCATAGCCCACATTAGATTCCTAGGATGAAGACACCAGAGGCTTATTCCGATAAGAGACTAGATGTTGGTCACTTCAGGATTTTTGGGTCATTGGTATATTTCCATGTGACCAAAGATGCATAGAAGAAACTTGAGCTGACAACAAAGTTAGGGGTATTTTTGGGGTAACTGATAAACCTCACAACTATCGGGTGTACTTTCCAACCAATAGGATGACAGTGGTTCGTAGGGATTTTAGATTCGATGAGCAGAAGGCAATATGAGTTTCCCTTGAGATGGAGCTTGAGCTACATGCGGTTGAGGAGATTTTAGCTCATAAGGTTGAGGAGCCTCAGATTGATGTGGAGAAGCCACATACAAAGGATCCGGGAGTGGAGACATCCACTTAGGCATAGTATTCCAAAGATGGGAGAAAGCACACTAGAGAGGCTAACAGGCTATTGCATGATGCACGGGAGAATGTGGGAGCACCCACATCTCATCACAGGCAGAGGAGGTCACTTAAAAAGTACACTAGATACATGGCTCTTATGAGCAGATGTGTTGAGACAGAGCCATCTTCCTTTGAGGAGGAAATGCAACAACCAATTTGGGTTGATGCCATGGTGGAGTATGACTCCATAGTTTGTAACAGTGTTTGGGATGTGGTCCTGAGACTAGAGGACAAGTTAGTGGTGAGCATGGATTTACAAGGTAAAGCAAGTTGTAGATGATAGTGTTGAGAATCATAAGGCCGGGTTTGTGGCCCATGGATTTTCATAGGTAGAGAGGATTGGCTATGATGAGACATTTTCTCCTATCGTAAGGTACTCATCAATCATATCTATATTGGCACTATCATTACAAATGGGTTGGAAGATACATTAGATGGATGTAAAGATAACCTTTCTTAATGTTATGATTAAGGAAATGTGTACATAGAGAAGCCTGGAGGTCTTTAGACCTTCGACCGTGAATCGCATGTGTGCCAGCTCAAGAGGGAGTTGTATGGGCTGAAGCAAGCACCTGGTTCTTGGTACACCAGGATCAATAGCTACTTCACCAGGTTAGGCTTCACCAAGAGTGAAGCGGATGTGAACTTGTACCACATAGTGGTGGAAGGTGAATTGTTGATCATTGTGTTATATGTTAACGATTTAATTTTGATAGGTGATGATCAGTTGATCAAGCCATGCAACGAGGACCTTGCAAGAGAGTTTGAGATGAAGGACATGGGGCTCATGCAGCACTTTCTGGGCATGGAAGCATGGCAGGGTGATGGGGAATTGTTTGTGTCTCAGGGCAAGTATCCTAACAAGATACTTAGGAGATTCCGCATGGAGAGTAGAAAACCCATTGAGACTCGTCTAGTAGGTAACTGGAGGAAGGAGGACACTACCTCAAGGGAAGTAATGGAAGCTACTGTTTATAGGAAATTTGTGGGTTCACTAATGTATTTGGTGAACACACGACCGGATATATGTTATGCAGTTAACCAACTTAGTCAACTGATGGTTAGGCCTATCAAGTTGTATTGGAAGGTGGAAAATCATGTGTTGAGATACCTTAAGGGAACTACTCAATATGGATTTTGGTATAGATGGGTAGAGGGAGTGAAGCTTCAAGGCTTCACGATGCAGATTAGGTAGGAAGTTCATTAGATATAAAGAGAACATCAGGAGGGATATTTAGTATTGGGTCAGTGATAGTTTCTTGGTACAGTAGGAAACAAAGATCGGTTGCACTCAGCTCGACAGAGACACAGTAAATGGCTACAAGTCAGGGAGCATGTGAGGCCATTTGTTTGAGGAAGATCCTGGTTGGTTTATTTGGTCAACAGTTGGATCCAACTGTGATTTACTGTGATAATTAGAGTTGTATCAAAATCTCTAAAAATCCATTTTTTCATGATCAGTCCAACCATATTGATATTTGATATCATCATCTCATAGATTGTGTATTAAGGCAGATTATCTTGTTGGAGTACATTCCCATAGAGGAGCAAGATGCCAACATTTTGACAAAGGCATTGTCAAGATGTAAATTTGAGTTTCATAGAGAGAAGACTAGGGTAGATGATAATACATTTCTTATTGAGAGGGAGTGTTGAGAAATGGCAACAATAAATTCTAGTTTAATTTGTCCTTGAATTAAACTTTGAATTGAAATCAAATTCTATTCTCATATAAAATTGTAAATAGTTAATTAAGTTTAATAATCTTAATTATCTTATGAATTTTGAGTTGAAAGTATTTATGTAGTCATGTATATATTCTCCCTAAATTTTAGGGGTCCAGGATGCGTTTTTTTGAGTTGTAATTAGATAGCTCAGTTTGATTGAGTTATAAATAGTTAAACTAGTTCTAACTGTTTGTGGAACTAGTAGAGGTCTAGTAGTGAGTTGGTGCATTGGTGCATCCTCATTGCTACTCTAGCTAACTGAAGATTCCCTCATGAGAAACTCATGCATGTCATTTCAGAGAAAGACCTAATTGAGACTAGAGTGCAGGGACAGTGTACTATTAGTTGTAGAATGATCCGAGTTGTACAGATCATGCATGCAATCAAAAGAGGACCTATATTTGGATTGCACAGTTATGGAAGAAGGAATTCCCAATTAAATATCGGTTATTCCTCACAGGAATTGCATAAGGAAATAGGGGCTCAACAGACAACATAAATTGGCTAACTGTTGGTTAGTGCAGGCTTGTGAGGTAGAGAGTTGATCATACTTGTGCGGAATTGTTCTTGTGAGAACAATATTTTTATTATCACTCAGATTTCTGATTAATGCAATTGATAGTCTAGGTTTTGAGCAGTGCCTTTTCCCGAAAAAACAATTGTTTTATGTTTCTTCGATTACCTTCCTCTTATCGATTATTGTCTTCATCGATCAATTGGTTTCTGTTGCTTAGATAGTAGAGTAGATTCTTTTCTTGTGTTTTAATACATTGCAAGAGATGTGAATTTATAGAGAAATCTACATTATAGGCATTAACGTACAGGAGACACCTACCCCCTATGTTTCAATATTTGTAGGCACCAAACTACATGAGACACAAGTTCCCTATTCTATAAGATTTGTAGGAACCAACCTACTAGAGACACCAATGCTCACCATTGAAAAAAAACATTTGTAGGAAGCAACATACTAGATTAAGTCTCTTGCTACTTTTTCCTTCAAAACATTTGTTAGCTACTTCTTCTTTCACCAAGTTCCCTTGTTGCTTCTACCTTGTTGGGTTTTCTTACTACTTCTAGCTTCAATATGTCTATTTATGCAAAGAAATGTTGTTTTTGGCCTCTTCCCAAGAACAAACTTGTACAACATGCCCCCATATCCAATTTTGAAAACATGATTTTGAAAGTTTTACCTAAGGAAATTCTATATGTATCCTTGTATAGTTGAAATTTTCACAACATAAAAAATCCAAGAAAATAAGTTATAGAAAAAATACCAAACCGACTTGTTTGAAGTTGATTTTAGGTTATTTAGTAACCCTAACTCCCACAATGCATATAATCAAAATTACAGTGAACCAAAGTATAAAATTAATACAAAAATACCTAGAGGGATCCTCTAACTCCTCTAGATTTTATAGCCTGATATATCTAATAAAAAATATTATAGCTAAAGTGTGAAGTTGACCTATTTGAAGTATATTTCAGGATAATCTAGGAACCCTAACTTCCTCAAAGAATATATCTAAAATTATATTGAACCAAGGTTTAAAACTTGTACCACGAGTACATAGAGATAAATTATTTATCTCCTTCATATTTCATAGTCTAAAACATGTCAAGAAAGAGGTTATAGAAAAAATTCCAATTGTTAGGAAAAATACTGGGGAGCGGGGGGTGAATCAATATTTTAAAGCCACTTTAACTTTTCATTTCATATTCTAGTTTATGCACACAATTTTCATTTATTAAACCTGCGTATGTATGCTATTGTGGTAAATGCAAACCACATATATCCAAATAACTAATTTATCATTGATTTCATTAACTATTCATCCTTAACCAATGAATTACTACTTCAATATTCATGCATTAAGAAGAAACCATGAGTAGTAAAGAGAAGATAGATTATCAATACACAAGAAACATATCAACACACATGAACACCAGGATTTTAGGTGGAAACCTAATGTGGGAGAAAACCATCATTGTCGTCATTTTTGTATTCTTCTTTTATTATTATGAAACTTCATTATATCTTTTACTGGCACAGACTCTTACTGGTACGCAAGCACCCACTTTCAGAACGATACAACCTTCTCTTATTCTCTAACACCCACTGGAAGGAAGCTTCACCCCCCTGATCTCATTTATGGCTCATACCGGTAGGGAGCACCTACCCCCCAAACAAGTTTACTAGCTACCACTGGAAGGAAGCTCTGACTCCCTTACTGAAGGTTCCAACCCTCAACACCTTTTTCGACCATGTTTCATAATATTTCATACTAGATCCACTTGACTCAAAACATCAAAACCTGTAGGCCACATTTCATCATATTTTCATACTGGTCCCACACCCATCATTAAGCTCAATACCAAACTAAATACTAAATCTAAAAGATAATCATTGAACCAATTGATTAATTGTAATATCAACAAACCAATCACTGAATCTCAACCAACCATTGCAACTATATCACACCAATCCATAATATATATAAACCATCATATCATACCAATTCATAACCAATCATAAATGTAACAATCCATACATTATTAATCATCACAGAAACACAGTGTTGTTCCTACAAACCCTGATCAAACATACATTAGAATGTATATACTACTAATATAAAGGACACCTGCATATATACATCTTTCCTCTACATACGACTTGCGTACAAATATCAAATCACTGACCACTGCATCACGAAACATTGCAATATTGAAGTAACCACTTAATCAAGAACTAAACTATTCTTAGATCACTAAACTAATCACAGATAAAATTGTAGCATCATTACTAACCAATATTCCAATCATGAACAACCAACTTAATCAACACTTTCAAACAGAGATCAACATGATCAAGACTTCATGGAATGCAACAACAAATAAACCAAACATCATCAACTGTAAACATCAAGCATCAGTTCAAACCCTAGCTTGTATGTGCTTCTTCCACAAGGCATATCCATGTATGTATGCACTTACTATACACAACACCCCCATAAAAATCTTCACATACTGAAAAGAATTTCGCAAAATATATATGCGATCCTACAGAGACAGATCCACATATATACGCGACTATTCCTAAAAATACCTGCGTATAGATATGAAAACTTTCACTACAAACATAATTTCACTTTCCGCAACCTTTACTGTCAATACTACAGACTTTTAAATAATTAATTTATCTCACAACATCATTATATAATAGATTCATCATTATTAGATACTTTGACAAGTAATTCAATCAAGCATATATGTCAACATACTTTCAGATATTTCAGATCTGAGTCTTCTCCTTGCTCCCTGGTGCACACTTGTTCCAAATCAGATCACACATGTATAACCCATTACTTGCACACATAACACCTTGATCTCCATCTCCTTATATATATTTAGCCTAAATCAATAACTTAGACCAATTGCTTAGTAATTCCATTGGTATTCTTTGACATGATTAGATAACTATTGTCGCACCCATTACTATGGGCCAATACCAATATAATGACCCATGGTATCCAAATACCATTGTTAATATTCTATATGCGACTTTCCCTTGTAGGAACAACGTATGTATGCGACCCTTATTCATGGGATCCACTTATACTTTCTCAAACTTAACTTTTAACATTCATCTATCTCAAATCTGTCGTTTCCCTATTCATACCATCTATATAATTTGTATAACCATCATCTTGATATCTTTATCAAATAGGTTTCCATCAAGGACAACACATTCGCCATAATGGCAACACCAATATGACTGGTTTGAAGCATATTTCAATAGTATTGAGGAACCATGACTTCCTCAAAGCATATCTATGAAATTATAGATAAACAAGGTATGAAATATTGATCATAGGTACCTAGTGATCTCTCCTCTATGTCCTCAATATTTCATAGTCAGAAACATATAAAAAAAGTTATAGAAAAAAGTCCAAGCTAACATGTTAGAAGTAGATTTAAAAAGCATCCAAGAACCTTAAATTCGTCATAGCACATCTCTAAAATTATAGAAAAAATTACTCCAAAATTTCTATCATAGGTTCAAGAAGATATCATCTCCATCTCCTCCAAGTTTCATGGTTTGAACATCACAAAAAAAAATTATGTTAGAAATTCCTACATGACTCATTCTCTCCACAAAACACTTTTTTTCTTCACCATTAACACCCCAAGAGTATTCTTGATATTTTGTTGGGTACCTTAGACCTATTCTTGATTTTTTGTTCTCCAAATTCACAGACATATCCTTTAATTATATTGTTTCTACATTCACGCATGGGGTGGTCTTGTAAAACTGGTTGGACCAACCTACACTTTGTAGTTGGACCGACTAGACAAAATCTTTCATTTAACCTCATTTCTATGGAGTTATATGGAGTGTAATATACTATTGGAAATGTATCAAAAGAATATATTAAATAATATACATATTATTCCATTTTATCTTGCTATATGGAGTAAAAATAGATTCAAATATATGGTAAACTGGGCATAAAGAAAAATTGGGATTCCAAAAAAATATTTCCAACAACATTCATCTTGAAATCTTTATCTTGGACATTTGTATTCTCCCCCTGTCATTGAAATGAATGAAAATAATATTTCCAATAATATCCCCATAGCTTTGACATTCTCGGTATTCCCCTAGCATTGACATCAATGATGACACAATATTCAACAATATCCCCTTTGTCACTAATGGAAAGCCTAGACATTTGTGCACTACTATTGTAGAACTACCCTTGTACACAACTTCTCTTCCTATCTACGATCTCTCCCCCTTTGGAATCAATAGAAACTATCCCTCCCTATTTGCAAATTCTTCTCTATTTTGAAATTTCTCCCCCTTTTACATCAATGGTGAAGGGCTACTCCCACTCAGCTTGTGCTTTCCTTTAATAATGATTTTGGAGAGACATCACTACCATACAAAAATTTTCTCCTTTAACTTCAGTGAGGACATATACATTACTTTAGTTCCTAGTTCCTAAAATTACTTTCCTTATTTCACATCCTTTACAATGAAATTTTAGATCATATCCTTGGTCTCACATTTGTCTTACACTTAGAATATTGTGTTTTATACCTTCAACATATAGGACATTTTTAGTTTTAGTCTTTCCATGATTAAGACTGACTGTGCCATTTCCAACTATCTTTATTGATGCATTAACTCCAAAGGTGACACTACCTCTTTTTCCTTCTTTTAGATTAATAAATTTACTTTGATATCCTTCATATGTTTTGAACATCCACAATAAATAAACCATTTTCTTTCTTTTCTTTAAGCATATAGAGAAATTGTGCATTCCTCCTCTTTTTCTTGCTTCGTTTTTCATATCTTTGTGCATTGTTCTATATTCTTAGTCATATTTTCTTCTTTTATTTTCTTAGTGTTGTCACTATGACAACGACCCTCCAAAAATTTTTCCTATGTCAATTTTGGATCCTACAATAATTTTCGTTTCAAGCTCCGTTGATTCGTCATGTTGCTTGATTCGGTATCTATATATTTTCTCGTAGTGCCACATCTTCCTAAGTCAATGTTTCCTAAGCATCATCACTTAACCATTAGAGGCACATAAGTTAGTTAGTCCATGGTTAGGTGAAATCATGTTTTATCTTGACTTAGGAACTTTCCTTCTCACTATCCACACACCAGAAAAATACTCAAAATCATAGAAAATCAAACAAAATCAAGAAAATCACTTAGAAACACAAAAGTGCACTCCAAGTTGGTGAAGAAATGCACCCAACTTGAGCACACTCCTTTGGGCTGAAGAACTGCACCCCATTTGGGTGCACTCCTTCATGCTAAACAAGTTCACCCTCAATGAGTGCACTCCTTCATGCCAAAGACATGCACTCTTCTTGGGTGCATGAATGAGCCATTTTGTTGCATGTGGGCACACTCCTAGAAAATAGGAGCCCACTTAACTTCTCTTAACTAATCCTTTCATGCGACGAATAGTGGCACTCATGCATGAATCGTTTTTGTATGTAAAATTCTTTAAATCAAATCATTTAATCATTCTTTTGCATAATCATTCCATCTGAGTTGGGCGTGCGATTGGGAATCAAGAAACTCTTCATCAACTAGCGCTCTGAGTAAGTTTTTCATTTTCCTTTCAAGATTTCATTGTCATTCTTTCTTTTCTTGCTCGTGTTTCTTTTTTTTTTAGTTTGATTGCTAGCATTTATGCTCAATCTTCATGCTGCAAGTCTTAAACTATTGTCACATGCAGAAACTCTTCACATTATTCAACCTTTTCATGTTCCACCATGAATGTGAAAACAAATATATAACCTTGTAGATCATTCTTTTTCTCATATTATCATCAAATACTTATGTTTAAAATTATGTCTAAGCTCCTAACAAGTAGGGCACACTTCTTTAGGTCAAAGCTCAATCAACCTTGAAAATTGTGCCCTAATTGATAAATTTTTCCTCCTGAGTGCACTTCTTCACCACGAAGAACCGTGCCCTCCGTTGAGCGCATCACAAATACATGAAGCATCTTCTTTCATCCCTTTGGCATGCGATAGTGTGACCTCCTTTTCCTTGATTGCATGGGTGCATTTTGAATGCCTGAAGACTTGTCAACCTCTTCCTTCATCCCTTTGGAGTGCGATAGTGCGCACTCCATATCTCCTTGAGCGCATGAGAGCATAAGGAAGACTCGAAGGCCCATCAGTCCATCTCTTCGACTCTTCAGAGTGTGCCAATGCAACCAAGGTGTTTCTTCCCACTTGCTTGAGAGCATGAGCACACTGCAAAGCCCTAAATGACCTTGTCCACCCCTTCGTGCTTTGAAAGTCTGCCCTCCTAGTTTGCATGCCCATTTTCTCATGCATGCAAGCTATTTTGTGTTTTTGTTAATAGAAATTCATGTCCAATCACATGTGATGGCTCCTTGTACGTAATTTACAAGTATTTATCCATAAGTAGGTTGCTTTAAGTTAATATTATCATTATAAGTGCCTTGTCCAAAACAGGTGTTCATGCTATGAGTATTCTTACTTTGTCATCATCTGTTGGAGCCATGTCGCCTCACGAAGTAGCCTCCAAAGATATTTTAGAAGCAAGCATGGATAAACCTGTCAAAGTTACAAAGCCAAATATTCTCATATATGCAGATACACAGTGCTTTATTGACAAGGATACAAAGGTCACATGGAGAAAGATATACAACGCATTCATACAGGAAAGGTTTGCTGAGGGCTTAGAATATTTTCACATGTACATTAACATGAAGAAGTCCAGGATGCATAGGATCACATGCAGAATTCCAATCATGCCATGTGTAGAGCTAATTGAATCGATCATTACACATATGGATGACTCTCCCCTTGTGCTACGCAGTGAGAGTGGCGGTTAGCTCACCACCTATTTTGGTGAAGAAATGCAGACATATTATGAGATGCTCAAGCCAAATGAATATGCAAGTGAAAACATCTACATGAGATGGGAAACCCTCGACAGTAGTGGCATTATCAAATAATGTTGTCGAGAGCCTGCCAAGCTTTTCCCACCCATCTGCAGTTTATCCGACAAAGATTCTCGAATATGGATATGAGTATTTGATAGCCATGTATTGTCAGTTGTATGGGTATGCAATAATGTTGAGGTTTTCAAGGATAAATGGATATATATGCTCAATATAGTGGTGACATGCAGCTGATTTTTCAATCGGGTGGATATATTATCATATGAATTGTAACATTAGGTGGGGTAGGAAAAAGCATCTTTACGGGCGATCCAAGCACCAAAATTCTGCATGTCTGCATTTCTCTTAGATGGAATTTGTGCACAATAATCATTCCCAGGAATGAATTGAAATTGGTCCCATGAGGAGAAGTTCCCGTTTTACTTCCACTGCAAAGTGTTTTAAAAATCAATCTTTAGAGACGTATATGACAAATTGGCTAACCACTTCTTTGCAATTATCTTTCACATGATATTTGAGATTGATCCTCCTTGCATGACTGATCAAGTAAAGGAGTGTTACACAACATTTTGGCACTCTCCCTGTACTCCCCGTTCCTTGATTCTGGAGGACCTCTATAGTGAACCCCGCATGCTTTTCCTTCATGAAGAAACTTCCATTATGTCCCTCTTCATGAGCAGATCATTTCCCTTTTGCACCATTTCCCCTGAAACTTTTGTTTTTCCTAGTTTACAAGACTGACACTAATGGCCTTTGTCTCCCCCGCGCCGATGTGCAAAGATTAGCACTACTCCTCACATCGACCGGAGTGACTGAGCTGTGTTTCAGTCATGCCGGTCCTATTATGGAATTTTTTTTAAATTAGAGCCGAAGCTTACAACTCTAGAAGCTCCGTAACGGAAGTCTGGTAAATGGTTTGGCTGGACGGGGTCGAGGACGAAATTTTGGGCTCCTTTCCCCTATAATGATGGAACTACCTCAAGGGATAGGTCCTTCTCCTATGAGAAGAGGATCCATCTCCCATCCATATTTCCTATATAAACCTCCCTTCTTCCCAAGCACAAACTAGTTGCAGTCTTAGTTTTTCAGGCTGAGTGTGAGTGTTATAGTTGCAAAGTGTTGATGCTATTTTGGAGTAGACAAGCAAGCTATTACTAGTTGTAGCTATCTAGCTATGTGAAGGAGAAGTGTGTTTTGGTTTGGAGTGAAGCCTAAAGGGAAGAGCTTTAAAACTATTGTTGTTTGAAGCCATCGTGGAATGCTAGCAGAAGTGTGTGGGAACCTGGTCTTGTCAGAGGAAGACTGCAACGTCAAGATGAATGGTTGTAATCTCTCTTTGATATTAATATATGCAATTATCAATTGATTTCCTACATGTTTCGTAATATTACATATCCATGTCTTAATGTTTCTAGGCTTGTTAAGTAGGTTGAATTGCAATTTGTCTATTATTATGTTTGTCTGTTGTTGTTGTTTACTTGTTTTAGGAGCTTGAAGAAGGAATTCAGAGATTGCTGGAGCGAGCCAGCGAGGACATCATCAAGCGGGATAAGAGACCAAGAGGTAGGCCCTCTAGACTGATTCTAACCTAAGGAAATATTCCATAGAATGTATCTGTTGTGGCTAGACCCATTATCGGGCTAGAGGAATTCGTTCGTGTCCGTACTTATAATTTTACTTAACCACAAGGATTCACTCTGAGATATTGCGGACTGGCTTGCAACCCCCGAGGGTACATACATCAGGTGCTTCAGTTGTCAAATATCCCCTCATCTTATGCTGTGATATGTGACCAACATGGTGGTCATGCAAGAAGTAGAAAATCAGACGGATAAGGGATTGTTAGGAATTCTTCACAGGAGGAAGAAATCCCTTTGGCCTATATTTCCATTGAGGATTTGACTGTATGAGTTAAAGAGACACAAGGCGACAATAGTAGAGATACAAGATTTGAACTGCCTACACTTCACCACTAAAGAATTTCATGGATATGATGCCAGACGAATTATCTAGAAACATTATCAAAGGATCAGTCACAATATAGTGTACTCATTGATGTCCACAATAAAAGATGAGAAGATAAAGAATTGGTACAATTCCAACATGAAGAAACATCCAACAATCGATACCAATTAACCCCATGATCAACTATCTCAAGACTTGTAGGTGCGGGAGGAGGAAGAGATAACACCTCAAGCAAAGAAAGTAGCTCTCAAGAAAAGGATCAAGTATGCCTTTAACATGCGAGATTAGGAATAAATGGAAAGTCAATCCTTTAAACTCAGAAGCTATTTAAGCAGAGCTGGAGATGAGAGAAGCAAAAGAAGAAGAGGAGAAGAGGAAGCAGGATGAGTTTCTCTAGAAGAAAAAAGAAGAAGAAGAAGAAGAGAAGAGAAGGATAGAGGAAGAACAACAAGGGTAGTCCTAGTAGGATGAAGCAGTGGCGAGGTTAGAAGAAGAGTAGTTGAATCAGGAAATTGAAGAAGAAGCATTGAAAGAAGAAGATACCATCTAACCCATGGATTATGAACCAAAAAACCTCCCCTTACAGGTGGTCATGTTCCATTTGGGGAAATTTGGATCACACCTCCACTAGCTGAAAAAATCTTGGATGTATCCAGTGTAACATTTGATCAGTTGAAGAAGAGGATTGTGTAGCAGAGGAAGAGATATTTCTCGAATTATCCTCAGAACCTAGTATTAGTTGCCACAGAGAAGGTGATAACCTCCAACACCAGAAGGAATCCTAGAGTTATTATGGTGGAAAATGTTTCATTCACTACAACAACACAAGATAATTCTGAGTATTTGTTAAATGAGAATGTCAGGCTAAGAAGAGAACTTGTTGCGGTGAAGTAGCAGGTGGAACATATTGCAGCGGAGAATCAATCGTTGTCATCACAAAGCTTCAGCAACGCTGAGTGGTATTTAATCGTGCGGGAAGAATTGGTGCCAGTGGAGGACACCATGGCACAATTATACTATGAGATGATTATTATAAAACAAGTGGTGTTGACTCTTGTTTGCATACAGAAGAAGGCACAACAAGTGATGAAACTCTTGAAGGTAGAAAAAAAAGTAGTTGATCATCTTTAGGAGTGGACTGCCAAGTATCCCGATGCCCCGCATCATTTGGAGAAGAAATGCTTGATTGTCACATAAATGGATAGAGTTTTGTTGAAACTCCATCATTTGAATTACATGCACCTTGGAGAGCATTCGATTAGTACTATTGCTGGATATAAAGACTGCACAATGATTTTGAGTCTCTAATACAGAAGCATGGGATACCTTCAATTGGTACACTTGAAACAATCAGAGGTAGGGAGATCATCTTCTTGGAGATCTAGCAATACATTGAGAAGATCAAGCAGGCAAGAGAATGGGAAGGCTTGGAAGTACAAAAAGATTATTCTACAATATGTCATTGCATTAGTCAAAGTTAATATGAAACTTTCATGGATATGGAATAATTTATAGTCAAACCCGAAGAAAATATTGGCAGAGGCACTGGAGGTTAAGATGCTCTACATTGGGGACTTGCAAGTTTGTTTCAAACACATCTCAATGATGTTCAAAGCTTGGCACAGTTACATTACAATTGATCTCCATGTAGAATCAAATGAATTATCCATTTGATGAGTCTTTGTCTCATTATCATTTTCGTCTTATATAGTTTTCATCTCATTTATAATTTGTCTTATGTAATAAATGATATGTAATGAAGTCCAAGGGACATATGTGGAATGTGAACAACTGTTGTGGGGAAAAGTATCCGATGCGGATGACCCTATCCCTACTCTAAAGGTGACAGTCTTTAGCAACAACTGAAAGTAAAGCTTTGATGATTTCCTTTATGAAAGTACAGAGAGAATGAAAAGAAGGCCAACCAACCTGGTGTCTTTCGCTTAGTCGATCCTTGGCCTCTCTCCTTGTCTCTTGTTCCCAGCTCCTTGCTCTCTTTGCCGATCCAGCTACACACAGATCCTGCACAAAACAAGAGAGGAAACTACAAGATACATGTACTCATAACTGATGCATGGATTAGAGTGAATCAAATATACAAGTAAATACAATACATCAATGCAATACAAGTATATAGGAGAACATGCAAAACTTTATTGATAGAAGTAACAGGGTTCTGAGAAGGTTACAACCAATGATGGCTCCAATCCAGCAGCACCTCCCCAGCAGCAAGAACTCTCCTCTTCACCTCTAGTAAAACAATCACCCAATAGCTCTAACTGTAAACCAACAGCACCTCCTTGCTTTACACAAAATTCCAGCCCCCTTAGACCTCATAGAAGAGCTCTATATATAGGATAGAAGAAGAGAGGATGAGTCAGCTTGAGACTGACATGAAGCTGCCTTGTGTCCTCTCCCTCTTCAGTTAATCTTCAGTTCTTGAGTCCACTTGGAGATCCTTGCTTACACATGGTGATCAAGTACCTCTTACTCATCACAGGGCGAATCTCATGAACCAAGTGTCAGTTTGGAAGCTTCCTGGGCAGTTGACACCTTGCAGGATGACTGTGCCACTTGGCCAATCTCGCCCAGCGCAGGTAGCCTTCATTAATCTTGACTTCCAGCGCAGGTACAAGGAGGGACAGTTGCATTCCAGCGCAGAAGCTCAGTGGAGCAGCTGACATGATCCAAAATAAGCCTGTTTTGAAGTGTTTTCAGGTGGAGAACTGATTGGAAGTGCTGTTGTTTGATGACCTTGCTCTTTTAGGGGTAAGAACAACATGTTTAGGGACTGAGGATCCCTGTAATTATTGACATTTCATGCTCCATGTCGCGAGGCACAAAAATGTCTATAACAGTTGCCCCCTAAAGTATGAGGCCGTTTATCGGGTGAAATGCTTTATCTAGAGGGTCCGAAGTTCATTCCAGTGCTGAGGAGGCGCCCTGTAATACAATACAATACAATACATTATTTTTCATTCTTTTTTCATGATCTAGCTGAGGCGGGCATTCCCATGCTCAGCTTTTATAAATACATTTTGGTACATATGACAGACGATCGTCTGAAGGTAGACTGATAATTTTCTGCTGAAATTATCATCCTTTGAATAGGATGATCATCTGCTGCAATGATGTACATGGCAAATGCTTTTATATTTCCTGAATATATATCGCAGCCCGGATGGATGAAACTAGATCCGGGGTCTTCAAACTCGTTCGATCTTCACTCTAAGTACAAGTCGATCCATGTGAGAATTTTGCTGAAGTCGAACATGGAAAGACATCGCTTGATTACCGGTCAATAATGAAAACCGTTAACAAGCGCGAGAGGAATCACCAATAATGACGATGACCCTCAAGGTACTGCAGTACAATTCACGTGGCGTGAATAAAGGACTTGGCGTCGAACGTCACGCAAAATCTTCTGGTCGAAGTTCATTGATGTATACCTGTCGCCGGAAGTGAGAAACTTGCCATTGAGGCATGCAAGCTTCAACGTACTGATGGGGGTGTTCCTAGATCAACTTCTTGGATAATGAGCTGAAGTCGACAAGAAGCGATCCGTCAAAGGAGGGCCTTAATGAATCCCACATCAATGACATGGAACGGAGCTAATGATTTTAGTGGAGGTGAAAACAAACTGTGACATATGATTCAGGGTGGCGATCATGAATGGATGAAGGATAATGTATGGCAGTGGATGGGACACGGTTGACACTTTCAGAATGACCCCTCTTGAACATATAACGACACTGATGCGATGGATCGGTAGCATTACCCCAAATGTGGATGGTTTGGCGAGGACCATGGTGATGAGACCGGTGAATGAAACAACCCAACCCGATGTGGTACGGAGGAAAAGTGTCATGTTCAAGAGTGACTTGCTACCATTAAACTTTGATGTTCTCCCAATTTTTCCCCAGTCATTTCTGACCAGTACCTCTTTATTTTTGTCAAGCTTGAGGAGGATAACATATGCTTGTTCTATAACCTGCCCTTCGGGCAAGCCCATCGCTATGATTTAACGAGCTTAGCGATAGGGAAACTCGTTCTCGTCTAAAGACAAGTTTGTCGCTATTTAATCATTTTAACGAGTCTAACGACAAAGAAAACTCGGTCCTTTTCATCTTTAGAGAGTCTGAAAAGGTACAGAAAGTCAACTCCATAATTCCTTTTTCGTCATCTAATCCCTTAAGTCCGAAAAAGTATAAAACAATACAGAAGGGATGGCTGTTCGGTACTTTTACGAGCCGAACAAGACAAGCGCTCGATCTTTTTGTGCAATAATCCCTCAGGTCTAAAAAGATTAAAATCTAGAGGAGTTATAGCTTTCGGTCGTTTAACGAGCTAGAAGGCCAAAAACTCGGCAAACTTTTCATATTTTACGAGTCAGTGAAAAGAGGTCAAAGAAGACTCGTCTTTTGAGGAACGAGTGATAAACAGGGATAGCAGCTGATTCCAGGTACAAATTGGAATTTTCCAATCACGGTAGTGTCACAAGGATGGCTAGGTGAAATCACTCTTCGCAGCTGTTCCTCAAAAAGGGTAAACACACATATGGGGGTGAACGATCGGCCAAATGAAATGGAGGTGATGGATGAAAACACGACCAAGGCTTTTAAGGCTTATAAATTTACGATCGCAATGGTTATTTACCGAGATAGGTTTATTTTTTAATGAGCTTGAACTTTGGCGGAAAAACTTTGCTCACACGTTTCTATTTTTTAACGAGCATAAATTCCGTGGTAAAACTGCTCGATTCATGGTCAAATTTAATTTTTTACTTTTACTAGCTTTTCTCTTTTCAAATGTAGTACTTCATCTTCAATTGCTGCAACAAATTTTGTTAGAAATGGACAATATTTGCATGAAAACGAGATTATAACCCTAATATTTAACTTTAAACTGTGTAAAAAGTCATAAAAAGGGGTTTTTACCTCTCATTTACCATTTCATTTGCATTTTGCTTGTTGGAGCTCTGGAGGTGCCTCTTCTTCCTTGATTTTCACCAGCTGATTCCGGGAGATTCTGTGGACGATTTTCGGCGCCGTTTGGACCAGGTAGGAGCTAAACCTTAGCCCTTCACTTTCATGGTTTCCTTTTTCAGTTTCATGCATGTTTTTCAGAGTTTCTGGGCCCCAGGGGTTTCATTAGGGCGCCCTGGCATCAGCGCAGGTTCCCCTTTCGAAAATTGCGCTGTATTTCAGACAGCCTTATGGCAGACTGATTCTCAGCGCAAGGGGAAGGCTCTCTGCCTGCGCTGGACCTAGAAAAGCTGACCTTGCATGAGTTTTTTGATGATTTTTCGCCAGATTTTCATCAAAATCAGGAACTTACTCATTCTCTTGTTTGATTGTAGGGAACTTCGAACAAAATGTCCCTTACATGGCGAGAACGAGAACATGAAGCAGAGGACATGGTTGCACTCCATGACCCAGTCACGGTGAACGCGCTTCGGAACTGTGGCCTGCTGAAGTTCTTCCGTATCTCTAGCATGAGAGCACAGATTTCTTTACTGCAGTATATGCTTGATGCTTGGGATCCTGTTAACCAAGTATTCCAGATTAGGGGGAAAACCATCCCCTTGACCATAGAGTACATGTACTTCTTGACTGGGCTGTCAAGGCGGGGTGCCCCCATTTCTTTGTCAGGTACGGTCCGAGGGACTAATTCCACCAGGGACTACATTCGTCAGTATTGCTGGGAAGGTTCACAGCCGAGCAAAGACGGCAAGATCAATATCCGTGACATCACTGACAGGTCTCTCAGGTCCATTCTGTTTACCATTGGTAGGATGGTCGGTAGCGCAGCTTTACATGTTGCCAACAGATCTTATATGCAGCACGCCTTGGAGTGTCTCCAACCGAAAGTGTTTAACTGGTGTGATGCAGTACTTGTTCAGATGAAAAGTCAATTGACCAAGGTAAAGGACGGGGGGCTGAAGAACTTTGGATTTGGTTCTATTCTGACTGCCTTTATCTTGGAGAAAATCCCATTGATGCAACCTCAGTACATCATGCTTGATTTGCCTTCTCCGACCGAGCCACGCATGCAGAGGTGGGTTGACCATATGTCCCGGCATGCTGGTCAACCTCATATCACTTTCACTGAGTCCTTCTTTAGGTGGTTCGAGCGTCAGGAGATGGCATTTTCTGAGTATCCATATGTGGGTATGGACTACCGAGGTGATCCGGACTTGGTGCTCCCGGATGGCGAGCAATGGGGCGCTATTGGTAAAATCTCTGACCATATCACTGTTTATTGTTTTTATTCATGATGTTACTGTTCAAAACTGATCAAACTCTTGGGTGCATGCAGATGTTGGTCCTGTTCGTCCAGTAGTTCGTCCACGATCGCCAGTTGCTGCCCCAACAGCAGAGCCTGCTAGGAGAGTTGTTATTCGCGACCTTGGTGATACTGAGATACTTGCAGCTGTGCAGGAGCAGGTTGAGAGCCTTACTCGTGGTCTTCCGGATGTACAGATTGACGAATTACCTTTACAGTTGCAGCGGCACACTATTGGCGTGCCTAGACGATGGACTCGTCTCTTGCGCATGATCGCACAGACCGTGACGTACTTTCATGAGCACCACTAGGCTAGGGTGCCCCCTAGCATCTTTTTGAGTTCTAGGTCGTATGACCAATTTTGTTTTGATTACAGCACATTATGTACAAACTATAAACAGCTTTATATATTTTGATTTTCGGAGTTTATTTCAGTTTATTTGTGATCCACTTGCATAGCACCGATGCATCTCTTTTTATATATGTTGTAAATGTCTATCTAATACATAGTTTGCTAATGAATCTGTTAATGTGTTCAAGTTTCTGGAAATATGTTGGTATTGAATTAAATCAAACTCTCTTTCCAAAATCTTAACCCTTAGAAACATACGATAAATAGCTGGATTGCGGACTGAATATATACCAGTGAGTTGTAGTATCACAAGTTGTGAGTCTAGCCTAACAATTAGTCGGCGTATACCATGAGCGATGGTATCAGAGAGGAGTTCAATCAACGCGCTATATTCAGCGATATTGTTCGTTGACCGCCCAATACACACACCTCTGAAACTCACTAACTCGCCGCTTGGATCAAAAATGGCCCAGGCTACGGAGGACAAATTCTACGTACTACGACTCGCTCCGTCAGCATATCCCACATATGTCTCAGAATAATTCGACATCTGCAACAAATGAGAAGGGCGGATTACTTTAACCGAAACAAACATTTTAGCGAAAACAAAATACAACAAAAGCACTCAGGTTACTATTTAGGCATAGTAACGCTTGAGGTACAACCCGTTACGGGGTTGCGCCAGTGGTATTCCGTCATAATCCATTAACTCGTAGGCTCCTTTTGCTAACACCCTTTTAACAATATAAGGACCCATCCATAAGGACTGAAATTTTCCTGCTCCTAATTTGTCGGATTCTTGGTCGTAAAGCAAAACCAAGTCACCCTCAGAGAAGATGCGAGGTTTGACATTCTTGTCGAACTGTGCTTTGACTCGTTTCTTATGGGCTTCGTTCGCCAAAGCAGCGTCACGACGGTTTTCATCCAATTGGATTAACTCCAAGAAACGAGCCTCTTCTTCTGAGGTTCCGGGGAGGAGGTCAATTGCGAGTTTAAGAGACGAAATTTCGCACTGGATCGGTAATACTGCCTCTAGGCCATACACCAATTGGAATGGTGTGAACCCAGTGGCGTTTTTTACCGAGGTTCGGTAAGCCCATAATGCTGAGTACAGGATTAGATGCCATCTTCTTTTGTGAACCCCGATCATCCTTTGCAACATACGCTTCAGGACCTTGTTGATTGCCTCAACTTGTCCGTTGGCTTGTGGATAATATGGGGTAGAGCTGTCGTGAGATAGCCCTAGTTTGGCAGCTAATTCAACCATCATGTGATTGCGAAAATGCGATCCATGATCTGTCACTATAGCTTGCGGAACGCCGAACCTGGCGACTACATGATTAAAAAAGAAAAGGGCAGCTGTTTCACCAGTGTTATTCAATGTAGGCATCGCCTCGGCCCATTTGGTAAAATAGTCAACAGCGACTATAATATACCCATGCCCCCCGGTCGAGGTGGGGTTACATTGCATGAAATTGATGCCCCACTTGGCGAAGGGCCCAACAGCAACTATCGGCTGTAAGGGTGCGGGCGGTCTTCTGGTTTTGCTATCAAAGATCTGACATGCATGGCAACTTCTGACAGCTATTATGCAATCTTTAAACATAGTTGGCCAGAAGTATCCTGCTCGTAAGATTCTTTGTGCTGTTGCATATCCAGATTGATGTCCTCCGCACGCGCCTGAATGACAATCATTCAGGACTTTTTCGGCCTCCTCATGGGTAAGGCACCTCCTCAGAACCGTATCGACACCACGACGGTAAAGTGTATCACCGACGATCATGTAGTCTTTAGATTGGTATCGTATACGCTTCTGTTCCGAGTGTGAGGTATTAGGCCTAAATTTTTGGGTTTGGAGATAAACAATGATGTCTCCATACCACTCATCGCTTACTGATATCAGAAACAAATTTTCATCCACGATTGACTCTTCTGATGTTTCATCGTTGGATGACGATGGGAGATCGCATAATAATTCCGCGAAAACTAGAGCTTTCTTCGATTTGGATTTTACAAAATCTAAATCAAACTCTTGAAGGATTGCTATCCATTTTGAATATTTGCCCCCAAGCAACTGTCGCGACAGTATATATGTCATGGGATTGCAATCTGACAGAACGGTAGTTTTCCTAAAGAGGACATAATGTCGAAACCTTTGAATCGCTTGAACAGCAGCAAGCGCTAGTTTTTCAACATAGGAATATTTACTTTCTGTGTCATTTAAGTTTTTACTTAAATAGTAAATAGGATGTTCTATTCCATCGACTTCTTGCACTAAGACCATCGCAATGGTCGTATCTGCTGCAGCTAGATACAGGTTAAAATCTCTTTGATAGTCCGGGGCGTACATTAATGATGCTCTTACTAGAGAATCTTTCAGAGCGTCAAAGGAAGCTTGCGCAACCTGGTCCCAGACAAAAGGTACATCCTTTTTCAAAAGACGAGTATAACCTTTGGCAAGTTCTGCGTAATTTGGAATGAACCTCCTCAGAAAGTTTGCTTTCCCTTGGAGTTTCTGAATCTGAAGCAAATTTGAAGGTGGAGGCAAATTAATGATTGCCTGAACCTTACAAGGGTTGAGACGAATCCCGTCCTTAGAGACCACAAAGCCAAGTAAACGACCAGAACCGACGCAAAACACACACTTGTGCGGATTGAGTCTTATCTTGTAATGTCGGCAACGTAGAAATATTGCTCTCAAATGCTGCGGATGATCAGTCCGCTTCCGCGAATGAGCCGGAAGATCGTTGAGGTAAGGTTGAACAATGTTCTTGATGTCATGGAAGGCATAATTCATTGCCCTCTGAAATGTCGCCCCTGCGTTCTTTAAACCAAAGGGTAATTTTCGATAAGCGAATGTGCCCCACGGACAAATAAATGCAGTCTTAGACTGGTCCTGTGGGTGAATATTTATTTGATTATACCCGGAAAATCCATCCATAAAGGAAAAGATTTCACATCCGGCGCATTCATCAATTATCTGGTCGATGAAGGGTGTAGGGTAGTTGTCCTTCGGACAAGCTTGGTTTACATCCCTATAGTCGATGCACACTCTTATCGTCCCTTGTTTTTTCATAACAGGGACAATATTCGATACCCAATCGGTTAAAGGAACCGGGTAGATGAATCCAGCATGGAGAAGTTTTTCAACTTCCGCCTTAATGGCAGCGGCTTTCTTCGGATGTACCTGTCGAAGCCGTTGTCTTACTGGTTTGACATCAGGATACATTTTAATTTCATGTTCAACTATGCTCGAGTCAATGCCTGGCATTTCATCATATGACCATGCAAAGACATCTCTAAATTCGCGAAAGAGAGCACTATATATTTCCAGTTCTGAAGGGGAACAGCTTTTGCCGACATGGATATTCTCAACAACATCAGATTTTGTCGAGATGTTTATGGCTATGGTTTCTTCAATCTTGGATAGGTTTCTCTCTGAATCCACCGTATTTACAGTATTTGTTAGGAATTCAAACAGTGAAGGGTGATATAGGTCGTGATGAGTTTCTTCTTCACATTCTGGAAGAAGGGAACGATGGTGGTGATCATTCCATGGTGCCCCCTCAATCATTAATGATTGTAAGATCCCTTCGTCAGTCCCATGAATTTTGACCATGGATCTAATGGGGTACCATATTCTCCAGACCTATCTACCCAAACGCTTGACGAGCGTTGATTTGGGCTCGCCTCCCATGCCTGAAACATTGATTGCTACAATATTTCAATAGGGCTAGGTGGCAAAACCACTTGATGATCCATGACGACTTTGTCTTCTGCGACCTTCGATGAAGATACCATATTGCATGTTGCTACAAATGGGATATTTCCTTCATGGAAAGGAGGTGGCAACGCAAAAGTTCCCATCATTGTGGGATCTTTTAGCAAGCCTACTCCGATATCTTTTATTGAATGGTCGCTCCCATGGATCAGGGGAATGCTTCCAGTAACTTGTGAACCATTAGGGAGGAAATTCTGTTGGTCGACGATCGTAATCCCTCCTTCAAACGGGAATGCGATCTTCCTAAAATATGTCGACACTACAGCTGCCATGGCATATATCCATGGTCTTCCCAGTAGGATGTTATAGTCAAGATTGCCATCAATGACTTCAACATCAATTTCCACTGTTTTTCCTCCTAGTTCAATCTTAAAGTTATTTAGGATACCGTACGGAGTGTACGACCTTCCGTCAAATGCTTTCAATGTCGTCGAAGATCGCGACAAGGTTGGAGATCCAAGAGTTTTCCAGCAACTCATCGACATGATACATGTCGATGCTCCCTCATCAATAATTGTTCTATGAACAGTTTTGTTGAGTGCTTTCACTTGAATAAGGAAAGCTAGTTGTGCTGGTAACTGAGGATCATATCCTTTGTGATCAAAGGATACAAGATTGGAATCTTTAGGATCCACTCCACCAATTGCTGATAACAATGCCTGCCTTTGGGATGGACAATTTTGTAGTACCTCAAGAGTCGACATAGCAGATGGCGATTGGGCCAAATCCTCCACTATATTATAGTGTTGCGCCGCTCTGGCGCGAGGATTGAATGTCGATTTGTGTACTACTCCCTTAGGTGGCTTTATTGTTAATTCATGCGTGAGGGGGGGTACAACTTCTGCCGAAGTTGTTGTCGAACTACTGGGTTGATCTTTCCCTTTGTCGTTCGACACCGGCGGATTCCCTTTGAATTAGCTGCCAAACTAGGGCTATCTCACGACAGCTCTACCCCATATTATCCACAAGCCAACGGACAAGTTGAGGCAATCAACAAGGTCCTGAAGCGTATGTTGCAAAGGATGATCGGGGTTCACAAAAGAAGATGGCATCTAATCCTGTACTCAGCATTATGGGCTTACCGAACCTCGGTAAAAAACGCCACTGGGTTCACACCATTCCAATTGGTGTATGGCCTAGAGGCAGTATTACCGATCCAGTGCGAAATTTCGTCTCTTAAACTCGCAATTGACCTCCTCCCCGGAACCTCAGAAGAAGAGGCTCGTTTCTTGGAGTTAATCCAATTGGATGAAAACCGTCATGACGCTGCTTTGGCGAACGAAGCCCATAAGAAACGAGTCAAAGCACAGTTCGACAAGAATGTCAAACCTCGCATCTTCTCTGAGGGTGACTTGGTTTTGCTTTACGACCAAGAATCCGACAAATTAGGAGCAGGAAAATTTCAGTCCTTATGGATGGGTCCTTATATTGTTAAAAGGGTGTTAGCAAAAGGAGCCTACGAGTTAATGGATTATGACGGAATACCACTGGCGCAACCCGTAACGGGTTGTACCTCAAGCGTTACTATGCCTAAATAGTAACCTGAGTGCTTTTGTTGTATTTTGTTTTCGCTAAAATGTTTGTTTCGGTTAAAGTAATCCGCCCTTCTCATTTGTTGCAGATGTCGAATTATTCTGAGTATCCATATGTGGGTATGGACTACCGAGGTGATCCGGACTTGGTGCTCCCGGATGGCGAGCAATGGGAAAAGTATCCGATGCGGATGACCCTATCCCTACTCTAGAGGTGACAGTCTTTAGCAACAACTGAAAGTAAAGCTTTGATGATTTCCTTTATGAAAGTACAGAGAGAATGAAAAGAAGGCCAACCAACCTGGTGTCTTTCGCTTAGTCGATCCTTGTCCTCTCTCCTTGTCTCTTGTTCCCAGCTTCTTGCTCTCTTTGCCGGTCCAGCTACACACGGATCCTGCACAAAACAAGAGAGGAAACTACAAGATACATGTACTCATAACTGAAGCATGGATTAGGGTGAATCAAATATACATGTAAATACAATACATCAATGCAATACAAGTATATAGGAGAACATGCAAAACTTTATTGATAGAAGTAACAGGGTTCTGAGAAGGTTACAACCAATGATGGCTCCAATCCAGCAGCACCTCCCCAGCGGAGTCGCCAGTTTGTTGTGGGGAAAAGTATCCGATGCGGATGACCCTATCCCTACTCTAAAGGTGACAGTCTTTAGCAACAACTGAAAGTAAAGCTTTGATGATTTCCTTTATGAAAGTATAGAGAGAATGAAAAGAAGGCCAACCAACCTGGTGTCTTTCGCTTAGTCGATCCTTGTCCTCTCTCCTTGTCTCTTGTTCCCAGCTCCTTGCTCTCTTTGCCGATCCAGCTACACACAGATCCTGCACAAAACAAGAGAGGAAACTACAAGATACATGTACTCATAACTGATGCATGGATTAGAGTGAATCAAATATACAAGTAAATACAATACATCAATGCAATACAAGTATATAGGAGAACATGCAAAACTTTATTGATAGAAGTAACAGGGTTCTGAGAAGGTTACAACCAATGATGGCTCCAATCCAGCAGCACCTCCCCAGCAGCAAGAACTCTCCTCTTCACCTCTAGTAAAACAATCACCCAATAGCTCTAACTGTAAACCAACAGCACCTCCTTGCTTTACACAAAATTCCAGCCCCCTTAGACCTCATAGAAGAGCTCTATATATAGGATAGAAGAAGAGAGGATGAGTCAGCTTGAGACTGACATGAAGCTGCCTTGTGTCCTCTCCCTCTTCAGTTAATCTTCAGTTCTTGAGTCCACTTGGAGATCCTTGCTTACACATGGTGATCAAGTACCTCTTACTCATCACAGGGCGAATCTCATGAACCAAGTGTCAGTTTGGAAGCTTCCTGGGCAGTTGACACCTTGCAGGATGACTGTGCCACTTGGCCAATCTCGCCCAGCGCAGGTAGCCTTCATTAATCTTGACTTCCAGCGCAGGTACAAGGAGGGACAGTTGCATTCCAGCGCAGAAGCTCAGTGGAGCAGCTGACATGATCCAAAATAAGCCTGTTTTGAAGTGTTTTCAGGTGGAGAACTGATTGGAAGTGCTGTTGTTTGATGACCTTGCTCTTTTAGGGGTAAGAACAACATGTTTAGGGACTGAGGATCCCTGTAATTATTGACATTTCATGCTCCATGTCGCGAGGCACAAAAATGTCTATAACAGTTGCCCCCTAAAGTATGAGGCCGTTTATCGGGTGAAATGCTTTATCTAGAGGGTCCGAAGTTCATTCCAGTGCTGAGGAGGCGCCCTGTAATACAATACAATACAATACATTATTTTTCATTCTTTTTTCATGATCTAGCTGAGGCGGGCATTCCCATGCTCAGCTTTTATAAATACATTTTGGTACATATGACAGACGATCGTCTGAAGGTAGACTGATAATTTTCTGCTGAAATTATCATCCTTTGAATAGGATGATCATCTGCTGCAATGATGTACATGGCAAATGCTTTTATATTTCCTGAATATATATCGCAGCCCGGATGGATGAAACTAGATCCGGGGTCTTCAAACTCGTTCGATCTTCACTCTAAGTACAAGTCGATCCATGTGAGAATTTTGCTGAAGTCGAACATGGAAAGACATCGCTTGATTACCGGTCAATAATGAAAACCGTTAACAAGCGCGAGAGGAATCACCAATAATGACGATGACCCTCAAGGTACTGCAGTACAATTCACGTGGCGTGAATAAAGGACTTGGCGTCGAACGTCACGCAAAATCTTCTGGTCGAAGTTCATTGATGTATACCTGTCGCCGGAAGTGAGAAACTTGCCATTGAGGCATGCAAGCTTCAACGTACTGATGGGGGTGTTCCTAGATCAACTTCTTGGATAATGAGCTGAAGTCGACAAGAAGCGATCCGTCAAAGGAGGGCCTTAATGAATCCCACATCAATGACATGGAACGGAGCTAATGATTTTAGTGGAGGTGAAAACAAACTGTGACATATGATTCAGGGTGGCGATCATGAATGGATGAAGGATAATGTATGGCAGTGGATGGGACACGGTTGACACTTTCAGAATGACCCCTCTTGAACATATAACGACACTGATGCGATGGATCGGTAGCATTACCCCAAATGTGGATGGTTTGGCGAGGACCATGGTGATGAGACCGGTGAATGAAACAACCCAACCCGATGTGGTACGGAGGAAAAGTGTCATGTTCAAGAGTGACTTGCTACCATTAAACTTTGATGTTCTCCCAATTTTTCCCCAGTCATTTCTGACCAGTACCTCTTTATTTTTGTCAAGCTTGAGGAGGATAACATATGCTTGTTCTATAACCTGCCCTTCGGGCAAGCCCATCGCTATGATTTAACGAGCTTAGCGATAGGGAAACTCGTTCTCGTCTAAAGACAAGTTTGTCGCTATTTAATCATTTTAACGAGTCTAACGACAAAGAAAACTCGGTCCTTTTCATCTTTAGAGAGTCTGAAAAGGTACAGAAAGTCAACTCCATAATTCCTTTTTCGTCATCTAATCCCTTAAGTCCGAAAAAGTATAAAACAATACAGAAGGGATGGCTGTTCGGTACTTTTACGAGCCGAACAAGACAAGCGCTCGATCTTTTTGTGCAATAATCCCTCAGGTCTAAAAAGATTAAAATCTAGAGGAGTTATAGCTTTCGGTCGTTTAACGAGCTAGAAGGCCAAAAACTCGGCAAACTTTTCATATTTTACGAGTCAGTGAAAAGAGGTCAAAGAAGACTCGTCTTTTGAGGAACGAGTGATAAACAGGGATAGCAGCTGATTCCAGGTACAAATTGGAATTTTCCAATCACGGTAGTGTCACAAGGATGGCTAGGTGAAATCACTCTTCGCAGCTGTTCCTCAAAAAGGGTAAACACACATATGGGGGTGAACGATCGGCCAAATGAAATGGAGGTGATGGATGAAAACACGACCAAGGCTTTTAAGGCTTATAAATTTACGATCGCAATGGTTATTTACCGAGATAGGTTTATTTTTTAATGAGCTTGAACTTTGGCGGAAAAACTTTGCTCACACGTTTCTATTTTTTAACGAGCATAAATTCCGTGGTAAAACTGCTCGATTCATGGTCAAATTTAATTTTTTACTTTTACTAGCTTTTCTCTTTTCAAATGTAGTACTTCATCTTCAATTGCTGCAACAAATTTTGTTAGAAATGGACAATATTTGCATGAAAACGAGATTATAACCCTAATATTTAACTTTAAACTGTGTAAAAAGTCATAAAAAGGGGTTTTTACCTCTCATTTACCATTTCATTTGCATTTTGCTTGTTGGAGCTCTGGAGGTGCCTCTTCTTCCTTGATTTTCACCAGCTGATTCCGGGAGATTCTGTGGACGATTTTCGGCGCCGTTTGGACCAGGTAGGAGCTAAACCTTAGCCCTTCACTTTCATGGTTTCCTTTTTCAGTTTCATGCATGTTTTTCAGAGTTTCTGGGCCCCAGGGGTTTCATTAGGGCGCCCTGGCATCAGCGCAGGTTCCCCTTTCGAAAATTGCGCTGTATTTCAGACAGCCTTATGGCAGACTGATTCTCAGCGCAAGGGGAAGGCTCTCTGCCTGCGCTGGACCTAGAAAAGCTGACCTTGCATGAGTTTTTTGATGATTTTTCGCCAGATTTTCATCAAAATCAGGAACTTACTCATTCTCTTGTTTGATTGTAGGGAACTTCGAACAAAATGTCCCTTACATGGCGAGAACGAGAACATGAAGCAGAGGACATGGTTGCACTCCATGACCCAGTCACGGTGAACGCGCTTCGGAACTGTGGCCTGCTGAAGTTCTTCCGTATCTCTAGCATGAGAGCACAGATTTCTTTACTGCAGTATATGCTTGATGCTTGGGATCCTGTTAACCAAGTATTCCAGATTAGGGGGAAAACCATCCCCTTGACCATAGAGTACATGTACTTCTTGACTGGGCTGTCAAGGCGGGGTGCCCCCATTTCTTTGTCAGGTACGGTCCGAGGGACTAATTCCACCAGGGACTACATTCGTCAGTATTGCTGGGAAGGTTCACAGCCGAGCAAAGACGGCAAGATCAATATCCGTGACATCACTGACAGGTCTCTCAGGTCCATTCTGTTTACCATTGGTAGGATGGTCGGTAGCGCAGCTTTACATGTTGCCAACAGATCTTATATGCAGCACGCCTTGGAGTGTCTCCAACCGAAAGTGTTTAACTGGTGTGATGCAGTACTTGTTCAGATGAAAAGTCAATTGACCAAGGTAAAGGACGGGGGGCTGAAGAACTTTGGATTTGGTTCTATTCTGACTGCCTTTATCTTGGAGAAAATCCCATTGATGCAACCTCAGTACATCATGCTTGATTTGCCTTCTCCGACCGAGCCACGCATGCAGAGGTGGGTTGACCATATGTCCCGGCATGCTGGTCAACCTCATATCACTTTCACTGAGTCCTTCTTTAGGTGGTTCGAGCGTCAGGAGATGGCATTTTCTGAGTATCCATATGTGGGTATGGACTACCGAGGTGATCCGGACTTGGTGCTCCCGGATGGCGAGCAATGGGGCGCTATTGGTAAAATCTCTGACCATATCACTGTTTATTGTTTTTATTCATGATGTTACTGTTCAAAACTGATCAAACTCTTGGGTGCATGCAGATGTTGGTCCTGTTCGTCCAGTAGTTCGTCCACGATCGCCAGTTGCTGCCCCAGCAGCAGAGCCTGCTAGGAGAGTTGTTATTCGCGACCTTGGTGATACTGAGATACTTGCAGCTGTGCAGGAGCAGGTTGAGAGCCTTACTCGTGGTCTTCCGGATGTACAGATTGACGAATTACCTTTACAGTTGCAGCGGCACACTATTGGCGTGCCTAGACGATGGACTCGTCTCTTGCGCATGATCGCACAGACCGTGACGTACTTTCATGAGCACCACTAGGCTAGGGTGCCCCCTAGCATCTTTTTGAGTTCTAGGTCGTATGACCAATTTTGTTTTGATTACAGCACATTATGTACAAACTATAAACAGCTTTATATATTTTGATTTTCGGAGTTTATTTCAGTTTATTTGTGATCCACTTGCATAGCACCGATGCATCTCTTTTTATATATGTTGTAAATGTCTATCTAATACATAGTTTGCTAATGAATCTGTTAATGTGTTCAAGTTTCTGGAAATATGTTGGTATTGAATTAAATCAAACTCTCTTTCCAAAATCTTAACCCTTAGAAACATACGATAAATAGCTGGATTGCGGACTGAATATATACCAGTGAGTTGTAGTATCACAAGTTGTGAGTCTAGCCTAACAATTAGTCGGCGTATACCATGAGCGATGGTATCAGAGAGGAGTTCAATCAACGCGCTATATTCAGCGATATTGTTCGTTGACCGCCCAATACACACACCTCTGAAACTCACTAACTCGCCGCTTGGATCAAAAATGGCCCAGGCTACGGAGGACAAATTCTACGTACTACGACTCGCTCCGTCAGCATATCCCACATATGTCTCAGAATAATTCGACATCTGCAACAAATGAGAAGGGCGGATTACTTTAACCGAAACAAACATTTTAGCGAAAACAAAATACAACAAAAGCACTCAGGTTACTATTTAGGCATAGTAACGCTTGAGGTACAACCCGTTACGGGGTTGCGCCAGTGGTATTCCGTCATAATCCATTAACTCGTAGGCTCCTTTTGCTAACACCCTTTTAACAATATAAGGACCCATCCATAAGGACTGAAATTTTCCTGCTCCTAATTTGTCGGATTCTTGGTCGTAAAGCAAAACCAAGTCACCCTCAGAGAAGATGCGAGGTTTGACATTCTTGTCGAACTGTGCTTTGACTCGTTTCTTATGGGCTTCGTTCGCCAAAGCAGCGTCACGACGGTTTTCATCCAATTGGATTAACTCCAAGAAACGAGCCTCTTCTTCTGAGGTTCCGGGGAGGAGGTCAATTGCGAGTTTAAGAGACGAAATTTCGCACTGGATCGGTAATACTGCCTCTAGGCCATACACCAATTGGAATGGTGTGAACCCAGTGGCGTTTTTTACCGAGGTTCGGTAAGCCCATAATGCTGAGTACAGGATTAGATGCCATCTTCTTTTGTGAACCCCGATCATCCTTTGCAACATACGCTTCAGGACCTTGTTGATTGCCTCAACTTGTCCGTTGGCTTGTGGATAATATGGGGTAGAGCTGTCGTGAGATAGCCCTAGTTTGGCAGCTAATTCAACCATCATGTGATTGCGAAAATGCGATCCATGATCTGTCACTATAGCTTGCGGAACGCCGAACCTGGCGACTACATGATTAAAAAAGAAAAGGGCAGCTGTTTCACCAGTGTTATTCAATGTAGGCATCGCCTCGGCCCATTTGGTAAAATAGTCAACAGCGACTATAATATACCCATGCCCCCCGGTCGAGGTGGGGTTACATTGCATGAAATCGATGCCCCACTTGGCGAAGGGCCCAACAGCAACTATCGGCTGTAAGGGTGCGGGCGGTCTTCTGGTTTTGCTATCAAAGATCTGACATGCATGGCAACTTCTGACAGCTATTATGCAATCTTTAAACATAGTTGGCCAGAAGTATCCTGCTCGTAAGATTCTTTGTGCTGTTGCATATCCAGATTGATGTCCTCCGCACGCGCCTGAATGACAATCATTCAGGACTTTTTCGGCCTCCTCATGGGTAAGGCACCTCCTCAGAACCGTATCGACACCACGACGGTAAAGTGTATCACCGACGATCATGTAGTCTTTAGATTGGTATCGTATACGCTTCTGTTCCGAGTGTGAGGTATTAGGCCTAAATTTTTGGGTTTGGAGATAAACAATGATGTCTCCATACCACTCATCGCTTACTGATATCAGAAACAAATTTTCATCCACGATTGACTCTTCTGATGTTTCATCGTTGGATGACGATGGGAGATCGCATAATAATTCCGCGAAAACTAGAGCTTTCTTCGATTTGGATTTTACAAAATCTAAATCAAACTCTTGAAGGATTGCTATCCATTTTGAATATTTGCCCCCAAGCAACTGTCGCGACAGTATATATGTCATGGGATTGCAATCTGACAGAACGGTAGTTTTCCTAAAGAGGACATAATGTCGAAACCTTTGAATCGCTTGAACAGCAGCAAGCGCTAGTTTTTCAACATAGGAATATTTACTTTCTGTGTCATTTAAGTTTTTACTTAAATAGTAAATAGGATGTTCTATTCCATCGACTTCTTGCACTAAGACCATCGCAATGGTCGTATCTGCTGCAGCTAGATACAGGTTAAAATCTCTTTGATAGTCCGGGGCGTACATTAATGATGCTCTTACTAGAGAATCTTTCAGAGCGTCAAAGGAAGCTTGCGCAACCTGGTCCCAGACAAAAGGTACATCCTTTTTCAAAAGACGAGTATAACCTTTGGCAAGTTCTGCGTAATTTGGAATGAACCTCCTCAGAAAGTTTGCTTTCCCTTGGAGTTTCTGAATCTGAAGCAAATTTGAAGGTGGAGGCAAATTAATGATTGCCTGAACCTTACAAGGGTTGAGACGAATCCCGTCCTTAGAGACCACAAAGCCAAGTAAACGACCAGAACCGACGCAAAACACACACTTGTGCGGATTGAGTCTTATCTTGTAATGTCGGCAACGTAGAAATATTGCTCTCAAATGCTGCGGATGATCAGTCCGCTTCCGCGAATGAGCCGGAAGATCGTTGAGGTAAGGTTGAACAATGTTCTTGATGTCATGGAAGGCATAATTCATTGCCCTCTGAAATGTCGCCCCTGCGTTCTTTAAACCAAAGGGTAATTTTCGATAAGCGAATGTGCCCCACGGACAAATAAATGCAGTCTTAGACTGGTCCTGTGGGTGAATATTTATTTGATTATACCCGGAAAATCCATCCATAAAGGAAAAGATTTCACATCCGGCGCATTCATCAATTATCTGGTCGATGAAGGGTGTAGGGTAGTTGTCCTTCGGACAAGCTTGGTTTACATCCCTATAGTCGATGCACACTCTTATCGTCCCTTGTTTTTTCATAACAGGGACAATATTCGATACCCAATCGGTTAGAGGAACCGGGTAGATGAATCCAGCATGGAGAAGTTTTTCAACTTCCGCCTTAATGGCAGCGGCTTTCTTCGGATGTACCTGTCGAAGCCGTTGTCTTACTGGTTTGACATCAGGATACATTTTAATTTCATGTTCAACTATGCTCGAGTCAATGCCTGGCATTTCATCATATGACCATGCAAAGACATCTCTAAATTCGCGAAAGAGAGCACTATATATTTCCAGTTCTGAAGGGGAACAGCTTTTGCCGACATGGATATTCTCAACAACATCAGATTTTGTCGAGATGTTTATGGCTATGGTCTCTTCAATATTGGATAGGTTTCTCTCTGAATCCACCGTATTTACAGTATTTGTTAGGAATTCAAACACTGAAGGGTGATATAGGTCGTGATGAGTTTCTTCTTCACATTCTGGAAGAAGGGAACGATGGTGGTGATCATTCCATGGTGCCCCCTCAATCATTAATGATTGTAAGATCCCTTCGTCAGTCCCATGAACTTTTGACCATGGATCTAATGGGGTACCATATTCTCCAGACCTATCTACCCAAACGCTTGACGAGCGTTGATTTGGGCTCGCCTCCCATGCCTGAAACATTGATTGCTACAATATTTCAATAGGGCTAGGTGGCAAAACCACTTGATGATCCATGACGACTTTGTCTTCTGCGACCTTCGATGAAGATACCATATTGCATGTTGCTACAAATGGGATATTTCCTTCATGGAAAGGAGGTGGCAACGCAAAAGTTCCCATCATTGTGGGATCTTTTAGCAAGCCTACTCCGATATCTTTTATTGAATGGTCGCTCCCATGGATCAGGGGAATGCTTCCAGTAACTTGTGAACCATTAGGGAGGAAATTCTGTTGGTCGACGATCGTAATCCCTCCTTCAAACGGGAATGCGATCTTCCTAAAATATGTCGACACTACAGCTGCCATGGCATATATCCATGGTCTTCCCAGTAGGATGTTATAGTCAAGATTGCCATCAATGACTTCAACATCAATTTCCACTGTTTTTCCTCCTAGTTCAATCTTAAAGTTATTTAGGATACCGTACGGAGTGTACGACCTTCCGTCAAATGCTTTCAATGTCGTCGAAGATCGCGACAAGGTTGGAGATCCAAGAGTTTTCCAGCAACTCATCGACATGATACATGTCGATGCTCCCTCATCAATAATTGTTCTATGAACAGTTTTGTTGAGTGCTTTCACTTGAATAAGGAAAGCTAGTTGTGCTGGTAACTGAGGATCATATCCTTTGTGATCAAAGGATACAAGATTGGAATCTTTAGGATCCACTCCACCAATTGCTGATAACAATGCCTGCCTTTGGGATGGACAATTTTGTAGTACCTCAAGAGTCGACATAGCAGATGGCGATTGGGCCAAATCCTCCACTATATTATAGTGTTGCGCCGCTCTGGCGCGAGGATTGAATGTCGATTTGTGTACTACTCCCTTAGGTGGCTTTATTGTTAATTCATGCGTGAGGGGGGGTACAACTTCTGCCGAAGTTGTTGTCGAACTACTGGGTTGATCTTTCCCTTTGTCGTTCGACACCGGCGGATTCCCTTTGAATTAGCTGCCAAACTAGGGCTATCTCACGACAGCTCTACCCCATATTATCCACAAGCCAACGGACAAGTTGAGGCAATCAACAAGGTCCTGAAGCGTATGTTGCAAAGGATGATCGGGGTTCACAAAAGAAGATGGCATCTAATCCTGTACTCAGCATTATGGGCTTACCGAACCTCGGTAAAAAACGCCACTGGGTTCACACCATTCCAATTGGTGTATGGCCTAGAGGCAGTATTACCGATCCAGTGCGAAATTTCGTCTCTTAAACTCGCAATTGACCTCCTCCCCGGAACCTCAGAAGAAGAGGCTCGTTTCTTGGAGTTAATCCAATTGGATGAAAACCGTCATGACGCTGCTTTGGCGAACGAAGCCCATAAGAAACGAGTCAAAGCACAGTTCGACAAGAATGTCAAACCTCGCATCTTCTCTGAGGGTGACTTGGTTTTGCTTTACGACCAAGAATCCGACAAATTAGGAGCAGGAAAATTTCAGTCCTTATGGATGGGTCCTTATATTGTTAAAAGGGTGTTAGCAAAAGGAGCCTACGAGTTAATGGATTATGACGGAATACCACTGGCGCAACCCCGTAACGGGTTGTACCTCAAGCGTTACTATGCCTAAATAGTAACCTGAGTGCTTTTGTTGTATTTTGTTTTCGCTAAAATGTTTGTTTCGGTTAAAGTAATCCGCCCTTCTCATTTGTTGCAGATGTCGAATTATTCTGAGTATCCATATGTGGGTATGGACTACCGAGGTGATCCGGACTTGGTGCTCCCGGATGGCGAGCAATGGGAAAAGTATCCGATGCGGATGACCCTATCCCTACTCTAAAGGTGACAGTCTTTAGCAACAACTGAAAGTAAAGCTTTGATGATTTCCTTTATGAAAGTACAGAGAGAATGAAAAGAAGGCCAACCAACCTGGTGTCTTTCGCTTAGTCGATCCTTGTCCTCTCTCCTTGTCTCTTGTTCCCAGCTTCTTGCTCTCTTTGCCGGTCCAGCTACACACGGATCCTGCACAAAACAAGAGAGGAAACTACAAGATACATGTACTCATAACTGAAGCATGGATTAGGGTGAATCAAATATACATGTAAATACAATACATCAATGCAATACAAGTATATAGGAGAACATGCAAAACTTTATTGATAGAAGTAACAGGGTTCTGAGAAGGTTACAACCAATGATGGCTCCAATCCAGCAGCACCTCCCCAGCGGAGTCGCCAGTTTGTTGTGGGGAAAAGTATCCGATGCGGATGACCCTATCCCTACTCTAAAGGTGACAGTCTTTAGCAACAACTGAAAGTAAAGCTTTGATGATTTCCTTTATGAAAGTATAGAGAGAATGAAAAGAAGGCCAACCAACCTGGTGTCTTTCGCTTAGTCGATCCTTGTCCTCTCTCCTTGTCTCTTGTTCCCAGCTCCTTGCTCTCTTTGCCGATCCAGCTACACACAGATCCTGCACAAAACAAGAGAGGAAACTACAAGATACATGTACTCATAACTGATGCATGGATTAGAGTGAATCAAATATACAAGTAAATACAATACATCAATGCAATACAAGTATATAGGAGAACATGCAAAACTTTATTGATAGAAGTAACAGGGTTCTGAGAAGGTTACAACCAATGATGGCTCCAATCCAGCAGCACCTCCCCAGCAGCAAGAACTCTCCTCTTCACCTCTAGTAAAACAATCACCCAATAGCTCTAACTGTAAACCAACAGCACCTCCTTGCTTTACACAAAATTCCAGCCCCCTTAGACCTCATAGAAGAGCTTTATATATAGGATAGAAGAAGAGAGGATGAGTCAGCTTGAGACTGACATGAAGCTGCCTTGTGTCCTCTCCCTCTTCAGTTAATCTTCAGTTCTTGAGTCCACTTGGAGATCCTTGCTTACACATGCTGATCAAGTACCTCTTACTCATCACAGGGCGAATCTCATGAACCAAGTGTCAGTTTGGAAGCTTCCTGGGCAGTTGACACCTTGCAGGATGACTGTGCCACTTGGCCAATCTCGCCCAGCGCAGGTAGCCTTCATTAATCTTGACTTCCAGCGCAGGTACAAGGAGGGACAGTTGCATTCCAGCGCAGAAGCTCAGTGGAGCAGCTGACATGATCCAAAATAAGCCTGTTTTGAAGTGTTTTCAGGTGGAGAACTGATTGGAAGTGCTGTTGTTTGATGACCTTGCTCTTTTAGGGGTAAGAACAACATGTTTAGGGACTGAGGATCCCTGTAATTATTGACATTTCATGCTCCATGTCGCGAGGCACAAAAATGTCTATAACAACAACCACACACTGGAATGTAATGAGTCATGTATAGAATACCAATAGTCATAGAATTCAAAGAATCATGAAGAGCTCAAATGTCATTGTTACTTGTTATAAATAGCTCCTCATAACTCAAGCAAACATGGGCTTTTAGAAAGCTTGAATTTCATAGGTCTTGCGTTGTAGGAGATAAATCATTATTTGGAGAAGTAAGTTGTGGCTTCATGTTCCACTATTGGATATAATGTTTAATTCATGTAACAATGTACCTGGGATCTTACACTTTTAATCAGAATCTCAATGAGCTATCACTTCTTCATATGTATCGTAGATGTAGTTGGACTAGTCTGGTTATGTTTATGGTATATGTTGTTGTAATCACATACTAAATTAATGAACTAATTCATTGCTTAGCTATGTCTATTATTGAATGAGTGTTTTAATGCTTTAACTATTGTTGTTTATTAGTTGGACTAATCTACAGGTATTCAGTAAGTCTTTCTCTTTATCCCTAGGTCCCCCTTTAGGATATTATTAGTACTTTTCTAACCAGTGGCTTGTTTCCCTCACAAGATGTGGATGTCTCCCTCGTATACCTTACATTGGGGGTATTAAGAAGCTCACATTCTTACTTCTATAAGGAGGTATTGTGTTCTCTTATGTTTGATTATAACGAAGGAATATCTTAAAAAAACATTCCAACAGTGGTCAGACCATATGAATGGATGTGACTCCTACACCAAACAGTGTGAGGTCTAATTGGTACTTCACATCAGGGATATCCCCTTACAATGTTGGTGGCAACCAACACCATCAACATTTTTTGTGCTAAAAGGAGGGCTAGGTGACAAGCTAAGTCTGTGAAGTATATTTGAATCCCTTACCTTTAATGTTTTCATCCTAGATCATAATCCCAAGGTGTTTTTCTGAAACTTTAAATCTTTCAATCCCCGCACACTTTTTACATAACTTGTCACATGTTAAATTCAATAGAAATGGTACAATAATTGTCCTTCATTATGTAATTGTATTCATTCAATTTTTATTTTCAAGTGGTGTTTATTCTGAAAAAATCCCTGCGCGGTTGTTTACCCTTACATTGGATGGTCATGCATAGCAATGGTGCTACTCTTTACCCAATGATTCTATCACATCTTTCAAGAATTTGGTTAATGAGATTCGTCGCGTCATTGACAAGTACGAATATCAAGGTTTTCTTAATGAAATTGATCAATTTAGAAGAGAACCCAATGAATCTCTTGAACATTTTGTTGATTGTTTCCTTCATCTTTGTTACAAATTCTCAGATGAGGATGTGGACTGGTAATTCCTAGATGAGAAGGTTTTTTTCTTAGTACAAATGTTAAGGAAATATTTTGAATCTTATTCACTATGCCCTCTTGGTACAAAATAATTCTAGCATCCTGAGAAAGAACAAGACTTGCCTTTTGTTCCATGTCCTCCTCCTCTTAATGTTCTGTGTTTCGAACCTAAACAAGTCACTAAATCAAAAGATCAATAATATTCCCCAATGAAGAATTAGTTTTTCTCTCACATATTTCCCCTGATGGTGATTCATATGATCATATCAATCAGCCATCTCCTAATATTAATATTATAGCAGCCAATCTTCCACTTGTTAATCAAGTTGAACTCTTAGATGACCATGACCCTAATGATTTCCTCTTCTCTAAATTATACGGTAATGATTTTTCAAGCGATATGGATGAGTAATTGAATTTACATGAAGATTTGGACTTGCAACAATTCAAAATGGATTCTGATGAAATTATTGACGATTTTATTCCAGGAATATCTTCGTTCGACCAAGAAAATGATATGCTTATCATCGAAGATTTTTGCAGTAATATTGAAAATCTATCTTCCTCTGAATCTCATGATTTTGGTAATGGATCTTGTTTTCATAAGAAATTGATCATGTTTTCCCAGATTTATTATCAATCTTGTTAGGATTCGAGGCTAAGTAATTTGAGTAAGACACTTCATCCTACTTTGATGGTTATGTCAGGTTCCTGTCACCATGACAATATTTATGATTTTGGTCAGTTTATGATTATTTTGCATAGTTTTATCATTCAAATCATCACATGGGATGTTGAATCTCTCCCGAAGGATGCTTATTTTCTTCATGTAAAATTATTCAACCCCCAAGGGAGGAAATTTAATTTGAATATCAAAATTCCACCGTTACATCCCATCTTAAGAAAATTTGTAATATGGAATTAATATTTTTCATCATCCATCAAAGAATATCATTTTCATAACAACTTGGATTGTGGTCAAATTGATGACATTGCTTACGATATGGATCTATATTTGTTCAGTCTTTCTTGTTTATGTTTCCCTAAAGTTTTTTCGCATGATCCTATTATGGACTTGTTAGATATTCTTTCCAGTCTGGTACCATGTCTCATGGTTTGCATTTCCATGTGCTTTGTCAAGTTTTGTATGCTCACAAGCCGAGTAGTTTCTACTTTCATGGAGTCTATTGTTTCAAAGAGAAATTGAGTGTAATACATCGTTGTAGTTTCACTACCTATTTCCATCTGTTACTGCAAATGTTTGCATGCTTTCTTTGGTTCATTGCACTGCGTTTTGTTTTGGTTCTACACAATCATATCTTTCAGTCTAAAGGTTGGGAGCAACTCCTATGGCTACATTGGAAGTTCCACTTTACATGACCAACCCTGTACTATTTAGGTTAGGGGAGGATAGGTTTCATGTAGTTAGATGCACTGCATTCTTGTTGTGTGTCTTTGTCTTTCATGCTTCGATTTCATTCTTTTGGTTTTCTTTCTCTAAATAAAGTTAGTTTAGAGCTTTGCGATGATGTGGCTAATAGTTTGTGAATAGAAAGCTATAGTAACACACAACCCTTGTCTTGTCTCCTACCCTCTTCCTTGATTTGGTTTACATCACTTTGAGTTGATGATTTTTCTATGGGAAAATATGATTTTTTAGCCGGGAAGTTGTAAGAAAAACATGAGTCCCACATCTTTTTAGGATTCTCTTTCCTATTCTTGGTCATGTTTATGAAAATGTGTTATTTATTATTTATTTGTGTGGATTAAGATAAGGGGAAGATATCTAGCGATCGAAGCATCATATGTCTAAAACTTGTCTCTGAACGACAAACCTCTTGTGCTCTCAAAAATTTGAGATCCATCTTCCTCCCATTGTAAAATAATAAGTTCCTATGCATAGTCCTATTGAAAAGAAAAGAAAAATAAAGGGTCAAAGAAGAGAAAGGATTTTTGTGCAGGGAGGTGAAACAAGAGAATTTGTTGGGGTACTGTCTAGGCTCACTGGCAGCGAAGCAATGTTTATGTTCCTGAAGTGACTCCATTGGGGTATTGTTTAGTCTTGCTAGTAGTAGAGAAATTACAGAGATGTAAACCTCATACTCTAATTGTTTTTATTTCGCCATGCTATATTGCTCTTAGTTAATACATTAACAGGATAATGATATGGTTGTTCTATGATGTGTTACGCTGACTAATGTGACAAGGAAGAATATATCTTTAATCAGGTAAGAATGGAGAGCTAGCTTAACCCACTGACTAAATCAATACTTCCTAAAGAAATGAGACTTTGTGCTTACAATGAAACCATTTCAGAGAAGCTGGGGTTCTCCAAGTGTTTTCACTGCAACAACAACCCTCAAAAATTTTTGACTATGAAAATTTTGGAGCCTACAATAACTGTTGTTTCAATCCCCATAGAGTCATCATGTTTCTTGATTCTCTATCAATGTATTTTCTCCTAGTGTCACATCCTCCTAAGTCAATGTTTCCTAAGCATTGTTAGTTGACCATTAGAAGCGCTTGAGTTAGTTAGTCCATGGTTAATTTAACTCATTATTTATCTTGACTTAGAAACTTTCATTCTCACCATGAACACACTAGAAAAACACTCAAAAGCACAAAAAAGCAAAAAAAACAAGAAAATCACTCAAAAAATAAAAAGTGCACTCCAAGTTGGTGAAGACATGTGCCTAACTTGAGTGCACTCCTTCGGGTTGAAGAATTGGGCCATCTTGGAGTGCACTCCTTCATGCTGAGCAAGTGCACCCTCCATGAGTGAACTCCTTCATGTCATAGAAATGCGCTCTTCTTGGGTACATGCACAAGCCATCTTGTTGCATGTGGATGCACTCCTAAAAAATATGATCCCAATTAACTTCTCTTAACTAATCCTTTCACGTGATCAATTATTTTTACATGTTAAAATCTTTAAATCAACTTAGTTAATCATTCCATTTGAGTTGGGTGCACAATTTGGAATCAAGAAACTCTTCATCAACTAGCGCTGCAAGTTTTGCATGTCAAATCTTCTCATTTTCTTTCATGATTTCATTGTTTTTCTTGATTTTCTTGTTGTCATTTCTTGTTTTTTCAGTTCGATTTCTAGCATTTATGTTTAATATTAATGATAAAATTTTAATCTATTACCACATGCATAAACTCCTCACATTCTTCAACCTTTTCATGTTCCACCATAAATGCGACAACAACTATATAACCTTGTAGATCCTTATTTTCCTCATATTATCATCAAATCATGTTTTTTAAACTTGTTTTTGAGCTCCTAATAGGTAGAGCACAATTATTGACCTTGAAACTTGATCACCCTCGAAAATTGCACCTTGATTGATCAAGTTTTCCACTTGAGCACATTTCTTTACCATGAAGAATTGCACCCTCCCTTGAGAGTATGAGCGCATCATGAAGAAACGAAGCATCTTCTTTCAACCCTTCAGCATGCAACAGTGAACTCTCCTTTACCTTGAGTGCATGGGTGATTGTGAAGGCCCGAAGACATGTCAACCTCTTCCTTCGTCCCTTTGGAGTGTGACAGTGCACCCTCTTTGTCTCCTTGAGCACATGAGCACATAAGGAAGACCTGAAGGACCATTAATCCATCCCTTTGACCCTTTGGAGTGAACCAGCGTGCCCAAGTTGTTTTTCTCCACTCGCTTGAGTGAATAAGGAAACTACAAAGCACTGGATGACCCTATCCACTCCTTCATGCTTTGAAAGTGCACCCTCCTAGTTTGCATGCCGATTTTCTCATGCACACAAGTTATTTTGTGTTTTTGTTCATAGATTCTCATGTCAAGTCACATGTGATGGCTATTTGTACATAAACAAGTATTGTTGTAGATGTAGGTTTCTTTAAGCTAATATTGTCATTATGAGTGTGTTGCCCTGAACAGGTGTTCATGCTATGAGTATTCTTACCTGGTCATCATCTGTTGGAGCCATGCCTCCTCACAAAGTAGCCTCCAAAGAACTTTTAGAAGCAAGCAATGATGAACCTATTAAAGTTACAAAGCCAAATATTACCATATATGTAGATACATAGTTCTTTATTCATAAGGATAAAAGGGTCACATGGAGCAAGATATATAACACATTCATACACGAAAATTTTGTTTAGGACTTAGAATATTTGCACACATACATTAACATCAAGAATTCTAGGATGCATAGGATAGCATGCAGATTCCTGATCATGCCATGTGCAGAGGTGATTGAATGTATCATTACACGTATGGATGACTCTCACCTTGTGTTATGCAGTGAGAGTGGCGGTCATCTCACCACCTATTTTGGTGAAGACATGCAGGCATATTATAATATGCTCATGCCAAATGAATATGAAAATGACAACTTCTACATGATATGGGAAACCCTCGACACTAGTGACGTTATCAAATAATGGTTTCAATATCTTGCCAAGTTTCACCATCGCCCATCTGTAGTTTATCCAACAAAGATTCTCAAAGATGTGTATCCGTATTTGATAGCCATGTATTGTATGTTGTATGGGTGCAAGAATGTTGAGGTGTTCGAGGAGAATTGGATATATACACTCAATATAGTGGTGACACATGACCAAGTTTTAAATTGGGTGGATATATTATCGTATGAGTTGCAGTGTCAGGTGGGGAAGGCAAAAGCATCTTTACAAGCAAACCAAGCGCCAGAATTCTACATGTCTACATTTATCTTAGAAGAAATTTTTGCAAAGTATGCATTCTCGGGAATAAACTTGAACTAGACCCCTGAGGAGAACTTTCCAGTTTAATTCCACTATAGAGTGTTATCATAATCAAGCTTCAAAGGTGTATATGAAAAATTGGTTGAGCACTTATTTGCAGTTATCTTTCACATGATATTTGAGATCGATCCTCCTTGCATCACTGATCAGGTAAAGGATTCACTCTGAGATATCATAGATTGGTTTACAGCTCCCGAGGGTACATACATTAGGTGCTTCTGTTGTTATATATCCCTCATCTTATGCCGCGATATGTGACCAACAAGCTAGTCATGCAAGAAGTAGAAAATTAGCTAGACAAGGGATTGTCAGATATTCTTCACAGGAAGAAGCAGTCCCCTTGGCCTATATTTCTGTTGAGGATCAAACTGTACAAGTTAAAGAGCCACAAGGCCAAAACAACAAAGATATAGCAACTGGACACCTACACTTCTCCACTAAATACTTTCATAGATATGATCCCATGCATATTTTCAAGAAACATTGTCAAAGGATTGATCACAATACGGGGTATTGATCGATGTCCACAATAGAAGATGAGAACATAAAGAACTAGTAAAATGGAAACATGAAGACACATTCAAAAATCAAGACTAGTTCATCCCACAATCCACCAACTCAAGACTTGAAGGTGCAGGAGAGGAGGAGATAAAACCTCAAGCAAAGAAAGTAGCACCCACAAAAAGTATTAGATATGCCTCAATAGGCAAGATTAGGAAGAAATGGAAAGTCAATCCTTTAAACTTAGGAGCTATTCAAGTAGAGTAGGAGAGGAGAGATGTAGAATAAGAAGAGGAGAATATGAAGTAAGATGATTTTCTCCAGAAGCAACAAGAAGAAAAAGAAGAGAGGAGAAGGATCAAGGAATAACAATAGAGGTAGTCCTAGGAGGATGAAGTAATGTAGAGGTAGGAATAAGAGTAGTTGAATCAGGAAATGGAAAAAGAAGAGTTAGAGGAAGAAGATACCATCCAACCCATGAATGATGAACTAACCACTCTAGAAGAACCTCTGCTTACAGATGTTCATCTTCAATGTGGGGAAATGAGAATCAAAACTCCATGAGCTGACACTAACTGTCAGAGTCATGGATGTATGCAATGTAATATTTGATCATTTGAAGAAAATGATCATGCAACAAAGGAAAATATATTTCCTAAATGATCCTTAGAACCCAGTCTTAGTTTCCATAGAGAAGGTGTTAACCTCCAACACCATAAGGAATCATAGAGCTATTATGGCAGAAAATGTTTCATTCACTACAATGACACGGGATAATTTGAGTATTTGTTAAATGAGAATGTCATGTTGAGAAGATAAATTTTTCAGTGAAGCAATAGGTGGAACATCTTGCAGCAGAGGATCAATGGTTCTCATCACAAAGCTTTAGCACTGCCGAGTGGAAGTTAGCCATGGTGGAGGAATTGGGGCCAATGGAGAACACCATGGCACGATTATATGATGAGATGATTCTTCTACAAAAAGTGGTGTCTCATCTTGTTGGCATACAGAAGAAGGCATAGGAAGTGGTGAAACTCCTGAAGGTATAAAAAAGAGCATTTGATCATCTTTAAGAATGGACTTCCAAGTATGCAGATGCCCCACAACATTTGGACAAGAGACAGGACTGCCACAAAAATCAATAGAGTTTAGTTGAAACTCCATCACCAGAACTACATGCGCCCTGGAGAATAATATATTAGTACTATTGCTGCATATAATCGACTGCACTATGCTTTTGGGTCTATAACACAAAAGCATGGGATGCCTTCTATTGGTACACTTGAAACAATAAGAGACAGGGAGATCATATTCCTGGAGAGCCAGTAATACATTGAGCAGATCAAGAACGCAACGAAATGAGAAGGCTTAGAAGTAACCAAAGACATTATTCTATAGTACACCATTGCACCGGTCAAAGATCATATGAATATTTCACGGTTGTAGAATAATTTACAATCAAAATCCAAGAACATATTGATGAAGGCATTGGAGGTTAAGATGCACTACATTAGGGACTTGCAAGTTTGGGTCAAAGACATCTCAACAAAGTTCAAAGCTTGGCACACTTACATTACAGCTGAGCTCCATGTAGAAGCAAATGAATTTTCCATTTGATGAGTCTTTTTTCCATTATCAATTTTGTTTTATATAGTCAGCATCTCATTTATAATTTGTCTTATCTAATAAATGCTATGTAATGAAGTCCAAGGGACACATGCAGAATGTGAACAATCACACATTGGACTGTAATGAGTCGTGTATAGAATATGAATAGTCATAAAATTCAAAGAGTCATGAGGAAGCTCAAAGGTCATTGTTACTTGTTATAAATAGCTCCTCATAATTCAAGTGGAAGGCTTGAATTCTAGAGGTCTTGCCTTGGATTCTCTTGTAATACATAGGAGATATATCATTCTTTGGAGAAGCAAGTTGTGGCTTCATGTTCCACAATTGGATACAATGTCTCATTCATGTAGCAGTGTAGTTTGGATCTTACACTTTTATTCATAAGCTCAATGAGTCGTGACTTCTTCATACATGTATCATAGATGTAGTTGGACTATTCTGGTTATGTTTAAGGTTTATGTTGTTTGAATCACATACTAAGTTAATGAACTAATTCATTTCTTAGCTATGGCTATTATTGAATGACTGCTTTTATGCTTTAATGATTATTGTTTATTAAGTGGACTAATTTGCAGGTATTCAACAAGTCTTTCTCTTTATCCTTGGGTACCCCTTTAGGATAGTATTATTACTTTTCTAACCAGTGGCTCATTTCTCTTACTGGCCGTGGAAGTCTCCCTCATATACCATACATTAGGTGTCTCAAAAATCTCACATTATTTCTGCCCCAAGGAGGTGTTGTGTTCTCTTATGTTTGATTGTAACCAAGGAATATCTTGAAAAACCATTCCAACGATGGACAGATCATAGGATTGGATGGGACTCCTACACCAAACAGTGTGAGGTCTAATTGGGACTTCACATCGGGGAGATCCATTTACATTGTTGGCAACATATAGAACCATCAACACTTAGGAAAAATTATCATGATGCTTGTACAATCACATGCTTTGTTCTCATAGATATTACACTTGTGACATTCAATATGATCCAGTAGGGGAGAAAATGAGTTATATCTTCTAACATTGCCTTCATTAAGAGTTCTAGTTTTTTTTCTCATAAAACCATTCTTTAAAGTTGTATAATATCCTCTATTTATATTTCTCACAAATTCAGTTAAGATGTAAAATTTATTTCTTTATGACCACATCTATTAAAAGGAAAAAAAATAGCCAAAGAACAAAATTTGATACTAAGATGTGAAAGGCCTTCTTGGTGGAGAAACTCTTCTAAATTCATTCTTGTTGATATTGTGAGGAAAATCAAATCATTGTTGGTATTCATCTCATGTCGTAGTGCTTCTTTCATTTCTAATACACCACTTTAGAAAAGGCAGATCTATGCTAGTTTTCATCTTCTTTCATGGTGCTACTTTCGTTGTTGAAAGAGCTCCTAAGAAACTTAACATAAACTTTTGGATTTTCTCCATTTTCATTTTCTATTGGCTTTGTTCTTAATTATATCTTGGAGGTCTTATGACTTTTCTTATATCCAATACCTTTTTTGATGAAAGGATACCTCTTATAGCTAAGAATTTCATATAAGGTTTCAATACCTTTCATTGGCCCCAATTCCTTATACTCACCCCCATATAAACCTCATATACTCTAGTATAATGCTCATAGAAATAAGGAGAAATTGATGATGCAAAATCCAACTTGGGATGGGACTTCCACATTCCATCCGACCGTAGAATGGTTGAGCCAAATATCTCTTCAGCGATTCACCCATGTGCCATATTCCAAGAATGAATGTGGGATCTCATAGAACACATTAATCAAAACTCATCCAGGGCTTCGAGACGCCATCCACCTCAACCCATCAAACAGTGATTCCACCTCACGGTCAGACATCACAAAACCATTATCATATTGGTCTCAATCCAAGCCTTCTAGGGCTCCAGAGCATTTGTCCAACCAAGGCTCCAGGACTGGTAACTCAACCCGCAACTTTTACCAGTCTCCAGAGCATTTATCCAATCAAGACTCTACGACTAGTGACTCAACCCACAACTTATACAGGGCTCGAGATTGTTTTTCCAACCAAGGCCCTAGGACTATAACTCAACCCACCAAGGGCTCCAGAGCATTTATCCAACTAAGGCTCCAAGACTAATAACTCAATCCAAGTTGTTACAGGGCTCTAGAGCGTTTGGCCAACCAAGGCTCCAATACTAATAAATCAAACCAAGCCATTATAGGGCTCTAGATTATTTTTCCAACCAAGGCTACGGGACTAATAACTCAGCCCAAGCTAAAGAAAAATGAGAATCAACCAAAAACACAACAATGAAAATAAACCCACGAACTCCATGACTATCTAGGAAATGGAAAGGATAGTCATTCCATTATCAATACCAACCATCCTCCATGCCAATGACAGATCATAACCAAGAAACCACATGCATGTGCCATGCATGCCAAAACTAGTGAGGAAAACATACAAGCAACTTGGTACTTGCAAGAAAATCTCGTTATAGCTGATGATCCCAATGTCCTCTTGCACTTTCCTACTCTTCCTTTTCCTTCTTGCTCCAAAAATCCAAGTACGCCACACCCTCCAAGAGTGCTCCAAGGAAACTCTAAGTCTCCAAGGGTATGAGAGAGAGAGAGAGAGAGAGAGAGAGAGAGAGAGAGAATAAGGAGAGAGCTCCAAAACTGAACTAACCAAAAGCTTGAACCAAGAGCTTATACTGACTAAGAGCTTGCCAACTGATCCTCATAAGCCTTTTTATTAATTAGGTCTCTATTTTCTTCATTTTCTATTATTTTCCTTCATTTTCCTCCTCACATGTAACCTATGATATTTCACCTTCTTTTTCTCATAATTTCCTTTATTTTCATAAATAAATGTGCCAAAAATGCCATTTTTCCTTTCCAAAGCCTTAGCCATTGCCTTAGCCAATTTCCTTAGCCATAATAAACCAAATCAACACCCATTAGGATGTTTCCCCCACAATTTAGCTTGAAATGCGTGTCCCATCTCCATGGTCATTATATATATTTTTACATGGAATTTTCACTAGGGATCTTACATTAGTGCAAAGCCTTATTTAGTACCAGAAGTAGCTCAATTATCATCACTATTGGAAAATGGAGGGTCTTTTCATGTTTGGAGAAATGCTTGTGTTGCTCTTACTACATTCATGAATGCAAGTATCCATCATTATATAGTTGTTGTAGAGACACCTCAAATGGTGGAAAGACTTTTGCAATGCCTCAAAAGTCAAGATGAAGATAAAGGGCCTTAAATTAATGTCATAGCTACAATAACTATTTTAGAACAATGTAGTGAAGGTCTCCATGTTGTAAAAGCAAAATAATATGATGTGAAGCTTATCTCTTTACTGTAGTGCACAGATGATGCAAAGTTAGAGGAGGAGATAATTGATTCACTATGTGTCCTCACTATTCACAACGATATGAGGTCGCATCTTGTAATGAAGGGTGTTGTTTTGAGACTAGCAGCGAAGTTGAGGAATTCTTTTTTATAAATATGTGTTAGGGTGTTGTTAGGCCTTGGCATGTGGAAGTGGGGGTCATAAGTGCATGTATTCTAAAGAGTGAGACCACACACTCCATAATGTGGTGATACTACATGGAAGAGGAATGACGTGTATGATGACGAGCATGGTGCACATATTTATCATGAAGGGCGACTCCTTGGTATGAACATTGACCATAAGGATGGACACCCACTCCATAAGACCGCACAATGGGAGAACTTGTGAAAATAGTGACAAGGAGCACAACAAGCCATGTATTTTCATGTTCTCCATGGGTTTATATGCATCCAAACAATGGCCTCTACAATATTTTTCTCATAAAAATTATACCTAATTCACACTAAAGAGGAGAGGTAGAATAAAAAATAGTAGCACAAGACTTGGTAGAGGAAGTTGTGGGCAAAATCCATAGAAGGGTTTTATATCCATCTATCGGGAATTAGAAGCTAATAGGGATCGATTGGAGGAAGATGTTCTACAGAAGATGTCAAAGAGGTTATCAAATCTCTCATACCTCCATTTGTCATAGACCATGCACATTAGAGAGGGGCCCATTTCATCCCTAGAGGTCAAATATATATTAGCCACTCTACTCTCTATAGATCCTGCTACTTTCCTAGAACCCTATGGCTCCAAGTCAAAAAATAAAGTGCTTTAGGAGTTTGAGGTGCTTAAATATGATTATGTTGTCAATTGGCATTTAAGGCATCTTAAAATTATTCTAAATCCAACAACAGAGGAGAAGAACTTACACACGGGTACAAATAAGAACCAATGCTTATGTACATGGAGAGGTTTATTCATGATGGAAAATATTTCTCTAAAGATGTAATGAGGGATATAGCTCCCCTTTTCATCATGATTATTGATGAGCCCCAATTTTTGGTAACAATTTGGGCTCATTTGGCCTACTTACCTTGCTCAACCCTTCATCTTTTATCACTTATGCATTCATTTCTTGGTATATTCGTGTTATTTGTAGGAAGAAGGGCAGGCATTATATCTATGTGGCTAATACATGACGATTTCAGGTTTTTTGGCATTAAAGGGAGCAAAAGACCACGCAAATGGAGACAAGGAGACAGCCAAGGTGTAATTGCGGGTTTTTAGGGAGGTTGTCCACAGTCTTGATGACCTTCCTCGTGATTTCCACCCTAACTCCGAGCTCCAATAGCTCTCCCCACCAAGCTTAAAGGCAGCCAATGGATTCTACAGGAACAAGAGTTTAACTTTCAGTTGGACAGCCAAGCTCCACTAATTGAGGAAGCCAGCTTGGTCCTCATCATGTATAAATATTAAGGCCGTAGCCTTTGATAGGAGCTTTTTGAACCCTTGAACTATTGTTGCAATTTCTAAGCACGAGCTACAGCTCGGTTTTTGCTTTTTGTAAGCCAGTTTTGGCATGATGTTAGACTCATGATTATTCAATAAAGGCAGGCAGCTTTGGATTCAATTCTGAGTTCTTAAGAGGAGCTATAGCTCTCAGGTTAGGGCCCAACCTCAGAGTAATAGACCTCCTTTTCCTTGTATTGTTACTTGTCTTTCCTTTCAGCACTTCATTTCTTTGCTTTGACATGCATTTGAAAAACACAGTCTGCTGATTTAATTTCTTTAATGTGATTGAGTAGGATTAGTTCATGGTTAAAGTGCTTTCAATAGCTTAGATTAGAGTAGGAGGATTAGCCTTCATTAGAGCTCCAAGAAAAGGTTGACAGTGCACTCACTGCCATCTCTGTTTAGAGATTGGGGTGTAGACCGTACCAACCACCAAAAAACGCAGTCTTATACGTTCATGCAAGCTGCAACACAATCATTTCAGTCATAGAACCGTCCATGCATTCTAATCTTGAGCAATACTTTTTCATTCCAACACCATGCACGATTTTTCTCTGAAGCTTACATTGCTGTTCGTTGGTTTAATAACATAGTTTAGAATAGGTGAATGAATTCTCGGTTTTGTGCATATTTGTTTCCTTTACACTGCGTTGCATCACTCTGTTATCTTCTTCTTCTTCTCAACCGCGCCCAAGTCACCTACCTATCCTCTGTTCAGCTCGTTTGCCTTCCAACCCTTCTACTTTTCACGTAGCTCCATCTTTTTAACCTTTCGTTACTTCCACCCTTCTACTCACCAACCAACTGTACCCACTCTTTCTCTATCTCATATCTCTGTCCCTGAGCAGCCACAAGCTCCCTTTCCATCCTACCTATCCACCCATACAGCTCCTCGACTTCTCCATCACCCAAAACTCCAACTATAAAACATCCTGTAGAAGTTAGCAGACTTCCTGTAGAAATCCCAAGCTTCCTGTAGGATCCCCTGCAGACATCCTGTAGAAGCCTGCAAACTCGGTTGCCGAGCACCAGAACGTTGTGGACTTCTGTGGAATGATGTTTTGGATCCCCTGGAACCTCTCCTAGCCCTCCTGACCTTTCCCAAGCTTTCTTTCCCTTCGAACTACCCCTGCACAGTCAAAACCCAATCAGAAACAAAATCATAATAACTCCAACCACTTAAGCAAAAATATAAAAACATGTTTTCCTCAATGGAAGTAGTTTAAATTCATGCATCTCATATCACTAGAAGTAATGGCATCATTGTTAGAAGTTGCATTCTCATCGTTGCATTGTAAGGATTAAGCTAGTCAGATTAGGGTTTACTAGGGTTTCCATGTTTGGTTGGCTTTTGGTTCATTCTTGCAAAGTAGGTTAATTTCCTTTCAGATAGTCTTCGTTCATCATTTAGAAAGCTTCTTCTAAGAACATATAGAAGTTGGCTTGAGCCCTAGCGGACTTGTGCCAGCTGACCAAGTGATAGCTGCGACAAGAGCTAGTACTTCTGCATACAGCACCGTCGCTTCCAAGTTTGTTACGAACTACCGGGTTGATAAAATTAGAGAAGGAAGCTCCAGGAGTTGTAGCATTATTGCTACAATACTGGAGCCCACCATCTTTTTGGCGCCGTTGCCGGGGAAGCGTCAGAGTATTAGTAATTGTTGCTTTTCTTCTACTTTCTTACTCTTGCCTTCTGCCAAGTAGTTTATTTCATTTCCATTCTGCAAAAGTAGCATAGACATTTCCTGCTTTCATAGATTAGCCTTTCAATTCCGCAATTTCAATTCTGCAAGCGTAGATTAGCATTTCAATTCTGCAAGCGTAGACTAGCATTTCCATTCCTGCAATTTCATTTGAGCAAAGTAGATTAGTTCTTTCCTGCTTTCAATTCAATTCGGCATCTTTATTTCAGTAAGATAGTTAGTTGTAGATCAATCTGTTTCAGTTTTGCAGGTACCAAAGAAAAAAAGACAAAAGCAATCAAAAAAAAAAAAGTCCTTCCATTTCATGCCTCGTAGGAATCAAGATAAAACAGGCAAATTCTTACCCAACACCCCCACCACATCACTGAGTCACCCTTCTCTCTTCTTTGGTGACAGTGATCCAGAAGAACCTATAGGTGAACCTCCTGAGATATACGAAGATCCTATAGCAGAAGAAGAATTAGAGACCATCCCATCTGAAGCTATGGCTGAAAATAGAGGAGAAGATGAGAGGATAGAAGGTGCCTTCCCCATCCGAGAGACCAATGGAGACATGAAAATGAAAAACATTAGTCCCTCCGCTCTACCTCACTTCCATGGACTGACTACTGAAGATCCTGATACCTTCCTGTTTGAGTTTGTTGTCCTTTGTAGAACCTATGACTATACTGAAGATGAGCAGAAGCTGAAACTCTTCCCTTCAACTCTTAAGGATGCAGCATTACGCTGGTTCATGGGCTTACCTAGGAATAGTATCACTACTTGGGCTCAGATGCAGCAAGCTTTCAATACCAAATACCGGGACTACTGTAGGTCCAAGGAAACCAAGGGAGAAATCTTTCGGATGACCATGGGAAATGATGAGTCCTTAGAGGATTATGAGGAGAGGTTCCAGCTTAGCTATAAGCGGGCCAGGTGCACACTTGACCCTGAATCCCTCAAGTTGGTCCTGCTCCGAGGAGTCCCTGAAGACCTCTTAGATACCCTTCACATGTTAGCTGGGGGGGATATTTACCAACTGCCTTATGAGGACATCAAGACTGTGTTTAGAAACCACTCCAGGGCAGCTCGGAAACGAGGTAGATGAAACCTCCTCTCAGCTGGTGTCCCTTTCTCCAAACATGAGTTTGCAAATCAATTAGAAGATCTTAAGAGTGAGGTGAGACAGACCATTGCCATGCAGCTGGACACATTCAGGATCCAGCAGAAGAAGGAAGAAGCTGAGAGAGCCTTGGCTATCTTCTGCCCTAGATGTACAAGGAGACACCCTAAGAACGAATGCCCATTGCATTCAGTTGAAGTGTGTTTCGTTTGTGAGGAGGACCATCCCACAAACCAATGTCCAACCTTACCTGGATTTAAAGCCATGTACCAAGGGACAGAAGCTCCCACTGAACCTCTCTATTTCCTCAACCAAAGAAGGCCACAAGGACCTAGACCTTACCAGCAGGGGATGCAAGGGGAACCCCAAGCTTATTACAGCCCCAACCAATCGACTCCTATGCCTTCCTGGGGTCCCCCTGCTCATCCTTCCTGGTCTATGCCTCCTCCATGGTCTTACCCACCTCAGTACCCTACTCAACCCACTACTCATTCCTATCACTCACATGCCCAGCCACAGCCTCAGTGGAATGCACCTCAGTCGGGGTGGAGGCCCCAGTACAACACTCCTCCTGCCATTTTGCCTCCACCACCAGTTCAACCTCAACCATTACCTCCTGCTCCTCCAAGGCAACCTAAAATACCTGCTCAACCGAACCCGAACCCCAACAATAGACAGGCCCAGCAGGTATACACTGGGGAAACATCATGCCCTACTTATGCTGTGGAGATCCAGGAGATCAATCTTCGATCTGGAAAGACTCTTCCGGATTGCCAACCTCCTCCCCTAGAGGATGAGGAAGATAAACAGGAAAGTGAACCAAAGGCTATTCCACCCTTTCCTGAGAGACTAACAGCCACCACACAACCCAACCCAGAGGAGGATGAGCTTCTGGGTGAGCTCAAGCAGTTGTGTGTGAAAATACCACTTCTCCAAGCCATCAAGGATGTGCCAATATATAACAAACTGGTTAAGGAAAAGTGTTTCAAACACCCAGGCAGGCGAAAGAGAGATGCTTCAACCATCAATGTCTTAGGACAACTGTCTGACCTTATGTTAGGACAAGTCATCTGCCCAAAGTATCTAGATCCTGGGAGTCCTGTAGTAGATGTCCACATCAATGGCACCATCATACCTCACACCTTGATTGATTTGGGGGCTGCCATTAATGTGATGACCAGGGATACCATGCTCAAACTCAATCTTCAGGGTTCCTTGAGGAAGACTTCGACAGTTCTGCAACTTGCAGATCGCTCCACTGTGACTCCCGAAGGGATTGTGGAGGATGTCTTGGTCTCTGTCGACTCTTGGGAATACCCTGCAGATTTCTTGGTTCTGCAACCCAAGGCAAAGCTTACTGGATATCCTCTTATTCTGGGAAGGCCTTGGTTAGCCACTGCAGATGCTTACATAAGTTGTCGTGCAGGAAACATGACCATCAAAAATGGTCCTATGTCCAAGCAACTAGTCCTATACCCTCCTGCCCAACCCTCCTTAGAGCATGACTTACCACTTTGGTTGGAGGAAGGAGAAGAGGATGAAGTGTACTTAGCACCTCTGTGCACCCTAGATACCACTAGAAGAGACCCCCCAACCAAGGATGACTTGATTGAGACCTTGATCCAGAATCCACCTTCCAGTGCACTATCCTTAGAGAAATTGGTGGAGGATGCCCAAGCCAGCACCTTAGTGGATCTTTGTACAACCAACCCTGTCACTCCCAGAGTCAAAAATGTGGAGTTCGGCCCTGAGAAAACGTTAAAGATCAGCTCCTCCCTATCTCCTTCCCAGGAAAAGGAGCTGTGTAGCCTGTTGGCCAGCCATCTAGATGCTTTTGCTTGGAGCTATAAGGAGATGAAAGGAGTTCATCCTTCGGTCTGTACCCATCACATATACATCAAAGAGGATTGTAAACCGGTTGGACAACCTCAGAGGAGAATGAATCCAGCCCTTAAGGACATTGTCAAGGAAGAATTGCAAAAACTATTGGATGCCGGATTCATTTACCCCATCTCAGATAGTGAATGGGTGTCCCCTCTGGTGTTGGTTCCCAAGAAGAATGGGAAGTGGAGAATCTGTGTGGACTACCGAGAACTGAAAAAAGCTACCAAGAAAGACCATTTCCCTCTACCTTTCATAGATCAAGTGTTGGATGGACTGGTAGGAAAGAAGTTCTTCTCTTTCCTGGATGGGTTTAGCGGGTACAACCAGATTCAAATCAGCCCGGAAGACCAAGATAAGACCACCTTCACTTGTCCTTGGGGTACCTTTGCCTACCGAGTTCTTCCCTTTGGGCTATGCAATGCTCCTGCTACCTTCCAGAGAGCTGTCTTAAGCATCTTCTCGGAGTTGGTCCATGATGCAGTGGAAATCTATATGGATGACTTCACTCCTTATGGGGCCAACTTCCAGGAAGCATTGTCCAATCTGGGAAAAGTCCTAACCAAATGCATTGAGATGAACCTGTCCCTTAGTCTTGAAAAATGTGAATTCCTGATGACTGAAGGGACCGTGCTAGGCCATACCATTTCTTGCCAAGGGTTACAGGTGGATCCTAAGAAAATTGCTCTCATCAAGAAGGTTCCACCTCCTCAAAAGGTAAGGGATGTTCGGAGTTTCCTAGGATTAGCAGGGTATTACAAGAGATTCATTAAAGACTTCAGCAAGCTAGCCTCACTATTGTTTGGCCTGTTGGCAAAAGATGTGGAGTTTAAATGGACTGACGATTGTCAGAGGGCTTTGAATGAATTAAAGGACAAGTTGGTGTCAGCCCCAATCTTGAGAGGTCCAAACTGGGCCCTACCTTTCCACATCCACACTGATGCCTCGAACAAAGCCATAGGTGCAGCTTTAGGACAAGTTGAACAAAAACTTCCATATGCCATTTACTTTGTTAGCAAAAACTTGTCCAAAGCTGAGCTGAACTACACTGTAACTGAGAAAGAGTTTTTGGTTGTGGTCCATGCACTGAATAAGTTCCGACATTATATCACTGGCTATCAAACATTTGTACATACTGACCGTGCTGCAATTAGATATTTAATGAATAAACCAGATGTGAATGCTCGTATTATTAGATGGTTACTTTTGTTGCAGCAGTTTGATTTGACCATTGTTGACAAACCAGGTAAAGAAAATGTTGTTGCTGATTTTTTATCTAGATTGGATTTGTCTGCAGATGAGGATGGAACAGTGGATGACCAGATGCCCGATGAGCATCTGTTTGCTATCTCAGCACTCTCTCCATGGTTTGTTGATATAGCAAACTACCTTGTTTCAGCACAATTCCCTCCGCACCTATCTTCAAGAGAGAAGAGCAGAATCATCAGAAAAAGTGCCTCATTTACTTGGATTGGGGGCAATCTGTTCAAGCTTGGCCCCGATCAGATCTTAAGGCATTGTGTAAGGGAGGAGGAAGTCTTTGATATCCTCCTCACCTGTCATGATGGGCCTTGTGGAGGACATTTTGCAGCAAAGAGGACTGCCTTCAAAATCCTGTAGGCAGGCTACTATTGGCCCACACTTCAACAAGATGTCAGAAGATATATCAGCCAATGTGACCAATGCCAAAGAATGGGGAAACCGACTCAAAGGGATGAGATGCCTCTCCAACCTCGAGTGACTCTTGATCCATTTGAGAAGTGGGGTATGGACTTTGTGGGTCCAATCAACCCTCCTTCGAGGCAAAGGTCTTACATCATTGTGTGTACTGACTACCTGACAAAGTGGGCAGAGACCAAAGTAATCAAAGCAGCAACAGAAGAAAAGGTGGCCGAGTTCTTAAGATAAAACATCTTCTACAAGTTTGGCTACCCAAGAGAGCTGGTCACCGATCAAGGGAGCCAGTTCACATCCAAACTGGTTGAAGACTTACTAGCTCATCACAAGATCAAGCATAGGACTTCCACCCCCTATCACCCTCAAGCAAATGGGCAGGTGGAAGTCACCAATAGAGCATTGGAAGGGATCTTGACTAAGGTGGTGAGCAGCAGCAGGAAGGACTGGGCAGATCGCCTGGTTGAGGCCACATGGGCTTACAACACAACCTGGAAGACCACCACCGGCTTCACACCTTATGAGCTGGTCTATGGGAAGAAAGCTTTGTTGTCCATTGAATTTGAATACAACACTTTGAGGATGGCAGCTCAGCTGGACCTAGATCTCAGCCATGCACAGCAAGAAAGGTTATTGCAGCTGAATGGACTGGACAAGCACCGGATGCAGGCCCTCCTTCACTCGGAAGTGGTTCAACTTCAGAGAAAGGTGTGGCATGACCAACACCTCAATGACAAGCAATTCCAGCCAGGAGATTGGGCACTGTTGTATGACTCCAGATACAAAGATTTCAAGGGAAAGCTGAGAACCAGATGGCTGGGGCCATATGCAATGGAAAAATGTCAGGACAATGGATCTGTTCTTATTCGGACCATTGATGAGGAAGCCATCCCCATGCTTGTCAATGGGCATCGATTGAAGATCTACAGGAAACCTCTCTCAAGACAAGAGTTCATCAAAACTATGGAGAAATCAGTGTTGGTCATAGAGAAGGGTTCTGCCTCTCCTTTGGGCATACCCTGAAAGATATAAAAAAAATAATAATAATAAATAAATAAATAAATAATAAAGATCCTTGGGTGAAAACCTTTCTGAGGTGCCCAAGGCAGGTGGTAGGGGTGAAAACCTCATTGAGGCGCCCCTATCGTCTTTCAAAAAAAAAAAGGAGATTTGAAAAAGATCCTTGAGTGAAAACCTCTCTGAGGCGCTTAAGGTAGATGGCAAGGGTGAAAACCTCATTGAGGCGCCCCTGTTATCTTTCAAAAAAAAGAGAAAAAAGAAAAAAGAGAAAAAAAAGAAAAAACAATGAAAAAAGGCAAGGACAGCAAGTTCATAATGGGAAATTGCATGCAGGTTGCAGGTGTTCTATGGAGGAGAGGAAGCCTCTCAACTCAAAGCTAAGGATCCTTATCATGCTGTCAGGAGACCTCACCAGCACCTCCTCCAAGAATACTCCTTTTCTCCAAGGTATGTGCACAATTTCATCACGGCTTGAGTTTTCTACAGGAAGATGCAGATTTTCTACAGGAAGGTGCAGACTTTCTACAGGAAACACAAACTTTCTACAGGAAGCTCTGTATTTCTACAGGAAACTTCCTGTAGAAGTTCGGGACGGCCCAGAATCCATTCTATGAGGAGATCTAACGACTAAGGATCGGTTCGGACGCATGCAAGCTATTGTTGTCACCCTTGCACACTGTTGTCACCTCGTTCTACCATCCTTGTCGACATGCAATGAAGTTACCTGCACCAGCAAAGCAGATCGTTGAGTTATCAAAGAGAAAGCAATTTTTAAATGGAAAAAGCGCTGAGATCTCATACCATATCCATCCCAGCCATCCATGAGCTCTGGGAGCGTGATCGTGAGGCCAAATCCTTCGTCGTGCAGCATGCACCCGAGGAGGAAGAACGGTTACAAGACATCCTGCGGGAGTCCTGTAACAGTTAAGCCCGCTAGGGTGTACACCAATCACAGCGCTGGCCATATGCAACGAAAACGCGGGCGCATGCAGCCAAGCATCAAATCCATCGTCGGCAGCCTGTAAACATGAACCTCCGGGCCTGTGCAAATTCATCAGCGGCAGATAGATCCACTCATCATCGTCCAAAAACCGAAAAATCGCGTTGCAGCCGCGCAGGTAAGTGTCTCGACCCTTTCTTCCGTCAGATTGCATGAATTTTACTTTGAATTGTTTGCAAAGTGTGAAGTGAATGGGTTGAGCGGCTGTATGGCCAGTTGACTGGCCACGTCGACCGGTTAATGGTCCAGTCGGATGTTTGGGTGGCGGCCGTGACAAAAGGAATGGGCAGCACACACGTGAGAGCAATCCCGTCGGGAAAAAACGTATTTAGCAGAAGAGACGGCGGCGGATCTGCTGGGGGATGATGCGGCAGTAAGTGAACTCGCAGACAAATGATGGAACGACGTCATCCAACGGTCCGGCGGGGACAGCTCACCCCTGTGCCACGGATTCCGCCGATTCAAATCTAATCGGCTAGATTGCCCCATGCATTTATCATTCACCATTTGGAACTCGAGTGATCATCCGGATCCCTCTGCAGTTCGATACGCCGAGCCTTTGGCTATCAGAACGCCTGTGAAGCAACACCGAGAGCGCAGACCAACTGCAGTCTTTCCCAGAAATCGCGCGCTGCTCCTACAGGAAAGCTGTTTCTACAGGAAGGCGGGTTCCTCACGTAAAAAGGTGGCAGATAAAAAGGTAAACCTGAACTCTCCATGCAATTGGCTTTTGAAGGTGGCAGAATCGTCGTCTACAGTCTGGTCGTAGGAAATTGTTGCAATTGTTGTCTGCTGTGCATAAACTGTCGTTCTACAGGATGTCAGTGTAATTAAGCTGTGTTAAGGTCCTCAGAGATAAGCTTCGTGGATTATGTGCATGACAGAAGCGTAATTCTACGCTCTGTCTCAGTAGACCAAATTTCTTCCGCATTTGCCACCTCTAGTTAAAGCAACAGTTTTCATCATGCCGGGTGGGTTTATTAGACGGGAACCCACTGATTCAACCAAGTTAAGGGAAAATCTTGAGGTAGTGGAGCTCTTCACACGGGTGCAATGGATATCCTTCTGTGACAAATTGCAGGGTTATGACGACGAAGTGGCAGAAGAATTTTTACAAGCTCTGAGGCCGAAATCTAAAACATTGGCCACCGTGAACTTCAGGGGCCTAAGCCACAAGCTCACCCCGCAATATATCAGTCGAATTACTGAACTTCCAATGGGTTTGCCATGGGATAAGGAAGAAAGGAAGTTGAGCCAGCAGGCCAAGAAAGAATTCTTTCCCCCAGAGGAGGAATTCTCGGAGGACAAAAATGGGGTGCGTAGAACCAGTTTGCTGCCACCATGGAATGAAGTTAGCCTGCAGATAATGAAGTATATAACTTGTGAAGGCCATTTTAGCATTGTGTATGGGTATCACTTTCGGTTGCTCACTGAATTAAGGCACCAGATTGATCTTCCTGTAGAAAACAAACTGAGCATCCCTTATTTCCTGCTACAGTCTCTAATTGAGTGTGCCACAAAGTTAAAAGAAGGCATACCCGACCAGGTAGCCCACCATGGATTGATCAAACTTCTCGTGGAGGATGCGCTTCATTCATACAAGGTTCCCCTCTCATGGGAAGCATTCATAAATTTGACAAGAGATGGAGACATAAGGATGTTGACTGAAGAAAGTGGTTCCTCTAGCAGTGAGGAAAAAGAATCAGTGGCCGTGGGAAAGAAAGAAACAGGCCAGAAGACCCCGACCACAGTGCAGAAGAAAGAACAAAGGAGGAAGCATGAGAAAAAGGATGACAAAGAAAAAGGTGACACACCCATCTTGTCAGCAAGAGAGAAAAGGTTGCAAGGCAGAACGGACAAAGCTGAGAAGGTCCACATCAGCAAAAGTACCTCATCAACACCCGCAACCAAACCAAAAGGCAAAACTCATGCAGCAAAGCAAGCCAAGGTGGTGACACCTGTGTCTACAGGAAAGCAGAAACAGGCTTCTACAGGAAGCCCGAAATTGACTAAAACAGGGTTTTCTACAGGAAGCCCCGAAAAAGTGAAACCCAAGGAGAAGAAGGCGGACATCCTAGCAAGGGAGGCAGCAGCTGTGCTGGCCGCCCTCAGCACGCCACCTAAGCCAAAAGAGAAGAGAAAGAGGGAGACCCCTCTATACTTTAAAGCTCGAAGAAGTGACAGAATAAAGACGGGCAAGCCACAGCCTCCATCCAGCAGCCAAATCACTACAGGGGATGCCCCTACTTCACCCAGTGAGAAGTCCCCCTCGAAGATATCGGTCACCTACGAGAGGGGGAGCCCAAAAACAACTACTTGGAAAGGAAGGTTAGACCAATCGGCTTCAAAAGCCCAGCCCAAGGTCAAGAAAACAGAGAAGAGGGAAGGAACGACACCCTCATCGCCACCAAGGGCAGAACAGGCAGAGCCACCAAAGGTAGGAAAGAAAGAGCGTATTCCGGAGCCTAGTTCTCGGCCAAGGACAAGGAGCTGGAGCAAAATTGCTCAAGGATGAGCAAATATTTTAGCTGGGGGGTGATGATGAGCCCCAATTTTTGGTAACAATTTGGGCTCATTTGGCCTACTTACCTTGCTCAACCCTTCATCTTTTATCACTTATGCATTCATTTCTTGGTATATTCATGTTATTTGTAGGAAGAAGGGCAGGCATTATATCTATGTGGCTAATACATGATGATTTCAGGTTTTTTGGCATTAAAGGGAGCAAAAGACCACGCAAATGGAGACAAGGAGACAGCCAAGGTGGCATTGCGGGTTTTTAGGGAGGTTGTCCACAGTCTTGATGACCTTCCTCGTGATTTCCACCCTAACTCCGAGCTCCAACAGCTCTCCCCACCGAGCTTAAAGGCAGCCAACAGATTCTACAGGAACAGCAGTTTAACTTTCAGTTGGACAGCCAAGCTCCACTAATTGAGGAAGCCAGCATGGTCCTCATCATGTATAAATATTAAGGCCGTAGCCTTTGATAGGAGCTTTTTGAACCCTTGAACTATTGTTGCAATTTCTAAGCACGAGCTATAGCTCGGTTTTTGCTTTTTGTAAGCCAGTTTTGGCATGATGTTAGACTCATGATTATTCAATAAAGGCAGGCAGCTTTGGATTCAATTCTGAGTTCTTAAGAGGAGCTATAGCTCTTAGGTTAGGGCCCAACCTGAGAGCAATAGACCTCCTTTTCCTTGTATTGTTACTTGTCTTTCCTTTCAGCACTTCATTTCTTTGCTTTGACATGCATTTGAAAAACACAGTCTGCTGATTTAATTTCTTTAATGTGATTGAGTAGGATTAGTTCATGGTTAAAGTGCTTTCAATAGCTTAGATTAGAGTAGGAGGATTAGCATTCATTAGAGCTCCAAGAAAAGGTTGACAGTGCACTCACTGCCATCTCTGTTTAGAGATTGGGGTGTAGACCGTACCAACCACCAAAAAACGCAGTCTTATACGTTCATGCAAGCTGCAACACAATCATTTCAGTCATAGAACCGTCCATGCATTCTGATCTTGAGCAATACTTTTTCATTCCAACACCATGCACGATTTCTCTCTGAAGCTTACATCGTTGTTCGTTGGTTTAATAACATAGTTTAGAATAGGTGAATGAATTCTCGGTTTTGTGCAGATTTGTTTCCTTTACACTGCGTTGCATCACTCTGTTATCTTCTTCTTCTTCTCAACCGCGCCCAAGTCACCTACCCATCCTCTGTTCAGCTCGTTTGCCTTCCAACCCTTCTACTTTTCACGTAGCTCCATCTTTTTAACCTTTCGTTACTTCCACCCTTCTACTCACCAACCAACTGTACCCACTCTTTCTCCATCTCATATCTTTGTCCCTAAGCAGCCACAAGCTCCCTTTCCATCCTACCTATCCACCCATATAGCTCCTCTACTTCTCCATCACCCAAAACTCCAACTATAAAACATCCTGTAGAAGTTAGCAGACTTCCTGTAGAAATCCCGAGCTTCCTATAGGATCCCCTGCAGACATCCTGTAGAAGCCTGCAAACTCGGTTGCCGAGCACCAAAACGTTGTGGACTTCTGTGGAATGATGTTTTGGATCCCCTGGAACCTCTCCTAGCCCTCCTGACCTTTCCCAAGCTTTCTTTCCCTTCAAACTACCCCTGCACAGTCAAAACCCAATCAGAAACAAAATCATAATAACTCCAACCACTTAAGCAAAAATATAAAAACATGTTTTCCTCAATGGAAGTAGTTTAAATTCATGCATCTCATATCACTAGAAGTAATGGCATCATTGTTAGAAGTTGCATTCTCATCGTTGCATTGTAAGGATTAAGCTAGTCAGATTAGGGTTTACTAGGGTTTCCATGTTTGGTTGGCTTTCGGTTCATTCTTGCAAAGTAGGTTAATTTCCTTTCAGATAGTCTTCATTCATCATTTAGAAAGCTTCTTCTGAGAACATATAGAAGTTGGCTTGAGCCCTAGCGGACTTGTGCCAGCTGACCAAGTGACAGCTGTGACAAGAGCTAGTACTTGTGCATACAGCACCGTCGCTTCCAAGTTTGTTACGAACTACCGGGTTGATAAAATTAGAGAAGGAAGCTCTAGGAGTTGTAGCATTATTGCTACAATACTGGAGCCCACCAATTATGTTGGGATATTTTAGGATCCAACTAGTCAAGCGTTTTCTAGACTTGTAGAGCGTTGGTCCGAGACGTTGATGCATCAATCATAAGAAGAAATGATAGTTCAAAAGATTAAAGAGGAGAAAGGAAATTTAGGTGTTCAAGAGGAATAAAAAGACAAAGAAGAGGGAAAGGAGAATAATAAAGGAGAGAATTTGCTTCCAAGAAGGGTTGAGCTATGGCTAGAGATGAGAAGCAAGTACAAAAGAGATGCAGAGGATGAACCCACATTGGAAAACTATCTTTATTCAACCATATTGGCTCATAGGTCTTTGGATAATGTGTTGGTATTTCACTTATATTATAATCCGCGTTACACATATGCAATGCATTCTTGGTAGGAAGGTGCAAAGGATTAGGGAGTTAACTATTTTTATTTTGTAGTAAATTTTTCTAGGGGAGCCACAACCTAGAATGTAAAGAACCTCGTAGTTTTAAATTTGGTTGCAATGACCTATGTTAATGTCATTTTATTTTCGGTATTATGCTTTTCTATTATATCACATGTAAACTCACGAAAAATGCATGCAGACACAAGAACATGAATGAAATTTGGGGCAAAGCATACAGGTAGTCTTCATTTAGACCCACACCGATGCCGCTAACTGGTCTTGCATAAACTAGATGTCATATCTCCTTTCAGATTTCCATGAGTAGCAGAAGGCGCAGATAGAGAGATAAAATTTTATAGTCAAAGACTCCAACCCAACAAAATCAAAGGAATATTTTCCAAGAAAACCAAGAAATGGAGATAGAGATGCAAGAGGTTCAACAACATAAATTTATGGAGGGAATAATTGAGGATTTGGTTACAAAAGAAGGGGAGTTGTTCAAACAAATAGAGGATAGAAAAAAACATGAGGAAATATTATGGAGGAAAATGTCAATAACCGACTAGATTTGAGAAGGGGAGGAGAACACAAAGTTTTTTCATAAATCGATGATCGAACACTGACATGATAACAAGATATCTCCACTCAAAGATGAAGCAGGGAAAAATCTCACATATTACAAAGATATGGAGCGATAATTTGATATATATTATGTATTTCTTTTAATTGAACCAAATCAAAGTCGATGGAGACAAATTTTGAAGATCATAGAAAACATCCTAGTGCTACTTCAACTAGACCATAATGTTGCCTTAAAGTGAGAGGCATTCTATGCCAAATTCTAAGAGGAGGTAATGTCCATGCTAAAAGATAGAACTCCAAGTCTATATGGGTACACCATAGAATTTTTTCTAGGATTGTTGGCACTTCCTTGGCGAAGAAATCCATGACCTGTTGGAGGAATATCAAAGTACATGCTCTTTATTTCAAACCTTCAAAGACACAATTTTAAAACTATTTCCCAAGTCTGATAATGCCCAAGATCTCGGTAACTTAAAACAAATATCCTTATGTAATGTGATATATAATATTATTTTGAAATTCACTAAAAATTGTATAAATTTGCTCCTATGACATCTAATTTCAATGAAGCAAACTAGTTATGTGGAGGGCGAATATATCCTAGACAAAATATTAGTATCCCATAAGGTTATTCACTCATTGAAAAAATATAAAAAAGGCATGAATGTCGGTTAATCTTGACTTGTATAAGGAATTTGTTATATTTATTTGGGATTATATCTTTAGTGTTCTCATAGACTTTGGCTTTTCAAGTAGTTGGATTAACTGGCTAAGAGCTTTGATTGCAACCCATTTCTTCTACGTGATGCACAATGGATCTCCTTCCTCAATATTCAAGTTTTCACATGAATTCAGAAAGGAAACACTCTCTTACTATTCTTATTTGTTATTTATAAGAATGGATGTGACATACCATAAAGGAAATAATATCACAAGTAAAGATAAAAGGATTAAGACTCTATGGCGATGATCTTACCATCTCCGATCAACATTTTTTTGATAATATAGTGCTAATGGAAGCTCCTACATTAAAAGATGTTAGTGGTATAAAAAATATCTAGGAGGAATTCATGGAAGCCTCAAGTACATCCTTTAATGCGAGTGATCTCATATTTATTTCTTTAATACTAACTTAGTAGTGCATGGGAACCTAGCCAAATTGTTGGGGGTGTATTGTAGTTCACTCCCCATTAAATATCTAAAGGTACCTTTGGTAGACAACTACCTTAAAAATATTCACTAGAAGGAATTAATATAGAAAATATCCAAAAATTTGAATTGTTATACCATCATATCTCTGAATTTTGTGAGCAGAGTAATCTTGTTAAAATCATTCTTGTAAGCCCTTTTGGTGTATCTTCTCTCTACTTTGGTGGCACCCAAAGGAATCCTAAATCCATTAAAATTATATAAATATCCTTTATCTAGGGAGGTTTAGTGTGAAAAATAAAATGGTCCCTTGTAGCCTATCATAAATGATGTCTTCCCAAAATGTCAGGTGGTCTTAGTCTTAGTGATCTATAAATTATAAGTAATGTTTTGGGAGGAAATTATGGTGAAGGTAGGTCGAAGGTGGCCAAGTGTTATGGAGGAAAATTTGGAATAAGAAATACAACCACTTTAAATCATTGAAACAATAGTTGAGAGCTCAAAACCTTATTCAAGGATCTTGAATATGAAATTTGGCCAACACTAATAAATTAATCATATAGCAACATTATTTCTGGGAATTCTAAGAGGGAAAGGATGCCTTGTTTTGGACATACTCATGGAAAAAATATCCAAAGCTTGGTGGTAGGGAATAATTTATTGCTATGAAGAGATTATCAAATCTAAAGTTCTCTTAAGAATAGCATATTATTGACACTAGATAGTGGAGTCACCTCATGGAGAGAATGGAAAAATAAGGAAAGATGGCATCAAACTCTTGATCAAGATACCATGGACACATTGATTGAGGAACTTAACAAAAAAAGTAACCCACTCTCCAAGGCATAGGAAAACGTTTTATGTGGCTATAACCAAAAGGATATGCTCACAATCAAAGAGGCATATCAACTAGTTATAGGTCACACCAATCTTCCTCATCAACCAATCAAGAAATAGGTTTGGGCTCAAAAATTATAGCCCAAAGTTTATCATTTTATTTGGTTGTTAATACATAAAAGAGCAATTTCATGGGATGAAATCATTCATAGAGGAATCCAAGGATATTCCCTCTAATTTATATGTAGACCAAATGCAAAATACATGGAGTACTTGCTTAATAAATGCACTTTTTCTTAAACTCTATGGTCTTAACTCTTCAACTTATTTGGACAATCATACAATAATAGGAATGAAATCATAGTAACAATTGATGGTTATAGATCCTCTATGACAAATGATCCTATTGTAAATTGAGCTTGGGCCCTCATTCCATGGATTTTTTTCTATGGAACATATGGAAGGAGAGCAAAAATTGGATCTTTAATAGTTGATCATTAGAAGAGGAGGTGATTTGAGAAAAAGAATTGCATATTTCCTGTGAAATAGTATTACTCTGTCATTGCTCATCATTAAACTAGGAAGCTAAAGTTTTGGAAGCCACAATTTTGTGTAATATCTAATTGTCTTAGTCTACTTCTATCAATCACTTACCTCCAAGAATCCTAGCTTCTAGTCCTCTAGTCTCCAAGAGAAGTTCTCCCCCTCGATTCCTTAAACTTAATTTTGATGAGGTATCTAAAGGAAATTCAAGTTTTTCTAGTCTTGGAGGAGTCTTCCATGATAACCATGGGTAGCTAGTGTTTCTATTTGTAAAGTATGGGACACTCAAGTAACAATACAATCAAATTTGTAGCTCTAGCGACTAGGCTTGTTATTTCATCATCGCAAGGCTTCTCTATGTTAACTGTATAGGGTTATTCTCAGTTAGTCATCTCAAGAGAAGAAATTGATCAATGGAGGTTCTCTAGAAAAAAATACCACAACTAGAGATTGAAAAAATATATCATACATGTTAACCATCTGATTCAAATTATTCCAATTGTTATTACTTCTCATGTCAAGGAAACATGAAATAAGGTAGAAAACATTTTTTCCAACTTGAGATGTAATGGCATTCACCTTCATGTTTCAAAAAGTTGGAACAATCACTTATGGGAGGAATAGAGTCTGGGACTTATTGCAATGATAAACAAAGATAAATAAACCCCATTTGAGGTTGGAATAACATGAAGGACTAAATAAGCATTGAGGAGTAGCTATGTAATAAGCCAAATTTTGTACCTCTAGTCAATCTAGACATTCCAGACACTATTCATATTTTCACATTCTATTGATGGTTTTGGTTAACTTATGGTTTTTGTACTTCACTTGGAATTTACTAGTATTGTGACATAATGTATTGCATAATGAAGTCTTGGACAATCGCTCTTTTTGTATGTAACCAGTTAGTGTATGGACATTTGGGGTAAAAGAATAACTTTTTCCATTGGTTTGGTTTCCAAATTGGTAAACCACAATAAAAGGATTTTGATATTATGTAATATGGTATCAATTTAATAGAAAGAAATTTATTTAGAAAAAAAAAATTGAACCAACTTAGAATATGTTACTTTTATTTTTAATTTTTTCAATTTGATAACACAAATTTATTTTAAATAAAATTAAGTTTATATTTTAAATTAATTTTAACAAAATAAAATCCTAATTATAATATGTAAATCAAAATAATTATTATATATAATTGATTTATCTTATTTTTATTGTAATATTCTTCTTTATTAAGGATATCATGTTTATCGTCATCTTAAATACCACAATTTAAAAGTTGCATCATTATTTATCAATTCAAACATATTTCTAAAAAATTTATTATCTACATGACTATAGGGGTGTCATGCTCGGATGATAAATAGAACTTTGTTATTCATAAAGTCTAGGTACAATTTTCAATAAGTGAAAGTGTACTCCCTTCTCTAAGGAACCATCTTGGCCAAAACAATTACCATTTACTTCCTTATCATTTTGGGGTACTCCAACATTACAACCAAGCATCTCAATCTTGGAACTGCCCCTTCAAATTTCAAACTATGTCCTCTCTATAAGAGAAGTTTGGAAAATTTATCTTCCTTGCCATAAAATCAAGACAAACATGTGCTCAGAGAATTAAATACCTTGGTGAACTCACTGGCTAACCAAGTGGTTTTATTAGCTCCTAGCATAATTATAAAGGCCAATGGAACCATGAGGGAAGCATCAAACCATTAATTCTAAGAAAATGAAATTTGGAGGTAATAACAAATCCAAAGAAAAGTGTACATGCATGAAACTACCTAAGAAATGGCATGCGGAGGGATCTATGGGATGGGTATGCCATAACAATTGTTTATGCTATTAATGATATGTTACAAATCCCCTGAGAAAATGAAAGCCATGGCAAGATAAAAAGAATTAGGTATTCTAGATGTAGCTATGGGAGATGGAATTAGAAACAAGTGTGTGAGGGAGATGGCGTAGTTATATCTCAATCATGATGACAAAATTTCATCAATTAATCATGCATATAGAATGCTTGAGGTGGTAAAATCAAGCATGGGATGTCGAAAACTATGTAACTGGGGATTAAACACTAGATTACACAACAATCATTCCATTGCTACAACATTTAAGTAGTGTAGGTACCAAGGTAGGATATGTCAAGGACAATATCAAATGTTGGGACATAAAGTTAATAACTTTCCATTCTTGGATCCTAGTGACACTCAACCACCCTTCTAGAATTCATAGTATTAGGTTCATAGGGTCTATATGTAACCTTTGAGTTTGTAATCAAGCCTCGAACTAGAAAAAAGAAGATAAATCCACCTTAAATGTCGGCATGGATGGTAGGAAAATATATTAGAGAAATCTAGGAATAGAGGTAAACATAACAAGAATATAGGAGAAAATGGAGATTTCCACCCTTAGCATGAGAATTGATAGGATATTTTCCTAGTTTGAATCATTGATGGACATCCTATCTACATAGTGTCATCAGATACAAGAGGTCAAAGTGGATATAAATGGGCTACAACATTAATGACAAGTTGTTCAATTATCAAAATAGGAAGGATGTTGAGACACCATGGCTTTGGTTTCTTCTGCCAATTGTGCACACACCATTCCCATTGGATTTCCTTACTTGAACTGCATATTATCTATGGATAACATAATAATCCTAAATGGTTAGTATTGATGCTCATTTTCTTTAATATTTTCAATTCTAGAAAAATGTTTTAAAATCATTTGCATTTTCTACAAATAGTATACTTTTAGGTATCTATGGATGTATGTAACATGACACTAGTATATGAGGTTTTTACACTTTCTCTAGAAAAAATAAAAAAATGTTATTCAAAGTATCATTAATATATATATATATATATATATATATATATATATATGATGTGCTTTTGCATAAAATTTGCTAATATAAATTCATCTGCTACTATTAAAAAAAAACTGCATTAATATAACAACATATAATTGGGAGAATGAATCTAAATATTTGTTAAAACACTCAATTGATTATTTTATATTTTATTAGTCATCTAAAGGATGGGACTAATATTTTTGGATCTACATGAAATTATTACTTGAAAATTTCTATTAAAAAATAGACCAATAAACCTTGTTTTAACATATAAATGAATTATTCCCATATTTAACCTCTGCAAAATATGGAGTTGTTTACATATTTAAGCTACACAAAATGATGCAATAATAATCTTACTACTTAATTGCATATTTGGCCTATGTTTCTTTTTTTTTGTAACTTAAGTACCTTCCATTATATCATCAACATATTTAAATCATGAATAGATTCCTAATGCCATGGCCTACCACATGGTAAAGTAGACCAACAATAGAAACATAGTGTTTTTGTCCAAAATATTAAAAAGACAACATCATAATAGCAAGGTTTACCCAAACAAGATTGATTAAACATTTTCTGAGCTTTCTCTATTTTTGAAACTGATAAAAATATAGTATAAACTACTTAGCCTCCATCAACCTAAAATAAACAGTCTTCTTTTCTATATAAACTATTAAAAGCATAAAAATATTAAAATACCAATAGCCACTAAAGACCATGAGTTAAACCATCGAGAGGAGGTGGACACATCCATCAACATTAGATCTACTTGGTTGTGCAAGGGTGATAGTCTTTTCCCATGTGAGAGGTGGGCTTTAATGTGACCTACGAATCTATCCATTTCCTTGTGATCCCTTTGGATTTCATCTAAATATAGAATAATTTCATATTTTACATTGTCCCTCTCAAGGAGGTCTTTGCCAAATAAGAACTTTTCCTGCAAGTAGAGGTCTATTGTATGTAAATATTAATTCTAGAGATCATTGGTGTGTCATGTATCAAGAAATCAATCTACAATAGTAGCAAAATTTTGCCTATCTAAATGGCATTCCCTATCAACAATGATCAATTCTTCCACCTCCCTAATTTCCTCTTGCACTTTAGGAGGGGTTTGCATGTGGTATAGATAGGATGAATATTGGGCTCTGGCTCAAACTATGGATTTGTTGTGCTTCCTTTTTTCACTAGCTCCATTGTGGGGGTGTGATCTCTTTCTACGCATCAAGGAAATGGAATGGAGTGGGGATGCCTAGAGTGAAAACACCACGTTATTAGAAGGAAGGAAAGGAACCCCGAAAAATTACGATAAGAGATAGAAAGACCATTAACTGAGGTTGTCGGGGAGTGAGAGATATGATAGGGGAGAGTACCTTAGGCTTAGATAAGTCTAAATAAGGATAGAATTAAGACCATAAGAAAATAAAGTCTAAGCTATAAGTGGTCTCATAGAGGGGAAATACAAATTTCACTGAATATTTTTCAGCTACTCAAAAATCCACCCCTTGATGCAAGAGCATCCCAGGTAATTTTTTTTCCTTTTAATATTGTAAAATATTTCCTTTAGAAGATATTTATAGTATTGTGAATCTATTAGTTAGATGAAGTGACCCTATAAGACACATGTAATTAATTGATAGTATAAGGTGGAACCTAGTATTCTAGAATGGGGACACCTATAAAAATCTCCAAGAATTGTTTGTTATGGCTCCATATTTCCTCATGGAGATATTTTTTCTAGAAAGGAGAGGCATAAAAGGAGGGGAGATCTAATGTTCAGGAGCTCTTAAGTCCCTATAACATTATTGCTATGTAAATACCCTAAATATGACTATAATAGAAAAACATGTTTATTTTTTTGGATAATGGTGTGATTAATCTGTGTGCTTCTATTCTGTATCATGTGGTTTTTTTTTTCTCTTTCCTTTGAGCTATGCACATTAGAGATCAAGATATTGTTAAACAAACTAGGCATAAATCACCGACATTGAGAGTATTTATTGAGAGTTAACAATGAGGTCAACGATATCGAAAACCTCTATAATACTAAGAACCTGAAGACTCACTTATATTTCAAGCATGGGTAGATAGAGTGAAGAGAAACCAAGATTCTTGAACTATGTCTTTGGTGAAGAAACCAAGATTGGGTCGTAAAACTGTCAACGTCGTATGCATTCCAACAAATTTTATTCCCCATAACATAAATCGAAGTGCACATAGTTTAGTGCAATGTTCCAAAGTGAGAGAAACCCCAATTGCAGACCCCCCCACATTACTAATGGCAAGGGCTATCCCCCATGCAATCGACAAGATTTGTCGAACCTCCTCCACTTAATCCATGTCATTCAATTGAAAGAGGGGGAACTTGCGCTTGAACTATGAGTGTGAAACATCCTCGACAATCGATGAGAGTTGTCGGTCCTCCTCCGCTTAATCCCTATCATTCAAATAAAAGAGGGGAACCTCAATATGGAACTTTGAGTGTAGATTTCTCCCCTTGACTAACATAAGGGACCCCCCCCCTCGCAATAAATAAGGAATGTTGATCTCCATTGTCCATCCTTCATTATGAATTTATTTTTTGGGCCCTAGTATTGTTTGATCATCAACGTGACAAGGGGGTGAGGTGGAGTGGTTGGATTTTGATCCTGTGTGAGTGACAAGGACTGTGGGCTAGCTAGGGGAGATCTAACACCACCAAGAACTAAGACAAAGGTTCCAGAGTAAACCATAGCCAAGGAGAAGATGGGATCAACCACCACCACTACATCGACATGGTATCAATGCTTGAGGTTTGATAAATTTTGAGAGCAACTACAATAGACATGTTTCCCAGAAGAGGATGTCGAGAGAGGAATGAGATGGAGGAGGAATTAGACTAAAGCTAAGGCATATCCATGTAAGAATGGAAGCCACAGAGATAGCCAAGACAAGGGAACCTAATGTGGGATACATCAGTGAAAGAGAAGATACGATCTCATAAGAGTAGATGGAAGGAGATCTAGGAAGAGGACCAATAGAGGAACAACTGATAAAGTTGTTTAAAAAAGTAGCATCCATGACAAAGATGGAGGTGCCACTGTATTATGGAAAATTAAATGTAGAATAATTGATTGAATGGCTCAATACATTGGATAAGTAATTTAATTATGAAGATGTGGAGGGTAGCCAAAAGGTCAAATATGGAGCTTTGAGAGTAAGGGGACATTCAACATTATGGTGGGACAAATTGCAGGAAAACCAAAGGAAGAAGGTAAAGGTAAATATTAATAACTAGGACAAAATGGTGGCCAGGTTTAAAAATAAATTTATGCCCAAGGATTACCAACTGAATTTATTCAAGAAACTACAAAATCTAAGGAAAAAAATTATGATAGTGAAGGAGTACACTAAAGAGTTTTACAGAATAAGCATTAGAGAAGGTCACATAGAGGAATATGCTGAGAAGGTGTCCATATATATAAATGGCCTAAGGTACGATATTTAGGATGAGATTGGTCTCTTTCCCCTAAAGATACTGGAGAATGTCTATCAAGCATCCTTAAGAGAAAAAGAGAAATTAGCTAGAAAAAAATCCAAAGAAATGGAGGATGAATCCCAACGAATGGAAAAGGATCTTCCAGCTAAGGAAGATTTCACACCTCAAGAAAAGAAGTAGGAATCTCTAGTAGCCAATATCCCAAAGGAGGAAAAATAAGGGGTAGAATATTCCTATCAAAGGGAAGAGGTAGAGGAATAGAAGTGAGGTGTTATATATGTGGAAAGATAGGAAATATGTCATGGAAGTTTCCTAAAAATAAGATGGCCAGTCAAAGAGAGGCTCATATTGCAGAAGCCAAAGAAGGAACATCAAATGTTGATAGAAAGGAAGAAACTCCTGAGATGGATACATCATTAATGCTGAAGAGAATCTTGGTTAAATTTGAGAATGAAACTCATGAACTAACATAGAGGAGAATTATGTTTAGGACAATTTTCAAATATAAATGGAAATGTTGCAAAATGGTCATTGATAGTGGTGGAAATAACAATTTGGTCTCTTCAAAGTTAGTAGATAAGCAAGGATTGTAGAGGATGGCACATTCTACTCCATATCGAGTGTCCTGGCTATAAAAAGAACATCATATTTTGGTAAGTGAATAAAGTAGGGTAGAATTCCAGATTGGTAGTTATAAGATGAAGTGTTATGTGACATTATGCCTATGGATGTTTGCCATATTTTGTTGGGAAGACCATGGTAGTATGATAGAAGAGTTATCCATGATGGAATGAGGAATACATACACCCTAGAAAAGGAGGGTTTTAAGCATGTATTGTTACCATTGAATGATGAAAGGAAAAAGGAGGAAGCATGCCCAAGCACACTGATGATGAGTAGGAAAGGATTACTTCAAGAAATAAAGAAAAGGAAGAGTTACAATTTTCTTTGATTGGTAAGCCTATAGTTGTATTTACTAGTACAAACTTAAGTGAATTTCATACTGAAATCCAAGCATTATTAGATGAATTTGTTGATTTTATTATTGATAAGCTTTTTAATGAATTACCACCAATGAGGAGCATTAGCCACCACATGGATTTGATCCTAGGAGCTAATTACCAAATAAGGCATCCTATAGGATGACACCCAATTTAAATGATGAAATCAAAAACTACGTTCATGAGTTGTTGGATAAGGAACTAATTACAAAAAGCTTGATCCCTTTTGTTGTACCTACAATTTTAAGTCGAAAGAAGGATGGAGGTTGGAGAATGTGCACCAATTATAGGTAAATAAACAAGATAAAAATAAAGTATAGATTCCATTTATCTCGTATAGAAGATCTAATGGACTGTTTGAGTGGTGCTAATTTCTTTTCAAAAATAGAACTGAAAAGTGGGTATAATCAAATTAGAATGAGAGTGGGTGATGAGTGGAAAACAATCATCAAAACTAATGATGGTTTGTATGAGAGGCTAGTTATTCTTTTCAGCTTAACTAATGCCCGAAATACTTTCATGAGACTCATGAATGAAGTTCTCAAAGACTTTATTGGTAAATTTGTGATTGTATATTTTGATGACATTCTTTTTAATAACAAAACAAGATAAGAGAGTTAAGGCTCTTGAAACTAGTATTGAGAAAATTATAGTAGGATAAACTTTTAATAAATTTTAAAAAATGTTCCTTCATGAAAACAAAGCTAATATACATGGGTTTTGTGGTTTCCATACAAGGAAAAAAAATGGATCTAGAGAAGGTAAAAGATATTGAGTGACCTTCTCTGAGAAATGTTTATGAAGTAAGGAGTTTTCATGGATTACCCGGTTTTTAGAGAAAATTTATTCAGAATTTCAGCCATATATGTGCACCGATAGTTGAAATTATTAATAAGAACTATGTTATTTCGAATTTTTTTTTGAAGTAAAATGCGATACAAGTGGGATAGTCATTGGAGTTGTTTTGAGTGAAGAAGATAAACCTATTTCTTATTTCAACAAAAATTTGAATGACTCCAAAGCAAATAATCAACCTATGACAAGGAGTTTTATGCATGTGTGCAATTATTGAAGAAATGGAGGCAGTACCTTATGCCAAAATACTTTATCCTATACATTAACAGTCATGCTCTACAATTTGTAACCAGACAAGAGAAACTTAATAAGAGGCATGCAAAATGGGTAGAGTTTATGCCAAATTTTACTTTCATTCTTAAACATATCAATAAAAATTCTAACAAAGTTGTAGATGCTTTGAACGAAAGATGCTTAGTTTTGCAAGAATTTAAAATAAATTCTTTGGGATTTCAACATCTCAAGGAAATGTAAAAGTAAGACCCAAAATTTGGAGAAACTTATGAAGCATGGGAGGAACCAATGCTATAAGGTATGAGCCCTTGGATGGAGTACATGATGAAATAAGGGTTTTTGTTCTCAGCAACCAACTTTGTATTCATAAATGCTCAATGAGGGACAACTTATTGAAAGAAAAACACAAGGGAGCATTAATTGGCCACTTTGGGCATGATAAAAGCCATGTTCAACTAAGTTCTTCTTATTTATGGCTAGGTATGAGGTATGATGTAAAGAAATTTGTGGTCATAAATATCCAAAAGGGAAGCAAAAAATGTTGGTTTATATCATCCATTACCCATACCAAGTAGACCATGGGATGCTATAATTAGCATGGATGTTTTTTGGGTTTACCCAAAACAAAAAGGGGAAATGATTCAATTTTGTAGTTGAAGACAGATTCTCTAATATGGCTCATTTTATGCCCTGTCATAAAGCTAGTGATGCAACCCACATTGCAAAATTATTTTTCAAAGAGATTGTGAGTATAGTTTCAAACAGGGACACCAAATATTTTGTGAATTTTTGGAGGACATTGCAGAAAAATATTGGAACCAATATTTAATTAAAATTATCCTATAATCCCAAAAATTATGGAGAGAATGAAGTGCTAAACATAAGCTTGGGAAAATTATTGAGTTTGGTAAATGAGCACAAAAAACAGTGGATAAATTCTTTCCACAGGTTGAATTTCCCTACAAATATTCACCTAACAAGAGCATAGGAAGAAACCCATTGCAAATTTTATATGGCATGCACCCCAGAGGCATATTAGAACTTAGAAAATTGGTAAAAGAATAAATTCGATGTGCTAATGTAGAAGAAGTTACTACAACCATGCAAAAATTCCATGAACAAGTTAAGGGACAAATTTAGGATAACAGCGAAAAGTACAAGCAAAGGGTAGACCTAAGAAAAAGGGAAATAAATTTTGAAGTTGGTGATATGGTACCAACCCATTTGATAAAAGAGATATTTCCAAGAAATGGATATAACAATTTGAAACAAAAGAAGATAATACCTTGTAAAATCTTGAGGAAATTTTAACAAATGCTTATGAGATTGAATTGCCGTTGATATTCAAATCTCACCTATTTTTAATGTTGCATATATGTTACCTTACATAGAACCTGAAGATGGAGGGAATCAAGAGGAAATTCATTGGAAGAAGAAGTTACTTACAACTAAGAAATTGCAGATGGAGAAGATCCTTGATTAGACAATTACTAAAAGAACTAGAAGGAAGCATTACTATGAGTATTTAGTCAAGTGGAAAGGTCTCCAAGAAGAAGATGCAATCTGGATCGATTTTGAAAAGGTCCATAAACATGTCATAACTATTGCATTCCTCATGAACAATAGCCCATGAAACTTTTTGTTCTATGGGAGTCTGATGCATGAGCATCCCACACAATATTTTTCATTTTAATATGATAAAATATTTCCTTTAGAAGATATTTCCTACCTTGGGAATCTCTTAGTGAGTTGAAGTTTCCCTAGAGGAAAAATCTAATTAATTGATAGTATAAGATGGCACATATTCTTCTAGAATGAGGACACCTATAAGGATCTCTAAGAACTGTTTGGTACAACTCCATATTTTCTCATGGAGATATTTAGTCTATAAAGAGAGGCATAGAAGGAGGGGAGATCCGATGTTAGGGTGCTTTTAGGCTCCTATAATTTCGTTTCTTTGTAAACACCCAAAATGTGAAAATAATAAAAAAAATAGTGTGTTTTTTTGGTTAATGGTGTGATTAATCTATGTGTGCTTTTGTCCTATCTCATGTGCTTTTTTCTCTTTCCTTTGAGTTGTGCACGTTGGTGATCAAAACAATGTTATACAAACTTGGCATAAATCATCGACATTGAGAGGATCTGTTGAGATTTGACAATTTGCAAGGGTTAATGATATTGAAACCCTCTTTAAGATCGGGAATATGAAGATTCATTTATACGTTAAGCATAGCTAAAGAGAGTGAAGAGAACCTAGGAGGCATGATCTACATGTCCTGTGAAGAAATCAGGATTGAGCCATAATGTTGTTAAGATCGTTGTTGAGTTCATATGGTCGGAAAAATGTCAAGAAGCCCTAGATACCTTGAAGAGAAAGCTAGTGACTGCCCCAATTCTCAGAGGCCCAAATTGGGCCCTACCCTTTCACATTCACACAAATGCCTCGAACAAAGCAATAGGAGTAGCCTTAGGACAAATTGATGAAAAGTTACCTTATGCCATATACTTTATAAGCAAAAACTTGTCAAAGTCAGAGTTAAACTATACAGTGACCGAGAAGGAACTCCTAGCTGTCGTGCATTCCTTAAACAATTTCAGGCATTATATCACAGGCTATCAAACCTTTGTGCACACTGATCATGCTACAATTAGATATTTAATGAACAAACCAGATGTAAATGCTCGCATTATTAGATGGTTGCTTTTACTGTAGTAGTTTGATCTAACCATTTTTTATAAGCCTGGTAAAGAGAATGTTGTTGCTTACTTTTTGTCTAGAGTAAATTTGCCTGCAGGTGAAGAAGGAATGGCGGATCACCAAATGCTAGATGAACACCTATTTTCTATATCAGTACTCTCTCCATGGCTTTCTGATATAGAAAACTACTTGGTTTCAGCACAATTCCCACGACACCTATCCTCAAAAGAGAAAAGCAAGATAGTAAGGAAAATCGCCCCTTTCACCTGGATTGGAGGCAATCTCTTCAAACTTGGCCCAGATCAGATCTTGAGAAGGTGTGTCAGGGAGGAGGAAGTCTTTGACATCCTCCTGACCTGTCATGACAGGCCTTGTGGAGGTCATTTTGCAGCAAAAGGAACCGCCTTCAAGATATTGCAAGCAGGCTACTACTGGCCCACTCTTCATCAAGATGTGAGGAGATACATGAGCCAGTGTGATCGATGTCAGAGGCTGGGGAAACCCACTCCAAAGGATGAAATTCCCATGCAACCTCAAGTGACCTTTGAGCCATTTGAGAAGTGGGGCATGGACTTTGTGGGGCCTATCAACCCCCCTTTAAAGCAGAAGCAGTACATCATTGTGTGCATAAACTACCTCACAAAGTGGGCAGAGACAAAAGAAATCAAAGCATCGACAAAGGAAAAAGTAGATGAGTTTTTGAGGGAAAACATATTCTACGAGTTCGAGTATCCGAGAGAGCTGGTCACAGACCAAGGCAGTCAGTTCACTTCCAACCTGATTAAAGACCTGCTCACACATCATAAGATCAAGCACAAGACTTCCACCCCTTACCATCCACAAGCCAATGGGCAAGTGGAGGTCACTAATAGAGCATTGGAGGGGATCCTAACCAAGGTAGTGAGCGGCAACAGAAAAGACTGGGCAGACAGATTAGTTGAGGCCACTTGGGCCTACAACACAACATGGAAGACCACCACCGGGTTCACACCCTATGAACTGGTCTATAGGAAGAAGGCTTTGTTGTCAATAGAGTTTGAATTCAATACCCTAAGGATGGCAGTTCAGCTCGACCTAGACCTCAGCAATGCACAAAAAGAGAGATTACTTCAGCTCAATGGATTGGATGAATACAGATTGCAAGCCCTTCTCCATACAGAGATATTTTAACTTCAGAGAAAGATATGGCATGATAGAAATATCAGGGAGAAGCAATTCCAAGAGGGAAATTAGGCACTATTCTATGATTCAAGATGCAAGGATTTCAAAGGCAAGCTGAGGACAAGATGGCTAGGACCACACACTATGGAGAAATGCAATGACAATGGTTCAGTTCTGATCAGAACCATTGATGATGAAGCCATCCCCATGCTTGTCAATGGACATCAGTTGAAAGTATACAAGAAACCCCTCTCCAAGCGAGAGTTTATTGAAGATTTGAATAAAACAGTAATGGTAGTGGAGCATGTCTTAGCCTCCACTTCACCCACTCATTGAAGAAAACAAGAGAAAAAATAAGGACTCAAGTAAAACATCAATGAGGCACTTGAGTCCCATCACAGGGTTGAAAACCTCTTCTGAGGCGGCCCAGCGATGTCAAAAAAAAGAAAAAAAGGGGGGAAAGAATAATATCCCTGGGTGAAAACATCCCTTGGAGGCACCCAGGGTAGGCAATGAGGGTGAAAACCTCTCTGAGGCACCCTAGTTGTCTTCGAAAAAAAAAGGAGAAGAAAAAAATGAATTTTTATTACATTGCAGGTTTGCAAGAGGAATACAGTGAGCGGAAGAAGGTGCTAAGGGGACCCTGACATTCATAACAACATCCATCTCATCTTCTCCACACCTTCCTCCATCATTTTTGGCATCTCTTTCACTCCACTCTACCTCTTCTTCCAAAACTGTGTTTTCTACAGGAGGCTCTATGTTTTCTACAAGAGGCTCCTATAGGAATTATAGAGAGCCAAAAGTGTCTACAGGAGGCAATTTGAGGGACAATAAAAGCTTCATGAGGAACCTATAATCCCTCTTACCATCTTCGAACCTCTTTGCCATCATTTCCAAACCTGCATCACACTCCAAGCATCATTATTTTTTTCCTTCCTTTCCATGAAAAACACAAAAAAATAGTTTCTCAATTTTGAAAAAAAAACAAAAATAAAAGGAGGAAAAGGCACCATAAACTTCACCTGAAGCTTACCTACTATCTCTCCATCATTCATCTCCACCTCTGGCATCATTCTTGAAGCTCCAAGCACAGGGAAATAGTTGAAGTTTCAAGGGGAGAGCAGCTACGGGAGCTCCTGTAGGAATTCCTGTAGCAGTTGATCCCATAGAAGTCTAGCACCAGCAGCAAGGGACAGCACAACTGAAGGTTGTAAAGACACATGCAGCTCAGCTCCAGCAAAAGAAGAACCTACAGAAACACACAACAACACATCAGCAAGCAGAGACATCATGCATAAAGAAAAATCAAGGCATGCAACAAAGAAAGCCACGACACCTCACAGTGGATGGCAACAAATACAATTGGATTATAGGTAAGTAGCTAAGTCGCTCCTCTATCTGAATTTGTGTAATTAGGAATCATATGGAGGAAACGAGATGGTTGAAATCGAAAGAGGAAAAGGTGGCTAGTTAACTTGGCCACCTTCATTTAGTTGACTCCACTTAATCGAGATACCACCAACATGTGCACATATTCAACTCAAGCAAAAGATGCCAAGGACAAGTAGTGGGAGGAAGAGTTAAATCCGCTGTAATAATGAGGGATGATTACAAGGATGGTTCATGATGACCAAGCAGGTGGGGACCAACGGTCCTAATCGAGGCAACGTACACCTTGCCAGCTCAGCACTCATAACCGAAAATATCCATAAAAGGTAATGAGCACTCCTCCCCGCGCATTCTCACCACCTTTTCTTTAGCTTCTCCTCATAACTCAGCCACACAACAGTCTTCTTGTGCCCCCATAGCCTTGTAACCATCATCCTCCATCAATTTCCTACATATTTTTGCTCTCAGCATTTTCTACAGGAGCACCTATAGGAATTCTACAGGAAGGACAATAGGCTTCTACAGGAGGGGCAGTGAGTCATTTTGAAGGGAGGAAACATAATTTGTCGCACGAATTCCAGTCTGAAGAGGTAGTGTTCATGAATACCCTCTGTTGAATACCAAAATGTAAAAGGTTTTGTCTCAAATTGAAAGTAAAATGAGTCTTTAAGAGGGTAGAAATACACAGAAAAAATTCTTAAAAAAAAAAAAAAACACAGTCCCCTCCATTTTTCTATTTCACTCCAAATTCTTTGTCTCCACCTCCATATCTAGTTTTTCAGAAAGAATTATAGGCAGTATGACGGGGGGGTTTATGAGAAAAGATCCCACTAACTCCACTAGGCTCCATGCACATCCTCAAGTGCTGGACATATTTACAAGGGAAAACTGGATGAGTTTCTTTGAGAAGTTTAGAGGGTTTGATGATGAAATTGCCCATGAATTTTCTCTCTCTCTGGTCCCTCACACAAGAACTCATGCTACTGTAACCATTAGAGGCCTCTCCATTGAAATAACTGCTGAATTCATCAGTATGGTCACTACCCTTCCTCTTGGGCTGCCTTGGAGTAAAGATGAGAAACCAATGGGCCAAGCTACCAAGAAGAAATTTTTCCAAGATAATGAAACCCCTGTTGAAGAAAAGAATGGAATTAGGAGGGCTAGTGTACCATATCTCTGGGACGGGGTTAGCTACCAAATAATCAAATACATTTCTTGTGAGGGGAGGCACAACATTGTTTATGGATATCATTTCAGAATCCTCCAAGAACTGAGATATGGCATGGATACCCCAGCACATCAAAAGCTCATTATCCCTTACTTTCTCCTTTAGTCCCTCATTGACTCCAGCACGAAGGTACAAGAAGGAAATTCACAGTAGCTAGCTCACCATGGCCTAATCAAGATCCTATTAGAAGAAGCCCTCCATACCCTTACACTCCCTAGGGCCTATAACATGGGAAGTTTTCAGAAATATGACAGCTGAGGATGACATCAAGGCATTAACCTATGATGTCAGTCCTATTGTCTATGAGGAGGGAGAACAGCAAGGAGGAGAAGATGAATCCAGTGGTGACATAGCAGAGCAAGAGAGGAAGGAGGTAGAAAAAGAGACAGAGCAGGAGGAGGAAAAAAAGACAAAAGAGGGAGAAAAGGAGGCAGAGAGGGAAGAGCAAAGGGAAGAGTCCCCTGAAACTTTGGAAAGGGAAGCAACATCTACCCTCACTGCCCTCAATACACTAAGAAAGGAGAAGCAGAAGAGGAAAAGAAACACCTTCATGTATTTCAGGGCAAGGAAGAGTACCAAAATTAGAATAGGCAAACCTCAGTCCTCATCAAAGACTCCCATTAACATTGAAGATTCACCATTTGCCAAGGTGAAAGAATATCCTTCCAAGGCACCCATAACCTATGAAAGGAGGCCTACAATATCTTCTACATGGAAGGGGAAGGCAATTCTATATGACCCCAAACCAGACCTACAGGAGGTTGAAACAGTCCTACAGGAGACATTGTCGAAACTACAGGAGACCCAAAAACTTGAGGAAAGGATAGGAGGACAGCCAGAGATGAAAGAAGAAGCACAAGAGCTACAAGAACCTGACCCCATACTAATCTTGACTCCTATTACAGAATACTTGAGGGAGGCAAGATAATCCCACAGAAATTTGCAATTCCACTGTTTTTCGAATTGGAAAAAGAGAGAGTGAGAACGCATAGGTGGATGCAAATAGCCAATTCCAAAGGAGTTGAGGATATTGGCCACATGGAAAACAAACTTAGGTAAATGGGTAGGGAATTGAGTGCTCTCAGAGACAGAGAAGCCATCACAAGAAGCCACCTTAAGAATGAGAATGAATTACTAAGGAGGCAGCTGCAGGAGAAACAGACTCATTTGGCATACATGGCGAACTTATCCATGGAAGCATTACAATGAAGAACACCAACCAAATCTTATGGCCTCTATCTGAAGGATCAATGGCTTCAATTCCAAATAAAAACTTTGGCACAAAGAGGCACAATGCCTTTCCAAGACTACAGGTAGTTCATGGATTTGTGTGACCAAAGCACCTCCGAGGACAAAGCAAAGATGGCAGAGTTCTATCTACACAACATGGCCCTCATAGACCTAAATGTGTGGGACCCCAATGCCAAGCTAGGGGATTTGCAATTAATGGCCATGGCATCATGGATGAACCATGAAGAATTGAGGGCAGCAGAAATGAAAAGATTGATGATAAAAGAGCAGAATGAACCATTAATGATAAGAGTTGAGCCATCAGATCCTATGGCACTCATCAGCAGACACAACCTACTTGTTAATGACCCTTAGATTTCCCCTAAATATCTAGCCAATTAGGCACAAGCCATTGCACACTTTGAAAATATTATTAGGCTACTTGGGGATGACTGTGCATGCATGCATGAGAAGATGGAACACCCGACCCCATAGCTTGTAGATCAGAGAATACCATTCTCCCATGAGGCTAAAGGAGGCATTGAAAAGAGTGCCAATAACTCAAAGTAGACAGAGGGGTGGACTTATAGGAGGGAATCCCCCTCATTTATTGCTCCTCACTTCGAATTCTCCTTCATTCATCTCGAAGTACAAGCAACCGAATCAGGCATTAGAAGGCAGCCGAGCAAGTGGAATATGATTGAGAGTTATCTCAAGTTTTGGGAGCTAAGCCTCCCTGATTTTAAGGAAGCTGTTGGTAGCTTCAGATGTATAAGTAGAGAGGCCTAGGGCCTCACTAGGGTTGACTTTTTTTCTTGTGTAAACTCTTCTCAAATTTCGAGCTTACTATTTTATGACAATTTTATGTAATCTTGCTATTTTTTGATAATGAAGATGGAATCCTTTTTGAGCTAGCACTAAGTTCCCTCAGAGGGTTGAAGCTCTTGGGTTAGGGCCCAATCCAAGCAGCCAAGCTTCTCTTTACTTGTATTTGTATTCTTTACCTCAGTTTGTAGATTAATTTGCTATTAGATGTATTTCTCTTATGGTTAAGAATAGGTTGTTTTTGATGATTTAGTAGTTCGCTTCCATTTGTGCTTTCTGTAGCAGGTTAAGCAGTGATTAGAGAAGATTCAAAAGACTAATATTCTCTGATCACTACTTAACCTACTACAAAAAGCACAAACGGAAGCACACTACTAAATCATCAAAAACAACCTATACTTAACCATAAGAGAAATACATCTAACAGCAAATTAATCTACAAACTGAGGTAAAGCATAAAAATAAAAGTAAAGAGAAGCTTGACTACTTGGATTGGGCCCTAACCCAAGAGCTTCAGCCCTATGAGGTAACTTAGTGCTAGCTCAAAAAGGATTCCATCTTCATTATCAAAAAATAGCAAGATTACATAAAGCTGTCATAAAATAGTAAGCTCGAAATTTGAGCAGAGTTTACACAAGCAAAAAAATCGACCCTGGTGAGGCCCTAGGCCTCTCTACTTATACATCTGAAGCTACCAACAACTTCCTTAAAATCAAGGAGGCTTGGCTCCCAAAACTCACGATAACTCTCAATCATCTTCCACTTGCTCGGCTGCCTTCTAATGCCTGATTCAGCTGCTTGTACTCCGAGCTAAATCAAGGAGAATTTGAAGTGAGGAGAAATAAATGAGGGGGATTCCCTCCTATAAGTCCTCTCCTCTGTCTACTTTGATTTATTGCTGCAGTTTGGCCACTAGATCCTTGACTTTGACCTCGAAATCCATCAATAATCTGCATTAAATACATAGTAGACCACGTGGCATAATAACTAACTCAACTCACCCTATAAGCATAAATATAATCAGAAAATCATACAATAAGCTAAGAGAATGGTTGATTTGACTAGATTATGAGGTAAAATGAGCCCATATAATTACCCATTTATGAGGCTCATCAATCGTATGCAAATTTCAGCGATTAAGTTCCACAAAACAAGAATAGTAATGCATGGATTTTAGTTCAAGGTTATGGCAAGAATGGAACCACAATTACAGACCCCACCCTCCAATTTGTTGACATCATGGACCACCCCCCTCCCGCAATTGATGAGAGTCACTAATCCTCCTCTGTTTTATCCTGGTTGTTCGACTAAAATAGGGGAACATCTAGCTTGAATCATAAATGCAGACATCTCGCCCTCTCGCCCCCCTCCCCCCCTCAACTGACATAAGGGACCTCCCTGCAATTGATGAGAGTCGTTGATCCTCCTTTGATTAATCCCCATCATTTGACTAAAATATGGGAACTTTGAGCTAAAAATGTGAGTGTGGACCCCCCTCGATTGATGTAAGGGACCCCCCCCCCCACAATAAATCGGGAACATCGATCTCCATTGTGCATCTTCTGTCATCGATTTATTCACTAAGGAACCATTGTAATTTTACCATCAAAATGACAAAGGAGAAAGGAAAAGTGCTTCGTGTTGGGTCTTGTGTGAGTGACAAGGACTATGGGCTAGTTAGGGGAGCTCCAACACCATAAGGAACTAAGAGAAATATTCTGGAGTAAACCAGAGCCAAGGAGAAGATGAGATCAACCACCATCGTTGTGTCACCCCCATAAAAGAAAAATAAATTAAGAGAAACATATAGATAAATGAAGCTTCTTACACCATGTAACTTTTGGTAGAAGCTTTGAACTATGATAACAACTAATAACTGAGAAAATGTCATAAAACTTGTAACACCCATGGTATACTCCTCCTAATTTCTTGTAATGTAATTGTGCACTTATTATAAATTATTATAAATTTATTTGAATGGCCTAAAGAGTGGGACCATAGATCCATGATTAGAGGGGGAAAGGAAGAACCTGAGAGGTGTTAGATGGCACCACTAAGTAATCAAATGTGCATCTAACATGAAAGATCTTGAAGAATGTTCCATGAGGAACATGAAGAGGCACATAAGAAAAAGGATAAAACGACATTCAAATAAAAAATGATGGGTGGGATTAAAGAAATGGGATGAATTACATAATTGGATTTTTGGGCTGATAAACCACATGTAATGAAAACTCCCATACTCCTAGTGCTGAGCATGATTTCTAGTTGAATTTACTTGAAGAATCCCCTTGGATCGTGGATGTAGCTTAGGGGTGTTTGCTATAAGAAATACATATAGCAGCTAGTTTATGGTTAGGTGTAAAATTGAAGTCCCACCTTCAGTTTCAACCATTGTTAGATCTCATATGTGTGTAATTAATTGTGAGTTATGAATATTATGATTAGTTCTTTATTGAAATTAATGTATAACTCTATGATAATTTTGCATGGTTGTAGGAAACTGTTGCATGGAATCAATAGGAAAAATGACTTTAACTATTTTGTGGATTATATTGAAATTATACCTTGAGGTTGTAAGACACATGTATTAATTTTTATGTGCAAGTTATATGTTGCATGTGGACATGCGAGGCTCTATGATTAATAATTATCACTTTTCTGCTATAACTTTTCTTTTAGGAGGTTTTAGAAGTTGAAAACTGGACCATAGTGAGGGGATATCTTATTGTTCATCATGTCCAGCTTTTAGATCTTGGATCATAGAATTTTAGAAGATATGATTAGAGGAAATCAAACTTCTTGAATGCTCCTACAAGCATGATTTAAACAAGCCATGTTGGAATTTCTGTTATAACTTTTCTTTTGGAAGATTCCATAAGATGAAAATTGGACCATAATGAGGGGAAATTCCGTTGATCGTCTAGTCCAACCTTTAGATCTTGGGTCATGAAATTTTAGGATATATCATGGTTAGAGGAAGTTCAACTTCCTGAATGCTCCTAAAATCATGTTTCAAACAACTCATGTTGGCATTTATACTATAATTTTTCTTCTGGGAGGTTCCAGAAGCTAAAACTTGGACCATAATGAGAGGAAATCCTACTGATCATCTGGTTCAATTTTTATATCTTGGTTCACTAATTTTTGGAGATACGATCAAAGGAGGTTTATTTTTCTAAATGCTCCTAAAATTGTGCTCCAAACTGATCATGTTAGCAATCCTACAATAACTTGTCATCTGGGAGGTTCTAGAGGTTGAAATATGAACCATAATGAGGGGAACTCCCACTGATCATTTGGTTCAATTTTTAGAACTTGGAATGCTACAATTTAGGAGACATTCCCTGAAGAATTTTCTATATTGGTTTGCATGCAAACTGTTTGAAGAAATGCTTAAATGGTTTAATAATTCAATGCATACAATTTTTTTGATGAAATGCCCCAATGAAAATGTTGTTTTATGGATGGGGATAATATTGTTGTAGATGAGATATGCCTATTTGCATACAAGTAAATTGCCATATTAGTTTGCATGCAAAGTGTTTGAAGAAATGCCTAAATGGTGTAATGATTCATTGCATATAAACAATTTGATGAAATTCCCTAATGAAAATGTTGTTTTTTGGATGGGGATAATATTGTTGTAGTTGATATATGCCTATTTGCATGCAAACAATTTGAAGAAATGTGTTAAAGATGTTTTATGACAATTTGCATATAAATTGTTTGATAAAATACCTCATAGGCAAAAAACAAATGTTGCATGATTGAGTGGTATGTTTCAATTAGTATGTTACAAGTGGAATTAGGGCAATGTTTCTGATTTGATTTCATATAAAATGTTTGACAAAACATATATAGAAAAAATACTACTTAATTGGTTTTATACAAAGTATTTAAAGAATGGTTTACATGTAAAGTGTTTGACAAAATGTATGAAAGATGAAAATTAGTTTTTTGCAAAAATAGTTAAAAATAATTTTAATAGGGGTATGTGACAAAGTGGTATTAGAGCTTAATTTCAAGTTAGTGAAAGGAAAAAGGAAATTTTGGGTATCCTGTAACCTCTGTAAGTCATCGATGAAATTGGGTATGTTACAAAACCACAATGTTATACCATATAAAGCAGAATAATACCTGTTCAAACCCTATAGTGCCTGAATTTTCCTTCGTTCTTAAGAAGTGAGACCAGCTTATATTTGGTGCTTGAAGGAAAGAGGGGTCGAGCTACCTGCCAACCAAGCGTTTAGGTTCACTTGAGATAAAAATGTGGAGTGAAAACAACTTTGAGGGACCGGGAGAAGGCTCATGGACTAGTTGGGGAAAACTAGGCTAGGAGGGCCTTGTCCTTCCCATAGTGAAAAGATGGAAAGCTCTATAAGGTGAAGACAAAGAGTTGAAAAGATAGCTAGAAAAGCTAATCATCAAGCTAAAAATGTAGAGATGAAAGAGTAAAAACCAATAAAAATAAAAGTTTCCAAAACCAATAAATAATTGTGACGTTTCTAAAACATCATAACCCACAAATTTCGAATACCGAGAACCTTCTCTCCAAGCTATCCATCCAATCTCACAATACATTGCATCATAAGAAAGTCATGAAATATGTGACTCACATGTAACCCATAATGAGGGAGGGTGGCCACCATGCCTCCCTCATCTATTGCTCGAGGTGACGAAGTGGTTACTACCCTCACCTTCTCCTTTGCTTCGTTTTCCACACCCTATTCAGAAATATCTTTAACGTACATTAACATATACCACTTAAAAGTATTCCATTTTAATTTTACCACCTAATCACATATATTTAACATATAAAAATAATTAAACTCTTACTATATCATTTCAAAGTCTATTCCATTTTAATTTCCGTAAATTGATTGGTAGAATATATTTGACATGTATCGCTTGAAAGTATTCCATCATGAGAAACGTCTTTTTATTTTCTTGCATGTGCATTGACTAATACACATACGGTACTTTCATAAATTAGTTAATAAAATTAGCCTTTATTAATGCATAATTTCTATATATAATTTCGTAAAATATATTTGACTTCTATCACTTGAAAGTATTCCATCTCGAAAAACCTACCTTTTATTTTCATGCATTTTATTCTCCCTCGTTTACATTGACTTGATCCTTTATTATAAATTACTTGATAAAATTCAAGGTCAACATTGTTGAGGAGATGATTATGATAGATTAAAATAAAAATATATAAAATGCTATCTCTTTCTTTAATACAACTATATAAAATGTACAACACGAATCCCAATTAAGCTATCAAGCTATGCTTAAGCCTGAGCCTTGTCTACATAAAAGAATGGAAAGTAAAGGGAAAAATAAATAAATAAATGTTTTTTTAAAAATAATAAATAATAAAATAAAAATTATATATATATTTATATATTTTAAAATTAATGTGATTTGTGAAAATATAATTTTTATATTGTTTTTATATCATTTTCATAGCTAATAATTTCATTAAATTAATGTCCTTTGTGAAAATACAATTCTTAGATTATTTTTTTATATCATTTTCATAATTAATAATTTCATTAATTAAAATTGTAATCTAAATTATTTTAATAGAATATAAGATAATGATATTTTTATTTTTATTATTTAAATATATCATTTAAAAGTATTGAGATAGAAATTATATTAATATCAATTTAAATTTATGTTAAATTATTTGATTACTCACATTTGTAAAAGTGTATCAATAATTTTTTTTGGGTTAAATTCGAATTTATGATCTCTTAAAAGAAATCACATAGGTTTAACTATTCACCTTTCATTTTAGTACTATAAATTAATTTAAAAAAATTTAAAAAATTATTAAATATTTTTCAAAATGTTAATATATTATCAATATTTATCAAAATTAAATTTAACTAATAAAATTGTTTCTCCAAACATTGTGTTATACGAATTCAAATAAAATATAAAAACTAATTTCAAATATAAACCAAAATAAGACTAATATAAAAACTAATTTCAAATATCAACCAAAATAAAACTATCTGTGAATCGATTCTAAACACTAAAACTCCAAACACCAAAAGAAAAACATGAAATTATAAAAATATAAACTTTTTAAACCCAAACGGTTGAGAAATCATTTTGTTCCTCGAGTCCGGCGTAGATGGGGATTTGAAAATAGCCAACAAACCCAATCTCTACCAAATGTCAGGGTGCACATATATCCATTGATACAAGCATCATGCGAACTTGAAAATAAGGAGGAAATTCAATCTGGACACGAGAGTCATGGTCCACGACACATTTAAAATGACAATTCAATAATTTAAATTAACTTAATTTAATATATTAATTTGAATATGATTAATGTCATAGATTAAAACAAGATGGAATTTTTTATATTATTTTTGAAAAGTGTTATCTAACTATTTTATTTTATGCTTGGATGTTTTTTTTTTAGAATTGAGTTTTTTTAGATTGCGTTTTTTTTTTTAATTTATTTTTTTATGTATAAATAGATTTAACATTATTAAAAGTTTTCGGGCAGCTTGAATTATGTAGAATTCAAATTTGTCATTCTAATAAATTTTTATCAAATTTTTAATAAATTTAATCCAAAAAATATTAAGATAATAATGACTAAACTTTGCTGGGATGTATGTAAAACAAAACTTTATAGTAATTCAATAAGTCACAATTTTAATCTTTATTGAGCCCAGAGGCCATTTGTAAGTTTGTTCCTCCATTCCTGCTTTTTAAAATAAAAAGTATGTTCTAAATAGAATAGAAAATAATGTCATCTATAATTTGAAAAAATGAATATGTTTTAAAGTAATTAGAAGTAAAAAAATGTGTGAATTATGTTTAAATCTTATACTTTTCGAAAATATTTTAACAAAAGATTTAAATAAACTATTTGAATATCTATGTTAACTAATTTATGTCGATATCAATTTTATATATATTTATATATAGAAAAAAATGAAATAATTTTTTACAGTTAAAATTTTTATTTAATTATATATATTCTATTTAATATTCAAAAATACAATTTAAACAATGAAAATAAATTTACAAATAAATAAATTTAATCTCTCTATTTATATTAAATCTATATTTAAAATAAATCTACATTAGTTATTAAAAACTCAATAAAATTATCCTGTACTTATAAAAGAAAGAGAAGAAAAAGATTATGTATATGTAAGTCCAAAAAAGAGTAAATGAGTCAAGTCACGTCAGGTTATAGTCAAAACTATCAGACTTCTATGGGTTTAGGTACACATGAGTGATGCGTGGTCTATAATATATTATGCAGAACAGCTCAGTTCATGGATTTTCGTATCCATACATACGCCATGTAATCACATCAAAAGGCGCTTCAATCAAGTTAATAAAATAATTGTTTTAGAGTTTGGGGTTTGGTATAATCATTTACCTGTTTATATGGATGCATGGAGACTTATATTCCCAGGTCCATCTTTATAGAGGATACATATTATCAATGTAAAATTTATATATATAAAAAGTAATTTCTAATTTCTTTATAAAAATTTTATCAATTTGAAGATAACATTTATTTGAATGTTCTATGTAAAAATTATGGTAAGTAAAAACAATGTCTATATTTACAATTTATAGTTATAGTAAGTAAAAACAATGTGTATATTTACCATTTATAGTTAGATTGTTGTAATTTATGTTTAATGCAAAGTTTTCACTCTCGAACCTCTTAATAATGAATAAAATTAAGATAATATATTTAGGCTTAATTATTTTTTCATTTTATTAATTTAATGAAAATAATGTCATATTCAATAATATAAAATTAGAAAAAAATAATAAACTAATAATTAATCTAATTACCCAGATAAGGGTCTCCTTATTGGAGTCGGCTACTTTAATCATTTTGATAATTATTGGCCACTTTAATCATTTTGATAATTAATTTTTTTTTGTAAAATGGTGTAAATTGAAAGATGTCAGTATATATTGGTCGTCATTCCATCAACAAATTGAATTAAAAGTGATAACTTTCTTTCTTATCTTAATCACATGTTTAAACCATACTTAAATTATTTTTTTACAAAACATGATTAAAATTTTACTATACCTATTGTTGATAATCATGTATGCTAATTAGTTACAAATGAATTTAAGAAAAAACATATAAAACATGCATTGCAACATCACATGTTTAAACCATACTTAAATTATTTTTTTACAAAACATGATTAAAATTTTACTATACCTATTGTTGATAATCATGTATGCTAATTAGTTACAAATGAATTTAAGAAAAAACATATAAAACATGCATTGCAACGTGGATTGATTTTGAAACTAATAATTGTACACATTCTCAAAAGTATGTTCACATTCTCAAACATATGCAATTCATGAATTGAGTGGTTTTCTATGCTTTCCATTCTCATAAAATGAAAATTATTAATGAAGTCGCGTGGTAGTGAACCCTATTAATAAATCCACACCATTACCCCTTCTTCATCCCCATTGTTGGTTTTTATCCTCATTGTTGGTTTTTATTTTGTGCGTTTTTAGCTATAGAATCCTTTTGGCTTCTGATATTCGCCACTTGGAAACCATCTTTGTAATGGAATTTGAATTTATTAAAATTCACCAGGTAATGAAAGTTAATAATTACACACTGCCTATTTTTCAAATCTATGATCATGGTTGTAACAAAAATTATTAATTCAACTAATCCATAATGAAAATTATTAATGAAGCCATGCAATAGCCAGGGAGGCTACTCAATAGGCACTTTTTAATATGCTTGTTTCTTTTTATTGTCTATGTTCAGGTCATTGAATGTAGTGAGTTTTTAGGTTATATATATATTTGAAACTCTCTCATCTTCTACTTGCAAAAATAAGCTTAGCACAAAAGTATATATACAGGGTTGTGAACAGAATTGAAAGCCAAGGTTCCCTTTATTTCTCAAGTTCAATTTCCCTTTCAAGTTAACCGAGATTTATATTTCGATATTTTCTTGTTTTTTAATTTTATTAAGTTTTAATAAATTGATTGTGGTTAACAAATTTTTATAGATTGGATATTGATAGAGAGGATCGATACTAATAGGATTACTAGGTCTGTTTTGATACAGAGGTTTAGTTGGCACTTTCTTTGAGGTAAAAACAAAAGTGTGAGGTAATGTTGACGGTGCTGGACCCGCCAACATTAGGGGATCTCCCCAGTATGAAGTCCCAACTAGACCTCACATTTTTTGGTGTAGGAGTCTCATCTAGTATGATGGCCCAGTTGCCATTATCTTAAAGATTTTCCTCAACTCTTGCTTATCATCATAGCAGAGTGGTTTATTTTGTCTTCGAGAAGTGAGGTTCACGTGCGTGGTAAGTGTATGTGTCAATGGCTCTTTCACTGTAGAGGGAAAGGTTGAGAGTGAGTTCCAGGTCAATTGGGAGCAGTCCCAAAACTGTTAGGAACACATAACACAACAGGACATGCAACAACTTCCGAAGGAGCTATCCACACGGATGCAACAATCACAACATGCAAGGTAAGATAACACATACAATACTCAACAGATCAGTCCGAACGAGTGCAATGGTTGTTACAACAAGATTCATGTGAAAGGTCTGTTTGATGTCCGGGAGAGCAGTCTACATGGGCAAGACATCGTTAACAGCATATACAACACATTTCCATTAATAGATTATGCATTACAACAAATGAAATAGTTTAGATGTAGAACAAAGGTTAAAACAACATGCATTACAAGTGTTAAAGATCATTCTTACAACATCTACAATACATGTGTGAAAATGTGCTAGCCTATTAGTAGGCTTCTCAAATAAGAAAAATTTCCAAGACACATCGTTACACCATACATTACTAACCTCGAGTATGGGGCGTTGGAGCCACTACTTACTCCTCAAAGAAAATATTGTAGACTCTCTTGGCTATGTGGGAGGAGCTGACGTGAAAAGTTCTTTCATGTACAATGAGGGGGTATTTATAGCCAAGGGTGAAACTGGCCCTTGTGGCTATTCGAATACCCTCATGACCGTTTGGCTTCCATGACTTTTTGACTTACATGACTCTTTGTTTAACAAGTGGGTCTCTTGGACTTCCACGTTACATCACATTGATTGACAACATAGCCCATAGTGGAGATGTGGGCGACATGACTCATGACATGAATCGGCATCACTTGACATGATAATGCTGGTCCATTCATGCTGCTGCTGGAGTGCATGTCGAGATACAACGCTGCTGGGTGATGGATGTCTTCATGGTGTATCATAGCTTCACCTCCGCATGGCAAAGTGTGTGGATTATTCGCTGGTCCTTGGCCTGCTTGATGAAGCTTTAGCATGTTATTCCTTGCATGCATGCTGGAAGGCTTGACAGGCTCATCTGTTTGCAAAGGTGCATGTTCGTCGTGTTTGTCCACTTTGCATGCTTCATTCGTTCGTTTGTTGGTGAACATGTCTTTCTACAAGTGCTCCCTTCGTTCATCCCATTCGTCGTCTTGCCATGTCTGTTGGTGTACCTGTACCTGCAGTCACTCATGACGAGATGACATCAAATCCAAAACCTCCTAGTCTACCATGACACATGATCATTTCAGATGCAGGCGATCGGGAGAGACGACAAGGTTGTGAAGCAAGATGATGGCTCCAGAAACTACTGATGAAAACTACGCTAGAGTCATTGAGTGATGGAGATGGGCAATCAGAGTTGACAATGACTGCCTGCGAGGTGTAGCTCGACTAGGAGGAAAAATTGCACAAATTTTAGGAGGGACAGTCTGAGCTGTAGGAAGGCAAGGCAGGCATGCTCTGCGCATTTTTCGGAACAAATAGGCAGCAGGGGCTGGACAACTAGATTTGCGCAATTTTCTAGAGGAACATGCTAGGCTGCATGAAGGGTCAGCAGGCATAAATTGCGCAGTTTTTGGGAGGAACTACCTAGGAAACTGGCGGCCAAAACTACACAATTTCTAGAGGGAACTAGAAGTTGGCTATTGGGGTCACTGGCAACCAAAACTACATAATTCTTAGAGGGAATTGACAGTTACCTGCTAGGGTCACTGCAACCAAAACTACATAATTCCCAGAGGGAACTGGCAGTTGGCTGCTGAGTCACTGGCCGCAGAAACTACACAATTCCTAGAAGGAATTGACAGTCTGCTACTATGAGTTGTTGGTGGGGAAATTGCATTAAAGCTGGGAATCCGACCTGCTGATCATATCTGTACAATTTCTGAGCTAAGTAGACTACTGGATAGCAGAAGGTTTGTTCGTGAAAACTGCGCAATTTCTTGGATGAGTAGCCGGTTGACTATCTGGATGAATAACTGGGAAAACTACACAATTTCCTGGAGGAGACAGGGATGGGCACTTGGTGTCTGTCCGACCTGTCTGCGCAATTTACTCAGTTAGTTGAGCAAGTGAGGTCACTGGCCTCTGGACAATTTTTGAAGGGAGTCAGTCTTGGGGTGACTATCGGGTCTGAATGTCCGGGTGGTCAACATGGAAGTTGATTGAACTACTTGCGGGCAACGCATCTTCAAAAGACTAGCTTGGTGCTTCTACGATGTTCTGGTTGACAGTCGATTGAGTCGATGGCGGGGTGATGGTCTGGCTGTCAAAGGGGAGTCTGGTCGCCAGAACTCCAGCAAAATGACTAAGTGTGTGAATGATCGAATGATGCATAGGTGATCATGCAAACACATTCTCTCATGCCTTGATGACGAAACGACTCAAACCATCGAGACACACATGTTCAACATGACTGACCCACGATGCAAGTGACAAGCACAACACTCGTGATTGATTGTTCATTGATCGAGACAACTCTTGCACGACAGTGAATGTGACTCAATGTTTTTCATAGCGAACACAACAAGCACATACGAAGCGAAAACTTTGAGCATAACCAGAACATGGTCACAAGCATGACTTAGACACCAGCATGTAGAAACTTGAATGAAATGAACAAGCAAGGCCGATGCAAGGACTCACGCAAGCTCACAGAGCAAACCCGTCTGTGCAGTCATCAAGCGAAACTCTCAAGGGAGGCTCCTAAATTGGTGCAGGCCAAAATTTTGGAGGGTGGTTGTAGCCGCTACAAAAGGTAAGTTTTGAGAAAAATAGGGATAATGCCAAACATTATATGCATGTTTACTATGTGTAATAAAATATTCTTTTTTTTTTTTAGGATTTTCAACTATTTGCCAATTTCAAAACACCTAATATCCACACTATTAACATGTCATGTGTCCAAATCCAAAATATTATTGAAAATATTAAAAGCACTCAACTCTGTAGGTCCATTTGCTTGAATTCTTTATGGCTATTGCTTATGATTTTTTCCCTTTTGAATCATTTCATTTAATTCACTGAAACTCCAATTGAAATTTTGATACCGTTAGTTTGATTCAGTGGAAAACTGATTGGTTCCATTCACTGGAAAGTCGATACTAATATGGTAAGGGAAGGGGAGGACACATTTTCTACACTTCAAATTTTGCCTATAAATTTTAGGCAAAGTATTTTAATTTTCAAATTAAATCTCTTTGATAAAGAAACATCCAAAATGTCCTCACAATAGTAACAAGGTAGAAGAAATCTCTTATTTTTTTGCTGTAGTAGTTTCATTGATTTCCATTTTAACCCACACATTTTTATCCATATCTCAACAATGAAATATTTCTCAAGGTTCTCCTCACACTTCTGTATGGTTCTCTTCACACTTCCACAAAAGATATACAAAACATATATTATCTTTAATTTAAAAAATATTACTTTGTTTTTTAAATTAAAACAAAAATAAAAACTTAAAAATAAAATTGAAAACAACGTTAATATTTAAATTTAATAAAGATAAAATATAATGAAAAAAACAAAATACATCGGTAAGCTGATCTACATAAAAATTGAAGGGATAAAAAACGAGACACGGATAAAAACAAGACACAATCGATACACGCAGAAGTTTCAACGTTTCATATCTTGGCATTTAATTATTGTTTGAGCCCGTCTTAAAGACTGAAGTTTAATAATGGGGTTCAAAGAATATTGAATGCAAAAAAATGTGTATATTCAAAAGGTGTGTTTCACAACACTAATAAAATACTAAAAAAACCATACAATCTATTTCTTTTAATTTCCCTGAACTTTATACAATTTTAGATTACATTGACTTAGAGCACTGTTCATGGTTATAGTGGCTCACTTAAACCTAAATAATTACTCATTGTAACAAATTTTAGAAATTTCACTGGTTTTATTGATTATTATAATGTATTGTTCAATTAAACGATATGTATGTTTTTTTTGGTAGGTAAGCATCCACGAGGGAGTGCACCAGTGACTTATGGCAAGGAGTGCTTTAACAATGCACCCAATCACTGTGAATCCAAAGCCCGGTGGGCAATTAAACAATATTCTTAATACAACAACGATTTGAACCAGTGACCTATAGCAAGGAGTGCCTTAACAATGCACCCATTCACCGTGAATCCAAAGCCCCGTGGGCAATTAAACAATATTCTTAACACAACAACTTAAAATAAATTATTGTGGAAATATTATAGATTAATTTAAAGATAATCAATAGAACTTATTTAAACAATAGAAGTGCAGTGAAGTCCTATTGTTTTTGGATATCAAATCAAATTGCATACATTATCCAGGGTTTAAGACAATAACAAATATTGAATTTTCAATAAAAATTTGCATTTTTTGAAAAAAAAAATAACATTATAAACTATAAACATATAATATATTTATCTATTTAATTTACCTGAAATCTATTTTATATAATAAATTTATGTAATAGATTTATATAATATATTTAGTTTATTTAGATTTAGATATATAAATTGAATTTGAATAATAAACTTGAATAGATTATGTTTAGGATGTCTTCTTTATGGTTTTAAAAGTTTGGGATGAGATGATTATATCTATCTATCTATCTATATATATATATATATATATATATATATATATATAAGATTTATTGAATATTAAATGGATGTAATAGAGTTTAGAATTTGCAATAGACATAAAAACATAACATGAGAAAATGTATAGTAAATAAATAAGCATGTATATTAATATATTTATTCAATACAAATATGTTGCATAGTAATATTGTATGTAGTGAATCCAAGAGAATAATATTAAACTCAAAGCAATAATATTAACTAAAATCTATTTTATGTAATTAAATTATGTAATATATTTATTTTATGCAATTATCAATATCATCTATTATATATAGAAGATTTATGTAATTTTTTTTTAGTTTCTACATAATGAAACCTATATATATATATATATTAAATCTATGTTTTAAATTTATTTTATGTAATCCAAAAAATAGAATAATTAAGAATTATAATATTTTGTTTTCAATATTTTCTTTTCAATGTAAAATCTATTTTATGTAATAGATTTATATAATACATTTAGTTCATTTTTATTTGATATAAAATATTTATATATTAAAATTTAGTCTATTTAGATTTAAAAGCATAAATTGAGAATCCTTATAAAAAAGTTTGTTAATATTAAATTATTCTAATTTTTTTTTAAAAATTGGATTTATTGTATTCAATATAAAATCTGTAGAATGTATTGAATTGTATAACTTGAATAGACTGAATAAAATGTATTGAACTTATTTAATAACCCTTCAAAAATATATGCACAGAAAACACATGTTCAGATTGAATAATGAATAGTGAACTTGAATTTGGATAATAAACTTGAATAGATTATGTTTAGAATGTGTCTTTTATGGTTTTAAAAGCATGAGATATGTGTCTGTGAGAGAGAGAGATATATTTATTGAATATTAAATGGTTGTGATAGATTATAAAATTTGCAATGATGTTATAAGGTTATTGAATATTAAATGGATGTAATAGATTTAGAACTTGCAATGAACATAAAACATAAAGGAGAAAATGTACAATAAATGAATAAGCATGCATATTAATGTATTTATTTAAAACAAATATATTGCATAGTAATATTTTATGTAGTGAACTTAGATTTATTATGTTTTATAAAATATATTTATCTATTTAATTTAAGTAAACTCTATTTTATATAATAAATTTATCTAATAGATTTATTTTATGCAATTATCAATGTCATCTATTATATGTACTAGATTTATATAATTTTTTTTTATAGATTTTACATAATAAAATCTTTTTTATAGATTTATGTTAAATCTTTTTTTATAGATTTTACAAAATATTTTTTTTTTATAGATTTATGTTAAATCTATGTGATTTTTTTTATAGATTTTACACAATAAAATCTTTTTTTATAGATTTATGTTAAATCTATGTGATTATTTTATTTTATGTAATCTAAAAATTAGAACAATTCAAGGATTAGAACAAAAAGAAGAAGCATAGAAAAGCATTTAGAATTTAGTTCATTTAGATTTAAATACAAATATTAAGAATGGATGTAAAAATTGTGCTTATAATAATATCTAAAATTTCTTATTGATTGAATTTTGTGTTTTTAATATAAATTCTATTTTATGTAATAGATTTATATAATACATTTGGCTCATTTTGATCTGATATAAAATATTCATATATTAAAATTCAGTTCATTTAGATTTAAATACATAAATTGAGAATCTATGTAAAAATTGTGTTAATAATAAATTATTCTAAATTTTTTTATTAATTGAATTTATTGTATTCAATATAGATCTTTAGAACCTATTAAACATCAATATATTAATATTTTACAACCTAATATGTATAAGTTTGTCCGTAAGGCCGTGCCCTTTTAAAATAAAAATTATGCTCTAAATAGATTAGAAAAATAATGTCCATTATAATTTAAAAAAAAATGAATATGTTCTATAAAGTAATTAGAAGTAATTAGAATTAAAATAATGTGTGTTTGAATCTTATACTTTCCAAAAATATTTTAGCAAGAGATTTAAATAAACTATTTCAAGATCTATGTTAACTAATTTATGTCGATATCAACTTCATATGTATTTATATAAAATAAATAAATAAAATAAAAATAAAATTATGGTTAAAATTTTTATTTGGTCATGTATGTACTCTATTTAGTATCAAAAATACAATTTAAATAATGAAAAATAACACATTATATTTTGTAATTTAAAAAAAATTACACATAAAAATTTTGATATCTCTGAAATTATATTAGATGCTTACTTAAAATAAATTTAAGTTGATTATTAAAAACTCAATAAAATCATCCAATAATGAAATAGATTGTGTATATGCATGTCCAAAAAACAGAAAATGAGTCCTGTCACGTGATCAGGTTATAGTCAAAACTATCAGACTTCCATGGGCTTAGGTACCACAGGTGTCATGTGTGGTCTATAATATATTATGTAGAACAGCTCAGTTCATGGATTCGCGTATCCATAAATACGTGATATAATCACATCAAAAGGCGCTTCAATCAAGTTAATACAATAATTGTTTTGGAGTTTGGGGTTTGGTATAATTAAGTTAATACAATAATTGTTTTGGATATTTATTTTGGACGGGGAAGGGCGGGCACTCGCACATTAGGTAGTTATTGGTATAGCCCGTGAAAGTGGAAGACGAGAATCCAATCTAAGTTGGAGGAGGTTTTATTGTTATGCAGTGTTTATGCTTAGGTCCTTTTATTTGGTTGGAGATTTATATTTCTAAGTCAATGTTTTAGGAAGATATTGTTAGCTTAATAAAGATTCTATAAAGTGCGGAATAAATACTTAAAAAGAATCGAAAATTTTAATGTCTAAAATAGATCATATCTCTGGTCATCGATGTTGCTCACATTCCAATACTAATTTTTTTAGCTACGCTTGAGGCAATCCACTTCCGTTATTTGTTTTATGAAAGAAAAGAGATTGCCACAATTGTCATAACCAGACGTTTGTTATTAACAGCTCCGACTCTGTGAGAGGCGTCTAATATCTTTCGACGACTTTCACTAATGGCAAGGATCTTGGGAGTACTTCAATCAGCGTTTCATGCGATGCCGTAGAGGACGGGAGAACACCAGTGGAAAGTCTAAAAGCAAACAACTTGTTCTTTCGTACTAAGATCGAGAGATATTTGAGTCAAGGGAATGGTTTGAATGGCAAATCTGTAAATAAAATTTTCAACTGTGATCGCAGTGGCCATCAGGAAGAAGATATATCTGGAAGGGAAACTGCCCACGAATTGAACTCCATAATGAGCTTCGTAATTAGAAATGCCTTGTGGAGATCAATGCAGTGATGACATATATCTGGCACTTCCAAGCTCTGCTCACTCTAACTTGTTCGTGTAAGACTGAAGGGGATTGAGTTAGTGAGCTTGGGGACCAAACAAAAGTATTTATAACCAAGCTTCCATCGGCTATGTGTCAAGTGTTCCACAAATCATGGTAGAGAGCTGCAGAGGGAGTAATGGACCACTCCAGAAGCTCCCAACAAGAAATTAATTTAACTGCAGTTAGTTTATGTAATTTAAGGAAATAACTGCAGTTGGTTTCCATAATTGCAGGAAATAACTAGCAGATTGTTTCCAAATCAACTGCGGCTGTTATGGGAGCTATCGGCAGCTATTATGGGAGCTAACATTCTCCCACTTGGTCCATACTTCCAATCTTAATGTCTCATCTTAAAACCCATTGATAATTTGTATTAAGTAATAGATACATGAATCATGGTGATAAGTCCTCTAATGACGAGTATTATCTTCCATGTATTACTATGTATTTATTTCTATTAAAATTATGTGGCAACAATTTCTTAATGAATAAACCCTATGTTTATGCTTGGTCCTACACAGATCAATTCTCTCAAATCAAATTAAGGTGCACATAAATATGAGAAAAACATCACAATAATTAAGAATTTCATTAAAATAACATTGTCCATACAATGAGAAACTACATAATGGAACCAAGTCCCATATTCATTACATGATCCTTGAATTTAGACGGTGGCATGCCCTTAGTCAAAGGATCAACGATCATCAACTTAGTGCTAACATGCTCAATGACCACTTTCTTTTCTTTAACACGTTCCGGTCGATGTGTTTATTTCGACTCCCACTTTTGTTGGTTTTTGCCATAAAAACAACAACTGAATTGTCGCAATATATTCTCAATGGCACAGCATGGTAAACCCATATGTTATCATTATGAGACTTTTAATCCTACAATAGTTAACTATCCTACATATGATAAAGAATCGTATGCATTAGTTCAGAGTGTGAAAAAGTGGAAACATTACTTAATGGGAAAAGAGACAGTAATACATACTGATCATCAACCACTTCAATATCTACACTCCCAAACTAAGCTACAGCAATCAAGACATTACAGATGGATGGGTTTTCTACAATAGTTTCATTTAGTCATCAGATATAAAAGGGCATACATAACAAGGTTGCAGACATGTTATCTAGACCCATTATAAATGCATCTACTGTACTTAAGCATAATTCATTGTTACATGAAAGCTACATAGAACAATATGCTCAGGATATGGACTTTAAAGATGTATATGCAACTTTGAGTCAAGGCAAAAGAGTAGAAGAATTGTACTATCATATAAAGGACCAACTCTTACACCATTGTGGGAAACTCTGCATTCCACAAACCAAAAGAGTAAAAATAATTAGGGAAGCACACACTTCTCTGATATCAGGTCACTTTGGGGTAAGTAAAACAGTTACACAGCTGCAAAGATTCTGCTATTGGACGAAAATGAATGAGACAATTTCTAGGTATGTAAGAGGGTGTGCCATGTGTGCTAAAAACAAGCCCAACAATAGAAAACTAGGCTTGTACACTCCCTTGCAAATTCCTTCTCACCCTTGGGAAAGTGTTTCCATGGATTTTGTTGGAGGACTGCCTAAATCTAGGAAAGGTCATGATTATCTATATGTTGTTGTGGATAGGTTCAACAAAATGTGTATTTGATACCTTGTAGTAAACATATTACAGCTGAACAGACTGCAAAATTGTTCTTTGAACATGTATGGGTTCATTTTGGATTACCCACTTCCATTGTATATGATCGAGACACCCGATTTGTGCGGAAGTTTTGGTTGAGCCTATGGGAACTGATGGACACCAAACTGAAGAAAAGCACGGCTTTTCATCCACAAACAAATGGCCAGACAGAAGTAGTAAAAAAGACAGTGATCCAGTTACTGAGAGGATATTGCAGTAAACATCCTAAGCTTTAGGATGAACACTTGTGTTATGTGCAGCATGCTTACAACAGAGCCAAACACTCTTCTACATAGAGATCTCCTTTTGAGACCTCTTTTGGTTTCATACCAAAGTCTCCTTTGGATTTTGTCTTTGGTAAAGACACCATGGTTGAAGGACACAGTGATGTGGACAAGGCAACTAGGTTCATTGAATAGATCCAGGAGATCCACCAGGCAGTACAAGAATAGTTGGAAAGGAGCCATGCCAAGTACAAGGCTAGGCATGATAAGCATCGGATGGAGCATAGTTTTCAAGTTGGAGATGAAGTCTGGCTGTATATCAGCAAGGACGGGATGCAAGGTGAAGGTAAAAAGCTAAAGCCTATCAAGTATGGACCTTTTAGGATACTTGAGAAGATTGGTGAAAATGCTTTTCGCCTTGATTTACCAGCTTACATGCACATCTACTCAGTCGTAAATGCAGATTTCTTGAGATTGTTTGAACCTTCAATGATTGAGGACCCTAAAGATTAAGGTCAATTGCCTTCTATTGATGACCTACTACCTAAGTATCTTAATGAGTTGCAGGAAGACACAATGCTGGATAGGAAGGTGAGGACAACGCGCAGGGTAGATGCTTAGTACCTCAGGATTGGGCTCAAAGGTTCAAAGCCGAGCAGCGCAAAGTGGATTGAGATTGGACAAGTGAAGAAATAGTATCCTCACTTAGTTGATGCTTAAAAACCAACTTTTGGTGGTCCAAAAGCTTTTTCAGTGGGAAGGTCATCATCCAAATTGGATCCATAGAAGACTGTCAAAGAACCATGACTGTATCAGGTCAAACAAATCTATAAAGAATTTTAGAACATCGATCAAAACCACCCTGAACCAGTGGCAATGGCATCCAACATGGAACGACGAGGACCTCAGTCAAAGCACACTACCGAGGCCCATGGAGATTGTGCAGGAGGCCGAATTAGCCCCTGGGAGCCCCGGATCGGGAAACGGAGGTGATTTTTGATGCGCGATTAAATGGAAAGGCCCGAGCACTTGGTCGCGTGGGAGAACTGGAGGACCGTGGGCGGAAAAGGGAAAAAAATGCTAATCGTATAAGGCGAGACCCACGCTCTAGAAACCGGCGGTTTTGATCGGCGCGTCCTTAAATGGTAAGAGGTTTGGAGCAATTTCATACAACGATCGACGCGTGGCAGGCAGAGGTGAGAGAAAACTGTCGTTGATCGCGCGTTATCGATTAAGAAAGTCAACCGCGTGAAATGTGCGTATGGCGTCGGATCTGGAGGGCCCAGATCGGATGGCTGAGATCGCACCCGATGGAAGAAGCGGAACCGACAGGGAATTAAGCCATGTTTTAGAGGGGATTTGAAATCCGTTTGACCACCACGGTGGAGGAAGAATGCATCCACGACGTAACTGAAGAAATGAACCGATGACGCATGCTGGCGTCGTTTAGAGGAAGACAAGTGATAACTCCCTAAGCATTGGTGATGACGCCGAATAGGGAACTCCAAGCGTAGCTGCAGAAGGTGAATTGACAAAGGCGGAAGAGGAACCGGACAGGCGTAGGGATTGAATGGCTAAAGCCATGAATAGAGGCAATCGAATCAGTGGAGTCGAATTAGACATAGAGAGACAGAAGTCGAAATACGAAGAGGTGGAACAATGAACCCTGAGAGGAGGACTGAACACAGAGAATAGTAAAGCAGAGCAAAGGAGATAGAGGGCCGAGCTGATCAGCAGCAACATTGAGCACCAGAGATCTTGAAGATTCAAGCCATCCCATAGAGGATCTGTTTGGGCTAAGCACCACATTGGGCTCTTGCCATTGTAGACCAGAAGGTCACAGAGCTGGCAGGAGGAAGAAGATTCTATGTACTCCAGTGGCATGGGAAATCCAAGGATCACCCTGCCAAGCAAAACCTGCTTCAGGTGAACTCACATTGAGTCCCTGTATTGTAAATTCTCTGCCAAAAGGCACAATAAAACAAGGCCACCACTGAAAGCTGGACCGAAGACGTAGCCCTGGAGCATAGGGTGAACTCCTTATTAAAATTGCTTGTGTCTTTGTGTTCTCTTACTGTATTTCTCTATTGTCTTTCCATTTTATTGTCTGTGCATTGGCAATCTGATCGATCCATTGCTTCAATAACACAGAACACACACGAGCACATGAGTTTGTAATACCTTAGTTTAATAAATCTTCAACTGATGTCATTCATATGGCGAATATCAGATCAATTTAAGCCACAAGAATCCTATGAATGGGCTAATCAGTATTGATGCTCTAGTGCTTTAAAAAAAACTTACAATGCTCCAACAGATCACTAATATTTCTAATCTCAAACAATCCACTCTAATACTTCAAAAGCAGAAGTATTTATACAAAATTTACAAAATGTTTACAATAAATGATGTCTCTAATAGACAGGAAATTTTTAGACTATAAATAAACTAAAAGCTCTAGCTGTTGTAGATTAATATTTGGTGGAATGTGTTGTGAAAATGTTGTTGTTGTGGAAGTGGGAGCAGGTAAGATGTAGACTATAAATGAACTAAAAGCTCTAGCTGTTGTAGATTAATATTTGGTGGAATGTGTTGTGAAAATGTTGTTGTTGTGGAAGTGGGAGCAGGTAAGATGTGGACCCAAATTTGTGGCTGTGCTGGCAGATGAACTAGCAGATGCAGATGTATCTCTCTTTTTCTTAGTAATTCACTCAACTGCTTGTTGATCCTCTGACTTGATAATCTGAGGCTTCCCTCACTGACGGGTCATCCTGTGATTGCCTTGCTGTTTTATCATCCATTAGTGTCACAAAATATTTTAGAAAATATATAATAATATATATATTTGAATAATACTTCCAAAATAATTTAAATGAAATTTATAATTAAATTTCTAGAAAACCATGTGTTGTTTCCAATCTGTGGTTTTGTTTTCTCTTTCCATGAATTCACAAAACTATGTGTAGTTTTGTTTCTATTACTCCTTCCTCTGTAAATTCATTTTATCTATATGTAAATTCTTTTACCTTTGTAGAATACCTGGATGGTTTTGAAAAACCATGTGTTGATTTGTATGGTTGGAAGAGTATTTTCACTTTACTCTTTTACTTTCACCTACAATCTGATTTTACACCTGTAAATTGATTTCACCGTGCGTGTAAATTTATTTCACCTTAATCTTCTATCATGAAATGCATTTACATGAATGCTATCTTTTCTCACCTGTACATTAATTTCATGTGAAATTTTCCATTTTATTTTCTCTGATAAATTCATGGCATCTCTGAATTTTATTTCATGTGTCACTGTAAAACCATTTTGCCTTTGAATCTCATTCCACAACCTTAGTCTCATATTGCCTGTAGCTATATAATTTTACCTCAAGTATGGTTTCACCCGTAGCTCTGAAATATTATAGCATTCTCATATCTCTGTATTTCACTTGAAATTAATCCACCCTATATTCCTGTAACATTTATAAGATTCAAAACCAAAACCGTTAATGGTTTTCCCATGGGGGGCAAGTAGTATGTGGTATTATTTTGGAGGATGCGATATAACATGGGGGCGCCACCTAGCAAAAGGGCGGGTAGAGAAAAGAGCTTATCTCACATACTTTTGAAGTGTTAAGTGTTGGACGAGATGAGTGTGAGATATGAAATTTTTACCATTCATCTATTTCTAGGAATCTCGAGATAAATAAAAATGAATGGGTTTAATTCTTAGTGCAGGGTGGACCATTGGATGACTTTGTAGGGGGAAGAGGTAGTATAGGCTTGCGGGAAGAAATTAATATAAAGTCCAAAGTTTTATATTAATAGGGTTTTCTGAAGTAAGGGGTAAAAAGAGGGATTATATATATATATATATATATATATATATATATACACTTTATGGGATTTATCCCACATTCACAAGGGAACATTCTTCATGATGGTTTATATAAGCCCATAGTTAGATTGTGTTTTAACAAAAGAAGCCCAAGGCTACCCACTTGTGCTTGGTGTCAGGTGTGCTAGGCTTAGGTATTGTGAATGCAGGTCGCATGGAGATGGAACGGGAGATAAGCTTTTGGGCTTATTTTTTATGAAAATTTCAATAAAATCCAAGGCTTTAAAACCAAAAGCTCTGCAATATATAACCTTTTTGTCACACAAACCTATTCTTAATGATTTGAAAGAAGGTATTCAGCTTATGCTGGGGTAATATTAAGATGAATTAACAAGGAAAGTGGGTGATAAAGCAGGAAGCTAAGAAAAGGATGATGCAAAATGGAGAGGAAGCGAGGTGAGTCAGCAAGCCAAAAGCTTCATCATGAGAGCAAAAAATAATATCTGAATCATCAGATTTCCTATAATTATAGGACCCTAACATATATTATAGTAGATTCGTAAAGGATGTCATCAAAGTATCCTCACCATTGTTTGGATTGTTGGCCAAGGACTTTGAATTTCGCTGGTCAGAAAGCTACCAAGAGGCCCTAGAAACCTTAAAGGACAAGTTGACTATTGCACTCATACTCCGAGGCCCAAACTGGGCTCTTCCTTTCCACATCCATGTTGATACCTCTAACAAAGCTATAGGAGCAGCTCTAGGCCAAATAGATGACAATTTGCCTTATGCCATTTACTTCATTAGCAAAAATTTGTCCAAGGCTGAATTGAACTATACTGTGATTGAAAAAGCAACTCCTAGTTGATGTCCATTCCTTGAACAAATTTAGACACTACATCACTGGTTACCAAACCTTTGTACATACTGACCATGCTTCTATCAAATATTTGATGAACAAGCTTGATGTGAATACCATAATTATTAGATGGTTTCTTTTACTACAACAATTTGATTTAACTATCATTGATAAGCCTGATAGAGAAAATGTAGTTGCATATTTTTTGTCTAGAATTTCTTAGCCTGTGGGTGAGGAAGGAATGGTTGATGATTAGCTGCCCTATGAGAATTTATTTTCTATTTCATTTCTCTCTCCATGGTTTGCTGATATAGCCAACTACCTAGTGACTACACAGTTCCCTTCAAATCTTTCCTCCAAGGAAAAAAGCAGAATTGTAAGAAAGAGCATCCCATTCACTTGGATTGGGGGTAATCTATTCAAGTTAGGCCCAGATCAAATTTTGAGGAGATGTGTCAGGGAGGAGGATGTCTTTGACATCCTTCTAGCCTGTCATGATGGGCCTTATGGAGGTCACTTTGCATCCAAGAGTACAACCTTCAAGGCACTACAAGTTGGCTATTATTGGCTCACTCTCCACCAAGATGTAAGAAGATACACTAGTCGATGTGATCAATGTTAGAGAATGGGGAAACCTACTCCCAAGGATGAAATGCCTTTGCAACCTTAGGTGACTCTAGAGATATTTGACAAGTGGGGCATGGATTTCATTAGGCCCATTGATCCACCATCAGGGTAGAAAAAGTACATAATTTTATGCACTGATTATTTGACAAACTAGGCTGAGAACAAGGTTGTGAAGGTAGCAACAGAAGAAAAGGTGTTTGATTTCTTAAGCGAGGTTGTATTTTACAAGTTTGGGTACCCTAGAGAACTAGTCATTGATGAGGGAACTCAATTCACATCACACCTGATTGAGAATTTGTTGAAACAACATAAGATAAAACAACGGAAGTCATGATTATCATCCTCAGGACAATGGACAAATAGATGTTACTAATAGAGCATTGGAAATCATTCTCACCAAGGTTGTGAGAAAAAACACAAAAGGTTGGGCTGAAAGACTAGTGGAGGCCACTTGGGCCTATAATACAGCCTGGAAGACAACCACTGGCTTCACCCACTATGACTTTGTCTATGGAAATAAGGCTTTTCTCTCCATTGAGTTTGAGTAAAAAACTTTGAGAATGGCAGCACAATTGGATTTGGATGTTACAAAGGCACATCGGGAGAGGTTGTTCCAGCTCAATGGTTTGGATGAATTTAGGATGCAGGACCTCCTACACACTGGATTTATTCAAGTACAAAGAAAGTTTTGGCATGAGAAAAGCATCAAGGACAAAGTTTCTCAAGAAGGAGATTGGGCTCTGCTATATGACTCTAGGTTCAAGGACTTCAAAGGAAAATTGGTGACGAGTTGGCTGGGCCCATATTTGATAGAAAAGTGCCATGAAAATGGGGCTGTGCAAATTGGGACCATTGATGAAGAAGTTATCCCCTTGCTTGTTAATAGGTACATATTAAAACCTATAAAATATCTCTGTCAAGGGAGGAGTTCATCAGTACCATCAGTAAGGAAGTGAATGTGATTGGAAGTGTCTAAGCTTTCAACTCACCCAAATATTGAGGACTGTTTCTATTTTTGAAAAAAAAAGAAAAAAATAAGGGACCTAGGTGAAAACCTCTATGAGGCACCTAAGGCAAACTCTTGGGTTGAAAACCTCCTTGAGGTAGCCCAGGAGTGAAAAAAGGAAAATAAAAAGATCCCTTGGTGAAAACCTCCCTTAAGGTTCCTAGGGCAAGCATACAGGCTGAAAACCTCCTTTGGGGTGACTTGTGTGTCTTTCAATAAAAAATAAATAAAATTGCCATGGCAAGGACCTCAAACCTACCCACTAATAAAATTATGTGATTTTGTTAGATTTGAAAGACAACAAAGGACTCAGAGTTCCAGGGACAAAAAACCAAGCATCCTCAATTCTTCCTCCGTCCACTTCATCTCATACATTCTACCATGTTCCCATCATCCATTTCCACTTTTAAGCATCAAAAACCAAGTTTTAAGCAGTTTTCTAGCTTTCTACAGGATGTCCTGTAGTTGCTATAGGAAGATCCTGTAGTACCATAGGATGTCCTGAAATACTATAGGAAAGGGGTTCCGATTTGAAAATAATGATGCAATCCTATTTTAGGTTAAAAAAAGGACCATACACCTCACCATCTCTCACCCAACATCCACTCATATCCATACCTACCGCTATGTCCATAAACACACACACACACACACACACATGAAAATGAAAAAATAAACAAAAAATGGGAGACTCTAGAGGACATGTCATCATTGGCCTCATCCATCCATCACTCCATATCCTTCATCACCATTTCTCAACTCCTACACCACCACCCAACCTCGCTCTAAGTGGAAAAAACAAAAAATGATGAAGAAAACACAGCTACATGGTTTCCTGTAGTAGCTAGTGTTACAACTATAACATGCCATTACAACATTCTCCTTAACCACCAATGAAAATAGGGGGCTCCAGCCTCTCTACAAGCCTTGTGGCTCCTATCCAGAGCTTAGAAGCAACAATAAGGATACTAGATACCTTCACACAGGAAACAACCAAAAGACAACTACATCAGCAGGACAAATTCAACAAAAAAATGACCAAAAGAGAGCACTCACTTCAAAAAGAAGCACAAAAAGGTCATCCTCCAACATGCATCGACAAGAAAAGGCAGGCACAGGTATGGCACCTCATCCAAAATATTCCTTGAGTATGATATGCTAAAAGTGTAAGGTTTAACTTGGCCACCCTCAGCTCGAAGACAAAACGTAAACTCCTAGTCAGCATGCCACGTTGGAATGTCACATCAAGGAGCATCAGTAAAAATGGTGGTTGATTTAGTTATGTTAGAGTGGGTGATAATTACGAGGGGAGGTTGCATGATCATGAACGGTGGGCCAACGGTCCCAATGAGGAAATCCAATACTACTGCCAGCCCACACAACACTCCAAGGAATTGACCATAAAAAGAAAAAATTCCAAACTTTCATGCACCCATTGTTCATTTCGAGATGAGAGAGACTAGGACTACCTTGGAGAGCCATCGAGGAAGAAAACCTTGTTTTTTCCACCCTACAAAAATTAGAGCTACAGGAAGCTATAGGAAACTTAGGGAGCTACAGGAAGCACTAGAAATTTAGAAGAAATCTGCAAGGTGTTGCCTAGGGTCCAATTGGTTAGCAATTCTTATCATCTAGAGCATCATAGTAAAAGGTAGGTGGCCCAGCTCTCCTGATTTTTTGACTTGATAGCTAGGGAAGAAGGAAAGGGACAAGTGTGAAATTTTCTAGTAATTACAATGGGTCTATGGTTTAGATAGAGTTTTTTGAAGTTTAAAGAAAATTGTGTGGATATAGGAAAGGGTAAAGTAGTCATCCACAAAAAATTCTAAACTCTCAATCACCCTGAACTCACAATAAGGCTAGCCTACAAAACCTCCTTCAATCAGATAAACAGAGAAGATAAATGGGAGGAGGATTCAATAGAAGGGAACTCGTAAACACATCCAGGATCCACCTTCATCCCCTTGTGGTAGATATAGTTAGGAAGCATCATTGGTTGGGATTCTTTGAGTTGGTCAAAGGGTATGATGATGATATAGCTTAGGAATTTGCCATGGCACTCAACCCTCAGGCTAGAACCAGTGCTACTACTGTGGTGAGGGGACTGTCAATTAAAATCAACCCTCAGGTGATCAGCAGAGTCACCACAATTCCTCAAGGGGTGAAATGGAGAAACGAGAATAAGGCTAGCAACACTTTTTCCAAGAAAAACTTTTCCTAGATGAAGAGGAGCCAATTGAGGAAAAAAATGGGGTCAAAAGGGAGAGCCTTCCCTATCCTTGGAAAGATGTGAGCTATCACATTTTCAAATACATTTATTGTGAAGGGAGGGTCGCTCAGTGTAGTCTATTGTTACCAATTTAGACTCCTCCATGAGTTGAGATTTGGAGAGGAGCTAACCATAAACCAAAGGCTCAGTGTGCCTTATTTCCTATTGTAGTCAATGATATACATGAACCAAAAGGTACAAGAAGGGAAACATCAACAATTGGCACATCATGGACTCATTAAGCTAATACTAGAGGATGCCTTGAGCCAATTAAGAATTCATATTCTATGGTCCACATTTAGAGACATGGACAGAGAGGCTGTAATTTAAATCAAAGCCCTTGAATATGATAGGGACCTAGCCTCTAGTGGTGAAGAGGAGGCAAGAGAAGAAGAAGAAGAGGAGGTAGAAATAAATAAAACAAAGGAGCAAGAAGGAAAACAAGGAGAAGAAGAGAAAAGTAAAGAGGAAGAGTAGAAGGAAGAAGCAAACCCCGAGGAACATACCAAAGAAGGGAAGAAATATCCAAGATTAGCCTTGAGCCCACTGAGAAAGAGGCAGTTGTTACGATGAGTACCCTATGCACACCCATCAAGTCAAAAGGGAAAAGATAGAGGCAGACTCCCCTCTATTTCAAAACAAAAAGAAGCACTAGGATCAAGCAGGGGAGGCCACAAACACCCACAAGGACTCCCATCATAATTGAGGAGTCACCAAAAAAACAGGAAGAACTAGTTTCCTTGGGAATGAAAGTTGAAGAGGGCACATCAAAATAAGCTACCCCAAAGGATCCCATCACCTATGTTAGGAATCCTATCACCAGGTCAACATCAAAAAAGCAAGAGAAGGCACCTATGACACCATTACAGAGAGGAAAAATCCTTCTATAGGATCCTTAGGCAGTCCTACAAGAAACTTTGTCATCCCTATAGGAAACACAAAAAAATCTACAGGAAGGACAACAAGGGCAAAGGGAAGGAAAGGAAGAAACATGACAAGTGAAGGAGGGGGAAGCTTCTCCAAAAACATATGAGGGGGATTTCCAAGAGCTGTAGGAGCCTAGACCACAACCAAATCTGAGATGTTTCTACAAGTTCATTGAGGGAGGTAGAGTAATACCACAGAAATTTGCAATCCCTCTCTTCTTTGAGATTGAGAAAGAGAGAGGAAGGACACGTCATTGGATGCAAATTTCTAAGTTGAAGAAGGTAGAAGAGGTGGGCCATATGGAAGAGAAACTCTTAGAGATGGGTAGGGAGTTGAGTAAGATGAGAGGTAGGGAAAAAATTATGAGATCTCAACTACAGGAAAAAAACACATGGCTAAGGAGGCAGTTGCAGGAAAAAGAGAGCTAATTTGCCACCATGGAAAGCCTCTTCATGGAGGCACTTCAGTGCATGATTCCATTAATATCATATGCACTATACCTCAAGGATCAATGGCTGCAATTTCAGATCAAGACACTAGCACAATAGGGGACTATGCCTTGCCAAAACTATAGACAGTTCATTGAACTATGTGACAAGAGAACCCTATAAGATAAGGCCAAGATATCTAGTTTTTACTAGCACAACTTGGACTTAACAAATTTGAATGTGTGGGACCCCAATGCAAAGTTGGGGGATTTACAACTAATGGCCCTTACATCATGGACAATTCATCAGGATGGCATGGGTAAGAAGGTGAAGAAAATATTGGAAAAGGAGGAAGGGGAGCCTCTTTACATCAGAGCAGAACAGATAAATTCTTAGGGTATCATTAGCAACCACAACATCAACTCCAATAATTCCCAACTTGCACCAAGAAACCTAGCTACACAAGAACAAGCCATCACCCACTTTGAAAACACCTTGAGGTTGTTGGGAAATGAAATCTATCAAGAATGCCAGAGGAGATGGAGCAACCTACCACACAGTCTAAGGATCAGAGAGTACCATTCCCTTGAGAGGTTGAGGAATGCATTGGAAAGGCCCCCAATGTATAAGAATACCATGCATAGACTAAATCAATTGGATTGATTTGAAGCTCAGTTCACCCTTGCTGTTGGGTCTATTAGAAGGTAGGAAGGAAGAGGAGGAAAGAAAGTAGTGGGAAGAAACAGAAAAACATGCAAGGTTATATCATCAAGAGGAAACTCTATCAATAGAGGCCTAGGATGTCAGAGAGGCCACAAGAGTTATGAAAGATATGGACATAGACTAAGTTACTCAGAGGATGAGAAACACCTTTAGTAGGGGGTGATGATGAGGTTCATCAATAGGTAAACTATATGGGTCTTAATGCCACTCTCTAGCTTATTAGAATCAACTTTTCTCACATTTACTTACATATTTTATTATATTTTTGTTAGTGAGAAGGGTAAAGGTGAAATGCTATGTCATGTGGCCTAATATGCATTAATTGCAGAAATTGGAGCAGTTTAAGGCTAATTTAAGTTTAAGAACTTGAAGTGGACAAGCAGGAGGGATTTTAGGAGATTGGTCTCCCTCCTTAACTCCTAAAGCCATTCGAAGATTCCTCCACCATATCTCATCAACTCAAAGTTACAAGAAACCAAGCCAACCGAGTTCACTAGTAGCCAAATCCAGTGACAATGAAGACAAGTCATTCTCGAGTTCGGAAGCCAAGTCTCCTTAATTTTTAGGAAGCTACTGGTAGATTCAGTTTGTATAAATAATAAGGCTAAGGGCCCTATTAGGATTCAATTTTTTGTTGTAGCCAAGAGGAAATTTAGAGCTAAAACATTATGACTGTTAATCTTATTTTGTATTTGACATTTTTATGAAAATGAGAAGGTTTAACTTGATCCAACACTGAGACTCAGAGGGTTGAAGCTCTTAGGTTAGGGCCCAACCCTAGCAACAGAGGTTCCTCTTTTTGTACATGTATTCTTAGATTAAAATCATAGTTAGTTGTTAAAGTTATTTATGCTTTGTTTAGTTTAACAAGTATTTGAATGATTGTTTAGTCTTATTTCCATTAGTTGAAGAAGTAGATCAGTGGTACAGTAGTGAGAAAGAATACTTCAGAAAATCTTGTGATAGTGGCCTCTTCCTCATCCCCCTCATGGGATCATGGTTTGAGGGCCCCACTCTCACAGCCCCAAAAACATATTTATCTTTTGATCATTGCATAGCTTAGGGTTCATTGTTGAATAGATCATTGTTTATGATTTCTTGGAAGCACCTACAGTTGTCATTTTGTTTCTTGAGTTTGTTGTAGTTTAAGAATATATTTCATTTCATGAATCTAGTCATTAGCCATCAATAAATCAGTTTTCTCAAATTCAACTCATATTTTCCCTATTTATATGAAGTTATGCATAAATGAAGAGAAGAACATGTTTTGTTGCAGGGATTGTTGATCTGTAAGGAGGAACTCATCCCACCAACCTCATCTAAGTCTTCTCCACCTTCTGCCAAGGCCTACCAACCCCTAATCCAAATTTTTGTTTTGTAGCCATCGTGGACAACCACCTTGGGCAAATCCAACCATCCTGAAGTGTTGGGTTGAGCCTTTAGTAATGTGCACCTTCCCTACACCCTTTTCGCCATCAGACATCTTTCCTGCACTTTAGTTCACCTTCCCTACCTTCCTATGGCCTTTACCTAACTTCCTATAGAAAAGTAAGACATTGTGTAGTAAACTAAGACATCTTGTAGCACCTATAGGATTTGTCATAGTAGGTTGTTTAAACCTGTTTTGAGCAGAAACGATAGTCTGAGAATAGGGTAGGCCCTCTACTTAATTTCCATGCCTCTCAGTGTCATTTTAGTCCAGCTCTTCCATGCCTTTCTCCCTTGCAAAGATCAGATTATTTAACTTAGCATTTACATTTCTAAATAAAAAATCAAAAGACTCATTTTTTCCCATTTCAACATGAGAGAGTTAATGCATCCATACATCAGTCACAGAGTGATAGGATAACTTCCCATGTCCACTTTGTCCAAATAGCCAGATGATAGAATGCAAGGTCAGATTAGCTCTTTTCTGCAAGTAATCTGTGCCATTCCTTAGCTAGATTATTTCATGACATTTCATAGCACTTTCCATTCAGCACTTCCATTTCCTAAATAGAAAAGCATTTACTTTCTTGCATTAAAGATTAGCTTTACATTCACTATCAGTAGTCAAACTCTTTCTAGTTAATAGAAGATTGGTTTGAAAACCTTAGTGGTCTATTGCCCCAGTTGAAAAGTGAAAGAGTAGATTGTTGCATCTACTGTGCATATATCATTGTCACCTCCAAGTTTGTATGAAACCCCGGGTTGATAAAGTAAAGTTGATAGCCCTAGGAGTTGTAGCATCCTTGTTGCAATACTTAGACTCATCACCAACCATGTTCAACCATGCTCAAACCATATGGATATGAAAATCAACCATGGTCAACCATGGTCCAACTTCACGTTCTGACAAAGATTTTCTCGATATGAAAATCAATCATGGTCAAGCACGGTTAACCATGGTCCAATGTTGCATTGTGGCAAGGAGTGTCTCTATATGGAAATCAACCATGGTCAACCATGTTTATTTTAGGGTATATAATATTTATGTTAGGGTTTATATACATTGGTTTTATAATTTTTATCTATTGGGTTTATTATTCCCTTTCATTTAAAATATCAATGCCTTGGGTTTTTTATCTAAGGGTTCACATTCCTAGGATTTAATATTATTCCCTTAGGTTTATAGTTCTTTGGTTTTTAGTATTAGTCCCAATGGTTTGAAATTGCTTTGGGTCGAACATGGTGAATTATAGTCAACCATGCTCAAATGTCGCTTTGTGACAAAGATTGTCTAAATATGAAAATCAACCACGGTCAACCATGGTCCAATGTCACATTGTGACAAAGAATTAGTTATTATTATTAATTATTATCATGTAAAAATGAATGAATTATTATTATTATTATTATTTAATAATATTTAATTTTAAAAATATTATTATTATTTAACCATAATGAAGTAGTTAACTATTCTTTATTAATTGTTATTATTATTATTATAAAATAAAATAAAATAAAAATATGTATATTTTTCTAAAAGCAATATTAAAAATTAATTCTATTTTAATAAAATAAGTAATTATTTATTTCATTTTTTATAAAATGAATAATAAATTAGTATTATTATATATTTATAAATGATTTGTGTCATAAATAGAAATGAAGTTTTTTTTGTGTATATCAATCACATTTACTAAAATAATAATAATTATTATTAATTAATATTACTAATATTATTATAGATTAATATTATTATTAAATGTTTAAATTCTATTAAATAAAATATTATACAATAACTTAATATTATTTATTTATATAATATATTATTAATGTAATAATCATAAATATATAAATATATAAGAATATGGTTGTTATTATTTATATAGTTATTAATAATCGTAAATAGTTGGTCTTTAAAAAATACACATAATAATTATTAATGTGGTTGTATATATGTTTTATATATGATGATCAACCATATATCAACCACATTGATAAATATGATTGTACTAATACATAATACCTAATATATACTTAATTTTTTTAGATAATAATATTGATATTGTTAAAAAAAATATTTTTTTATTATATATTCCTTTTCTACTTGTAATATCACTATATATATATATATATATATATATATATATATATATATATATCACATGGTGATATCAATACACATATAAAATAATATATATATATATAAGAAATAAAAAACTGCATATATAAAATAATATATATATATATATATAAATAAAAAACATTTTTTTTGTTGTAATATATATATATATATTCCTTGATATCACCACAGTGTGTATATATATTTGAAAGGAATATCTGCTATTTCGTTGAATGAGGATCTTGACATATATCGCTTCGGGAGATTAAAAGCCTCGTGGGGCGTAAAAGTATTTTGTCGAGCATGGCAGGTGGGACTTCAACCAGGGTTGCCACTGCTAACAACTACACACTGTCATTCATTGGGATATGGGGTCTATGCCTATGCCTATGCCTATTCCTATGTATAATATCATGTCTATCCCTAGTTCAATATCAAGAAGAAAAAAAATACAAATCAAGGTGGTAAAGTATGATTATATAATAATAAAAGTTACAGGCAAAAAGCAAGCGTGCTTTCTTCATCTTCTTTTGCTTTACTTTTCTTATACGAATGGAGAAAGGCAGCTAGATGCTCACTCCTGCACCACGCAAAAGTTGAACAACTAGCGTTGGGTCACCCTGCCCCCTCCACTTTCCACGGATTTGATATATACGATTTCATAGTTGATTCTCATAGGAAAATAATTGTTTTGGATTAATGGATAATATAGTCGCTGGTCGTGGTCAGTCCCTTCCCTTGATGCATGTGATATATCCCGGAAAAGTTAAAAACCTACCGTTCACATGTTATGGTACCATTTTGAAGTGCGGGGTGGTGGTGGTGCAGGATTTTTATGTGACATTTCAGCTATGTGCAGTGCCTGGGCTTCCGCTAATATTACGGTGGTGTTACCACGTGTTCAGGCTCAACCTGAGGAACCATTTTATGTCACAAAAATCCGTGAGGTTACGACCGCTACTGCTCATTGTCACGCATGGATAATATGCCCATTCATTTCATTCTTAGATTGGTTTGGATGGGATATCTTAGAATATCTCAAAAATGTTGTTTAGAGTGGATATGAGAATATTTCAAAAATGTGATAGATGTTCTAGAATGTAATTGATATGATTCATGTGATAGATGTTCTAGAATGTAATGGATATGATTCAAGTAATTCTTATTTTTTTGTATGGTTGGAATTTTTCAAAATATTTTCAAAATTTGCAATGTTTTGTTTTTTTGGTTGGAAATTTTTAAAATTTACAATGGATATTTATTAATTTTTTCAAATTCTATGGTAATAAACTTATGGTTTATAATTTTTGTGTTTAATTCATATCAATATTGAAATTATTTTATGATTATTGTGAATTAATACTATAATATTTATAACATAATCTTTATCTAATCTTAAGGGATAGTTCAGTTAGTCGAGTTCCTATTGCTAAGTATCTTGTCTATCGGGAGGTCATGGGGTTAAATCTCCTCGATGAAATTGGGGTGAGGCTTTTCTAGTTTAGGGGGGTTAAATCTCCTCAACGCCTTTAGGGTGAGGCCTTGCTAATTTCGCCAACAAATAAATGGTAGATCCCTTTAGATTGATCTACTTAGATTTTCCTGTGAATGTAACGGCCACTCAATATCCGTAAACCACCCTTAAAAATTAGAAAAACCATAATCCCACCTCTTCTATTAAATAATCACCACCTCTTCTATTTGATTCACATCAATATTGAAAATTATTTTATCACTATTGTGAATTAACACTATAATATTTATAACATAATCGGCATCTCCTCTGACGGGATTCGTATTCCTTCTAGGAAATTGTTAGAACATTCAAATATAAAAAGGAAATAGTAGTGCCAGAACAACTTGGAAATGTTCAATCGCCAAAACGAGACACTGGTTCAGAGCAGGAACAGGAATTCACAAGTATGTATAACTTAAAATAGTCGTATTCACGAATGTTGTTATAAAGTATTAAAGGAACATTTTCATGAATGCAAAGTGTCTGACATAAAAGTTGTAACTGTGAAAATTTTAACCATATACGTCTGAAAATGTTGAACTTATAAATGATAAATCGTTTCACAAATAGATATCGAAATGTTAGACCAAGACAAAATCACATCACAAATAGATATCCAAATGTTAGATTTTCATTCCTAAATGGCAAAGACAAAATCACATCCCTTAGCGATCCTCTAACTATATCAATATTATCTTGATTAGTTTTCAAACTCGTCTTCCTTATTGCATCTCTTCCAAAGTCCCAAATTCGAGTATTGCAAAGGGGTAGTCTACCTATTATCTTGTAAAAATATGATGTTTGACTAAATATACACCAAATTTTGAACTCTCAATAATGTTTAAAATAAAATGAATATTTTAATCTCTCCATAATGTTTAAATTGAAATGAAGATGGAGTGATTGTGTTGATGTTTGATTAAATAATATCAAATTTTAAATTCTTAATAATGTTTTAAAAATGTATATTAGTATTAGGTAATTATGTATTGATCTTAAGTAATGTTAGTCACATTACAATATTGGTAATTTTGTCATATAAAAACATAAGTTATACAAAAACATAAGTTATTTTTAGTCATTGCAAATTGTTATGAGAGGAACATGGCCTTGTGCTCCATGACACCAACCCTTGGATGGTTAGGGTTTTCTTAGCCATTGTCGATTCTTTTTCTTGTAGGTGTCTTGTCGATTTTTTTGTTTGCAAGTGTCATCATGCTACATTTTGTTTTTAGTCATTGCGAATGAATCGTGCCAACATTATTCCTCGGGTTTGTAGCCATTGTTTCCTGTTTGATCTTTTGAACCCTTGACTCTCTAATTGTTGATCATTTGTCAACCTGTTCAAGGTGATTGTGTGAGTTTGGGGTTCCTCTTTAATTGTGTTTTATTGTGGAATCTGAAAAAGACTACCAGAACCTTACTTCTGGTGACTGATCTGGTATTGTTGCTGCCACCATCTTGAAATGACCAATCTGAGATTTTATTATTATTGTTGTTTCCACCTCTATGGTCATAGACATCAAGAATAGCCACCTCTGTGTTCAGGGGCATCGAGAATAGCCTCTAAGGGTTTCCATGCTAGATATCAAGAGGGTGTGGCTTTTGTTGTGTGCTCCATGCAAGGACAATGAGTGCCCCCACCAAATTTGTGAAGAAGGTAGGATCAATCCCTTATTTTGATTTAGGATCTTCTGCCCAAGTGAAAATAATGTGATATTGTTGAAACAAAATGGGCTATTGGGAAAGTTTACAGGCTTGTGACCAAGTTATGAAGTCACTAGAAATTGAGCTTTTGTCAATTGAGAAAATCATGAACCCTCATACATTTGCTACTGTGGAAATGGGTATTTGACGTTTCTCTTTGAAAACCAGGAAGATATAGACCATATCTATAAATCAGGTCCCTAATTAATGGGTAACAAAGGTTTTTTTCTCACTCATTGGTCTATGAATTTTAACCCCGTGAAGGAAATATCCTCTACTCTTACGTGGATGAGATTGCCTTATCTTTGTCTTATTTCATGGTGTCTTGGCATATTTAAGGAAATAGACAATAAATTGGGACAATTTATCACCATTGTTAAGGGTCAAGGGAGCAATCTTTCGTATGCTAGAATATGTGTGAAATAGGCTTCATAAAAAGACTCCTTGAGGCGATTCAACAAAATGTGGACAACTGGTCTCACCTATAGGATTTGGATTATGAACACATTATTTTCAAATGTAATTTGTGTCATGAGTATGGACGCTTTGCAAAAAGTTGTCTAAAAGATTTGGTCTCCTATAGCTCTCCAAAACCACTACCTCCTCCTAAAGAGGAGTAGGAAGAAAATAAGGAAGGGTTCAATCAAGTAAAAAGAAAACAAAAGAAGTAAGGAAATAAGAAACAATAGACATATAAGGTTGAATCTCAATATCAAGCCCTCTTTAGCAACAATTTTTAAGTCTCGATTTCCCTTGAAGCAAAAGATGAGAATCTTGAGACCTAAAAGGACCCTCTACTACAAGATTAGGTCCCTCCTCATTCAAAAAATGAAGGCGGCCTATATCATTACTCTTCAATGGTTCCTTCAACACCGAAAGTAGAAGAACCTGGTAAGGGGACCGAGAAGAAGTACGCTCCCTCCTCATCTTCTCCTTCCTTCTCAAAAGTGATTAAAAATCAATGTTCTTCCCCTCTGGCTACAAAAACTAGGAAAGCTCACAGTAAAAAGAACTCCAATCTTGAGGACTCTATTGCACCTTGTGGGTCTAGCGGTGGGCTGTCTACTAGCAATTCTTAGAATGTTATGTTTTTTCATTTTCTTGTGTAAGAAAATTGTTAGAATTTTCTCATGCTCCCATTAAGTAGTAGGAATAAACATCAGAAGACTTAGTTTTAGAACTTTGCACTCCCTGCTCCTATTGCTCCTATGAGGAGGAATTTAGTTTCTTATTCTAATAGTTGAAGCTAGTCTAAAAATCTCACAGAAAAGAAAACATATTGTAACTCATTTTAATATAGACTCTACTTATTTTTATGAAAAATAAAAATAAAAACAAAATGAAGATAAATAAATTTTTTATTTTTAAAATAAGAAACTATTATGATAGTTATTTAACTTATTAAAATTACCTAACATCACATTTAATTAATTTGAATTACTCAAACTTTTCACTAGAGTTTTTTTATTTCTCATTATCAAATTTCAAATTTAACTATTTTAGAAAACTGAATTTTAGAAATCGAAATATACTAATAAAATTTAAAATTTATTAATAGTAAATTATTCTATTTTAGAAAACTGAATTTTAGAAATCGAAATATACTAATAAAATTTAAAATTTATTAATAGTAAATAAATAATTTATTATTTATTATAGATTTAAAATTATATAAAAACATAGGCGTTATAATCATATTTTATAAGAATTGATCTCTTATTTATTAACCAAAAAAAAGCAGTACCAAAATCGAGTTGATGGCATATTTTGCTAGCCGTGGATGGTATTAAGAAAGTTTTTATAATTTTTTTATAAATGGATTAACTTTGTGTAAAGTTTGATTATCAACAGTTTAGGATGGATATATATACGTATCTCATCCGTTCATTACTCGCTTTATAAGGTGATGAGTAAGTTTCATTAGATTTTATATAAGCTTGCATTAAAAAATATAAAAAATTGTTATATAAACATATTTTATTTATATAATATGTTTTGATTAGTTAAAACTAATTTCTAAGTTAATAATATTTAATATAAATTAAATTAATAATTATAATATATTTTAAATTAATTTAATAAAAATAAAATTAATAATATTTTTAAAATATAAAAATTTATTTATTATTATTAATATTATTTTATTAAAAATTAAATAAAATATTTTTGTAATAATTTATTGATCTTGATATAATATATTAATATTTTAAATCTCTCATGTGCCATTGATATATATGATGTAATATGTATATATTAAAATTTTATTAAGGGATGCATATAATTCATTTCTCAAATTCCTTTCAGTTTTAAGATGAAGTTAACACAAGTGGCATTTAAATAATAGTTTGATATTTATTGTAAATGTTTATTTTCAATTTATTTTTATAGATATATTTTATGAAATGATTGAAGAGTAATTTTTTTAAAGAATAAAATATGTTAATGAAGTGTTTAAATATGTTAAATGGATGTTTAATTTTTTTTATTATATAAATATTTCTATTGAAAGTATGTTTATGTTTAGGTATCTCATGTATAAGAAGAAGCTTTACAATATGGAAGCCAAGAGGTTCCCCAAAATTGCTTTTAACTCTAGTCAAAACCTCCACCTCTCGCTAAAGAGATGCTAGCATATGGATACAGAGTACTGGTTCAACTATTCAGGGACAAAGGAAGAGATCATCTTGGAGAATAAGGATAAAATTAAAAGTACTATTATTTCCAAATTTAAGGATAATTTGTGGAATGATAAGAAGTTAGAAAGAAAAAAGAAGTTAAGGTATTATAAGGAGGTGATCAACCCCAATCTTGCTAACCATAATTATCTTTCCATCTACACTAGTTCTAAGAAGAAAATGAACATTACGAAGATAAGAACTAATTCTCATGAGCTTCAGAGTGAAACGAGACGTTGGTCTATTCTCAAAATGCCTTGGGACGAAAGAATTTTTAGCCTTTGCAATACTAAGAAGGTTGAAGATGAAAAACACTTTCTCTTGGATTACCCTGCTCTTACTCACATCCATTCTCATTTCCAAAACCTTTACCACACAACTAACCTCCTTATTTTGTTAAGTCTGCAAAACTATAGTGATTTGGGAATGGTTTTCTCCCTTCTTTTTTATCATAGAAATAAAATATTAAAGAGTCTCAATTAATCTCTTTCTTCCTTAAGGTCCTATTGACCATATTGGTTTTAGTGGATGTTAATCATCATCATCATAATATAGATGATGTAGATACATCTTAACTTGGGAAAATTCTATCTAGTCCCTTTCATATGATTTTTTTTTAATTGAAAAAAAATTACCTTCTTTTACTTTGAGGAATTTGAGATAAGTCTTGAGCTAATATATATTTGCATTAGTTAATAAGAAAAAACAATATTAGCTTTAGCTATGACATTATGAGATAATATTTCAACTAAAATAATTTTTTAGTATTTCTTTTCCTCGTAAAAAAACATACGAGGAATTTTTTTAGTATTGCTTCCACAAATAACAATGAATTTGCTACCATTAAATTATGATAGATTGGAAACAAACAAACAAACTACACAGTGAAGAACAAAAAAGAATAAAATCAAGGAAAAGAGTAGCCAAAATTTAGAAAATATCTTTCTAAGAATTAAAGGACACTGTCACGAAAGGAAAACGCAAGTGTGGATTACTATTACCCCACATATGAATTGACGAGTCACCCCAAAGGAAGCTCTCCCCAAGAAAATAATAAAGAAAAAGTGAAGTGTCAAAACTCACAAATCATTCACGGGAAAGAAAGGATAATGAAAGCCAAGCTTTACCTTTCGTAGTTATCACGCCTTCCACAACGCAAAGTCAACCTTCAACCCAGAGTATAAATAAATGTCCGAAGGAAAGTGAAGGCCAATCTCTAAATTAAACTCCCGCAATTACTCCACCATCAAATGGACCTCATGATCTCTCAGTATGGCAGGATCTCCGTGACTTTCTTCACAACTTTGAAGATGCAAGCTGTTTATTCGCCACATATGATACCCTAGATTTCTGCTGGCAATGGATGTAGATGATGTAGATATCTAGAGGGAAAAGAGATTTATTTTTAGAAGTAGTTAATAATGTTTTAATATGGTTAAGTGTTATTTAGAGGAATTAAAGTAGATAATAGTTTTACATAGTAACATGTCATAACATGAGATCTGAACTCAAGTAGAGAGGAAGACAACATAATAGTTAAGTGTTATTAAGATAATCAAGGTAGATAATAGCTTTACATAGTCAAACATGTCATAGCACTAGATTGGAACTCAAGTAATAAAGAAGACAGCATACAGTCCCCACCACACTGCATGATCTAGAGACCAAATTGGTGTATGAGACCCCCTTGTTAGTTGGAAAAGGACCCACCTCCGCACAGAAGAACCCCCTCTAAGTTTGAACGTGTGACTTCTTACAAGGAAACACATTCGCTTAACCATTAGGCCCACTCAAGTTGTATTATATGATTAATAATATATCAATATGGTTAACTGCTATTCAGAGGAATCAATGTAGCTTTACATAGTCAAACATGTCATAGCATAAGTTTGGTCGTGTGACTTCTTACAAGAAAACACATGCACTTAACCATTAAGCCCACTCAAGTTGTATTATATGATTAATAATATATCAATATGGTTAACTGCTATTCAGAGAAATCAATGTAGCTTTACATAGTCAAACATGTCATAGAATAAGTTTGGAACCAAGTAAAAAGAAAAACAACAAACCATCCCACCACACAAAGCGAAGAAAAAGTTTGAATTACACACTATGAATAAACCTGGAAAAAGACTGATCAAAATTCAAAGATATACCACATGCGGAAGGTTCGGTTTGAAAGTTAGGATTGCCAAAGGTGGGCGTTTTCTCTATAAAAATTCCTTTCTTTTTCCAATTGAGAGAGAATCCTTGAGAGTGACTGATCCTGGAGTTTCCTCTGCCTTTCGGGTTAATGTGGGATACACCCTTTCATCGAATCTGAATACTTTTTTCTGATTTCGCTGTCCGAAACGGATGAACTGATTTTACAACTAACTTGCTTTCAAGGCTTCACGTGAAGGTGGCCCTTACTGGAAACAGTTATGTCATTTACCAATATGTGCTGTGTTGTGCTGCTCCTCCCGTGATATTTAGAGTCAACAAATCATGCTTTCACTGTGAAATCATTAACTTTTCAAACTTTCACGTCAACATTTTCATGATTGTGGAGAAGAAGAATAGTACATTGCCACTCTAAATCTCTGTGATCATATATCAGAAAGCTGAATGGAATTTGATTTCTTGAGCAGAATCATCCTGATGTTGATTACAAATTCCAGAGATCAAACTCAATTCTTCCGGAGTATCATTTCTCATCTTTGAACTTTCCTCATCGAGAAATCCTAAATTATATATATATATGAACGTAATTCTATCATATTTGTGTAGCTGCATCTGCATCATGATTTTAGAAGCTGTGCGCTCATTTCTCATCTTTGAACATATATATATATATATATATATATATATATATATCATCATCATCACTTGAACGTAATTCTATCACATTTGTGTAGCTGCATCTGCATCATAATTCAGAAGCTTTGCGCTTTCTTTATAACAATGAAAGTATATTTTTGATAGAAATAAATAAATTAAACAATTAGTTAAATTGGAATAATTGAGAATTTTAAGAGAGAGTATTGAAAATGTTTTCAAACATGGAAATAAGGGAGATGTTTGAAAATGTTAAACATGGAAATTGAATATGAGTGGCAAGCATAATAATCACAATGAATATTTTTTGAAAGCTTAATATATTATGAATTGAATTTAAATGGATATAAGAAGATAATATCGAGGTCTTAAGCCATCAAAATTAAATAGCAATTTTTCTAGGTCACAACTTGTATATATGGTTAGATTTGTACCCACAAAATTTTGAAGAGATAACTAACTCTAAATTGCTTAAACATATCACTTGTCATTAATTACTTTATAGTTTGTGAATATAAAATTTCATTATATAAAAAATGATATTTTTTTTAATATAAACCTTATTCTCATTTATTTAAAAAAGATAATTATCTTTTATATTTATTTATTAATTTCTAAATTATCATTTTGTAGCATGGGTAATTTAATATACATGGTTGCATCAATATGTGTAGTAATGACTAAGCGTGATATATATTTTTTATAATTTATTTTCCTAGTTTTGATTTTATAATATCATTATGTTTTCTAGTTTTGATTTTAAATAAAAATTTTGATTTTAAAGGATAACTTTATAGCAAGAATTGGGGTTTTGGTTTTCCATTAAGAAAACCACCACAACAATAGTAAAGACATAATGATGCAGGAGCATCCAGCTAAGGGAGGTCATGGTTGGAGTGTTTTTCTTTGCAAAAAGAAGGAGTTTTAGTTAGTATTTTTAATTCTAATTTTAATTTCTAGTTAAATGACATTCAGGACCTTATGTTAAGTTTGATGCTGTCTCAACCCACTTTTTGTTTTTGTTTACGTTCCTTTATTTTTGTTTAAAACTTACTTTTAAAATACAGTCAAGAAAAAACAGTTATCAAGGAATAACTAAATGTAAGTACTGATAGCTTAATAACTGTATAGTGACCTTCACAAAAAAAAAAGAGAGGAAAAAGCTAATGTAATTATCATCATAGGATTGAATAGAAACAAGCATGAAATCATTTTGAAAAAAAAAGTCTGAATCCATATATTGCAGCCTGAGTATTTTCTTCCTCACTTAAAAAAGATCATTTATCCATTTTATAATGAAGACAGAGAATGAATAACTAACACATGAGCAAAAAGAGTACGTAGACAAGTTCAGCAAAACAACGAAGTGAGCTTGTAGAAGAATCAAGTAAATCATTGTCGAAGGAATATACAAATTTCTACAGGTACCAACAGAACTCATAACATTTTCCTTTGCTATTTAATTATCAAAAAGACATCACTGTGTATATATCAATATCGAATACCTACAGCCCAAGATATAGTTACCAAATACAGACAAGCCATGAAAACAGAGTTCCTCTAGTAGCAGCGCCAAAATACAACCACGAGGTCACCACAAGACTGATATAATTACAATTCATAAGTTAAATAGCCGGATGCATAAATACATAGGCCAAGACATAGTGAAGCCAAAGCAAAACCCTCAACAACAGACCCAGAGAAGACTGCCAACAGAGAATGCTTTGGACAGACAAACAGAGGCAAAACAAGGAGTGACCCTACTCGATACAGGCGCTGGTGTCAGGGCACGAGACCAGCAAATGGAGAGCCCAGCCGTATGCCTGTGTGGTCAACAAATAGGGCCATTAGAGCCAGCAAACAAAGGCATAAGCACAAGAATTGAAAACAGAGGCAAGGGTTTAAGGAAATACTTACCGAAGGAGCCGAGCCTGTGCAAATGAGGAAGGAAGCTGCAGACCGAGGTCACAGTCACAGAGTGGCCACTGCTCACAAAGAGCAAGAACAGTTAGTGACAGAAGAAAATGAGGCAGAAGCGCAAGGCATAGAAGGAGAACTCACCTTTGGTCGAATGCCGAATGAGAGCCGAGAGCTGAGCCACCCCACAACCATGACCTGTAACAAAATGCCAAGCAAACAGTCAAACCGCGAAGCAAACACTTTGAACCAACAACATAATCGAAGGCAGCATATAACAAAGACCCACAACCAAAATCATAACCAGGGCCAAACAGACGGGAACCAGAGACTGCAACCAGGGGTTCCAAACCCAGAACTTCATGCTCAGAACAACAAACATCACCAATGTGCAAATAGAAACCCTCATGGGAGTTCATTCCCAGAGCTGGGCAAATGAAACCTTCGTGAAACAATAACCAGAGACCAGGAGCCAAGACCTCGATGGAGCAGCAAAACAGCAGAGCAAGAATAGAATGGTCAGAGTTAGGGTTTCCACGTGATAGTGAAGAGGCAGGAGAAGTAAGCCCGAGGAGGAGGACAGTTGTCCTCATGACATAACCTCCCGTACCGCACCATAAAGTCAGCCAACCACAAAACAATCAACTATACAATCAACAATTAATTATAAGCCGTAGGTGTTCAGGGTTGGTCCCATCAAATTTTGGTATTAGAGGAGGTTAGAGTTAATTTGTTTTTCTTTACACAATGGAAGTCGGAAGAAGAGGTCGTGGCAGAGCTATTCGAAGGGTAGTAGATGAAGGGTTGAGATAAGAGATTAGGATCCTAAATGCCCGTTTGGCAGTAGTAGAAGCAGGAAGGAGAAGGGATCCGGAAGGAGGAGATGACAGTGATGAAGAAGCTACAGTTACGAAAGATGGATCAGATGAAGAAGGACCTGAAATCAGATTGTTAAGGTTAGTTTTATTGGCTAGTAGTAAGCCAAAGCCTGATATCTCAAACTTGATGGTAGTTTGTCCACAGAAGTGTTGTTGGACTGGATTAGTGAGTTAGACAAATACTTTGAATGTGAGGAGATCAGTGAAGATAGGAAAGTTAAATTCGCTGCCACCAAGTTAAAAGGACATGTGGCCTTATGATGGGATAGTGTCCAAGTAGAAAGGAGAAGATCAAATAAGTTACCTATTAAAAAGTGGACTAGAATGGCCGCCAAGATGAAGGGTGAGTTTTTGCCCAAAGATTATGAGATTGCTCTGTATCGGTAGGTGCAGAATTTGAAGCAGAGAGGAAGGATGGTGAAAGAATATACCGAAGAATTTTATCGGGTGAATCTGAGAGCTGGTTACATTGAAGACACCCCAGAAAAGATAGAAAGGTTTGTGAATGGCCTAAGGCTGGAGATATTAGACAAGATAAGTATTCTTTCTCCAAAAACCATAGAGGAAGCATACTAGAGTGCCTTAAAGGTAGAAGAAAAGATCGCAAGAAAGCAAAATGCTAGAAGAGGACGTGGATCTCGCAAAGGGAAAGGGTAATCTTTTGGTAGAGGAAGGACTGCCAACAACAGTGAAGAAGGCAATAGTTCAAAGACCTCAGGGACATAAGGAAAGGAAGGTAGCATTAGGGGAGGAAGGCCATACCAGAGAGGAAGGGGTAATGGCAGAGGCAGAGGGGCTGCCTACCAATGTTATAAGTGCCACAAGTGGGGGCACAGGTCCTTTGAGTGTCATGAAGGAGAACAGGTTGGACAAAGAGGAGCATATGTTGCTCAAACAGAGGAAGCAGAGGCATCACCCCAAGAGGTTGAGAATGTACTGGAGACAGGAGAGGCCTTAGTCTTGAATAAGGTACTACTAAAACCGGCAAAGGAGACAACTGAACAAACTTAGAGAAAGGAATTATTCCGGACTGTGTGCAAGTCACATGGAAAATGCTGCAAACTGATTATAGATAGTGGAAGCACTGATAATCTAGTTGCAACAGATATGGTGGAGAAATTGGGTTTGAAAAAGTTAAAGCACCCCACTCCCTATAAGGTGTCTTGGTTACAGAAAGGTCATCAACTGCGAGTTAATGAGCAGTGTGAGGTGGAATTCCATATTGGCAAGTATAGGGACAAGGTAATTTGTGATATCATGCCCATGGACATGTGTCATATTCTACTAGGTAGACCCTGGTAGTATGACCGAAAAGTTGTGCATGATAGAAAAACAAACTATTACAAGTTTGTCAAGGATGGGATTAAACATACCCTAGTACCCATCAAGGAAGAACAAACAACAGAAACTAGTGGGACAAAAGTGTTGCTGATGGGAGGAAAAGAATTTTTAAAACAGATAGAAGATAATGAGATAAATTATGCCGTGGTAAGGAGAACGAGAGCAGTGTTGTTGCATACTGAAATTTCTGACTTACCTGAAGAAATCTAGGATTTGTTGCAGGAATTCAGCGACATTGTGGTGGATGATTTACCAGATAAGTTACCACCAAAGCGGAGTATCAATCATCACATAGATTTCATCCCTAGAGCTAGTTTACCAAACAAAGCTGCTTACCGGATGAGTCCTAAGGACAACGAAGAGATCAGGAAGCAGGTACAGGAATTGTTGGAAAAGGATTAATACGGGAAAGTTTAAGTCCCTATACGGTTATGACAGTTTTATCTCCCAAAAAAGGAGGCGAGTGGTGGATGTGTATGGATTCGAGAGCAATAAATAAAATTACTATCAGGTATAAGTTTCCATTGCCCTGAATGGATGACATGATGGATTGCTTGAGTGAAGCAACATATTTTTCGAAGATAGATCAAAAGAGCAGATACCACCAGATTAGAATAAGAGAAGGGGACGAATGGAAAACAACTTTCAAAACCAATGAAGGTCTGTATGAATGGCTGGTGATGCCATTTGGGTTGAGTAATGCCCCTAGCACTTTCATGCTCCTGATGAATGAGATGTTGAAGGAGTTCATTGGAAAATTTGTAATTATGTATCTTGACGATATACTAATTTTCAGCAAGACCAAGGAAGAACATTTTCGACACGTTAGATATGTCCTAGAGAAGTTGCAGCAAAATAAGTTGCTAATAAATTTAAAAAAATGTTCTTTCTTTCAGAAGGAGTTAGTATATTTCGGTTTTGTGATTGCAGAAAATGAGCTAAAAATGGACCTAGAAAAAGTTGCAACTATACTTAGTTGGCCATCCCCTAAGAGTTTGTTCAAAGTTCAGAGTTTTCACGGGTTGGAAAGTTTCTATCGCAAGTTTATAAAAAAATTTAGTGGAATCTGTGCACCCATGTTGGATACCATCAAAAAGGCAAGTTAGCCTTTCCATTGGACTGAAGCTGCAGAGAAGAGCTTCCAAATATTGAAGAAGAAGATCACTGAAAGGCCAATTTTGAGGTTACCTGATTTTAACAAACTTTTCCAAGTTCTTTGTGATGCTAGTGGTATAGCCATTGGAGCCATACTCAGCTAGGAAGACAAACCAGTAGCTTATTTCAGTGAAAAATTAAATGAAAGCAGGAAAAAATACACGTCTTACAACAAGGAGTTTTATGCTGTCGTCAAAGCCTTGAAGCATTGGAGACATTATTTGTTGGGTAATGAGTTTGTCTTGTTTTCTGATAATTTTGCGTCATAGTATGTTATGCAGTAACATAAGCTAAATCATAAACACACAAAATGGGTGGAGTACTTACAGAGTTTTACATTCGTATTGAAGCATATCAATGGTCAAGCCAACAAGGTAGCAGATGCACTAAGTAGAAGAGTTTTACTCTTGCAAGAGAGCACGATACAAGTGTTGTGTTTTGAACACCTAAAGGACTTGTATCAAATAGATGCAGATTTCAAGGAGGCTTATGAAGCCTGCCAAAATCCCTTGTTGAGGAATAATAGCCCATGGCTAGACTACAACTTGCAGGAGGAGCTGCTATTCAAGGGAGGACAACTGTGTGTTCCAGAATGTTCGATGAGGGAGAACATCATCTGGGAAAAACATAGTGGAGGTCTAGCTAGACATTTCGGCGTTGATAAGACCTTGGATCAGCTCAATCATTTCTATTACTGGATGAAGATGTGAAGAGACATGCAATGATATGTGACCAGGTGTAAGATATGTCAGTTGGCGAAAGGGCACAGTCAAAACACGGGGTTGTAAACACCCTTACCTATTCCAAACAGACCGTGGGATTTAGTCAGTCTGGACTTTGTCCTGTGTCTGCCAAAAACATAATGGGGTTTCGATTCCATCATGGTGGTGGTGGACCATTTATCCAAGATGGCACACTTCATCCCTTGTAGGAAAACTAGTGACGCTACCCATGTAGCACACTTGTTTTTCACTGAAGTCGTCAGACTGCATGGCTTACCCAAGTCCATTGTGTCCGACAGGGATGTGAAATTCACAGGACATTTCTGGTGCACCTTGTGGAAAAGACTGGATACAAAGTTAAATTTCAGCTCTGCTTATCAACCACAGACTGATGGGCAGACGGAGGTGGTGAATAGAAGCTTAGGAAACCTGCTACGGAGTCTAGTTGGAGAAAATTCACGAATGTGGGATCGTGTACTTGCCCAAGCAGAATTTGCTTACAACGATTCACCAAATCGAAGCACAGGAAGTAGTCCTTTCTAGATCTTGTATGGAATGCATCCCCGAGGAATGCATGAGTTACGAGATTTGGGACAATTAGAGAGAAGAAGTGCTAACGGGGAATATTTCACAAGAGAAATTAATGACCTACATGAGCAAGTGAAGTCAAAATTACAGGACATCAGTCAAAGGTACAAATAGAAAGCAGATCTGAAATGATGGGAGGTACAATTTAACGTAAGGGATCAAGTCCTAGCGCATCTGCATAAAGAAATATTCCCTAAGGGAGAATACAATAAGTTGAAATTTAAGAAAATTGGACCTTGCAAAATTCTACGTAAGTTTTCTGCATATGCCTATGAGCTGCAATTGCCTCCAGGTATAGGAATATCACCCATCTTTAATGTGGCGGATTTATTCCCATACACTGCCAGTCCTTAAGGGGACAGTTTGGCGTAGCCAAAACAGGATACCCAGGAAAAGAGTAGTTCGTGGATGAGACAAATGCCTTCAGTTCAGCCACTTGAAATCGAAGGAATCCTCAATACACAGGTGGCTAGGCAGACTCAAAGAAAGGAGTACCTACAGTACCTCATCAAGTGGAAGAACTGCCCTATTGAGGACAGTTCATGGCTTGACACAGGACAGATACAATGTGCAGGGTATTCTATCAAGGAGCTCATGGAACAAAGCCATGAATTTTCATCTACCCTGGGAGCCTGATGCAGGAGCATCCAGCTAAGGGAGGTCATGGCTGGAGTGTTTGTCTTTGCAAACAGAAGGAGTTTGAGTTAGTATTTTTAATTTTCATTTAAATTTCTAGTTAAACGACATTTAGGACCTTATGTTAAGTTTGAGGCTGTCTCAACCCACTTTTTGTTTTTGTTTACGTTCTTTTATTTTTGTTTAAAATTTACTTTTAGAATACAACCTGTTAGATACCTATACCAATAGGTTTCATATTTCATGATGGGCAACTAAAAGTTCCAAATATGCTCTGCTTTGGTGACGCAAAGATCCCATATTTCCCAGAGAAGACAATGTGTGTACATAAGCTTGATGTTGACTCAATTTTGATGAATGGTCCAACAGCCTAATCTGGATCATGCCATGCTTCAATTTTCTGTTATAGAATAGAGAAAGAAGTATGTCCAAACTGTCTAATCTTGGAAGACCACTAGTTAGGTAGAGAATTAAGGTTCCCAACTGCTTAATCTGGGGCCTTGGAAGCAATAAGGGTAGTTCTAGATAGAAAATCAAAAGAATAAGCCAAAGGAAAAGAAAAGGCACATGAGGGTTTGCAAGTCTAAGTGCACCCTCCATGAAGAAACAAAAAATGCTAGGCAAGTAGATGGGTAGGTAGATGGGGTTGCAGAAATGTCATTCCTTTCAACTGAATTTTGCTGGTCTAACCAAAAGGAAGCATCAATGGATAAGAGAAGCTCCTCTTCCCTATCATTTACATCAACACAATGGAGTATGTCTAACTTCCTAATCTCCCCCCTCACATTCATTGCTAACATCCCATTGCCAGCCATGTTCATAAAAGAAAGTCAAGGTCTTGTGGTAGTTCTTGTTTCTTCAAAAGCCACATTTCTTGTGTAAAATTCTTTTCATTTTGATCTACTCCCTAAACTAAGTTGATTCCATACAAAACTTAGTGTTTCCCCTCCTCATCCACCTCTTCCACTCATATTAACCCCTAACTTCTACTATTTAACTCCCTATACCCCCTTTTCCCCCTATTACTATGTAAATTATGCAAAAAAACCCCAAAATACCTATGTATCCCCTTCCCCGAGCATTATAGCTCTAAGTTTGGTTCCAAATGGTTTAAGCGCTAAAACATTAGAGTGCGACCCAAAAAGCGCTAGAAAATTAATTGTGGGATTAATCCAGGATTTGCTTGGATTAATAACCTAAACGCGCTTTGTAAATAAATCTGTGTATAAACCCATTTAACACGTAACACTGCAAAAAACCATAAAAAACCCACTTTTTATAAAGTTCCACCGGGCACACAGTTCAGAGAATAATAATATTTTATTGGACCTGCATTCCGTATTGTCCTTACATCTCATCAACCCGTCGACCGTCGGATCCGGGCTTTCCCATCCGACGGCCCAGATCCATATCGGGTCGGTCCCGATGTACTGCCTTTATCGCCCGAGAAACTGTCACAGGGTGACGTCAGGCCTCCGCCACGCGTCACCCCCAAATTCTCTCGGGCCGCCCTCTGACAAAACCACAGCTGTATCAATAGCGGTCCGAGAAATACCAATTACCATTTCTGGTTTACCGCTGGTCCCGCCGTGCCTACGCCATTGCTACATCATGACCACGTCAGGCCACCTCACCGCCGCATCAGCGCCCCCGCCCGCCAGCACTCCGACATGTCCGCCAGCTACGCATCCCCGTGGACCACTCACAGGCCGCCACGTCACTCGATGACGTCATGCTGACGTCATCCGACCCTAACCCCACCTGATGATGTCATGCTGATGTCATCCAAAAAAAGCGCCAAAATCCCAAAAAATCCATATTTTTGCCAAAAAACCGTGTTTTTCTCACTTTTTGCAAAAAAAACTATTGCTCCCCTGCATGCATTTTTACGACCAAACAAGCGCCAACCTGCAGAAATCGCTACAGAGACCGTGGGCACGTCCATTCCACCTGCATTTGTAGCCATTGCCGGCAATTGAAGAGGTATTTATCGATATCATTCCCTCCGCGCCTGGTTTTGTCCATGATTGTCCAAAGATAGCATAAAAGAGTGAGAAAACACTGTATTTACCAGCAAACCTCTAGTAACCTGTGTCCATTTCCAACTGTTGGGTCCGAATTCCTCTCCAGAACCCGCATTTAAACAAATTTCTCGAAATTCACAATTAGTTCGCGCATTCATGAACTAAGAACCCGAGCTGCACTAATTCGTCGTGAAGAGAGTTTTTCAGGCCTGCCATTTGCTCTATCAGTCCTCTGTGCAGTATTTCAATTGCTGTCACTGCCATTTTCCCTCTGTTCCTTTGCAATTCACCTCTCTGTTCCAGAAATACTCCTCTGTGTTGCTCTGTTTAGTAACACCAGTTCTAATACAAGTCATAGCACTACTTAACCATGGAACCACCAGTAGCCCTGAATATTCAACCTCTGAATGCCCCACAAAGAGAGTTAGAATGGAAGGCCCTAGGAGATATTGATTATCAGATGTTAGACTGGTTCCCAATAAATTCTAAGTATAATATTCATATGATAAATGAATTGAAATCTCAACACCTCAGTGGAGCTGATATTTTAGGGATTTGGGACTCCAACTTGCCCATTTACAACCTCCCTCAAGTCAATGCCCTTCCAGACTTGATTCATAGATGCTGTGAATGCTATGATCCATGTCAGAGAGCTGTGCTCAATCCCTCAGATGTAGTCTTGTTCTATATCACCCCTGAGGCCATAAATCAAATGCTCAACTTTCATTCTGCAAGACCATTGACTCCTCTCTCCATGTTAGATTTACTAAAGAAGGGGGGGAACCTGTCCAGTGCCCAAATCATCAAAATTAATCAGTTATTTGTTCAGCCAAGCTCTGAAGCTCTGAGAACGCCTCCTATTGGGCATCCCTATCTCAATGAATTGGGGAGGATGCTGGTGGACTTGATTAGCTATGTCCTGGGCTACAAGGGAATTGAAGATGTTGATGATACCATAATGGCCATGCTGTCCATATTTTCTCCTGGGAAGCCTCCTGATGTGCACTATGACTATGCTGAATATATTGCAAACAAGATTCATGAGCAACTGATGAATCTAGAAAGGGAAAAGGTGTTTAGATACACCTCATACATCTATCATATGTTCCTATTTTATCAACGAGACAGTTTCCCCATTCCCCTCAAGAAACTTGATGCCCAGGGGAATCCAAGGTCTGTAGTATTTTGGACCTCAGTTTTTCATTGCACCTCCTGTTCACCATACACATACTGTGAATTCATAGACCTTTTCATTCATCCAGCAATGACTTTGTTATATGGTGTTCCTCCTCCGAGATTAACCGAGGAAATGCAAAGAATTCTCCATCTCTCTAAGTCCTACAGCATTGGTGATTGGTATTTTTACCAACACCATACAATGATCAGAGTATATGGCTGTGAGCTGAACCCTTAAAGGCTACCAAGATATGTCCCTATGAGACTATTTGCCTTGGAATATTTCAGACAGTTTGGAAATGCAGACCAAATCCATTTCCATAATAAAAACAAGAAAGTGGAGCTAAAGGTCAGGAACCAGCTAGGCCCTTTCCTTTACAACATAAGGGAGGAGGGATGGAAGGAAGCAGATTTGATCCTAGAAGGCCTCCGATTAGAAACTAGTTTCAAATGGGTACCTTATGACCCTAATCATTTCATTTCTCTCAGGAGGATAAAACATAAATTGGGTGGCTATGCTCACATTAAATTGCCTCATATTGAGAAATATGCCAATCGACTAAGTTGGGAAGAGGGCACCCTACAAGAGCCAATGACTAGAGAGCAAATACTACAAAGAGAAGCAAAAAATATTGAGAAAGAGGATGACTTGGAAACTTGTGGGCAGGTTTCCTCTTCATACCAAAGGCAGCTTGGAGCAGCAACATCATCTTCAACAGCACATCAGCAAGAACAGCCACCTCCTATGGCAGAAAAGCAAGCAGAAAAACAAGTAGAACAGCAAGAAAGAGGGCGAAAAGAGGGGAAACAAGTACAGCGACGAGAGAAAACACCTGAAGCCCAAATATCCACTGAGCAACAGGCTCAAGAAAATGTGCCCCCTAGGCAAGAAAAGACAGTGGAGGCCTCAGTACTACAGACTCCACAAAAAGAAGAAAAGGGAAAAAAGAGGGATAGAGAGCAGGAGACTCCCCTCACCACCTCCACAACTCACGGGGAGAAAAGGCACAGAATGAATCCCCTCTCTGAGGAAGAAATGCCTATTGGGCATTCTTTGGGCATGGGCCCACCGAGTATGGAGGCATCTGCAAGTTCCTTTCAGCAGGAACAGGAAAGGACAGTTGGAGGAGAAGTCAGCTCCTCAAGCCACCAAAGGGGAGCTGAAGCAGGCATCAAACAACAGTTTATAGATATCAAAAAGAGGAATGAGCCACTCAAGATACAGCTCTACAACCACTTATTAAAGATGGCTCCTACAAACCAACAGAGATTAATGTCTGCCTATGATGTACATGAGGGCAAAATGGTAATGAGTCATTTCATGCCAACCATGTTGCAGCCACAGTCAGCTGCAGACTACATAAGGACCAACCTTGAGGTCCTTGCAAAAGACATCCACCCTATGGATCATATTGAATTGCATAAGCAAACGGGTGAGATGGTGTATGCCACTCTTGCAGACAAAACATTGGTAAATCTTAGGCTGGAAAATAGCCTAAACAATACAGCTGGCCAACTTGAGTTGGAGAAAGCATCCTCTCAAGTAAAGGACAACCGAATCAAAGCTTTAGAAGATATAATCATAGAACTTGGGCATGATCCCAAGGACATCAAGCCTGTACAAGCGTTGCTGAAACTAAGAGATGCAGATATGGCAGCACTAAGAAAAATGGTTAAGGTCCCAGCAACTATTCAACCACAAACGGAAGAGGTTGCTCAGCTGAGACATGACCAAGATGCAGCAGCTATGCTGGTATCGTTATACAAACAGCTGATCCAGACACAGGAGAAATTGGGAGAATCAGAGGCAGCACTGCAGGCAGCCCTACAACAGAGGGAAATAGGCCAAACATCACAGCCCCCTCCACAAATAATCAACCTTGAGGAACCCCCTCAAACTAGTGCTCCTCCTACAGAACAGACAGCTCAGGCAGCACCATCTACATCAGTACCAACACCAACAACAGAGCAGGCTCCAAGCCTTGATATGCAGAAGCTGAAGAATGAAATTCAGGCCCTAGAAGCCCAGATGGCAGAGTTAAATGAAGCTAGGGAGAATTTGGCCAAGCTCAATGAATAATATGAAAAATCAAAGAAAAGCATAGCTGAAAAGGGAAGAGAGGTGAAGGCTCTCAAAGAGAAGATAAAGGAGCTGGAGAAAGAGCTTACCCTTGACAAAGTGGTGGCTCAGCTCAAGACAGTTTTATGGGCCAACATTGGCCAATCAATCACAGATCAGTGGCAGTATATTGAGACCATTCATGAGCAAATGGAACTCATAGGAAAAGCACACAGAGAAGTCCAGAGAGCAAGGGCATCTCTAGGCAACATGCCTGAGGTAGCCAATAGAATGATTAATGTACTCAATAACCATACAGGTCCTCAGCTGGCAGCAATGGGAATTCCCAGCAGAACTGAAACCATTTTGCTGATAAAGAGGGTCCTTACATTAAGAAGCCTGGTACAAACACTGAAAAGAAGAAGCCAGGACATGCAGACAGAAGTAAATAGGTGTTGTAGGGAAAAGTATCCGACTCGGATGACCCTATCCCACTCTAAGGGTGATAGTACCTCAGCAACAACTGTAAAGGAAACTACTGAAGGTTTACTTCTTTATGAAAGCAAAAGAGAATGAAAGAATGCACTAACCGTTGCCTTGCGCTTAATGTCGAATCCAAACTCTTCTCTATGGCTGCTTGCTCCCAGCTCCTTGCTCTATTGCTGGCCCAACTACAATGAGATCCTGCAAAATAGCAAAGAAGGAAACTACAAGCAACATGCAATCATAACTGATTCAAGGATTAGTGTAAATCAAATATACAATTATCACAATATATCATTGAAACAAGAGCATATAGAAGAACCTCAATAGCTTTTATTAATGAAGAAGTAAAGTTCTGAGAGAGTTACAACCATCGAAGGCCCCAATCCAGCAACACCTCCCAGCAGAAAGAATTTCTCCTCTTCACCTCCTTCAAGCAATCACCCAATAGCTCTATAGTGAAACCAACAGCATATCATTACTTTGCACAAAATTCCAGCCTCCTGAGCTCATAGGAGAGAGCTCAATATATAGATGAATTGAGAAAGGATGAGTCAGCTTGCAACTGATGTGTAGCTGCCTTGTGTCCTCTCTCTCTTCAGTTGATCTTCAGTTCTTGAGTCCACTTGGAGAACCATGCTTCCACTTGGAGAAACAGAGCCTCTGACTCATCACAAGGCGAAATCCCTGATCCAAGTGTCATTTTTGGAAGATTCCAGAGCAATGACTCAGTGTGCCACTTGTCCAATCTCGCTCAACGCAGGTGGCCTTTGTTCTACCTGCTTTGCAACACAGGTACACCATGGAGGAGTTGTGTTTCAGCGCAGAAGCCTAGTGGAGCACCTGCTTTGATTTCAAGATTGCTTTTTTTTGAGTGTTTTCAGGTGGAGAACTGATCTGAGAGCTGTTGGTTTGCTGACCTTGTTCCTCTAGGGGTAGGAACATCATGTTTAGGGAACTTTGGATCCCTTGGATTATTGACAATTCATGCCTGTTGCTGTAAGGCACAAAATTGTCTATAACAGATGCCCCCTAAAGTATGAGGTCGTTTATCGGGTGAAATGCTTTATTGAGAGGATCCGAAGTTCATTCAATCTGCTGAGAAGTGTCCTGTAATAAGATACAATACAATACATTATTTTTCATACATTTTCATGATCTAGCTGAGGCGGGCATTCCCATGCTCAGCTTTATAAATACATTTTCGTACATAGAACAGACGATCGTCTGATTGTAGACCGATAATTCTCTGCTGAAATTATCATCCTTTGAGAAGGATGATCATCTGCTGTAATGATGTACATATCAAATGTCTTTATGTCCCGAATATATATCGCAGCCCGGATGGATGAAACTAGATCCGGGGTCTTCAATCTCTTCCGATCTTCACTCGATGTACAAGTCGATCCATGTGAGAATTTCTTGAAGTCGAACATGGAAAGACATCGCTTGATTACCGGTCAATGATGTAAACCGTTAACAAGCGCGAGAGGAATCACCGATAAGGATGATGACCCTCAAGGTACGGCAGTACAATTCACATGGTGGGAATAAAGGACTTGGCGTCGACCACCATGCAAAATCTTCTGGTCGAAGGTCATTGATGTATACCTGTCGCCGGAAGTGAGAAACTTGCCATTGAGGCATGCAAGCTTCAAAGTACTGAAGGGGTTGTTCCTAGATCAACTCCTTGGATAATGAGCTGATGTCGACAAGGAGCGATCCGTCAAAGGAGGGCCTTAATGAATCCCACATCAGTGACACGGAACGGAGCTAGTGATTGTGATGAGGCGAAAACAAACTGTGATGTATGATTCAGGGCGGCGGTCATGAAATGGATGAAGGACAATGTATGGCAGTGGATGGGACACGGTTGACTCTTTGCAGAACAACATCTCTTGAACATATAACGACACTGATGTGATGGATTGGTAGCATTACCCCAAAATGTGGATGGTGTGGCGAGGACCATGGTTATGAGACCGGTGAATGAAACAACCCAACCCGATGTGATACAGAGGACAAAGTGTCATGTTCAAGAGCGACTTGCTACCATTAAAGCTGTGAGGTTCTCCCAATTTTTCCCCAGTCATTGCTGACCAGTACCTCTTTATTTTTGTCAAGCTTGAGGAGGATAACATATGCTTGTTCTATAACCTGCCCTTCGGGCAAGCCCATCGCTATGTTTTAACGAGCCTAGCGATAGGGAAACTCGTTCTCGTCTAAAGACAAGTTTGTCACTATTTAATCATTTTAACGAGTCTAACGACAAGGAAAACTCGGTCCTTTTCATTTTTAGAGAGTCTGAAAAGGTACATAAAGTCAACTCCAAAATTCCTTTTTCGTCATTTAATCCCTTAAGTCCGAAAAAGTATAAAACAATATAGAAGGGATGAGTTTTCGATTGCTTTAACGAGACGAACAAAACAAGCGCTCGATCTTTTTGTGCAATAATCCCTCAGGTCCAAAAATATTAAAATCTAGAGGAGGGATAGCTCTTCCGGTCCTTTTAACGAGCTGGAAGGCCAAAACTCGGCAAACTTTTCATATTTTACGAGTCAGTGAAAAGAGCTCAAAGAAGACTCGTCTTTTGAGGAATGAGTGATAAACAGGGATAGCAGCAAATTCCAGGTACAGGTTGGAATTTTCCAATCATGGCAGTGTCACAAGGATGGCTAAGTGAAATCACTCTTCGCAGCTGTTCCTCAAAATGGGTAAACAAACATATGGAGATGAACGATTGGCCAAATGAACGGATGGAGGTGAGACTGCAAGAACACGACCAAGGGCTTTTAATATGGCTGTCAAAGGTTACATTTCTCAAGGTTCTTTACCGGTTCATTTTTTCTGGGTGAGCTTGAACTGTAGGGAAAGATTGCTCACAATTCATGTTTATTTTTTAACGAGCATGAACTATGTATTAAAACTGCTCGGATTCTTGCGTTTATTTTTTAACGAGCATGAACATTGCTAAAACTGCTCGATTATACCAGTCTTAATACAAGGAACGCCTCAGATGAGGTATTCTTATTTAAGGAGCTATACCTCACTAGCTACTCCAAATTTGCAAGTTTTAAGTTTTGCCCCACATTCCTTTTTATATGCAAGCTGGAAACGGCTAATCCTACGAGTTTAACGGGTTAGACCTACAGGTTTAAAGGGAGGACCTAAAAATTTAAAAAAATAAATAGTCGTCCCGTGCTTGCACTCCAAAAGGTTCGCATGCCCCCAGGTATAAAGAATAATTTCAAGGCTGCCCCTCCTCTGTCCCACCTCTGTTTTTCTAATTGTCGTCTTGCTATATTTTTAACGATACTTGTCTTCTCGTTATTTTTCGGTGCCGACGGTACTTGTCTTCCCATCAGTTCACTTTTTGATTTTGCAAGATCGCAACAGATAAAACATTGGTGTTACGGAGGGAGGCCCTCTTACTTATTATCCGAAAAATGGTTTTGTTTGCTGCCGCAAACTAAACTCTCTTTTCGGCGGTGTCTATCATTAGGTTGCTAAGGATGGTGACTACTTGTTGCAGCAATTTCATCTCTTTCTTTGGAGACTGCCCCTACTTATCCTTCAAAACATATGTTTTAATGGGTGAGGCTTGACATTCAAAGATGGTGGCTACTTGCCGTCACAAATGGATCTCCTCCCTTAGGAGAGCCTACTTTTTTAGACAAAGGGAGCGATTCTTCCGCTCACATAACTTTGACAAAAGAACTTTATCCTAGAACAACCCTCTCTTCCTTTCTTCGGATGGGGTACGGACTAGTCCATTCTTCTGCGGAAATTAACTTTATACCCAAGGTTTCCTCTGCCCAAGGCAGGCCAGGGTGCATGCCCCCTGGGTCCCAGTTCTTTCTTTCCGAATCACTCGCATTCATCGGGAAGTAGAACCGGGGGTGGAGGCATTCCTTGAGTGAATAGACTGTTAAGGGATGGTATTTGACTATTTGCGATGCGTGATCCTGGAAATGAAAGTTGGTCTACGAGCTTGACCATTCTTCCTTCGTGCGGAAAACACATAACTCTAAAGAGTGAGGACACTATCGCCTCCATGCAATATATATAGTCTCGTCCAAGGAGTAAGTTATAAACCAAGGGTCCCTGGACGACCATGATGTTCATATGAACTGTCTTCCCTTTCAATGTAACTGGAACATTGGGGAGAATCCCTAATGGGTGACTGGTTCCTTTATCAAAACCTGATAGATTTCTTATCTCAGGTAAAAGCGCCGGGGAACCCAGTGCTTTCCAAGCAATAGAGGAAAGGATACTCACAGATGCCCCTTCATCAATGATAGTTCCAGCCATCACCATTCTGTAGATTTGGACGATGATTCTGAATGGGATACTGGCTGGTAACCGGGGTCTGCCTAGTTGATTCCAATCAAAGGATACAACTAGGTTGCTTGGTGGTGGGACCGAATATAGGGCCGGATACGACCCTGACGATGTTCCTTCCTGCGATAAAGGAATGGGCGCATTGCCCTGATGCTCATCAGAGTCTGTGTTGATGAAAAGAATATGGATGGTGTCATCCTTATCCTCTTCAGTGAGGGTGTCATTTGAAGATAACTCTTCAATGACGGTGTCATTTGAGGATGAAACCTCTGAAGGAAGAACCGGGTCAACTGCCGTTTCGACCTTTAGACTTTCGTCTGGTCTGGATTCAGCAGGTTCATTCTCAATGACTGACAGTTCAGCTGACCACTTGAGCGGGCCAGCTGGATTTTCAACTATCGAGGGATTAGGCACGAGTTTTTGGTATCCAGGAGGAAGTCGTAACGGTGATACCGGACGATCTTCCAAAACTCTCTTTGCCTCATCTAAGAATGGACATCGGTGGATGGCGTGATCGCCTCCACACAACATACAGGGTGATCTTGGTCTCCCTTTTCGTCCTTCACTCTCGCTAGTTGACGGACTGCAATCAACATGACTACCAGAGGTTGATGCTACCGGATTGTGCAACCTTGGGGACCAGTCCCTTAGTATCCGGGGAATACAAGGACAATCACGATGGAAGTGGGTCCCTTTGCAAATGACACATGGCGATTTAGGCCCGGTCGGTGCAGTGTGTGGATTTTTGTCAGATGTCTTTTGCTTGCCCCCAGTCGCCTTCACCATAGGCCCCTTCTGCTTCTTTTCTCTCTTCTTCTTTTCCTTCTTCTCCATGGGAGGCTGACTTTTTCCGGCTCTACCTTGCGAAGATGAAGGATCAGAGGAAGTATTGTAAGAAGTGGAAGGCTGGTGGGTAGTTTTAGACTGGTCTAACTGTTGATTCGACTGCTCAGGATTAGTGGCGATCTGCACTACATTAGTTGAAAAGAGCCATACGGGTAGGCCAATTGTCAATCCTGGAAGTGACAATGTGGCCATATGAGGCGCACCAACATCTCCCCAAGAGGAGAAGGGATTGGGACTTGCGCCAAGGTTACTTCCTTGGTTGGTGGGCTCCATACTTTTCAACTGAAAGATCAACGTGGGAATAACAGGTGATTATGTTCCGATTTAAAATAAATTTTATTAACGACGCTTTAGACACAACTTTGCTTTTTCATGTTTTAAGAGTCGAGAAAAAGCTAAAGATGACTCTAGTCTCCTTCGATGTTTTAACGAGCCCGAAGTGACAAATGCTCGGATGGACTTTTTCAGTTATAGAGTTTGAAAAAGGCCAAAAGAAACTTCTCTGGAGTTCTAGGCAGAGGGTGTGCCAAACTTTTCGCGAAACCACAGAATACGTTTTACGGTACGGGTGGTCGATCTTCGTGAATGCTGTGTTCACTGCATCGCGATCAGTAGGGCGGTCGACACGGCTTCCTATGGATAAAGGCTTTGTTCCTATAGGGGTCTCCCAATATATACGCGACGGTACGTGGGAGCACAAGTCCGTATTAGTGCCACCGACTCTCAGGAGGAATCACCCACCTTCGTAGAGATCGACAGTCACTATGTTTAACGACGCCGGAACACGTCTCTACCTAGACCTCTATGTGTTTGCGTTATGTTTCAAATGCGTTGTTATGTAAATTGAATTTATTTTAATGTTGATCTTGCTTAGCAGTTTGCCTTTAAGGATCACCACGAGATGTATATAACAAATTCCTGAATGCAGTCTAAGATGAGAAGCAAACTTTTCAATCTTTCAACTTTGAAAATCTTAACTACTGAGGGAGAAGAAAGGCAAATCTTTTCTCACAGATCATAGAGCACACACTAATGCAAAATTTCCTAAATCGTCATGCAAACAGTCAAATGCAAAATGCACAATGCATGTATTTTCTTTTCCCTTTCTTAATGTTGATTGGTTACAAAAAGAAAGTTGTTATGTAACTTTGATTTCGATTTAAAGCGAAAAACAAACAAGTTTGTCCAAAATCAAAAGACACCTTAAGATTTACTTGTTCAATCACTGGAAATGCATGAAATCAAACCATAATGACGAAAGTAAAATGACTAATCAGCTATGGACAGCAAACAAGCTAACTCTTTAGACCAGTAAAATGCCTAACACAGGTTCAGATCTAAGAGGCCAAAGCAAGACTAGTTTACTCTTCGTTATGGGAAATTGTAAATGAAGTAAGAAATACAAAAGAACAAGTACAATTTCGTTATATAACAGAGGCGGAATGATGGCAAGTAAGGTTGGTCTCAGAACTGGTACAAGACTAGTAACTGGCTGCCAAATCTATAGTGAAAACAGGCAAGAGAAAGGGAGGAAACCCCAACTGCACTAGGCAAAATTGGGCCAACGCAGGTGCTGCTCAGCCAGTCTGGCTCTCAGCGCAGGTAGCCCCTTCGGGACCTGCGTTGCAAAGAAGGTAGCCTGTGTACTACCTGCTTTGGAAAACGAAAGTTGCGTTTTCACAGTTTCCGGGTCACAATTTTCTCAAAAATGCACAGTTTTTGCTCAAATCAGAAGCAATCAGTCAAGCACACTCAAAGGGATGATTAGGAGGATGAAAAGCTATCACTAAGAGCTTACAAGGATCCTTGTAGATCAGCTCTTCAAATCATGAACATGCTCAGAAATGAGCTAGAGTAGTTGCCCTCTACTTCGCTTTTGATATAGTCAAAAGCTTTTCGATTTGGTACTCTTTTGTTCAGGAAATGAATAGCAAAATACTACAAACAATCAAACAGATACGATCCCCAGCGGAGTCGCCAGTTTGTTGTAGGGAAAAGTATCCGACTCGGATGACCCTATCCCACTCTAAGGGTGATAGTACCTCAGCAACAACTGTAAAGGAAACTACTGAAGGTTTACTTCTTTATGAAAGCAAAAGAGAATGAAAAAATGCACTAACCGTTGCCTTGCGCTTAATGTCGAATCCAAACTCTTCTCTATGGCTGCTTGCTCCCAGCTCCTTGCTCTATTGCTGGCCCAACTACAATGAGATCCTGCAAAATAGCAAAGAAGGAAACTACAAGCAACATGCAATCATAACTGATTCAAGGATTAGTGTAAATCAAATATACAATTATCACAATATATCATTGAAACAAGAGCATATAGAAGAACCTCAATAGCTTTTATTAATGAAGAAGTAAAGTTCTGAGAGAGTTACAACCATCGAAGGCCCCAATCCAGCAACACCTCCCAGCAGAAAGAATTTCTCCTCTTCACCTCCTTCAAGCAATCACCCAATAGCTCTATAGTGAAACCAACAGCATATCATTACTTTTCACAAAATTCCAGCCTCCTGAGCTCATAGGAGAGAGCTCAATATATAGATGAATTGAGAAAGGATGAGTCAGCTTGCAACTGATGTGTAGCTGCCTTGTGTCCTCTCTCTCTTCAGTTGATCTTCAGTTCTTGAGTCCACTTGGAGAACCATGCTTCCACTTGGAGAAACAGAGCCTCTGACTCATCACAAGGCGAAATCCCTGATCCAAGTGTCATTTTTGGAAGATTCCAGAGCAATGACTCAGTGTGCCACTTGTCCAATCTCGCTCAACGCAGGTGGCCTTTGTTCTACCTGCTTTGCAACGCAGGTACACCTTGGAGGAGTTGTGTTTCAGCGCAGAAGCCTAGTGGAGCACCTGCTTTGATTTCAGGATTGCTTGTTTTTGAGTGTTTTCAGGTGGAGAACTGATCTGAGAGCTGTTGGTTTGCTGACCTTGTTCCTCTAGGGGTAGGAACATCATGTTTAGGGAACTTTGGATCCCTTGGATTATTGACAATTCATGCCTGTTGCTGTAAGGCACAAAATTGTCTATAACAATAGGTTCATGGACAAGTTTGCAGCACTACAAAGCAGAGGTCTTCCTGGCTTACTGAACAACGCAGGTAGGCTACTTTCACGTGAGAACTATGCAAAGAGGGTCAACACATTTGCTACAAATCAGATCACTGAAAGACCAAGTACTTCAGAAGAAACAGGGCCAGCATCTGGGCAAAATCTCTATGATAGAGTAGAGAATTTATTTTTTATTATGAATGAGATCAAGCATTTGTTTGAAGTGCCTCCAAACTTCTACAAATATACAGAGGCAGATGAGACCTTGGATGCAATTTTGAGACATCAATTGCCCACACAAGAATGGTGGACCAAAATGATACAGTTGATACTGTAATCAAAAGCCTTTCATCAAATTTTTTCATCAAAAAACATAAGTCATCATGTACAGGAAAATTTGATGCATTCAGTATGACTGAAGAAAGATGGACTGAGCCAACTCAGCAGAAAGATTCGGCCACTAAAGCAGCACTGAAAGCTACAGATGACAGGGCCGAGAAAGCTACAGCATGACAAAGCCATAAAGACGCATCATTAAGCATTTATGCAGAACGCTCAACCGACTCAGTGGCCTCCAAAGGTCAAAAAGGACTTCTGACAGAATTAAAGTGCATTCATTTTGTATTTAAGAACAGTAATAACTTCTTTATCTGCTATGTTGTAAAGTTGGTGAGCGTATTTAATTATCAAAATGACTCAGCGGTTCAGATATTTGTAGAACCGATTGTATATATTCCCCCTCGCATAAGCTTGCAAGGGTTGTTGTTACTTGTTCAGAAAAGAGAACTCGGCTGTAATTTTTGGAGAGATAATACAAAGAAGTTTCAAGAGTTCAGAAATCGTCTTTCTGATGTATGTTGTGCTGGAACCATTGAATGCTGCAGAATTCTAGTGCTATAGCTTGATACAATAAGTTTCTCTATCTCTGTCTGTGTTGTATTTTTGTGTATTCCATTTCTCACATATGTGGTCTAATCTCAACAAGAAAGAAGAAGAATAACTCAGGATTTGTCCATGGAGACACCCTAAATTCAATCTTTCATTGTTATAAATGTTTTCTTCAGGTTTATTTGTTAAATTGGAATTCTTAAATGCTCCAAATTACTATAAATCTTTGACAGTTTCCGTGCAGTAATTCTTAGATGCTACTGAACAGATTCTGCCCTTTCTCAACTTACAGTTACACTATATATAAGTTTCCATTTCACTCTGTTTCATTTATAAACCAAAATTTGTATCATGAATAGCTGTCTAGCTCTACAGTAAATCCTTCTCCATCACAGACATCAGGACCTACCCAATTTCTGACTCCATATGCCAAATGGACTAGAAATCCCTCAAACATTTCATGCCCTTCTCAATCAACAGTTCACAACCAAAACCTCAAACAAAAACCGAACTCATAACTAGCCTAAAATCTTAACAAAACAAAGATAAATCTTAAAGAGAGAGCCCTCTCTGATTATAGGTAGGCTAGAACCTATAATCCAAAGCTTGGTTAGTGGTTACCCCGGCCGTATTCCCTTGGGAGTCAAAGGGAACAACCTGGGTGTTAACATAATTGGCAACTCCACTGGGGAACTGAGCATATTTTTTTTTCAAACTGTTGTCTGTCTTTAGACAGTGGTTCTAGAAACAGCTTGAGCAGTCCCTTGAAATAGTTCTAAAAATATCCTAAAATACCAAAAAGAAGTTCAGAAGCTGGCTCCCAAAAGGAAGACTAGGCACACCAGGTTAAATCCTGACCCAAATCCTCCTCCTGTTTTTGAGAATCCAAATTTGATCCACAAAACTCAAAAGAGCCAAAAGGAACCAGAGCAATCTCCGGAATCTAGCCCTGAGGCAGTTCAGCATACCTTTATTCCCACCCCTTCTAAGCCAACCTTTCACCTCCATACAACTCATTCCTCCCCCTCTTCATCATCCACTTCACAAAACATATTGGCAACATCTAACACACAAACTGCTATTGTTGTTCCAGTTGTCCCGCCAAACATGGAAAATCGTTATGCTCCCCTCTAGCTGCCTAACAATCCTGGGGCTATGCCTCAGGATTACCAAGGCAAAATCACTTATTTTGATGGAACCAGCACATACACTGCCTTACAACATACCAAGAAAATGCAAGATTATTTCGAAAACTATGAGATAGATAATGATGATGTGAGAATGAAAATCTTTGTACAAAGTCTGACAGGTGAAGTAAGAACTTGGTTCAGGGCACGGGCTGCAAACTCTATAGCTAATTCGGCTGCCCTTTACCAGTCCTTTCTAAATAGATGGGAAAAGAAAAAGTACCCTCTACATATTTTATCTGAATATGACACCATAAAGAGAGGTCCACAAGAAACTGTCTCGGACTATTGCACTAGATTCAATTCTATCTATAGTGCTATTCCTCAAAACCTTAGACCTCCACCTGATTTAGCATTAATAAAGTTCCCTGATGGGTTTGATGCTGATATGGCATATCAATTGAGAGAAAGAGCCCCTGCAACTTTGGCAGACATGCAAGACATAGCAGTAAGTGTAGAGGCAAATCTGATTGCCAAGAGAAATAGAGCCAGAACTGAAAGAAGAACTACCTTTAAGGAAGAACCTTCAGCATTTGAGCAGAAGTTAGATGCAATCATCAAAGGTATGGATAGACTTGGGGACAGAGTGGAAACCATAGAAAGAAAGGCATCATGGGAAGGGAAAACAAGCAACGTAAGAAACCAAAACTTTAGAAAGAATCAAAATCCCAATGTGGGAAGAACTGATCCTGACCAACATGTCAGACCCCCTTTTCAAGAGAATTATGCTGAGGCTTCCACATCTAGTGAGCCTAATGAGGACCCTCACATCAACCTAATGGGACTGGACAGTGGAAATCAAGTCTTTTTAACACAAGAAGATCATAAGGATGATGATATCAAGCAGTGCCAAACCAAATCAGGTGAGTCATTTGATTTCAAACAAGGCTATGATACAACTGTTTATGAGGTTCATAAGCAATATAAATTGAGAAGTAGAACAATAAATGTGACACAGCCTGACAAAACAAAGGGAACCCCACAACCTGAAAAGGCTGTTGTCACACAGCCAATTGATAAAACTGATCCAATCACAAAGGAAGTAACAGTGGAAGAAATAACTGAAGCATCTCCCTCAAATCAACAGCCAGTGGTGACATCATCCTTGCAGCATAAACCCAGCAATATTTCTCAAAAGATGAGTAAAAAGGACAAACCCCAAGATCAAAATGAGAATCAAGGAGAAAGCTCTAAGGAATCCGTAGAAAGGGAAAAGGTTTTCAACCAGAACAACAAAACCTAATCTGAAAAACCTTTTGACTTGGAAGCTGAAATTGGAAAATTGAAAATAGCCATTCCTCTCTCAGAGTTGGCTAAACCTGACATCTATAAACAACAAATTAAGAGATCCCTTCAGCTTACTCATAACAAAGATGATGTTAATGTGTTGGATGACACTCCAGAACTACTTTTCGGCCCAGAGGTTGATGGAAAGACAGCAGTTACAGGAATCTTACCTTTTTATGTCAGCCTACATGTTCATGATAAGATATTACACAATGCAATGTTTGACTCAGGTGCTTCCCACAACCTGATGCCCAAATCAGTCATGGAAAGATTAAATCTAGATATTACAAGACCATACAAGGACCTATTTTCATTTGACTCAAGCCAAGTCAAGTGTTTAGGCCTGATAAAGGATCTTTGTGTCTCACTTGTTCAATACCCCAATAAGACAATCTTGATGGATGTTGTAGTTGCTGATATTCCACCTAAATATGGAATGCTGTTATCAAGATCATGGGGGGCTAAACTTCAAGGTTCTCTTCAATTAGACATGTCCTATGCCACCATATCTGTCTTTGGACAACCAAAAAGACTATACAGAGAAACACTGATGAAATACATGGTAAGCAGTGAAGAAAAACCCCAAAACTTCCCCATATATGCTGTCCATTCTGACATTGACTCCTATATTCTCTTCAATGATAATACAGGTTCTACAAATGATGATGAAACTAAGACATTCAAACAAGATCAGGATATAAATGAACAAGCTGCTACTCAGGAAATAATGGTTGAAAGGTCAACAAATGAAAGTATTCAAGAAGAAAAACCAAGTGTAAGCCAAGATCTCAAGTTGTTGATGCCTAGCCCCATGGTGGTTGACAATTCCTCCCCTGACCAAGAAATCCTATGGTTCATTGAATTTGATGGGTCAGTCAACAAGTTAGGGGCAGGAGCAGGAGTTTGGATACATAACAAACAAAACAATCATGTAGAAGGTCGAGCCTATAGACTAAATTTCAGATGCACCAACAATATGGCAGAATATGAAGCTCTTTTGCTAGGCCTCAAACTAGTAAAATCCTTACAAGCCACAAAACTTTCAGTCATGGGGGATTCAGACCTAATTATCCAACAAGTGAAGGGAAATTTTGTTACTAATGACAAAAGACTGAGATCTTATAGGTCTGCTGCTGTTGAATTACTAAGTTCCTTCACTGAATTTGAAATTACCAAAATTTCTAGAACCCATAATCTCCATGCTCACAGTTTGGCCACATTTGCAAGCACATGCAAACTACCTTTTGAACCCAAGCACTGCTTTACAGCTGAGATTAAACACAGACCCTCTGTCCCAAACAATATCAAGGATTGGCAGGTATTTGAGGATGACACACAGATAAACAATTTCTTGACTTTACAGCAAGAATTTTCAGGACTTAACATTGATGCAGAGGCTGTAAGTGAGTCACAAACTATATGTGAACAAGACCAAATAGGGGTATCACCCAAAACAACTAACCAAATGCTACATCCAACCATTTTTAACAAAGACAACATACAAGAAATTCAACAAAACAGTTGTGAAGAAGTGGCTGATGCTGAAGCTGAAGTGATACAATTGAAAGACAATTTTCTTCCAACAGGCCTAACTCCATTGGAGGATATTTTTGACTCAAATGATGTCCCTAGAAAACCAAAAATGCAGCCCCTTAATGCTGCCATTGAAGAATGCAACATTGGAACTGTTGAAAAGCCCAAGATAATAAAATTGTCTGCATCCTTACCTCCTGATCAGAAACCTAAATACATTGACCTCTTCAAAGAGTTTCAAGATGTCTTTGCATGGAGTTATGAGGATTTAAAATCCTATGACACCTCTATTATCCAACACACCATCCCTCTCAAGCCTAATCAAAAGCCATTCAAGCAAAAATTGAGAAGGATAAATCCTATGCTTCTCCCTTCAATTGAGAAAGAGGTACAAAAAATGTTTAAAGCGGGTATCATAGCACCTATCAGGTTTTCAGACTGGATTTCAAATTTGGTGCCCACAAGAAAGAAAACTGGTGAGATAAGACTTTGTGTTGATCTAAGGAACTTAAACCAAGTATCCCTCAAGGACAATTATCTCTTACCCAAGATGGATCACATTCTCCAAAGAGTGGTAGGGGCTTCAAGGATTTCACTACTTGATGGATTCTCAGGTTTTAATCAGATCCTAGTACACCCTGATGATCAAGACAAAACCGCATTCACAACCCCATGGGGAACCTTCAAATATGTAAAAATGCCTTTTGGATTGAAGAATGCAGGGGCTACATTTCAAAGAGCAATGGATATTGCTTTTGCCAAAGAGATTCATGACTTCCTTGTTATTTATTTAGATGACCTCACACCTTTCTCAAAATCTGACCAAGAACACTTGAAGCATTTGAGACAGATATTCTTAACATGTAGGAAATACGGAATTTCCTTAAATCCTAAGAAATCTCTGTTTGGTTTAGAAGAAGGTAAGCTGTTAGGTCACATCATTTCAAAGGATGGCATTAGAATTGACCCAGACAGGATACAAGCTATCTTACAAATGCCCCACCCAAGAAACATCAAAGAATTACAAGCTTTCTTGGGAAAAATTAACTTCTTAAGAAGGTTTATCCCAAACCTAGCAGAATTGATCAGATTACTAAATAACATGCTTAAGAAGGATTCAAAAGTGAAATGGACAATAGAAGCAAATCAAGCTTTTGAAGGCATAAAGTTGGCCCTTACCCAAACACCAGTCTTAACAAATCCTCAATTTGACAGAGAATTTATCATTTTCTCCTTTGCCTCCCAGCATACCATTGCTGTTGTCTTATTACAGAAAGATGACCAAGGAAATGAAAAACCCATTGCTTTCTTTAGTAGAGCTCTTAGAGATGCACCCCTGAAATATCAGATCATGGAGAAGCAAGCTTATGCTTTGGTCAAGGCCATTAAAGACTTTAGGATTTACATGCTATACTCCCATGTTATAGCTTACGTGCCAAGTCCCATTGTGAAAGACATACTCACCCAAGAAAACCTAGAGGGCAGAAGAGGCAAATGGATTGCCAACATCTTGGAATTTGATATTGAAATAAAACCTACAAAACTGATAAAAGGGCAAGGTTTGGCCAAACTAATGACAGAAGCAAACTTTCAAGCCTTAGACATTAACCAACTGGACAATGAACCGGAGCTGGCGACTCCAAAGATCAATGCAGCCTTTGAACAATCCTCTTGGTATTCTGATATATGTTATGTGTTACAAAACCTGTGTGCTCCCCCAGGATTGTCCAGAACTAAATGTAGGTTCTTAAAAATGAAAGCTTCAAGATTTTGTGTCATGGATGGTAATTTGCTTTGGAAAAACCATGAGGGTATATTGTTAAACTGCTTAATTGAGAACGAGACTAACAATGTCATGAAAGAATTTCATGCAGGTGATTGTGGTGGACATTTGTACTGGAAGTCCACTGTGGATAAGATATTGAGGGCAGGTTATTATTGGCCCACTGTTTTCTCTGATGTCAAAAAATTTACCACTTCATGTCATAAATGCCAAGTGTTTGAGGGAAAGAGAAAGTTACTGCCACTTCCTTTGAGGCCTATTGCAACAGAAAGACCTTTTCAACAATGGGGCTTGGATTTCATTGGGGAAATTCATCCCTCACCCTCAGGCCAACATAGATGGATCCTCACAGCCACAGACTACTTTACTAAATGGATTGAAGCTGTTCCATGTAGACAAGCAAATGGTACTACTATCATTCAGTTCCTTGAGACCAATATCCTTTCTAGATTTGGTTGTCCTAATAAGATCATAACAGACAATGCTGCTGCCTTTAGATCCAAGAAGATGGTCAATTTTTGTCACAAATTCCACATTATTTTGGGCCATTCTACTGCATACTACCCTCAAGGAAATGGCCTAGCTGAATCATCAAATAAAAGCCTTGTAAACATCATAAAGAAGGTGTTGGAAGAAAATAAGAAGAATTGGCATAAGAAGCTTGTGAATGCCTTATGGGCAGACAGACTAACAACCAAGAGATCCATTGGGGTCAGCCCATATGAGTTAGTCTATAGATTAGAAGCCAAATTTCCTTCATCACTAGGGATCCCTGTTATGAAACTACTTCAAGAAAGTCAAGCTGAGCCCAATGACATACAAAGAAGGATCAATCAAATGGTATGCTTGCAGCAAACTAGAGACCAAGTCTATAACAGAGTTCAAGTTTTACAAGAAAAGTTAAAGAAAGCTTTTGACAGAAGGACTAAGGCTGAAGACTTTAACATTGGGGACAAAGTCCTCAAGTGGGATTCAAGAAGGGAAGATAAAGGAAAACATGGAAAGTTTGATTCCCTTTGGAGAGGACCATTTATTATCCAAGCAGTGCAAGGAAATAATACTTACTTTCTTAAAAGTCTTGATGAAACTGATTTGGATGAAGGTCCTGTGAATGGCAGGATGTTGAAGCACTATTTTGACTACTCTCCATGTATATAGCATGGCTGTTGCCCTGTACATAATTTGTTGTATATAATGTTTTCTTTCAGCATGTGAATAGCTCAGTTTGAAAGGTCTTGCAGAATCAGGAAGAGGTTTTAGTTCAGCAAGGTCCACAAGTATGATAGATTCCAATTTTGAGATTTCAAGGAAGAAAAACTCCAAGTTTTGGTAAAGAGAAGTCAAAGGACCAAGGCATTCTGACCTGCTGTTCTTGGTCTTTCAAGAAGAAAAACCATCCCCATGTGGAGCCACTGTTAGATACCTATACCAATAGGTTTCATATTTCATGATGGGCAACTAAAAGTTCCAAATATGCTCTGCTTTGGTGATGCAAAGATCCCATATTTCCCATAGAAGACAATGTGTGTACATAAGCTTGATGTTGACTCAATTTTGATGAATGGTCCAACAGCTTAATCTGGATCATGCCATGCTTCAATTTTCTGTTATAGAATAGAGAAAGAAGTCTGTTCAAACTGTCTAATCTTGGCAGACCACTAGTTAGGTAGAGAATTAAGGTTCCCAACTGCTTAATCTAGGGCCTTGGAAGCAATAAGGGTAGTTCTAGATAGAAAATCAAAAGAATAAGCCAAAGGAAAAGAAAAGGCACATAAGGGTTTGTAAGTCTATGTGCATCCTCCATGAAGAAACAAAAAATGCTAGGCAAGTAGATGGGTAGGTAGATGGGGTTGCAGAAATGTCATTCCTTTCAACTGAATTTTGCTGGTCTAACCTAAAGGAAGCATCAATGGATAAGAGAAGCTCCTCTTCCCTATCATTTACAGCAACACAATGGAGCATGTCTAACTTCCTAATCTCCCCCCTCACATTCATTGCTAACATCCCATTGCCAGCCATGTTCATAAAAGAAAGTCAAGGTCTTGTGGTGGTTCTTGTTTCTTTAAAAGCCACATTTCTTGTGTAAAATTCTTTTCATTTTGATCTACTCCCTAAACTAAGTTGATTCCATACAAAACTTAGTGTTTCCCCTCCTCATCCACCTCTTCCACTCATATTAACCCCTAACTTCTACTATTTAACTCCCTATACCCCCTTTTCCCCCTATTACTATGTAAATTATGCAAAAAAACCCCAAAATACCTATGTATCCCCTTCCCCGAGCATTATAGCTCTAAGTTTGGTTCCAAATGGTTTAAGTGCTAAAACATTAGAGCGCGACCCAAAAAGCGCTGGAAAATTAATATTGGGATTAATCCGGGATTTGCTTGGATTAATAACCTAAACGCGCTTTGTAAATAAATCTGTGTATAAACCCATTTAACACGTAACACTACAAAAAACCATAAAAAACCCACTTTTTATAAAGTTCTGCCGGGCACAGAGTTCAGAGAATAATAATATTTTATTGGCCCCGCATTCCGTATTGTCCTTACATCTCATCAACCCGTCGACCGTCGGATCCGGGCTTTCCCATCCGACGGCCCAGATCCATATCGGGTCGGTCCCGATGTACTGCCTTTATCGCCCGAGAAACTGTCAGAGGGTGACGTCAGGCCTCCGCCACGCGTCACCCCCAAATTCTCTCGGGCCGCCCTCTGACAAAACCACAGCCGTATCAATAGCGGTCCGAGAAATACCATTTACCATTTCTGGTTTACCGCTGGTCCCGCTGCGCCTACGCCATTGCTACGTCATGACCACGTCAGGCCACCTCACCGCCGCATCAGCGCCCCCGCCCGCCAGCACTCTGACATGTCCGCCAGCTACGCATCCCCGTGGACCACTCACAGGCCGCCACGTCACTCGATGATGTCATGCTGACGTCATCCGACCCTGACCCCACCTGATGACGTCATGCTGACGTCATCCAAAAAAAGCGCCAAAATCCCAAAAAATCCATATTTTCGCCAAAAAACCGTGTTTTTCTCACTTTTTGCAAAAACAACTATTGCTCCCCTGCATGCATTTTTACGACCAAACAAGTGCCAACCTGCAGAAATCGCTACAGAGACCGTGGGCGTGTCCATTCCACCTGCATTCGTAGCCATTGCCAGCAATTGAAGAGGTATTTATCGATATCATTCCCTCCGCGCCTGGTTTTGTCCATGATTGTCCAAAGATAGCATAAAAAAGTGAGAAAACACTGTATTTACCAGCAAACCTCCAGTAACCTGTGTCCATTTCCAAATGTTGGGTCCGAATTCCTCTCCAGAACCTGCATTTAAACAAATTTCTCGAAATTCACAATTAGTTCGCGCATTCGTGAACTAAGAACTCGAGCTGCACTAATTCGTCGTGAAGAGAGTTTTTCAGGCCTGCCATTTGCTCTATCAGTCCTCTGTGCAGTATTTCAATTGCTGTCACTGCCATTTTCCCTCTGTTCCTTTGCAATTCACCTCTCTGTTCCAGAAATACTCCTCTGTGTTGCTCTGTTTAGTAACACCAGTTCTAATATAAGTCATAACACTACTTAACCATGGAACCACCAGTAGCCCTGAATATTCAACCTCTGAATGCCCCACAAAGAGAGTTAGAATGGAAGGCCCTAGGAGATATTGATTATCAGATGTTAGACTGGTTCCCAATAAATTCTAAGTATAATATTCATATGCTAAATGAATTGAAAGCTCAACACCTCAGTGGAGCTGATATTTTAGGGATTTGGGACTCCAACTTGCCCATTTACAACCTCCCTCAAGTCAATGCCCTTCCAGACTTGATTCATAGATGCTGTGAATGCTATGATCCATGTCAGAGAGCTGTGCTCAATCCCTCAGGTGCAGTCTTGTTCTATATCACCCCTGAGGCCATAAATCAAATGCTCAACTTTCATTCTGCAAGACCATTGACTCCTCTCTCCATGTTAGATTTACTAAAGAAGGGGGGGAACCTGTCCAGTGCCCAAATCATCAAAATTAATCAGTTATTTGTTCAGCCAAGCTCTGAAGCTCTGAGAACGCCTCCTATTGGGCATCCCTATCTCAATGACTTGGGGAGGATGCTGGTGGACTTGATTAGCTATGTCCTGGGCTACAAGGGAATTGAAGATGTTGATGATACCATAATGGCCATGCTGTCCATATTTTCTCCTGGGAAGCCTCCTGCTGTGCACTATGACTATGCTGAATATATTGCAAACAAGATTCATGAGCAACTGATGAATCTAGAAAGGGAAAAGGTGTTCAGATACACCTCATACATCTATCATCTGTTCCTATTTTATCAACCAGACAGTTTCCCCATTCCCCTCAAGAAACTTGATGCCCAGGGGAATCCAAGGTCTGTAGTATTTTGGACCTCAGTTTTTCATTGCACCTCCTGTTCACCATACACATACTGTGAATTCATAGACCTTTTCATTCATCCAGCAATGAATTTGTTATATGGTGTTCCTCCTCCGAGATTAACCGAGGAAATGCAAAGAATTCTCCATCTCTCTAAGTCCTACAGCATTGGTGATTGGTATTTTTACCAACACCATACAGTGATCAGAGTATATGGCTATGAGCTGAACCCTTATAGGCTGCCAAGATATGTCCCTATGAGACTATTTGCCTTGGAATATTTCAGACAGTTTGGAAATGCAGACCAAATCCATTTCCATCATAAAAACAAGAAAGTGCAGCTAAAGGTCAGGAACCAGCTAGGCCCTTTCCTTTACAACATAAGGGAGGAGGGATGGAAGGAAGCAGATTTGATCCTAGAAGGCCTCCGATTAGAAACTAGTTTCAAATGGGTACCTTATGACCCTAATCATTTCATTTCTCTCAGGAGGATAAAACATAAATTGGGTGGCTATGCTCACATTAAATTGCCTCATATTGAGAAATATGACAATCGACTAAGTTGGGAAGAGGGCACCCTACAAGAGCCAATGACTAGAGAGAAATACTACAAAGAGAAGCAAAAAATATTGAGAAAGAGGCTAAATTGGAAACTTGTGGGCAGGTTTCCTCTTCATACCAAAGGCAGCTTGGAGCAGTAGCATCATCTTCAACAGCACATCAGCAAGAACAGCCACCTCCTATGGCAGAAAAGCAAGCAGAAAAACAGGTAGAACAGCAAGAAAGAGGGCGAAAAGAGGGGCAGCAAGTACAGCGGCAAGAGCAAACACCTGAAGCCCCAATATCCACTGAGCAACAGGCTCAAGAAAATGTGCCCCCTAGGCAAGAAAAGACAGTGGAGGCCTCAGTACTACAGACTCCACAAAAAGAAGAGAAGGGAAAAAAGACGGATAGAGAGCAGGAGACTCCCCTCACCACCTCCACAACTCATGGGGAGAAAAGGCACAGAATGAATCCCCTCTCTGAGGAAGAAATGCCTATTGGGCATTCTTTGGGCATGGGCCCACCGAGTATGGAGGCATCTGCAAGTTCCTTTCAGCAGGAACAGGAAAGGACAGTTGGAGGAGAAGTCAGCTCCTCAAGCCACCAAAGGGGAGCTGAAGCAGACATCAAACAACAGTTTATAGATATCAAAAAGAGGAATGAGCCACTCAAGATACAGCTCTACAACCACTTATTAAAGATGGCTCCTACAAACCAACAGAGATTAATGTCTGCCTATGATGTACATGAGGGAAAAATGGTAATGAGTCATTTCATGCCAACCATGTTGCAGCCACAGTCAGCTGCAGACTACATAAGGACCAACCTTGAGGTCCTTGCAAAAGACATCCACCCCATGGATCAGATTCAATTGCATAAGCAAACGAGTGAGATGGTGTATGCCACTCTTGCAGACAAAACATTGGTAAATCTTAGGCTGGAAAATAGCCTAAACAATACAGCTGGCCAACTTGAGTTGGAGAAAGCATCCTCTCAAGCAAAGGACAACCAAATCAAAGCTTTAGAAGATATAATCATAGAACTTGGGCATGATCCCAAGGACATCAAGGCTGTACAAGCGTTGCTGAAACTAAGAGATGCAGATATGGCAGCACTAAGAAAAATGGTTAAGGTCCCAGCAACTATTCACCCACAAATGGAAGAGGTTGCTCAGCTGAGACATGACCAAGATGCAGCAGCTATGCTGGTATCGTTATACAAACAGCTGATCCAGACACAGGAGAAATTGGGAGAATCAGAGGCAGCACTGCAGGCAGCCCTACAACAGAGGGAAATAGGCCAAACATCACAGCCCCCCCCACAAATAATCAACCTTGAGGAACCCCCTCAAACTAGTGCTCCTCCTACAGAACACACAGCTCAGGCAGCACCATCTACATCAGTACCAGCACCAACAACAGAGCAGGCTCCAAGCCTTGATATGCAGAAGCTGAAGAATGAAATTCAGGCCCTAGAAGCCCAGATGGCAGAGTTAAATGAAGCCAGGGAGAATTTGGCCAAGCTCAATGAAAAATATGACAAATCAAAGCAAAGCATAGCTGAAAAGGGAAGAGAGGTGAAGGCTCTCAAAGAGAAGATAAAGGAGCTGGAGAAAGAGCTTACCCTTGACAAAGTGGTGGCTCAGCTCAAGACAGTTTTATGGGCCAACATTGGCCAATCAATCACAGATCAGTGGCAGTATATTGAGACCATTCATGAGAAAATGGAACTCATAGGAAAAGCACACAGAGAAGTCCAGAGAGCAAGGGCATCTCTAGGCAACATGCCTGAGGTAGCCAATAGAATGATTAATGTGCTCAATAACCGTACAGGTCCTCAGCTGGCAGCAATGGGAATTCCCAGCAGAACTGAAACCATTTTGCTGATAAAGAGGGTCCTTACATTAAGAAGCCTGGTACAAACACTGGAAAGAAGAAGCCAGGACATGCAGACAGAAGTAAACAAGTTCATGGACAAGTTTGCAGCACTACAAAGCAGAGGTCTTCCTGGCTTACTGAACAGCGCAGGTAGGCTACTTTCACATGAGAACTATGCAAAGAGGGTCAACACATTTGCTACAAATCAGATCACTGAAAGACCAAGTACTTCAGAAGAAACAGGGCCAGCATCTGGGCAAAATCTCTATGATAGAGTAGAGAATTTATTTTTTATTATGAATGAGATCAAGCATTTGTTTGAAGTGCCTCCAAACTTCTACAAATATACAGAGGCAGATGAGACCTTGGATGCAATTTTGAGACATCAATTGCCCACACAAGAATGGTGGACCAAAATGATACAGTTGATACTGTAATCAAAAGCCTTTCATCAAATTTTTTCATCAAAAAACATAAGTCATCATGTACAGGAAAATTTGATGCATTCAGTATGACTGAAGAAAGATGGACTGAGCCAACTCAGCAGAAAGATTCGGCCACTAAAGCAGCACTGACAGCTACAGATGACAGGGCCGAGAAAGCTACAGCATGACAAAGCCATAAAGACGCATCATTCAGCATTTATGTAGAACGCTCAACCGACTCAATGGCCTCCAAAGGTCAAAAAGGACTTCTGACGGAATTAAAGAGCATTCATTTTGTATTTAAGAGCAGTAATAAATTCTTTATCTGCTATGTTGTAAAGTTGGTGAGCGTATTTAATTATCAAAATGACTCAGCAGTTCAGATATTTGTAGAACCGATTGTATATATTCCCCCTCGCATAAGCTTGCAAGGGTTGTTGTTACTTGTTCAGAAAAGAGAACTCGGCTGTAATTTTTGGAGAGATAATACAAAGAAGTTTCAAGAGTTCAGAAATCGTCTTTCTGATGTATGCTGTGCTGGAACCATTGAATGCTGCAGAATTCTAGTGCTATAGCTTGATACAATAAGTTTCTCTATCTCTATCTGTGTTGTATTTTTGTGTATTTCATTTCTCACATATGTGGTCTAATCTCAACAAGAAAGAAGAAGAATAACTCAGGATTTGTCCATGGAGACACCCTGAATTCAATCTTTCATTGTTATAAATGTTTTCTTCAGGTTTATCTGTTAAATTGGAATTCTTAAATGCTCCAAATTACTATAAATCTTTGACAGTTTCTGTGCAGTAATTCTTAGATGCTACTGAACAGATTCTGCCCTTTCTCAACTTACAGTCACACTATATATAAGTTTCCATTTCACTCTGTTTCATTTATAAACCAAAATTTGTATCATGAATAGCTGTCTAGCTCTACAGTAAATCCTTCTCCATCACAGACATCAGGACCTACCCAATTTCTGACTCCATATGCCCAATGGACTAGAAATCCCTCAAACATTTCATGCCCTTCTCAATCAACAGTTCACAACCAAAACCTCAAACAAAAACCGATCTCATAACTAGCCTAAAATCTTAACAAAACAGAGATAAATCTTAATGAGAGAGCCCTCTCTAATTATAGGTATGCTAGAACCTATAATCCAAAGCTTGGTTAGTGGTTACCCCGGCCGTATTCCCTTGGGAGTCAAAGGGAACAACCTGGGTGTTAACACAACCAAGAAAGAACAGTTATCAAGGAATAACTAAATGTAACTACTGACAGTTTAATAACTGTACAATGACCCTTACAAAAAAAACAGGAAAAATTTATTGTAATTATCATCATAGGATTGAATAGAAACAAGCATGAAATCATTCTGGAAAAAAAAGAAAAAAGTTTGAATCCATATATTGCAGCCTGAGTATTTTCTTCCTAACTTAACAAAGATCATTTATCCTATAACGAAGACAAAGAATGAATAACTAACACATGAGCAAAAACAGTACATGGAAACTTTCAGCAAAATAATGGAGTGAGCTTGCAAAGGAATCAAGTAAATCACTATCGAAGGAATATACAAATTTCTACAGGTACCAATAGAACTCATAACATTTTCCTTTGCTTTTTAATTCTCAAAAAGACATCATTGTGTATATATCAATATCGAATACCTACAACCCAAGATACAGTTACCAAATACAGAGAAAACATGAAAACAGAGTTCCTCCAGTAGCAGCACAAAAATACAACCACGAGGTCACCACAGGACCGATATAGTTACAATTCATAAGTTAAATAGCCGGAGGCATAAATACACAGGCCAAGACATAGTGAAGCCGAAGCCAAACCCTCAACAACAAACCTAGAGAAGACTGCTAACACAGAACGCTTCGAACAGAAAAACAAAGGCAAAACAAAGAGCGACCCTATCCGATACAAGCACAGGTGTCAGGGTACGAGACTAGCAAATGGAGAGCCCAGCCGTATACCTGTGTGGCCAACAAACAAGGCCATTAGAGCTAGCAAACAGAGCCATAAGCACAAGAATTGAAAACAGAGGCAAGGGTTTAAGGAAAGACTTGCCGAAGGAGCCAAGCCCGTGCAGATGAGGAAGGAAGCCGTGGACCAAGGTCACAGTCGAAGAGTGACCACTGCTCACAAGGAGCAAGAACAGTCAGTGATAGAAGAAAACGAGGCAGAAGCACAGGGCATAGAAGGAGAACTCACCTCTAGTCGAATGCTGAATGAGAGCCGAGAGCCGAGCCACCCCGCAATCGTGACCTATAACAAAATGCCAAGCAAATAGTAAAACCATGAAACAAACACTTTGAAACCAACAACATAATCGAAGCCAACATATAACAAAGACCCACAACCAAAATCATAACTAGGGCCAAACAGACGGGAGCCAGAGACTGTGAGCAGGGGTTCCAAACCCAGAACTTCATGCTCAGAATAGGAAACATCACCAACGCGTGCAAATAGAAACCCTCACAGGAGTTCATTCCTAGAGCTAGGCAAACAAAACCCTCATGAAACAACAACCAGAGACCAGGAGCCGAGACCTTGACAGAGCAACAAAACAGCAGAGCAACAATAGAATGGTCAGCGTTAGGGTTTCCGCAGGATAGTGAAAAGGCGGGAGAAGCAAGCCCGAGGAGGAGGACAGTTTTTCTCACAACATAACCTCCCATACCGCACCATAAATTCAACCAACCACAAAACAATCAACTACACAATCAATAATTAATTATAAGCCATAGGTGTTCAGGGCTGGTCCCATCACATAATTGTTTTATTATACAAACAAAGTCTTTTTAACAATCTATTGAACAAAAAAAGGTAAATTCAATATCTAAACACCATAGCAAAAGACTACAAAAAATAGGCCAAAAAGAACATGTTATTTAGATTTTGAAGTGTCGAAGGTATCCATGGGAACAAGCTCCTTGCTGTTGTCGAGAGAGGATTTAGAGTCTAGTGGGAAGTCAAGATGATCTTCAATGTTTCCTAAATGCCTATCTAGGCTTCGCACATTGAATTGCAATTCATCCAACATTAGAAAAATTTCTTCTTTGGCCTCATTTATGTTAAGGAGAACCCAACCAAAGAGGAGCTTTAAGTGCTAGTAAATATAAATTGTATACATATATTGGTTGTATATCCCTCTAATCTGCTTAATATTTGGAACTTAGCCCACAATTTCAAGCAATACCTCCATGTCTGTCAAGCAACTGCATTCACCAACTATTTCTCTTTCTACCTCTGTGATTTCTTCTTGGATTTCCTACAATATATTTGCTTTGTATCATTAGGAAGAGCTTTAAGCTCTTTGTTGTGCATCATATCCTCCATGCCCTCAAAAGTAATCCACCCCACGTTGGCTCCATGCTCTTTGATAGGTTATATTAAATTGGTATTCAACAACTAAAAGAGGCTTAGACGAAAAATGGAATCTACAGAAGGATGCAAGGTAGAGTTAGACTCCAAGATGTGAGTGTAGGGGGGCACTCAAAATAGGGAGGCGGAAAAGCCAAGAGTTGAGGAAAGGCCATAGGGGAAGAAAACTAGGACCATGAGACTATCTCTTAGTTTTCCACCTGACCAAACTAGTGGAGTGACAAACTAGAAGTGAGGGAAGACCCTTAACCCCAAGGAAAAATTCAAGGTTCCTAGAAGACGAGCTAAGCAAAGGTGAATTAAAAAAAGGAAATAACAACATAAAACACGAAAGAGCTAGGTAGGAGGATGAGGATTCATTATTAGTTGAGGAGACAGATACAGGAAAGACAAGCTCACAAAGAATAATGATGCTTCTTCCATCCCACTTTGAGTCCCATAATTTACCATTTTCTTGCATCTGGATTGCCTTTCGAGTTGCAAGAATGACCACTCCCAATAATGATGAAATTAATGCACGGGAAGATTGGCTTGTACTCATCTCATCTGTGGCTACATTATATCAAAATTGCACTGCATTGATTTGAGAAAACTCAATTTACTGTCAGTCGTCGAACCCATACTAAGTGAGATGAGGTCCTGTGTAATGGCCATCTTGAGGGCCATGGTCTCACATATCGAATTTATTAATGCAAGTGGTGTGTTATGGAAGTGGTGTATGGCCATGTATCGTGCCTTGTGTGTGTTGTGGGGTGGCAGCCATGTGCCCCAAACTTGTCACTCATCTCACATCCCATCTAAGAAATAATATTATCATATTAATCTAAGAAATAATATTATCATATTAATTTTAAAAGTGTACAAAAGAAAAAAATTATATATTATTATGATTTGAGATAAATTGTGTGTATACTAACAAATATATATATAAATTAGAAGATTTATATAACTTTATTTTTAATATAATTAAAATATTAAAACTATTATTTATTGAATAAAAAACTTATTTTTATTTTTTCAAAATAATATATATATATATATATATATATATATTATATTTGAATTTTGGAAACTTCTCTAGTTCTCCATTTACCTTGTGCCTTTAAGAACTTTTCGAATTTGATGCACCAAATTAGCCTCTTTGATTCACTTAATGGAGTATAACGTGGCCCCATTTTCCGTACATGAGCTAGTATTATTTTTATACTTTCCCCAAACTCTAAATTGGGCTCTCTTTAATAAGTTACTTAAATTACTAAGCCAATTTTTGAAATAAAATATTTTTGCTCCCCTTTGATATTAAAGACAGGTTTGATTTTGTATTCAAGCCATCTCTGACCATTTCCTTTTGAATTGCACACAGACTTCAACGTTTGGCTGGACTTCACGATCGGGTGATTTTTCATTTCGGTTTTAAGATGTTTTTATTGATTTCAAAGGTGGCCATGATTTGTTAATAAGGCATGGGTTTTAGGAAGTTTTCATTGATTTCAAAGGTGGGCATGATTTGCTAATAAGGCATCCAATCTCCCTTTGCATTTGAATATGCAGTCAAATCCAATGATTCGCTTGATTGTCCAATCACAGTTGTTTTATATTTAGAGAATTATATTGAGAGAATTAGATCAGTCTTAAGCAAGTTTTGAGAATGTGATCTAATAACTAGGTGGGGAAATTTGGTCCCTACAAATTTTATAATTTAATTTTCGCAAAACTATATATACTTAAAAACTACTTTAAACACGATTTCCTCAATTATAAAAAAAATAAATTAAAAATCTAAACCACGTACCAAATTATGCCTTCTTTATAAATATGAGATTGATAGATTGAGTTTTAAAATATAACCCATACATAATTTTAAAATATAAGATTTGTTACCGCTTAGAAATGTATTAAAATTTTTCTTAATATTCAAAGGATCCAAAAACACTACTTATCGTAATCAACTATTCACTAGCCAACAGGCCATTGAATTTAGCAGTACTCATTTCAAAATATGTTTATATTTTGACTTCAACCGAATACATTGTTCCATTTCAAAAGTTTTACATGCAGGTTGAAATCAAATGCAATGTTGCATGCATATTTAAATCAAATGCTTATTTATTTATCGGAAAATTCAACCATTTACCATGTTGCATTTGAGCCTTCCTTGGGTTTGTATTTGGATCATCTTCATTTCTTATTTTTGGTTTCAATTGTTTGTCATCCACAAGATTTTTAATTGTTTGTATTTCCAATGATCTTTAATTTTGATTTTGCAATTCATGGGAACTTATGAATGTGATTGCATTCTCAATTACTTTTACCTTGAATTGAATGATGACCCATGTACCCATGTTGGTACTAGAGGTTGTAACTATTTTTTTTTTGTCATTCATGCATTATCTTTTCAAACCCTTTCTAAAATCGAATAATGGGTGCCCATTTTATAGAGTATTTGATGTTTTGGATATCCAAAAACTTAGTTTGATTTGAATAATATATTTGATTCAAACATGTAGTGTGTTCATTCAAAAGATATTTAACACACGTAACCATTTCATAGGAAGGTAGTTCAAATTAAAATTTGACCAATTCAATAGGAATGTAGCTCAAATCAAGGTTTGACGTGTTAAATCAAGTTTTTGAAGTAAATTTTGATATCGTGATCAATTTGATTTTCAAAGATAATATTTTTCTGCATACCCTATTATGTTATTGACTAACATGTAGATAAATTTATATGGTTGACATGATCGTGTGTTGAAATCAATAAAAATGTTCAAAGGTTGATTGGGGGAAGAACATAGATGGGTTTATAATTGTACCAAACGAGAAGGTAAGGGAGAGGGTGGGGGAGGAGGGGGAGTGACCTATGTTTTCTAATGTTTCCATACTTTACCCATAACCATCTTCCATGTGATTCTACTATTTTTTATTTTTTTCATAAATTGTTATGCTATCTTGCCATTAAGGAATCAAGAAAGGAATGGAGTGAATACTTCTCACTCACACACCCACAAAATTCATGCACATAAATTTCAATGGGGAAAGAGTAGCTTGTAAAAAATAGAGTTCTTGAAAGGAATGAGAGTTTTTAATGAGGAAAATTTGTTGAGCTCACATGTATTATCCATGGAGACGTGAAATAAGGGTTACTATGTGATATTTCACAGTAAAAAGTAGATAAATATCCTTCTAAACCATAAAAATTCCATCCAAGAAGTTAAATAAGGATAGAGATGCAATATGGAAATAGATAGTGAACTTGGACTCACACTACACATAGGGAGGAGCACAAAGAAGTAGAGCATGTATGAGAGGATGAATAGTAGGGAAGGGATATCTTCCTATTTTTTATGGGGTAGTATAATGAATGCCAAGAGTTATGCTAGCTGAAAGATAGAATAAAGAACCAAAACATGAATTTCTTGGCTTGTTTTGGAAGCCTTTGATATAGATAATAGTGATTTGGCAGCTTTGGAAAATATTCTTCACCCTAGTAGTGGTCTCATAACCTAGCATATGTAGCATCCACAAAGGAATTTCCTATAGTTTGGAGGAAAATGGTTCAACCATAATAGGTTGCATTGGAACTCCATTTGTATGGTATCATTTCATCATTTATCATTTTAATATTGATTGAACCATTATCATAGCATGTTTCTATATGATATGGCCGTAACCATCTATTTTCATCTTACCCTTGGAATATTTAAATCTAGAATAAAAATAAGGGTCCATTCCCATTCTTTGAAAACCTTAGACATGATCACCTTATCATGCCATTTTTTCTTTGTCGCTATACTACCTATATTCATTTGAGGAATTTAGATAATGTGATTTTTCTTGTTGACTAGATGAGAGGTCCAAATTTAAGGAGGACCCTATTCTTAGTGTGTCTATCATAAATTCAATATACAACATTGCTTTATTTCCATATACCAACTCATTGGTTGTGAATCCTATGGTATTCTTCGAAGTTTTATTATATGACTATACAACTTCAGCCTATCTATTTGCCAAATATTTCTTATAAAAAATAATTTTCTTGGTAAGAATATTTTCTAATTCCCTATTGGTCACTTCCACTTGTCAATTTTCTTAAGGGTGTTACGTGGTAAATTTCCTTTGGATTATACTATTCAATTTCATGACATTTTAAATGTGATTAAAGGTGAACTAGGGAGAATGGTCTATTACTATCTTTCTTCGGAATCCAAAACTAGAACATATGTTTTCATGTAGAATTTATGTTCACTTTTCTTCAATTGCATTCTTGATGGCTTTTAACTTTTCCCATTTTGTCAAATATTTAGTGCACACTAGGATATGGTGCTTTTGGTTTAAAATAAGGTCAATGGGCCCTACAAAGTTTATTACCCATTTTTCAAATGATTCTGTTTAGACCTAGGCTTGTAGTCGCATCTCATCCCTCTTTTTATGCATTCCCATACTTTGGAATTCGTCACAATGAGAGACATATTGCTTACCGTCCAAATGCACAATAGGCTAATAATGTCTCATTTACAAGATCTTGTAATATATCATCTTCCTAGAATAATAGCCTAAACAAGGAGCATCTTAGCATGCATGGACGATGTCATGTACTTCATCCTACTCGAGATATCTTCTAATAATTTGTTATGGTCCTAGTTTGAATGAATATCCCTTGATCCAAGTATAGGTGACACTTTTATTAACAATCTTGTAATAGCATCTATAAGATAAGTATCAAGTGTTGAGCAAATATCCTTATAGCTAAGTAGTTAGCTATGTCAACAAACTATGGAGTTTCCATAGAGATTTCAAAGAGATGCTCATAAAGGAAACTGTCACCTATAACCTCATTATATGTAATATTTTGTACTCTTGGTAGAAAATATGTAAAAACATTCCATTTACTTGGCTTATCAATGCTTTTCATATCAAATTCTTGCAACAATAAATCTCATCCAATTATCCTACTAATAATATTAGCTTCGTTCATTAAATATTTGATGAAATCATGATCTATATGCACAAAAAATAGGCATATAGTGACATAGAGTCTCAATTTATTAATGGGATATACAACTATAAGAAATTATTTCTCAATAAAAATATAATCCAATTATACTCATCTAAAGCTTTTGTTGACAACATAAATTGAAAAGGAGGTCTTGTCTTCTTGAAATCCTAGAACTACACCTAATGCTTTGTTATAATTTTCTATTGATAACATAAATTGAAAAGGGAGCCTCATATTCTTAATGGCCTACAACTACCCCTAATGATTTTTTAGATGCATTTATAAGAATGTCGAATAACATACTTCACTTTGGACCTTGTAATATAGGGGCTAAGAGAATCTCTTCAATAATATTTTGAAATGTTTCTTGGCACATTTTGTTTAGTAGAAGTCAACGTCCTTTGAAAATATAGTGAACAAGGGGGAGGATAGTTTGTTAAAGTCTTGATAGTCCTAGTATAGTACCCTACATGGACAGTAAATATTCTTATGTATTTTTAAATTTTAGGATCTAGGTAGGTTCTTGATTATCTTCACCTTAGCTTGGTCAAATTCAGTCCCTTTGGAGGAGATAAGGTAACCTAGGCAATCCTTTCACTCATGACCATGTTGCATTTTCCATAGCTTAGCAATAGGTTCATTTCCTCACATATTTTCAAGACATTTTCGAGATTGATCAAGGCCTCCTTGAATTAGTTTTCGTATGACATAACATCACCGATGTAGATCTCTACATGTCATGGACTAGATATGAGAATATTCTAAGTGCATCTCTTTGGAAAGTTGTAGGAGAATTGTAGATATTGAAGAGAAGGACTTAGTAGGAAAATCTTCCCCAAGGGAAAGTAAATGTAGTTTTATCTTGATCCTTACGGGTGATTTGTATTTAATTGTACCCTTTAAACCCATTTAATAATGAAAAATAATTGTTATCTATAATGACATCTTATTCATGATTAATGAAAGGAAAGGGGAAGTGGTATTTTCTTGTGGATTTTTTGAGTTCTCCCTAATATACAAATACACTCCATTTCCCATTCTTCTTAAGTGTTATGCGTAATTTTCACAATTGTGGGCAACGGTGAATTACCTAGATCTAGTGGTACGAACTAGAACAACAAAAGACAAAAAGATTCAAGTTTCCCTTAGAGAAATTAGAAAATAGGAAATAAGCCTACCTGGAATCTGTAGCAAGCCTTCCTTTCCTCCATTCTTGTAAGTTCCAACTCTAGCTACAAGTGTTATAATTAAAACTTGCACACATGACTAAAACAAGCAAAGGAACCACAATCCATGTAGTATAATCTAAAATATCTATTCAACGAGTCAACATGGCATTGAACTATACAAGTGTAAACATAACACAACAAATATAGGAAAACAAGATGCTCTTTGTATTAACAAATAGAGGAGAGGTTTATAACCATAAATAGAAGTCTGACTTTGTAGATGTCTCCCGAAGTTGACTTGTCTTTCCTTGCCATAAAGCACACCTCAACATCAATCCTAATGCATGAATATGATGACTCCTTATGCTCAAAGAAACAACATGAGGGCATGATCAATCTCCAAAAGCCAACCTTGAGGTTATGGAAGGCAGTAAATATATAGGGTAAGAGTGGTAGTTTAGGATTTACCATTTTAGGCTTGAGATCCACATATGATGGGAGGATGAGCTCAAGGGATAAGAGATAGGTCCATTAGAGTAGGATCATATAGGAATTTGAGATCTCTATCCATGGTAAATAGTTAAAACCACCTTGGAAGCTTCTGGAAGAGGAAGCTTTGGAGATATTTTTTATTTTTCTCTAATTTATAGAATTAACGCACCTACAAAAGGGAGCAACATGTGCTGGCCAATGCTAGTGCCCAAGTATGTAACATGTGTTGAGAACAAGTGGAAAAGCACGCAAGGTGCATTGGGACTAAAAACAATGTTTTTGAGATAATTGTCTAAGAAACATATACTTTTTGGATAAGTGACATTTAGACCTTTATGAAGGGATTATGAAAAAGTGTTCAAGGATTTCGATTGATTCGGTTTGCAGGCCTATTGAATAGATGTGACAAAATGGACTATAATAGATTGCCCCCTAAAGAAAGAATTCAGAAGAAGTGGACGAGGACTGAAGTGATTTACCTTTTGACAAGTTCGGATAAAAAGCAATTGGTTTATATCATCATATGTTATAATACATTTTCATCATGATATCACTAAAAAGATAGGCATAGCCATACTCATCATATAAGCCATATTACATGTACAATGATAAAAAAAAATCATCCATTGATGACAAGGTGTGGACCCATGCTTGGATAATCTTTTGTATGATCATAGCCATCATACTTTGTGATATGGTATGAATCTTGAAAATGTATCTCGGATGGATGAAACTAGATCTAGGTTATTTTATCTCATTCAGTTGATCGTTCAATAGTATGATTCTAACCATGTGATTTAATGAGTTGAAGTTGAACATGGTAGACACCATCTGATTACCGACCAATGATGTAAGTCATTAACAGATGCAAGAGAAACCACTGATGATGTTAATGGCTCTCAAGGTACAACAATACAATTTGTATTGTGTGAATAAAGGACTTGAAGTCAAACATCACACAAAATCTTCCAGTTTGAGGTCAATGATGAGGACCTTCCGAGAGCGAGAGAACGTACCATTGATGTATGCAAGCTCCAAGGTACCAAAGGGAGTCTCTAAGTTAATATCCTGGATAATGTGCTCGTGTTGACAGGAAGAAACTCATTACAGGAGGGCCTTGATGTATCCCCCATCAACAACATGAAATGAGTATCAAGATTTGAGATAGAATGATGTTGATGTGGAGCTGGTTCAGGAACGATAGACATAAATAAAGGCTTAAGAGTATCATAGGAGATATCAACTGAGGGAATTAACTTGAACATACCGGCAACAATTTATGGAGTTGGCAGCATTGACTCAAAACCGATTATGAAGGCTTTTGATATGGTATGATTAACCAAAGAGGCAAAAAAAATTCCCAACCCAATAGTCACAGAGATGAAGTAAAAGAGTGTCATTTTCAAGAGTGACTCACCGCCATTAATAGGTCAAGTACCCTATTTTCCAAATTTCCACAACCATTTCTGGTCAGTACCTCTTTATTTTTGACAAGTTTGAGGAGGATTACATATTCTTGATCTATAAGTTCATCCTTCGGATGAACCCCTCTGAGTATTTTTAACGAACCTTGAGAAGGAGTGGTTCAATCTCGTCATGTTCAATGAGTCCATCACTGTTTGATATTTTTACGATCTCATCAAAGCTGTAAGTCTACTTCTTTCTAGTGTTTAGAGAGTTTTAAAAAGAGGCAAAAAAGAAAACTCCAAAGGTTCCTTTTCATAAATTTAGTCTCTTGAGTCCGAAAAGGCAGAAAATGATACTCAAGAGAACCTTTTAGTCATGTTTGGCTAAAGTATTCCTTTTTTGTAAATAGTCTATCGTAGTCCAGAAAAAGGGTTGAACTTATACTGAGTAGACTTCTTTTCATTTACTTTCATACAAGTGGACTCCAATCAAAGGAAGTGACCATACTAATTGGAGGTGGTTCCATGGGAATGAGAGAACTCCTCCCTTGTGCTATGGGAATGGGAGAACTACTCACCTATGTTGTGGGAATGGGAGGATTGCTCCCCTATGCCTTGGGAATGGGAGAATTTTCCTCGAGTTCATTAGAACCTGAAGAAACGAGAAGAACCTTATTTGTATGAGATTTACTCTCTATAGGAAAAGTACGATCAACGGAAGGTGGAATCGAGTCAATGATTTTCTTAGCCAATGATTGGTCAGGAAATAAATCATAGGATTCACATTTACAGAGAGTGGGATTGATTTTATTCAGATTCTAATCAATCACTTCATCGACTAGTGGAGGATTGGGAGAAAGATTTCGATAACCAACTAGAAGACGAGGCTATGAAGCTGTAAGATTTTCCAATACTTTTGAGGCTTCATCCATATAAGGACAATGGTGAATAGGATGATTCCCTTCACATAACCTACAGGGAAACTTAACTTCACCCTTTTTCCCATGGACCTTACCATCACTAGATGATGGTTTATCACCAACATGATCTCCATAGGTTGATGAAAAAGGATGATGTGAGCCTGTGGACGACACTTTTAATACCTTTTGAATACCACAAAAATATATAAGAAGGTGACCAATCTTACATAAATTTCACTAAAATTTAACTTTGAGTGGTTGATTGGAAGGTTTCTCTATACTAGTTACATTGGTGGTAATGGTTTCTTGGTTGCTCCCCTACTTATTTTTCTTCTTATTCTTTGTACATTTCTTCTTCTTCTTAGCTTCTTGGTCACTAGAATCAAGACTTTCACCAGGCGAGGAGAAAGAAAGGGATGAAGAAATAACAGGTGAAGAAGGCAAAGCATCAACTTTATGATCAACTTGAGCTTAATGTTGTTCAGGTGGAGGAGAACTTGATTGAGGAGCAGTTTAGATATTCAGAACCATAGGGGTCGAAAACAATGAAACCAGAAAACCAATGGTAAATCCGGGAAGGGAAAACATTTCCATATAATGAGCACCAATATTTCCAAAAGAAGGAAAAGGACCAAGATTCTTGTTAGAGGGGTTTCCTTGATTGGTAGACTTGGGAACTGTCGCCATTAGTCTCAACCTAAGATCCACTAAACAATTGTTCCATGGTAAGGATTTTGTTTCGCAGTCAATTAATTGATTTTAGAAATTAAAGAAACAAAATAAAACAAAGGGGTAACTAGGAAGATAAGGATTACCAAGTCAATGTGAGCTATGATGTACCACCTTGGTAAAGCAAGGATTTACATACATGCAAAAAATCTCCCAAAATTTTATGTTCAGTGTATCAAGAGCGACAGGGAGGCTAACTCAGATTCCTAAGGTTGGTTTTCATCCTATGGTGGACTTACAAAATATACTAAGTGTTACATGGAATCACAATCCATATTAGTGTTGTCTAATGCATAATTGTTTGACGAGAATGTTATGATATACTCATAGTACATGGAACATCATCCAATATACCCGAATGTACGTGGAGAAAAATATGATATACCTAACATACATGAAACAGGATATCACCCCTGGAATGTAACGCTGATAAGTAATCAAAACTCCTATGTTTAAAGACACCAGAACCATGGTTCAAAATTAAACCCTTCACAACCTGTCAATATGGCTCTATCATGTCCTAGAAGTGTTAAGATAAAATTATGCTTCAAAATAAATGTTAATTTTTGTTTCTGCTGGTTTTTTTTAAAATTTCAAATAATTTAATAAAATGCCCCGTGAAGCGCTACAACCTGCCTCATAAATTGTTGGATTATGAATATCCTAGATAGTGGCAAGCAATATTTACCAATCTATGAGATATTTAATGCGGTCAAGTTGTATATGCTCACCGTTAGATTTAAACAAGTATACATTAGAGGAAATTATAGACTAAAAGTGGCCTCCTAAGGAAAAGTAAAGTTTTTAAATAAAAAATGGCATGTATATAATTTTTTAATATTACTTTACTTTTATCTATGTTTCGCAATATTTATTAGCACGAGATTTAATAAAAAAAATTAATATACTATTTCTAGTTTTTACTTTTATCGAAATCCCTCAATATATGACACTTTTATTAAAAATTTGTCTATATATATTCTCTATTTAAATTTAACTGTCTATATTTACATTTTATATTTAACAATGTTTTCTATGTTTTTGCCTAAAATATATTAATTTTCCAGAATCCAATAGTTTGTCCTTTCTGGAATACATTTTTAAACTATTTCAATATGTTATAATTAACTATTTTTTAATTATTTAACTATTTAACTATGTTATACTTAACTATACGTTCTATATTTTTTGTGAGAATCTAGTAATTTGTCTTTTTGGAATAATTTTTTAAACTATTTTGTAACTACTTAAATGTTTTATATTTAACTATATATTTTATATTTTTGGCGTAATTTTTCCTTTCTAGAATACACTTTTTAACTATTTAACTATTTTATTTTCAACTACCTTATATTTAACTATAATGTTATTTTATTTTTAACTATTTAACTATTTTATATTTCACTGTAACCATCTATATTTATAAGATAGTTAACTATTTGTTTGGTGTTTTTTTGGGGCATGGTTATTAATGTCAAAAGAGCTCGCTTTTTTAATTTATATTTTTTCAATAATATCAAGATTTGCATTGCATTAATAAGTTTTTCGATATTCTATTTCATATGGGTAAGGTAGGTATATAACATTAATAAAATATTTCATGGATACCTAAATTAATAATAAAATATTTCACCGATACTCAATTTATTAATCAAAAGTTTCATGGATACCCAAATTAAAAAATTTAAAATTATTTAGGACATATATCTCTTTTTAAATTTAAAGGATTTTGATTGGTTTACATATTATGACATGGAAATTACATGAAAATTTCATAGGCACTTTTAGGCTAAAATGAATTCTAACGAATCTAATGGTGGGCATATACAACCCAACTGCATTAATGGGTCTATGGACTAGGAAATAAACGTTGCCCAGATGGTTGAACCCTGCCACGATGCCACCTATTTGCAACTTGATACGTAGCCATCATTTCAAGTTGGTACGGCTAAGTCTATAAAATTAAGTAATCATTGAAAATGCAGAAGAATTTACTAAATATTATTAAGTAGATATATGAAGAGCTTGCACCATCTGATTCTAAGAATGGGACAATTAAATCGTACAACCATGATAGGAATGTACACATATGATATAAGACGAACATATACAAAGTGATTATAAACACACCATCTCATTACATTGATTGGGAGAATTAATATGGATTTTGAATGTGATTGGAAGATCTGAGGTTATAACAGACTTATGAGCTTCATGAAAAGAAGCCCATTGTAGTGTTGTAGACATTAAACTTCAAACCCTTGAGGGGTTTTATACAATTTTGGGGATAGCTTAGCAAAGTATATGAAGGGATAAATAGGTTGCCACCAAATTCCATATCTATTACCAATTCGTGCTTTATCTAGGTGTTTTCGGAGATATACTCTTTTCAAAATTGAAAAACGAATTTCTTATTTTATTTGTGATAAGAAAGAATCAACAATTGGAAGGACAGGCCCTGTAACGAGCCATTTCAAAGCTGAAAGTGATTTCTTTCCCATCTTGTCATTAGAACATTGAATTGGCTTTGATTTCCAAATATCTTCGTATGGTTTCACATTCAAGTGCTTGTGATGTTAAAGATGGGGTTGATTGTAGTAGTTGTGACTCTCAATTGTAATGGAGCATGGAGGAAATGAATAGAGAATAAATCATAATTGAGGTGAACTGTATTGATAGCATATTGGAAACCATTACATCCTTGCAGATATAAAGGGAAACAGATGATGCCCCACCATTTTTTGCGTAAAAGATTAGATTATACATTGCCAATTTGCCACAACATTATGTATCATAACCATTAAGGAAGGGTTGAAAGTTGTAGTTATAAATTATAATGGACGCACTAGATAGCTTTAGTGACACATAAAGTCTAGAGGAGGGTTGTATTATGTAGCAATGTAACTTGTGTGGAGCTCCTGACTCTTGAAGCTCTGATATTGTATCTTGCTCGAATTCGAAATATTGGGCCATCCATTGCAGAGAAGCAAAAATGGAAGTTGATTAGGTATTTTTCTAGAAGCCCTGTATGTTGAAATTAGTCCCATTATAATAGAGATGGACATGCATCTAATTGAATGTTGTAAAAATAGTCCGCGCTAAGTGTATTTTGACAGAAATCGAGAAATTAGATTGAAAGTTCGTGTTAACTCCTTGAATTTCCCCAAATCAGAGTAAATGAATGTTGCTCCTTCCTCGAAGGAAGTGTATAAAAATACAAGATAATGACTATTTTATGTACCTGGATACTAAACATTCAAAAAGGTTAAAGTCATAAATTTTTCATTCAAAAGCTAAAATATCTTGGAGAAAGCTTTTAGAATGCAATATGTCCAGTAAACAAATAGAGTGGAATCCCACATCTTGTTGCACCAATAGTAAAAATAATCAAATAATTTGAAAAATGCTTGTAACGTTAAGAGATTGTACCATTCTAAACCCAATAAGACAATATATTCTTTTTTCAATTTCTCTCATGTCCACTCGACCAAATAAGTAAATATATTATGAAGATCACCATGTCTATTCTACTCAGTTGTCCACATACATGTCCATGTTTCCCACGTTGTGGGACTGGCACCAGTGTCTTCTCTTACACCATTTTAAGTGTTATGTTAAATCTGGTAAGTAAGCAATGCCTACTCTATAATCATGTCTCCTACTAGAGAAACTAAATAGTCATCCAAAAATTCATAGGACTGCTTTGTAAATTCTATAAATTGGTTAATGAAGCCCTTAGAAGAAGGACAAGGAAAATGGTCTTATCACTTGCAAGACTTGGTCAACAAGATTTAAATGAATATCCCAACCTTCTCAGGTGGTGTGGAATGAGTTACCTATTCACGAGGTTCATGCGGTTGGAAATGGGTTTTAGTATTTTTTTTCCCTAAAAAATGAAACTAATGACATCAAAAATTCATGAGAGCCAAATGCATAATTTGGGAATTAAATGCAAGTGCTTTGCACAATAAGAAATGTATTATTAAAAATTAGATAGGGATCTTATGACTACATAACCAAACATGTTATTCACGAATCTAAGATCTGATTCATGGCCACATTCCAAAGGGTAACAAGGTTAAGAAAGATTCATATTTATATTTTTTCAAGACAAAAGTCATGACATGTGCTGAAATTGTCATGAAATTAATAACATGGTTCCTTACTCTGCGCTTGAAAAAGCCCTATTTTTTTTTCCTTTTTCTTTTTTAAAAGTTTCCTCTAGTTTTATATTTTTTAATTTATTTAGGTTTAAGTTTTCTCAATATTTTATATTGCTTAAATGATTTAGGTCGAATATGTGTATAGGGTGAAATATTTTTTAACATTTTCACACATAAAATCACTCAGTTAAAAGTGCTTTTAATCCCAATGAAATAATTTAAAATCAAAAAGTCCTACCAAGCGAAATTAACCAACCAATTATTGAGATTACCTTAATATAAAGGGAAAAATGATCATATCAAGAAAATTCCAAAAGCTAATTTGCTAGTATATTTTTCAATTGAATTAGGTGGAATATTATGTGGACATGGGTGAATTGTTTTTTTATTTGGATTTGGAGCACTTTGACAAACAAAATGGCTTTGGTGGTTAAAGTGGAGCTTTGTTATGCTCCACTCCAATTTGATTTTCACAAATGATATGTTGCAAGGAAACATCATTTTAAGCAAGTGTAACAAAATAATTTTAAATAAAAAAGAGTTAAGTGCAATGCGAGCATTAGAAAAATAAAAGAGTAAAGCATAATGGACACATCTAAAAAATTATTGCAATGTCAAATTGGACAACACATTATAGAGATGAAATTCATCACACAATATTGTGATCACCTTAATGTTTGGGTCAAAATAGCCATATGGTGAAAATTCTTGTTATGTTGTTCAATAGATTTAAGTGATTGTTCAAAAGATAAGAATAATAAGTATCTTTATAATAAGGATCCTTAAAAGTGAATAATAATTTGAATTAAATTAAATTAAATATACCTATGTGATTGGTTCAATACCTTTCGACACAATTTTCTTAAAGTAGGTCTGGAGCTACTTTATGTTTACACTTACAATTTTAAAAGTAGGTCAGAAGCTACTTCATGTTTTGGCAACTTTCAATAATTTTATTCAAATTTATTATGTTTTAACCTCAATAAATGGTTAGTTTGTATAGTTGTGGCATACTTGTACATGAGGATGCTTACCACTATGAAAACTCAAGGTCTAGGATCAAAATAAAGTGTTATGATAATGACTAATAAAATAATTCATGCTTTCTATGTGCACCATAGCCAAGTGAATATGAACATTTCATTTATCTTTTTCAACATGGTAGTAGTACTATAAGAATATCAAAAAAGAATAAAAATATAAAATGTGTGGAATGGTTATATATTTATAGATTTGATGCATCAGCGTGTTAGGAATTTTTGTGTTATTAATTTTGATTGAAAATGAAATTTAAAGATAATATACGATTGTCAATTTTTTTTTAATATTTTCATTATGGAAGGGTTGTATGAGTATATCTCCTTCTAATAGAAATTGAAACCAACCCTTCAAATTTGATCACTAGCTAAAAAATGTCTCTAGCCTAGATTTCTATGTATGTCGTTAAGTTTCAAATGCTCCTTAAGTTGATTGAGTGAATTTCAGAGTTTATCTTGAATTATGCTTTGATTTCAAGGCTCAAAACTTGATGTCACTTGAACACACCTATGATGCAACTAATATGACAAAAATAACTATTTTTATTTTCATTTTAGCAATGAAAGGCCTAACTAAGACTGGGAAGGAGAAATCAATCAACAATGCAACAAACAAGTGATGCAACAATTGATCTCCTCAACTTCACTATCCCCATCAAAATCAAATCCCTATATGCAATGAAAATAATTGTTTTTATTTTCTTTTATTTTAATGTTTCAAATGCGAAGAAACATATGAATGCAGTTTGATCACTGACGAAAAGAATCCACACAAACTTTAACTATAATTTAAAATTTACTTTTCAAATTCAACAACCAATCTATGCATACAAACATGAATTGACAAGAATAAACAAAGAATGAAACAAAATATTATGAAAAAGTTTATGACACAATGGTGATACACTCATACTCATAATAAAAAACTGTTAAGAAATTGAAGAAAACCTCTGAGTAATGACCAAAGGAAAATTCACTCAATTTCACACAAAATCAAGTGTTGTATTGGCTTCAAAGAGACACTAGTATGTTCAACAGATCAAAGGAGGGATTGAAAACCAAGAAAAAGTTTAAAAAATGTAAGAATGCAGTGATTAGCACTCCAAAAGGGATCAACACAGTCTCTAAGAGAGAGAAAAAATGATGAAGTGCAGGCTATCAAGGAGGCAAAAGTGTTGATAGTGCGGGTCGCTGATGGAGCAACTTCTCTAGGGCAGTGGATGTTAGTTACAAATAGTGTGTTGGGCCTGAAATGGATGAAAACACAAACACGAGGCCCTGCCAATATTTGAAACAGATCTATGAATGACCAATGATTATCTGAACAATTCTAATTAGCAGTTAATTATAGAGAAAATAAGAAAAACAAAGGAAAACACTAACAAATCTTATGTTCCTTAACGGAGTCGCCAATTTGCTATGTGAAATTTTCATGATTACAGACAAAGGTGAATTCCCTAGATCTAGTGGTTTGATCTAGAATAATAGAAGAAAAAAATATTCAAGTTTCCCTTAGATAAATTAGAAAATGGGAAAGAAGCCTACCTGGAATCTATAGCAAGCCTTCCTTTCCTCCTTGCTTGTAAGCTCCAACTCTAGCTCCAAGTGCTATAATTAGAACCTGCACACATGACTAAAACAAGAAAAGGAACCACAATCCATGTAGCATAATCTAAAATCTCTATTCATTGAGTCAACATGGCATTGAAATATACGAGTGTAAACATAACACAAAAAATATAGGAAAGCAAGATGCTCTTTGTATTAACAAATATATAAGAGAGTTACAACCATAAATAAAAGTATATGTCGCCACAAGTTGAATTTTTCTTCCTTGCCACAAATCACACCTCCATACTAATCTTGAGATCCACATATGTTGGGAGGATAAGCTCAAGGGATAAGAGATAGGTCCATTAGAGTAGGATCAGATAGGAATTTGAGATCTATATCCATGGTAAATAGTCAAAACCACCTTGGAAGCTTCTCAAAGAGGATGCTTCAGAGATATTTTTAATTTTTCCCAAATTTCTAGAATCAATGCACCTGCAAAAGGGAGCAACATGTAATGACTAATGCTGGTGCCCAAGTATGCAACATGTGTTGAGCGCAGGTGGAAAAGCATGCAAAGTGCACTAGGGCTAAAAGTAATGTTTTGGAGCTAATAGTCCTAGAAACTCAGACTTTTTGGAAAAGTGATGCTTAGGGATTTGTGAAGGGATTATGACAAAGTGTTCAAGGTTGTTGATTGATCTAGTTTGTAGTCCTATTGAACATATGTGATGAGATGGTATGTAACATTATACATTATGGAAAGGGGTTAAACTTGTTCCCTATTAGATTTTAGGTAAATAACGTTACATCTAATTTTTTTATACTTCTCACTTAATTATGTATTTCAATGCATGACTCATTCTTCTTTGATATCATCTAATGGATTTAAATTCATCTTTTATATAGGTGTGGTGTGTAAAGGTATCTAGATTAATTAATTTCATATCTTTGTAATTGACAAGACCCCAAGGAGGGAATACATGGGGTTAAAGGTATATGTAATAGTTTTGGGCTAACAAAAAAGGGGCCACATGAGAAATGTGTGAATATATATATATATATATCTATATATATATATATATATATATATATATATATATATATATATATATATAGATAGATAGATATATAGATATAAAATCAAGGACATCTGATTTATATGTATGAATATATTAAGGAATTTGGAGGAGTTTCTCCTATTATTTAAGGAGTTATTGTGTAATCTATCTCGAAGTTTGTCCTCCTCATTCACATTAGTATACATGGTGTGTAGTTTTGGTTTATTATGATATTTCATGTATTTGGATATCGACATTTGGTATTAGAGTATACGATCCTAGATTTTTTCTATTTTAAATGCAAAATCTTGTAATGTTCACTATGACTTTTTATATGGGAAATTTTATTTAGTGAATTTTTAAGAGTGAGGATAAATATCCTTGATATGAATTTAAATAGGAACACAACAAATTATAGAAATAACTATAAATACAAAGATGCAGCAAAAATAACACTTCATTTCATTAATATCAAATACTAAAATATGCTTACAAACAAAATGGAAATAAGACTAGCTCGGGCGATGGTAGCTTATCTCTAAGAAGAGATGTGGTAGCTACATGCCTCTGAACTGTGTTACAATGAGGATCAATGCCCTATTTTTTATTGAGAAGCAATGGGAAGCCCCAAACATCCAAAAACCCAACCCTAGGAGATGAAACACCAAACTATGGGCCCCGTTGGGGTAAATTGGTACATCAGCTTCCCAGGGTCGTAACTTTGGCATATGATATCCGTTTGACGCATGTGATACCTCGTTAGAAAGATTTGTCCAAGGAATACAACTTCTGATAGTGAATATCAAGTTTAAAACTCATATTCACTACCAGTGATTTTCCCAAAAAACGTTGTTTAGGGCCTCAAAACATCTTCGCAAGTTCAGGACCCAAAAAACTGCCAAAAATAGCAAACTGTGCTACAACTAAGGAAACTAAAAAAAACTGAAAGAAACAATCGTGGGGGTCCAAGTGGAATAGGCGGGTGGCCAACAATATCCACCTGAATCATTCCTTCCCCCTTAGGAAGCAATGGTCCCCATTGCATTGAGTTCCTCCATGAGATGAGGAAACTTCTATTGAAGTTGGTCCCTAGTGATTCACTTGCCCTAGTGAAGGAGTTGGCTTGCTTTGACAACTCGATATAGTTGGATTCTTTGATGTCGGGTGTTCTTGATTTGTGTGTCCATGATCTGATCAGTTGTGGCTTGTTCCATGCAGTCTGGATTTAACTCTGTAGGTGTGAGCTGTTTTGCAATGTCTGATGTGTCCAACAATGGTGGGAAGTATGGTCAAAGGTGGCCCACATTGAACACTAGGTACAGGCCAAGGAATGGGGAAATGTTGAGCTCAAATGAATTTTCTCCCACAAATTTGGTAATGGTGTAAGGACCATATCGGAGTTGTCTGAGTTTCTGATAGGCTACAGTAAAGCCTTCCTTCTGCAAATGCAACTAGACTTTGTCACCCACCTAAAACTTGTGTGGTACCTGATGTTGATCATGTCACTGCTTGTACTTGGCATTTGATTTCTCCAGAATGTTGTGGACCTATTGGCAGATGTGTTGAATGTGATCAATGAAGTTGCTTTCCTTGTCAGCTTCAGATTGGACATGAGCTGAATTTGCCTAAGTAGATGCAAATGGTATGACCACATCAATGGGACATAGTGGTTGGAATCCCAAGCCCACCTGAAGAGGGTTGTGGCTAGTCAAGTTGTGGAGAGCATAGTTATAAATGTGTTGGACATAAGGGAGGCTCTCATCACATATGCATGGATGCTTTGATTTTTACATGTGCAAAATGTGTATGATCATCATGTTGACAACCTTTGTCTGGCCATCAGTCTAGGGATGGAAAGCTCTGGACTTAGTAAGCATGATGTCCAACATCGATTAGAGACTCGACCAAACTAAACTGAGGAATATTCTGTCCTGATATGAGATGATAGACTGTGGGATCACAAAGTGTACCCACACTCATTCAAAGAAGAGTTTAGCATTGGCTTCTGTTGTGATATTCTTCTTACAGGCTTCCATAATGGCCATCTTCGAGAATCTGTCAACGACCACAAAAACATAGTCAGTGCCATGATTAGTAGACTGAAGGCCTGACATGTAATCCATGGAGATGGATTCCTAAGGTCGAATAAGGGTAGGTAGTGGAGTATAGAGGCCTTTCTTCTTGATGGTCGGTTTGGAAATGGCATAGGAAGTGCAGGATATGATGTACTTCCCAACATCCTGTCAAAGATTCAACCAATATAAATACTTCTGTAGTACTTCCACTATTTTCTCAACCCTGAAATGACCAGCAACCTGACTGTAGTGTGCTTCCCAAGTCATCTTGGCACACTCTCTTGAAGGAACACAAAGGTGTCCCAGGTGGCATAACAGTGCATCTTAGAGGTGAAAATCTGGAGCTTTCTTACCCTCCAAGAGCATCTAGTATGTGTGGCCGAATTCTAGGTTGCTTTTGTAGAGAAGTGGCCAATCAGGAGTCTCGTGCCCATACGAGTTGAGCACAGTGGTTAACGCCATGATCAGTGGTTGGCTGATGTAGTCTGCAGCATTATTGGTGTTGCCCTTCTTGTACTTGATATTCAAATGGAATTGTTGTAGGTATGTGGACCACTTCTAATGGCGATCATTCTACAACTTCCCTTGCATCTGTATGAACTGTAGGGGTCGGCAGTCTGTGTGGATGATCATTTCCTTCCCAAAAATGTAATGTTTTCATTGTCGGTAGGCCTGCAAAATGGAATACATCTCTTTTTCATAAGTGGGATACTTCCAGGCTGTGTCTGAAAATGTCTCACTGTGATATGCCATTGGATTCCCTTGTTGAGTAAGGATTGCCCCGATAGCGTAGTCAAAGGCATCTGTCTTGATCTCAAATGGTTGTTGCAAGTCTGGTAATGTGAGCACTAGTGTAGAGAAGAGGTGATGTTTCAACTCTGCAAACGCCTTTTGTTGAAATTCAAACCAAAAGAATTTTTATTTCGCTCCTCCCTTGGTGACTTGACTCAAGGGCCAAGTGATATGAGAGAACCCAACACGAATCTGCAGTAGAAATTGACAAGACCCAACAAGTTTCGGAGCTCTGTTAGAGTGGTTGGGGCTAGCCTATCCTGAATGACTTGGATCTTGGCTAGATCCACATGCACCCCCCGTTCATTAATAATACATCACAAATACTAAACCTGGATAATGCCAAAAGTGCATTTCTCCAAATTGGCACACAACGTGTGTTGCCACAGTGTTTGGAGAACCTGTTGGATGTGGTGGAGGTGCTCTTCCCAACTTTGGTTGAAGATCAGGATGTCATCCAAGCATACCACTACAAATGAGTTGGTGAATGGATGCAATATGTCATCCATTAGCCTCATGGAGTTTGCAGGAGCATTTGTCAACCCAAAAGGAATAACCAGCCATTTGAAAAGACACTCCTTGTATTTGAAGGAAGTCTTCCACACATCGAAGGGTTCAATTCATACTTGGTGATATCCGGACTTCAATTCGAGCTTGATAAAATATTTGGCTCCCTTGAGTTGGTCCAGAAGGTCATCAATTCATGGGATTGGGTACCTATTCCGGAAAATGATCTTTTTCAGTGCCCGATAGTCAATAAAGAGTATCCAAGTCCCATCCTTCTTCTGTACCAACATGATCCGGCTCCCACAGTGCAATGAACTTGGACGGATGTGATCTTTCTACAGAAAATCCTAAAACTGCCTCTTGATTTCGAAGTTCTCGAGAATAAAGTGCTGATAGATTGGTCCATTGGGTAATGACGCACCTGGGGTTAGATCGATGGAGTGCTTGACCTGACAATGCAAAGGCACCCCTACGGGGGAGGTGAAGATGTCCTCATACTCCTCCATGACATTGTCCATCTGTTGTTGTCGTGCAGAGGGGCCGTGTCTAGAGGTTGTGGCCACTGTCTTCTTCTTTCTCTAAGGGTGTATCATCAGGAAAAAATATTTCCTGGTTTTGGAAATGAGCTTACTACATTTTTTTGCAGTAACCAAAGAGATGGCGGTACGTGGTACTACCTCGAGTGTCCTTTACAACTTATTTCTGAAGGTAACCATAACAACGTGAGTCCTTGACTCATACACAACATGTCTCTTCCACAAGTGTGATTGGCCTAATAATACATCACAAACATCAAAAGTAGCAATGTCACATAATACATCATTCGTGAAGGGCTTGATGTTGTATGGAAGGCGATAATGATGACTAACGTGAAGATGTCGTCCTTGGTGAAGCTATATGATGGTGTATGGTTGTGGGTGTGTTGTGGTCAGTAAGCCCAGCCACTTCATGACCTCTGTTGAAATGAGGTTCTTTTGGCTTTCGTTGTCAACAATGAACTATAGTGGGGAACCCTTTACCCACATCTGGGAGTGGAAGAGGTGCTCGTCCTCCTCTAGATCTTCAGGTTCCTCCTTTTGAATCTTCATGGTGGCAATGGTGGAGTTGGGATTCACATCAATAATCTACATCCATTTTTCATTCCCTTTGTCAAGTTCTGACTCAGAGTTAGAACATGCATCTCATTCAGAAGCCTTCAGCTCGGCCACTAGTGACTGCTTGGCCCGACACTCGCTTGTGTTGTGAGTGTAGCTCTTATGGAACTCACACCACTTTCCCATGTCCTTCTTCAGCTTCGCAGTGTTGTTATTTGCTTAGAGATTTTGGTGGGTTGTCCTGGGCCATCCTGCCTTAGCTTGGTCCTTTGTTCTGTTGTTTGGGGGCACCTTTCCCTTACTTCGGATTCAGAGATCCAAAGTCTCTCTTTTTATGTTTAAGCTTCTGCTTGATCTTGACAATGTATTGGTATGTCGTTCCAAACGAGGAGATGTCCAGAAAGTCCATCTCATCCTGGATGTACCTATGTAGGCAACCTTGTACTTGAGTACCAAATGTTTCTTAGAATCCTTGATACCTGACTTTGTGCGAAGGGTATTGAAAACATTGGTAAACTCCAACACATCTTCATCCCTTCCCTGCCGCATCATGGTCCACTTTATGTACTTATCCTCATAGCTCCTGATATGGTAGTACTGCTCCTTGATGGAATCTCGGAATGAATTCCAAGTGGGTGTGGCTGAAAATAGTGAGGTTGTACTTTCATCCTTCTGCTCACAGTAGGTTTCCCACTGGTCCTTGACGTGGAGGGGAAACTTTAAGAAGATAAAAAGTAATCTTTTCCCAGCTGGAAAAATCATGAACAAAAAAATTATCATTCTAACATATTTAACCATTTATCTATGACGTCTACATCTATTTGGAGCTCAAATATGGGAATGTCAAAGTTTTCTTGTACCTTAAAATGAGTGGTGCCTCCAGAGTGGTTGTTGGATGTGGATGCGCCGTTGGTGGGCAACCATTGAAGGATCTAGGCAAAGTTATCCATCATTAGGTTACGTTGTTTCTCGAGGGCCTCCTCGAGAAATATTTTGATAGGATATCTTGCTCTCTCTCCTCTCTTTTCTCCCCCCATTAGAGGTCGTCAGAATTTGCAAGGTTGGTATTGCAAAGGTTCGACCAATTCAAGCCCTAATTCCTTATATCCCGACCTCATTGTGGACATGCAAAGAAAAACATAGAAAGAGCACACCACTCTGATACCACTGATACGAATTTAAACAAGAACATAATAAATTACAAATATAACCATAAATACAAATATGAAGCATAAATAACACTTAATTTCACTAATATCAAATACTAAAATATGCTTACAAACAGAATGGAAATAAGACTAGCTCAGGCGATGGTAGCTTATCTCTAAGAAGAGATGTGGCGGTTACATGCCTTTGAACTTTGTTACAATGAGGTTCGAGGGCCTATTTATTATTAAGAAGTAATGGAAAACCTCAAACATCCAAAAACCTAACCCAAGGAGATGAAATTCTAAACAATGGGCCCCATTAGGGTAAATTGGTACATCAACTTCCTGGGGTCGTTACTTTGGCAAACAATCTTTGTTTGATGTGTATAATACCTTGTTAGAAATATCTATCCGATTTCTATAAATGGTAGCAGCGAATACTCCCAAAAAACGTCGTTTAGAGCCTCAAACAGGCTTTGGAAGTTCATGACCTGAAAAACTGCCAAAAATAGTAAATTGTGCTACAATTAAGGAAAATGAAAAAATTGAAAGAAACAATGGTGGGGGTCCAAGTGGAATAGGAGGTTGGTCACCAATATCTACCTAGATCAATCCTGGTGCAATCAATATAAATTTCAGGTTTTGGTTCATTTTACTTTCAATGTTGTACCTTATCGAAGTTAGGGTTTGTGACTAGTCCTAAAATTAATTTAATGGAAGGAGTAATTATGGTATGTTTTATGCAACCTTTTTGTTGAGATAATTTATTAACACAAATTAACACAAGAATTTCATTATCAATCCAGGTTTGTATAACTTGGAGGTATGTCCAAAATGTATGGATATCAAACGTAGTCAAGATTAGAAGACAAAATATGAAGAACTAAGGAAATAAATATTATAAATATAAATCTAATCAAATAATTTCTAATTCACTTGTGCAATATATGTGAGAGGAAGTGGCTCCTAACTTAGGAGATCCATTTGTGTCCTTCTTCTATAATATTACTTGATCAATATAATAAAAAACCATTAATTGACAATAGCTTAAGATGCATAAATAAACAATGAAAGAGGCTCTTAAATTAGGAGATCCTTGATATTCCTCATCACAAGTTCATTCATCATTATGTTATTGTTAGAAAACAGGAACTTCATAAAATTACTAAAAGCAAGAAAAATGAACTTTAGTTGTTATTCATTAATCCAATAGAAGGAGGGTTCAACTTGAACACTGTATTATCCATTCATATCAAAATGATAAATAAAACAAGATTCATCAACAAACATAAATCATCACACATCAATTCAAGTAAGAAAATATGAAGCAAAACAGGTAAAGAAATCTAAAACAACTAATTCATGAAAATCAAGCTAGTTTAACAATGAAGTGTAGTTAGCTTGGAGTGGGGGCCCTCCACCCTTGCCTTGCACACTTGAAGAGATTACCAACTACTAGAACTTCAGTCAATTATCCACACCATTGAATAGAAAAATGAAAGTAGAACATGTTCTTCAAATTAACTTCAGATATTCAAATGTCTCAACATAAAATTATACAAATTCTACATGCATAAGCCTTCAAAGTTTTGGCTTAAATAGAAGATCATGAACAAACTGATCTAAAGTATCTCTAACAACTATATCTATCCATATCCACCTATCCAAGTTGAATTCATCCAACCTATCACTAAAAATATGGGAAATCCCATGAAATCATAAAATTGCCCTATTTTCTAGGGATTTTCTGAATGATTGGTCATGTTTGACCAGCTTTGACCGAGCTTGATTTAGCTTGGTTTGAACGAACCAATTGGATTTCGTTCAGTCCTAGTTCCCAAGCTTTCCATAAATGTATCCATCTCATGTCCAAGTGTCCTGCAAATATGACATCCATATAGCTATTATGAGAATTTTTTATTTTGTCTAAAAATTGCACTTGAAATTCAATTTTCATAAAAACTTCTAGAAATTTCAAAATTAAATTTAAATACATGAATATGCATAAAATACATCAAAATTAGGTAGATGTTATGGTAAATGGATGGAAAATATAGAAACTAAGTATGTTTTCTTAAGCAAAACTGGACCAAAAATGAGGGCCAACATCTCCCCCTTGATGATTCACAAGCATGTCCTCATGCTTGTTTCTTCCTCTTGGATCTTCTGACCTCTACTGTGAATCCTAAGTCTGACCCTTATGCTTCATGTTGTGCTACCTCTAACAAATAATCTATCCCCATGCTGTGTTCTTCCTTGTAAATAATATATTTGACCTTCTGTTTCTCATATTTGTTTTTCCACATGTTTTTATCTTTACATCACTTGAATGCCTGTTTGCAAAGTATATCATTCTTTCTCTTTAGTTTGCCTACCTCCTCATTAAGTTTTCATTATCTCTCATTAACTTTGCATTATTTTTCTTGCATGCTTTATTTTCTTTCTTCAAGTTCTTTTCCAAGATCTTGTTTATTTCTAGCTGATCTGTCAATTCTTTGATTTTGCTCAAGTGCATCTCTTTTTCTAGTTCCTGTGTATCTTTTGCAAGTGATGTGGCTTCCACATTATCAAAATATGAGTCTTTTTCTAAAGCTTCTTTCTCTAATATTTCAATTATGTCTTCTACCTATTTCTCTGTAGAACATGTTTGTAAAATATGTACTTCTTTGTCCTTGCTACTTGTTTCTATTGGGCTCTTTCTCCTATGCCTCCTAGGAGTGGATATGAAGGATGTTTCCTTTTCAACCATAATAGTGTTGTTTTGCTTCTTAGACCTGGTTCTTGGATAAAGTGGTGAATTCATGATGAATTTGGTTTCCTGAGTTATTTTGTATTGTTCTTCTATGACTTGTTCTTCATGCTGGTTTTGGACTAAAAACTCTTTCCAGATTATACCTTGAGTTTTTACTTGATGCTTTACAAGAATTTTTGTTAGTCCCTGATGATAAACTTGAGCTTCTCTTGGTTTGTTCTTATTTCTCACTGACTCTATTATCTTGATGAGATTTTTGGAGAATAAATATGGCAAGTTTATTTTGACTTCTCCCATAATGTGTTGGAGTAGCCTGACATGGTACAAATGTGCCACACTATGTTCTCTATCACATGTGAAGAATTTTTGAATGATCAAAACTAACTCTCCCCATGGCTTGTTGAACCACTCCTTAGGTATGCCTTTAGTTCTGTCAAAGGTCTCTTCTTTTTCTTCTTTAAGAAGAAAGCCCATGCTTTCTCCTTGAAGTGTAGACCTTTATGATAGTTTTCTCCCGTAAATGGAAGATCTAATGCTTGGGAGATGTATTATGGAGTCAATGGAATGATTAAGTTTTCTACCATTGTTTGATCCTGGGTATAGTTGTTTACAAATTCTCTGGTTATACTCTCACTGTGACCATTAAACCTCTGAAGAAAACTTATAAGCCCTGCTTGATATAATTTTTCTATTGTTTCCTTCTTCCACTGTTCAATCTGAAATTTTGGTTCTATTCTGGTGGTCATGTTTTCTGAAAACCAATTGATATACCCTTCTACTATCATTAACTTCATTTTTGAGAATGAAAACAACAATCATTCATGCATAAAGATATTTTTGATTAAGTTAGTAGTAGGGCTTACCTTTCTCTTGATACTCTTTAGAAATAATAAAAGCAGGCTTGTTTAATCTCTGTCTCACTACAACAATAAATCGTTGTTCTTTTCAAAACATTACCCTTTATGAATGAAAAACAAAAACAAACATCCTGCTTATTCTTTGATGTAAAAACCATTCTTGGTTATGTTCTTCTTTCACCAAAACTTTGCTATGTCCATATAAATGAAGTATTCTTCTTATGCATATTACTGTTTATAAGAAAAGAAACTGAAAATCGAAACTCTGTTTTGATTTTGAAATTTTTTTTATATATAAAAAACAAAATCATACCATAGCTTCTCCTTTCAATTTTCATTTTTCTTATAACTTTCCTATGGTTATCAAACTCATTTATATGTCAAACTAAAGTCATTCTCTTATTCACTGTTTGTACAATTAAGGCCACTGTTTGTGCAATCAAACCCACTGTGTATTCAACCAACTCGGCGAAATCAATTGTTTTATGCAATCAAACTAAAAGTTTAACACTCTGTCTTGTTAACCAATTTGGTGAAAACATGTATTTATGCAACTAGAATTCAACTTACCACTCTGTCTCTTTAGCCCATCTTCGGTGAAAACATGTGTTTATGCAATCAAACTTTAACTAACATTTTGTTTCATCAATCAATTTTGGCGATTTTATGAGTAAACGAGGAGGATTTGAGTTGATTTACGTGTTTGCAATGGAATACCGTAATTCTCTCTATGTCGTGGCTCATTCAACCTGCATTTCGTAATGTTTTCCACTATTAAACTTCATTCAAAAACTTTATTTATTTACTGATGGCAGAGTCTTAATGAATGACAACTTAACAAATGGTAAATGGTGGTTGGAGCGCTCTCTTATATCTTGGAGTCAAACTTGTGTTTCATTTAAAAATCCCGAGATTTTCTCATCAAAACATTCACTGCATTTATTGAGAGAAATCGAGTTTTGGTCTTACCTTCTTACTCATGAGATCTTCCTTAGTTAACTCCGCTTGCTTTGCTAGTTTTCTCGGCTTATCCCTCAATCTACTCTTCTTTTTCTTCTTATCGCTTTGATTTCCCACTGCTATATCTATTTCCTTTTATTTCTCGGTTTGATTTCCTCTATTTCCACGTTTTCTCTATCAAATCATTCACCTCAGGCTCTCGAATGTGTGCTAATAGCTTATAAAACACTTCATCATTCTCTCTAAGACTGCAAATGGCTATGATGGTGGAGAGAAAGCGATTTTTACAGTGTTCTATGTGTAAAAATGGTGGAGGTGTATTGTATGAGCTATGGTTGAATGCAAAACTCATGGTGTTTTTTTGTTGAAATGTTCACTGTTGTGTTTTCAAATTTTGGTTAATCGTTCCTACATGATGTGTCCTCTGACTGATTCCCTTCGTGGATGTCCTTCGTTTCTTCATGGATGTCCTTCATTTCTTCGTGGCCCTCCTACATACCTACCCACAGTACTTACCTCCACGTCTCATCTTTTATAATTTAACCTTTGACTGCTATATTACTCATTTCACCATATAGTCTGCCTACCATACGTTTCATTTCCACTAGCTCGTATTGTTATTCCATTTCATTCTTATTCACGATGCATTGTGATTTGATCACTACACCTTTAAATTTCATTATAGTTTTATTGCATGGCTTTAGGCCCATTAACTGTCATCGTACCTCCTCTTCATATCCATTTCCCATATCTTTAATTGATTGTCTAAGATAGATTGAAATGTAGATTTTATTTCTACTTCATGTTTTTGCATTCATCATTGATTCAGGATCATTGATTGTTGATGTCGTTCAGGTCCCTTTTGTAATTGATACTTGATGATTCAGGTCCCTACTATCATGTATATTTGTATGCAGTATTTTTCATATGATACATGTTTTTAATAACATTTCAGGTCCCTTCTGCACAATGTTTCCAATAATGTTTCAGGTCCCTTCTACAATATATATCAAGTTCCTTCTTCAATTCAGCTGCTCAAACTTTCAGCTGTTCAAACTGAGTTTCTTTTGCAACTTCCTCCTTACTTATGCAAAGACTTGTCCTCAAGTCTTGTATTGTTTTGGAGGGTTTATTCTGAAAAATCAAACCGTCATCAAAGTAAAACAAAAATTTGTGAGTTCATACAAGCCAAACTAGTTGGTTTTCCTCCATGAATTCGTGTTTTCTTTGTGCCAATTGCCTGGTTTTCACAAGCAAACTTTTTATTATTATTTTTTTTATATTTCTTTTCTTGTTTTACTTTTTGTTTTTATTTTTATTTTTATATTTTATTCTTCTTCTGGAGTACTGGAAGGAACATTGCTATGTTGTTCCATTACTTCTAGATCAATATCTTTTGACATTTGTTTCACAAAATCTTCTTTATTGATAGGCTTATTGTAGACTTTAAGCCTATGTCTATTAACTATAAATCAAGTGGCCTCTTGACCAATTGTTTTTATCTAAACATCTCCGTTATTAAAGATTTCTTCTATCTCATATGGCCCTAGCCAATGAGTTGTAAACTTTGCCTTGAAATCTTTGAATTTGGAGTCAAACAATAATGTCCAGTCTCTTTTGTTAAATGTTTTGTTCTTGATGAATCGGTCATGCCATTTCATCTTTTGCTATTGTACAAGAGTTATTTGCTCCACTGTTTGCTGTCTCTATTCATCTAGTTGATTCAATTCCATTATCCATTGTTGTTGTTCTTCAGACAATTCCAATCCTAACTTTGCTGCTAACTTGAATGTGTGTATGTGAAATTCTATGGGTAACAAGACTTCTTTTCCATACACTAATTGGTATGGACTAAACCCTGTTGCGCTTTTCCATGTTATCCTGTATGCCCATAGTGCATATCTTAACTTTTCTGATAAGTCCTTCCTATTCATTTGTATTGTCTTTGTCATGATATTTTCCAGGACTTTGTTTGTTGACTCCACTTGTCCATTTTCTTGAGGATGATACAGAGTTGATTTTCTATGTTTGATCTTGTACTTCTCTGTAAGATCACGAACAAGTTTGGAAGTGAACTGTGTGTCTTGGTCAGTTACAATCTGTCTTAGTACCCCAAATCTGACAAAGATTTCCTTAAAGAGGAATGTGACCATTGTGTTTTATGTTGCTCTTTCTACTACCTTTGCTTCAAGCCACTTAGTAACATAATCAGTATATACTAAGATGTACTTCTTTCCATTTGATGGTGGATTTATTGGTCCCACAAAATGTAGAGCCCATTGTTCAAATGGTTCTATGAGCACTTGCAGATTAAGTGGAATTTTATTTGATATTATTTTCCTTCCTATTCTTTGGAAACTGTCACACGCTTTGACATAAGCTTTGGAGTCTTTGAATATTGCTGGCCAGTAGTAGCTAAGTTGCAGTGCCTTGTAGGTTGTCCACTTGTTTGCAAAATGACCACCACATGGCTCGTCATGACATGCTTTCAAAATTTCTAAATATTCGTGTTCTCTAACACATTTTCTTATTATTAGATTAAAGCTAGTATAAAAGATATCACCATTCACACATCTATATCTAGAAATTTCTCTAATTATCTTCGTTTTTGTTTCTTTGTGAACTGGGATGGTAATTTCCCAAAGGATAAATATTTTTCTATATCTGCAAACCATGGTGTTTTAGCAGTTATTGCAAACAAATGTTCATCTGGGAAATTATCTGAAACAAGATTTGGATCACCAGGTGTATGAAGCCTTGAAACGAAATCAGCTACTTGATTGTCCTTCCCTGGTCGATTTTGAATTGTAATATTAAATTCTTGCATTAACAATAGCCATCTTGTTATTCTACTGTTTGTGATTCATTTGTTCATTAAGTTTTTGATTGTTGAATGATCTATGTGAATGAACACTTGGTAGTTGGTTATGTAATGCCTAAATTTTTTTACTGCATGTACTACAGCTAACATCTCTTTTTCTGTGATTGTGCAGTTCAATTCTGTTCGTGTTAAGATTTTACTTATGAAGTATATAGCATAATTAAACAAGTTTTATTTCTTTCCAAGTGATGCACCTATAGTTGTATTAGATGCGTCAGTGGAGATATGAAATGGCAAAGACCAATTTGGTCCTCGAAGAATGGGGGAAATTGATAGTTTTTCTTTCAATAATTGAAATGCATTTTGACATTGATTTATCCATTTGAATTCAACATCTTTTGCAAGTAACTTGAATACTTGTTCAGTTGGTTCTTCTATGATCGGAGGAGAATTTTTATGCAGTACTTTCCCATACCTTAAATGGACATCATTTATGGGAAGAATGGAGTATGTTGGAAAATATGTTTCTTATTCCACATTGTATGCAGGTTTATCCATTTTGTTACTTTGACTGAGCTGGTAGTTGAGTTGGTCTAGGCTAGTTTGAAGGAAGATGTAGCTGTTGTGGTTGTATTAGTAATCGTGCGGGATTCTGTTGTGGAAATGGCATGGATTATGGATATTGTTGGAACTGTTGGTATGGGAATGGCTATTGATATTGTTATTGGTATTGTTGAGGATACATTTGTTGAGATGGCTGATTTCAATAACTATATCCCCTCCAACCTTGTGCAAGTTGGTTTTGTTATTGTTGTGGAGGCCAAGCCTGCAATGAAATTGGGGTATTCCAAGAGTTTTGAGGGGGATACTCGATGAGCCCCAAAAATGGGTAACTTATTGGGCTCATTTTGCCTATTTTTCTTCATCAATCCACCATTTTTCATAGTTTATGCATGTTTTTTGAGTATATTTATGTTATTTTAATGAATGAGAATAGTCACTTGACTAAGAAGGCTAACACATGGTTATTGTAGATTTTTGGACAAATTTTGGACCAAGGCCAAGCATTTATGAGCCAGATGACAGCCAAGCATGAATGAACAAGGGTGAGGATTCATAGGAAGGGTGTCTCCTGCACTAAATGGCCCCTTCCTTAAATTCTCCACCCTCAGCTCAGAGTTCAGTAGGCCACCGAAAAGGATTCCCAAGGGCAGCCGAGCAGTTTTGTGTAAAGTGACTGATCACTGGCAGTTCAAGTAGCCGAGCCCCTCAAGTTAAGGAGGGCTGTTGGAGACCCTCGTAGGTCATAAATATGAAGAATTCCAGTCTTCATAGGTTACTTTTTGAATAGTTGTATTCTGCACTATAGTGCTGCTAGTTTCTCAGCTCATTTTGTAGCTTCTGCTGTACAACTTTCTTTGTGACATGGTTATTTTTTATTAATGGAAAGCAGTTTCATTTGGCATCAGTTCTGAGATTTTTCTTAGGAGCCTGTAGCTCTTAGGATTGGGCCCAGCCCAAGTGCCAAGGCCTCCTTTGTGTACTGTTATATGCTTTTAATGTCTTTGCAACATAATTTCTGTTAAGTGGATTACAGTCTTGCTTGGTTACCTAGGTCATTGTTGATGATTAAAAAGGCTTTTCATGTTCAGATTGTTTTGATAGGTTAATAAAAGAGAAGATCTTCAGAAAAAGGCCATCAAGCACCCTTGATCTCACCTCTCCCTCTGTAGGACCATGAGCTAAGACCAAGGTGTCCTTGCTGCCACTAAAAACACTATCTTTGCTTCACCATGCAATTGTTAGTGTTAGATTCTCATTTGCAGAAGTTGATACCAGTTGTGGTTACATGTTTAGGTTCATGATTTATTAGTTTGTAGAGCTATTTCACATGATTTCGTTGCAATAAACTTATGTTCATTTTCTTTGCTGATATTCAGGTTAGATTAGGTTAAAGTAGCTAGGTCTTTGGTTTTCCGAGTCTTTGTTTGAATAGTTTGGAAAATAACTTGCAGAGCACCTGTGATACCTCTTTGCCTACCCCTACTCCATCAATACCACCTGCTCCGTCCTCCAACTCTGATCCTTGCCGCACATTTTCCACGTTCCCTCACTTTGACCTAATTTCCATATTTTTGTGCAACATTGCTCTACCCCTCCTTGAACAAATCCAACCATCCTTATCGCTCACCCACTTCGTTCGCCAGGTCCTGGACCCCTCCACATCATCATCCAACCTTTGTACCCACTTCTTCACCTTTCTTCCACCATCAACCCTTCAAAATTCCCTTTCGGAACATCCTGTAGAAGCCACAGAACATCCTGTAGAACCCCTGCAAACTTCCTATAGAAGCTCACGAAAGCAGTTTCTTGAGATACGGGCACTGTGAAACTCTTTGGAAGGGTGCTAGGGACCCCTTAGGTCCTTCTCTAACCTTCCCAACCTCCTACAAGCGCCTACTCCATTTCCTTTCGCCAGTCAACCTCTGCACAGTCAAAAACAGTTAAAGCACATGCAAAATAATTTTAACAAATTACTCAAAAATGAAAAAAGATGTTTTCTTCATATTTCTCTTCAGTAGTAGTTTAGTCACATGAATTTTACCTTTCTATAAGTCAATGGCATCCATTTATGTAGCTTTCATCCTTTTACTAGCACCAGTAGGGTTAGTTGGTACAACTAGGGTTTGCTAGGGTTTGCATTCCTTTATAGCTTTCAACTTCTTTCTCCAAATAGATTAGCCTCTGGTTGAGTTAGTTTTCATCCATCACAGTTAAAACCTTCTTCTAAGAGCTCATAGAAGTTGGCTTAAGCTCCTAGCGGACTTGTGCTAGTTGATCAAGTGACAGCCTTCGGCAAGAGCTAGTACTTGTGCATATAGCACCGTCGCTTCCAAGTTTGTTACGAACTACCAGGTTGATAAAAGTAAAGAAGGGAGTCCCGGGAATTGCAACATTATTGCTACAATACTGGAGCCCACCAATACTAATATTTTTGTTGAGGGAATTACTGAGTAATCCTTGGCTGCCAAGGCCTTCTTGGTGCCACATAGTAAAAGCCTTCTACTCCTTGTACTTCTTCCATTGGATTCATTTGCAATTCTTTCAACTTTAGACAATTTTCTATTGAATGGTTTTTTGTGAAAAGACCACATACCTAAACACTATCTAAAGGACATTCTCTTAATGCATGCTTCTTTCTACATTTGGGACAAAAGATTGCTAAGATCTGCTCTTGTTCTTCTTTCTTTCTGTTTGCTTTTAGAATATCTAATTGCACCCTTAATGTACTTAGAAGATCAGTTTTGAAGTTTTCCATCAAGCTCCCTATCTATTCTCTTGTTATCCCTCCAGCTATTGATTTCGCTGCTTTTGAACTAATATCTCTCCTTCTAGTTTTTGATCTTCCTCTTGAATATTTTTGACATAGATCTGCAATTTCATGGAATGGAAAGTTTGAAATATCACCCTTACCCATTACATTCAAAATGTCAAGATATTCATCTCTTATACCTATTAGAAATATTGTACGGATGATATCCGAGTTCAGAGAGTGTTGTTTAGGTTTTTGAAGATTGTAAGAAAATCTTTCCAAATATTCTTCTAAACTTTCATCTTCTTATTGTGTCATTATGAAAACATCTTCTTTCAAGCCCCTTGGACTGTAATAGGCTTGAAACTTTTTAAGAAAACTTTTCTTCATGTCATCCCAAGAAGTGATTGTACATTCTCCTAAACCCATGAATCATTTTAATGTTGCTGCTTTCAAAGTAGCAGGAAAGAGGCGAAGCTTGTGTGTGTCATCTGTGTATCCATAAGTTCTACACAAGATATCGAATTCAAACATAAATGAGTCAGGATCTTTTGTTGACATTCCATAAAAGTTAGGCAATACAGAAGGTGGAATGTTTTTCATTTTCATTTCTTCTCCTAATATTGCACTTGTGTCTAATATTAGAAAGCCAAAAGTAGCTTCCTGGTCATCTTGTTCATTATCATTTAGTATTTTGTTGTCATACTCTATTTTTCTTTCTTCTTCTCTCTTTCTATCAGCTTCCCCTCTTGCTTCTTCCTCCCTTTGTCTTCTCCATTCTCTTTGTTTTCTTTCATATTCAAGTCTCTATTCTGGGGTGAGAATAGTAGATCCTTTCCCTTCATCTATCATAGTTTCAACTATTTCAATGGAAAATTGAGATTCAAGTTGTTTCTTGTTTTCGAAAATAGATTGATCTAAGGTTTCAAAAATGGGTTGATCTATTGGTTTAACAATTTTCCTTGTTTCTTTTTGTTTTTCTGAAGTGGGTTTTGCTTTTGGAGTTTGTTTTCTTTTTATCTCCCAGGCTAACAAGGTTTGTCTTTCAATTAAAGTTAATCTTTGTCCTGTTCTTTGTTTTTCTTCTAATTCCTCCATTGTTGGTTTACCAGCGACTAGTGTAGTTAGTCTTGATGGTCCTACTTCTATAGATAGTTTTTTTTTTTAATAAATCTACCTTTCTGATCTCTATTTCTAGGCATAAAGAAACATAACTAAGCAAAACATAACATAACTGAATTTTTATTGTTTTTGTTTTATCATTTTTTTTAGATTTTGTTTTTATCTTCTATTTGACTATGTTGATGAATTCCTCCCTAGAAACGATGCCAAAATGTTGAGCTAATTTATTAACACAAATTAACATAAGTATTTCATTATCAATCCACGTTTGTAAAACTTGGAAGCATGTCCAAAATGTATGGATATCAGATGTAGTCAAGATTAGAAGACAAAATATGAAGAACTAAAGAAATAAATATTATAAATATAAATACAATCAAATAATTTCTAATTCACTTCTGCAATATATGTGAGATGAAGTGCTCATAACTTAGGAGATCCATTTGTGTCCTTCTTCTATAGTATTACTTGATGAATAGAAATAAAAAACCATTAATTGACAACAGTTTAAGATGTATAAATAAACAATGAAAGAGACTCCTAACTTAGGAAATCCTTGATATTCCTCATCACAAATTCATTCATCATTATACTATTGTTAGAAAACTGGAACTTCATAAAATTACTAAAATCAAGAAAGATGAACTTCAATTTTTATTCATTAATCCAATAGAAGGAGGGTTCAACTTGAACAATGTGTTGTCCCTTCATATCAAAATGATAAATAAACTAAGATTCATCAACAAACATAAATCATCACATGTCAATTCAAGTAAGAAAATCTGAAGCCAAACAAGTAAACAAATCTAAAGCAACTAATTCCTGAAAATCAAGCTAGTGTAACAATGAAGTGTACTTAGCTTGGAGTGGGGGCCCCCCACCCTTGCCTTGCACACTTGAAGAGATTATCAACTACTAGAACTTTAGTCAATCATCCACACCATTGAACAACAAAATGAAAGTAGAATAGGTTCTTCAAATTAACTTCAGATATTCAAATGTCTCAACATAAAATTATACAAATTCTACATGCATAAGCCTTCAAAGTTTTGGCTTAAATAGAAGATCATGAAACAAACTGATATAAAGTATCTCTAACAACTATACCTATCCATATACACCTATCCAAGTCAAATTCATCCAACCTATCACTAAAAATATGGAAAATCCCATGAAATCATAAAACTTCCCTATTTTCTAGGGATTTTTTGAATGACTGGTCCTATTTGACTAGCTTTGACTAGGCTTGATTTAGCTTGGTTTGACCGAACCAATTGGAGTTAGTTTAGTCCTAGTTCCCAAGATTTCCATAAATGTATTTATCTCGTGCCCAGGTGTCTTGCAAATATAATGTCCATATAGCTATTACGGGAATTTCTGATTCTGTCCAAAAATTGCACTTGAAATTCAATTTTCATAAAAACTTCTAGAAAATGCAAAATTAAATTTAAATACCTGAATATGCATAAAATACATCAAAATGAGGTGGATGTGATGGTAAATGGATGGAAAATATAGAAACTAAGCATGTTTTCTCAAGAAAAACTAGACAAAAAATGAAGGCCAACACTTTTTATAGAGAAGTTTCATAATTTGAAATATTCAAGTGTTTGATGAGACATACTAAGGTACATGTGGTAAACATTTTAACCTTTTATTCATTATAACTTTGTAATTATAGCCGATTAAAATTAGGGACTTTGACTAGTCATGAAACTAATATGAAATATGTTTTCTAAGTAAAGTAGTCATATTTGCTTCTACATATATCAAAATTGAGTGAAATTAATTCTATTGGAAATATTATGTAATATATTATTTCTTATAAAAAATCTAGAATATATCATAAAAATTGGATACGTAGCATTTCATACCAATTCGCTCTCTAGAATGGTCCAAAATCAACAAATTTTGGGAAGGCTACCATAAATTTCTCTTGGAGCATCAAATTTTGATTAGAAATATGGAATGGTGAATAAGACATATCATAGTACTACAGGATGAAATTTTCGACTTAGAAGGATATAAATTATAGAGATACGTCAGATGAGAATTCAACTCGAAGGACAAACTCTACAAAAGGGTTGTAAAAGGCATGCTAACTTAAAAACATCATAACACTTGATTGGGATGTCTGATTGAGACAATTCAAAATCTATTGGAAAGCTAAAAGATATGATAATATATTTTCAAATGATCATAGATATTTTATATCATATTTTTTAATATATTTTTCCAAAATAAAAAAAGAAAAAGAAAAAAACTTATATTTCATATGTAAAATATACATAATTTGGTCCATAAGGATTGTCTTGATATACAAATATCTATACCTAGGAGGTATATATTTCCCATGAATTTTACAAAAAAACAAGAAATCCTCAAAACTCTAGGAATAAAATAGACTCTGTGTAAAAATAGTTCTTCATGAAACAAAAAATGGAATTCCATTCCATTGATCTCTTGGTCATCCCAAAGCTCATATTGTCCAAAAGATCCAGCTGGAAATTGTAATGCTTCTTTGGAAAGTTTGTCATCTTGTTCATTCAATTCTCTATATATATGTATATAAGAGGTCCTTTCAAAATCCTTTATCTTAAGAGTGATTTCCTGAAGGATATGATTGATATTTGGGGCATGTACCTCAAATTTTTTGTCAAATCAATCAATCACAAGTTTAGAGTCACCCAAAAGCTACATCTCTTTTAATCCAAGATGACGAGCCATGTATATTAGGATCCTTAAACCTGCAAATTTAACATTAGTATTGGTACCTTCCCTGGGATCATATATAAGGAGGTAATGGTGATTTTGATTAATAAATAGTACCTCTCCAACACCACAATTTGGGGGATCTCCTTGGATGGTGCCATATCATAATTTTAATATATTGGAGTTGTAATTTGAATATTTGGGTTAGACATCAATGAAGAATCAATGTAAATATTTAAATTCAGTGGATACAAATATAAAGATGAAATTAATCCCAATGAATTATTGAGAATGGTAAAGGATAATGGTAAGACTCCTCATGAGGTAAGTTATTAATTTAATGGTGAATCTCATATGTCATGGATGAGTGATGATAGTATAAAAAAAATGAAAATTTAGAAGTATTTGAAAAAAAATAAAAAAATATGGATCATGGACTCTGTTATACTCCTATACCAATAGGTATCATATTTCATGATTGACTTGTTGAGTTCTGTAATATGTTCATCCCTTTCCTTGTTGCAAATTTTTTCACATTATCAAAGAAAAAATAAAAAAAATAAAAAAAATGTAAAGAGGGTATGCCCTAAAAGAAAAATCGAAGGGTAAAAAGAATAAGATGGTCAAAAAAGCGAAAGAAATGAACCCCAAATAAAGAAAGATCAGGAAAGTGTGCAAGTCCAAAATGCAACTACTTTTTCATTTTTATGTAATAAGCATTGCGTGCAGCTTGTTAAAATGTGTCACAATTGATGAATGGCCAAACAGCTTAATCTTGGCTAGTTTATATTTGAATTTCCTATTTTGGAGATAGAGAATAAAATCTGACCAAACTATTCAATCTTGGCAGATAAGTAGATAGGTAGAGAAACAAAGGAGCTCAACAGTTTAATCTGAGCCCTTGGATGTAACAAGTGCAGACTTAGGTAGGCTTACTATGCAAAGAAAAGAAAAGTTGATAAGGGTTTGCTAGTCTAAGTGCACCTAAAGAAAGAAGGAAAAAATGCTAGGCAAAGTAGGCAGGGTAGGTAGATTGGTGTTGCAGAATGATACCTATGATGGATTATGTTTCTAAAAACCTGTTAGCTTTCACTTCTATCACAAGTGCAAAAGCGGACATTACACTTGAAGCAGCTCAAGCGAGGCAAGGCTACATAACTAACTCCCCTTCATACTTTTTCCTAATCATTTACTAATTTCCCCCCTAAAATATTAAGAATCTGTTCTTAATATCACTAAAATCACTCATCTCATTTTATAAACATCGCCTAAGTAAAACCCTATTTTACTTAGGAAATTGGCAAATGTTCCTCATAAAAACCCTTTTTTATCCTAAGCCTAAGTTTATAACTTAGCGCTTTCATTTACATTTTTTCATATTAACCATTAACTTTTATTATATAAATCGCATGTAAATTAATACCCTTCCCCGTATTATGTGAATATATTAAAAAATCACTGATATAATGCATATCCCTGCCCCGGTTAAATAAAACCATATTCGTTGTATATAAAAAAAATAGGTATTAATAGATTTATTTGAAATTTATTAATAACCTAAACCCCGCTCTGCAAATTGGAATTAATTAGCCATCTGGGCTAAATAATAACCAAACCCGTGACCCAATCAAATATTTGCAAAAACCATTAAAAACATTGGTTTATTATGCCAGTCTCGCTGTTTAAACCTTGGCCATGTTCAAAGCCCGTCCACCGTTCAATCAACCCGTCAACCATCCAACGGTCGACGATCATCTTGCGACCCCCTTCATCACTGCACTTTAACCCGCGGGGGACCAACGGTTTTGCCCCCGTACTACTGCTATGTGTTGCTTGTTCAGCATGATCGCTCCCTCCTGGCCCAAAAACGCTCAGCCCGAAAAGTGGTGCGAGCAAAACTGCTTACCAACATCCGCTGACATCAGGTCGGGTATTGCTGATGTCACCCGCCATGTCATCTGTCCTCTTGCTGACGTCACCTGCCACGTCGCCTGCCACATCATTTGCCCCCGTACTCCTGCTGATGTCATCCGTACTGCTCACGTCATCCGCCCAATCAAATAAAAAATTCCCGCCAAAACTTCATTTTGTCAAATAAAAAGGATAAAATATCATTTTTTGCTATATTTCGCTACAAACAGCACTCCGGGCATAAAATCAACTGAGTTCATAGTTCAATCTCGACTGCCTCCTGACCAGAAAAGACTCTAGCAATGAGCTCGTGGCCTCAACCAACTTGCCATTTTACAGTTTCTTCCTCTTTAAACGCAGTTTAAACCAAATAGATGGGCTTCCGAGCTTGCAAAAGAAAGAAATAAAGATATACAGGGATATTTGCTACCCTAACCAGTGGACCTTCAGAGACACAAATTGCCAGAGGAAAGATAATCAGAAGACATGTTAGCAGTTTTGTTTTACCAGAGCAGGATGAACAGGGGTCAAAACAACATTAAAGTGTGTCAGAGCTAAATTAAAGTGTATCAGATTAGCATTAAAGAGTGGTAGGTCAGAATTAAAGGGTATCAGTTAAGACAGGCAACCAGCGCAGAGTTACTGAAGAAGACTAGCTGTTTCTATTTTACTTGTAAATTATTATTAGTCACCCTAGATATTATCTCATAGATGTTATGAGATATTTGTTGTACAAGTTTGTAGCATAAATACCCCCTCCATTGGAGTATTGAGGGTGGATTCCTAGACTCTGCTGTAATATTGAAATTTTGGAATAAAGAGCTGTTGGAATCAACTGTTGTATGGCCTACTGGATGAAGAATTGAAGCAGAGGACTTGTCACAGATTTCTTGAATCAACCTTTGAACCAATAAGTCCTCTATATCCTATGTTTTACAGTTTTCTTGTTTATTATATCATCTGTGTTTCATAATCTGAATGATAAAGAAAAGGTTAATTTCAGAATATGCTTGAGTGCACTCTATTTTCAGCGTTTATTGTTCTCTGTGTTTTCTTCAGAATTAGAATAAGCAGTGAAATCTTAATTGCTCCTGTTTCCTAATTCTTTCATGTTGATTATTTGTTAAAGAATACTTCACTGCTCCTTACCAGTAATCATTCAATTTCCCTCTTTAAATAGGTTGAAGGATTCTTAACTGCCCTTCACCCAATTTGAGCCCATCCCATCTGTTTCAAGTCTCCATTTGTTCCCTGTTTGACTACCTTGCTCTGTGAAGCCATCCTCTGCTAAGAGACCAAATCCAGAAAGCCATCTTCTTTGACTCCATTAGCCCAATGGACTGAACTATTCCGTTTTACCTCTCAGTTCTATCGAATCTCACCACCCAAACTCAAACAAAACCTTTGAACCTCATAACTAGCCTAATACCTTTAAAAACAAAGCTAAATCATACAGATAGAGCCCTCTCTGGATACAGATTCGCTAGATTCTGTATCTAAAATATTGGTTTGTGGTTACCTTGGCATCCTTCTCTTTCTTACAACTTTTGGCAAAACCAGAGTGATAACATCATTGGCGACTCCACTGGGGACCTGAATAATTGTTTGTTACTATTTTTTACTTCATAAGCTACAGACGGAGCCTGAAGTTAGGCAAGTATCCTTTGAAATGTTTTTGCTTTGCAATTGTAGAAGTAAATGAATGCTACTTCGGTCTATCTCAGGTCTAGCTTATAGATTGGATAGTTGGTTTCAAATACTTGATCAGTTCCTTTTTTCAAAAAAGTCTTTAGGAAAGTTCAAAACTCCCACATCTAAAACCTCCTAGAAGAGACTATTAAAGTTGTATTGTCAAACCTATTTCAAGAAAAAACCAAAAACACACCTAGAAGACTGGCTTCAGGGAAGATTCATTACACCAGATCAAATCCTAATCCTAATCCCCCACCTGTGTTTGAAAATCCTAATCTGATTCCTAAGATTCTTAGAGGACAAGGGAGCTAAGAAAATTCTACTAGTTGTCGGCCTCTATACAGATCAAGATCTTGTCCTGTGAAGTGGATCTACCCTGAGGACGAACCTTTTGATAAGTATGCTGAAAACTCTGTATTTGAGACTTTTTTAGAATCTGGGTTAACCCACACAGTTCAAAATTCAATATTCATTGAAAATTTGCAGATTGAACTTGTTACTTCACACTTTGACAGACATTTGCAGAACTCCATTCAATCTAAGCTTACCTCTGAAAGAATACCAAACCTTTCTGTGATTACTACAGCTTCTCCAAGTTCACCATCGGCCCCTCAAACTACCCTTTCCACTCCTCCATCTACAACTCTCATTCCCATTGTTATCCCTACTCCTTTAGTTGTCACATCTATTTCTGCAACCATGGCAAACCGATACACTCCCCTGCTCTTACCTGCCAAGCCAGGGGCTATGCCCCAAGACTATCAAAGTAAAATCCCTTCTTTTGAAGGTACTGGCACTTACACAGCTCAAAAACATACCAATAAAATGACCGACTATTTTGAAAGATATGAGGTTGATGATGATGATGTTAGAATGAAAGTATTTGTTCAAAGTTTAACTGGAGATGTTAGAACCTGGTTTAGAGCCCTCCCTGCAAATAGTATCAATGACCCACAAGCTCTTTATGAGACCTTCTTGAACAGATGGGAAAATAAGAAAGATCCTCTCCACATTTTATCAGAATATGAAAACCTAAGAAGAGGCACACAAGAAATTGTCCAAGATTACTGTACCAGATTCAATAATGTCTACAATGCTATTCCTCAAAATCTTAGACATCCTCCAGATTTGGCCTTTATCAAATTCCCTGATGCATTTGATTCTGATATGGCATACCAACTTAGGGAAAGAGCTCCTCGAAACTTAGAAGAGATGCAGAGTATAGCTGTCAGTGTTGAGGCCAACCTGATGTCTAAATGATCTAGAGCCAGAGCTGAAAGGAGGACATCTTTCAAAGAAGAACCTTCTGCCTTTGAACAGAAATTAGATGCTATTATTAAAGGAATTGATAGACTTGGATATAGAGTAGAAACAATCGAGAGAAAATCCCCTTGGGATGGTCAACCAAGCAATACTGGGAGAAATTCAAATCTCAGGAAGAACCAAAATCCTAACACTGGAAAGACTGGGCCTGACCAAAGTATTAGGCCCCCATTTCAAGAAAATTATGCTGAAGCCTCATCTGATGAACCAACAGAAGACACTCAAATTAATCTGATGGGACTCAACAGTGAATAACAAGTTTTCTTGACCCAAGAGGATCAAGAAGCTCACATCCTTAAACAATTCCAAACTCAGTCAGGTGAATCATTTGACTTTAGGGAGGGATATGATACCGCCATTTATGAAGTCCACAAACAATACAATCTGAGAAGCAGAAGAATAGATGTCCCTAAAACCAGTAAACAGGAAGATACCAAGCAGCCTGACAAAGGTAAGATCAGTGCCCCCCCTGTACACATTCTTTCTAAAACAGATCCTAACCCTAATAACCCAATTGTTGAAGATGTATAAGATAATCAACCACCTAACAGACAACCTTCCACTTCTATTTCTTCTAAAGGAAACGTAGAAGAGCCTCTAGAACTTGATTTGGAAACAACTTCAGCCCATAATCCCACTCCTAAAGAGGAGAAAAATGCAGAAAATCCAGCTGTCTGAAATACAAGAACTCAGACCGAAAAACCTTTCAATCTTGAGATAGAAGTAGGAAAACTAAAGATAGTTGTTCCATTATCAGAATTGGCTAAACATGATGTCTACAGAAGTAAAATCAGCAGCTCACTCAAAATTTTTGTGAACGAAGATTCAGTAAATGTTTTTGATGACTAGCCTGAATTGATATTTGTCCCTGGAGTAAATGGAAAAACAGTAGAGGGAGAAGTTCCTACTTTCTATGTAGGTTTAAACATACATGATAAAATACTCCATAATGCCATGTTTGATTTTGGTGCTTCCCATAACTTAATGCCTAAATCTGTAATGGAGAGGTTAGACCTTGACATCACTAGGCCATATAAATACCTTTTCTCTTTTGATTCAAGTCAGGTCAAATGTTTTGGTTTAATCAAAGACTTATGTGTGTCACTAGTCCAATATCCTGCCAAAACCATCTTAATGGACATAGTAGTAGCTGATATTCCACCAAAGTATGGCATGTTATTATCTAGATCTTGGGGTGCAAAGCCTCAAGGATCTCTACAGTTAGACATGTTTTACACTACTATTTCAGTGTTTTGTCAACCCAAGAGACTATATAGAGAAACCCTAATGAAATATGTAGTAAGTAGTCAAGAGAAACCTCAAAATTTCCCTATCTACTCAGTACATTCAGATATGGATTCTTTTATCCTTTACAATGCTGAAATTGATTCCCCACATACAATAAAAGTTCTAGCAGATGAAACAGAAAAAATTGCTAATGAAAGGTCTAGTGCCCAAATCCAAGAAATTTTTGAAAAACATGAAACATCAAATAAACTAGGAAAAAATGAAAAACCGGATCTCCCTATTGAACATATCCCTGAAACACCAGATACTAATTGTGAACATGAAATCCTTTGGTACTTAGAATTTGATGGTTCTGTGAACAAATTACGAGCAGGAGCAGGAGCAGGAGTTTGGGTGCACAATCTTGAAAACAATCATGCTGAAGGCCATGCCTACAGATTAAACTTTAGATGCACTAACAACATGGCTGAATATGAAGCTGTATTGCTAGGTATTAAACTGGTCAAGAGATTAGGAGCAACTAGAGTGTCAGTCATAGGAGATTCTAATTTAATCATTCAACAGATAAAAGGAAAGTTCTTAACAAATGATCCCAGATTAAGAGAGTACAAAGGAACAACTATGGAAATCCTCAATACATTTCTAGAAACTCAGCTTGCCAAAATCTCGAGAAAACGTAACTTGCAAGCTCATAGCCTAGCAATGCTTACCAGCACCTGTAAATTACCATTTGAACCAAATCATCAATTCATAGCTGAAATTAGACACAGGCCAGCCATACCTGATAATGTAAAGAACTGGCAAGTGTTTGACATTGATAATCAGATCAACAACTTTTTAACCCTAGAAAAAGAATTTTCTAGCACTAACGTAGATGTAGATACAGTTAGTGAGGTTGATCCAAAAAATCGGGTAGAAGAAAACATTTCAGAAGAAAATGCAACTCAAATGCTTCATATAATGAAATTTACCAAAAAGGAAATACAATATCTTAAAGAAATAGATGTTGATGAGATTATTGAAGGAGAATCTGAAGTTATCAATTGGAAAGATGATCATTTTCCCAAAGGATTAACTTCTTTGGAAGATCTCTTTGATTTCAACGATATTCCAAAGAAACCCAAGATGGAACCTCTAAAAGTAGACACTGAAGACTACATCATAGGAACTGAAGAGAATCCAAAAATGGTAAAATTATCCAAATCTTTGCCTCCTAATCAAAAACTTAAGTATGTTGAACTAATCAAAGAATTCCAGGATGTTTTTGCCTGGAGCTATGAAGACCTGAAATCTTATGACACCTCTGTAATTCAACATACAATACCCCTCAAGGAAAATAAAAAACCATTCAAACAAAATCTCAGAAGAATCAACCCTGTACTGCTCCCTTCAATTGAAAAAGAAATCAAACTAATGCATGATGCAGGGATAATTGCTCCAATCAGATTTTCAGAGTGGGTGTCTAATTTGGTGCCTACCAGGAAGAAAATAGGAGAAATCAGATTATGTGTTGACTTAATAAATGTAAACAAGGTTTCTTTGAAAGACAATTACCCTTTACCTAAGATGGATCATATTTTACAAAGGATAGTAGGCGCTTCTAGGATTTCACTTTTGGATGGGTTTTTAGGTTATAATCAGATTCTAGTTCATCCTGATGACCAAGAAAATAATGCATTTACAACACCATGGGGTACATTCAAATATGTTAAAATGCCATTCGGACTTAAGAATGCAGGGGAAACCTTTCAATGAGCAATGGACATAGCTTTTGCAAAAGAAATTCATGATTTTCCAGTTATATATCGAGATGACCTCACTATGTTTTCTAGATCAGATCAACAACATTTAGATCATTTGAGACAAGTGTTTTTAAAATGCAAAGAGTATTGTATTTCATTAAATCCTAAAAAGTCTTTGTTTGGTCTAGAAGAAGGAAAACTGTTAGGCCATATCATCTCCAAAGATGGCATCAGAATTGATCCTACTAGAATAGAAGCTATTCTGCGAATACCCCACCCCAGAAATGTCAAAGAACTTCAAGCTTTCCTAGGAAAGATTAACTTTCTGAGAAGATTCATATCTAATTTGGCTGGATTAATTAGATTGCTGAACAATATGTTAAAAAAGGATTCAAAGGTTAAATGGACAGTAGAAGCCAAACAAGCATTTGAAGAAATTAAAATGGCCTTGACTAGAACACCAATCCTTACAAGTCCAAAGTTCGATAGAGACTTCACAATTTTTTCATTTGCATCAAAACACACTATAGCAGCTATTTTACTGCAAAAAGATGATCAAGGATGTGAAAAAGCCATAGCATTTTTCAGTAAAGCACTTAGAGATGCACCTCTGAATTACAAAATCATGGAAAAATAGGCTTTTTCACTTGTGAAAGCTATTAAATACTTCAGAGTCTATATATTGTACTCCCATGTAGTAGCTTATGTACCAAATGCTGTTGTCAAAGACATCCTGACTCAGGATGGAATTGAAGGCAAACGAGGTAAATGGATAGCTAATATATTGGAGTATGATATTGAGATAAAACCTACAAAGCTTATAAAAGGACAGGGATTGGCTAAACTCATGACTGAAACAAGCTTTCAAGCCTTGGATATTAATGAACTAGATAATGAACAGGAGATGGCGACTCCACGAATCAGCCAGACCTTCTTAGAATCACCTTGGTATGCTGATATAATTCATGTATTATTAAACCTGCAGGCTCCTCCAGGGTTATCCAGAACAAAGAAAAGGTTTTTAAAGATGAAAGCTTCAAAATTTTGTATTTTAGATAATGCTCTTTTTTGGAAAAATCATGAAGGTATTCTATTGAATTGTTTAATAAAAGAAGAAGCTGACAAAGTTCTCAAAGAATTTCATGTAGGGACTGTGGTGGACACCTTCACTGGAAATCAATTGCAGACAAAATCCTAAGGGCTAGATTTTACTGGCCAACCTTGTTCGCTGATGTAAAGAAGTTTTTCACTGTTGCCACACATGCCAAATTTTTGAAGGCAAAAGGAAACTGTTACCCTTACCCTTGAAACCAATTTCCATTGAAAAGCCCTTTCAACAATGGGGTTTGGACTTCATTGGAGAAATCCATCCTCCCTCTTCTGGCCAACATAAATGGATTCTTACTGCCACAGACTATTTCACCAAATGGATAGAAGCCATTCCTTCTAGACAAGCCAATGATATAGTGATTATAGGATTCTTAGAGACCAACATATTGTCTAGATTTGGCTGTCCTGAAAGGATCATAACCGATAATGTTGTTGCCTTCAAGTCCAAGAAAATGATAAATTTCTGTAACAAATACCATATCACTTTAGGCCATTCCACAGCCTGTTACCATCAAGGTAATGGTCTAGCTGAGTCTTCCAATAAAAGCATGATTAATATTATTAAGAAATTGTTAGAAGAGAACAAGAAAAACTGGCACAAGAAACTTACAAATGCACTATGGGCAGACAGACTTACTACAAAGAGATCTATTGGAACTAGCCCTTATGAGTTAGTCTATGGCATGGAGGCTGTATTTCCTTAATCTTTAGGAGTCCCTGTAATGAAACTACTGCAAGAATCTCAGGTGGAACCCAATGACATTCAAAGGAGAATAAATTAGACCGTCCATTTGCAGTAGACCAAAGAAGAAGTGCACCAAAGATCCCAAGTGTTACAAGAAAAACTCAAGAAAATATTTGATAGAAGGACCAAAGCAGAAGACTTCTACCTTGGAAACAAAGTTCTAAGGTGGGATTCCCGAAGAGAAGACAAAGGAAAACATGGGAAGTTTGACTACCTGTGGAAAGGGCCATTTATCATCCAGGCATTACAAGGGAACAATAGTTACTTTCTGAAGAGCCTGGATGGCACAGAAATAGAAGAAGGACTAGTGAATGGTCGAATGCTGAAACATTACTTTGATCCAGTTTTTTAATGTATTTGGACTCTAACATGTACATACTATATCCTTAATAATGTCATAGTTTGGATTGGATAGTAACTTGTTGTAGTTGAAGCCCGAAGAGAAGGCCCTAAGTTTCACTAGTGTGCTGTCATATATATAATAAAGCAACTAGCCAAAGGAGATTTCAGAGCATAGTCTAAGTTATTCAGAAGGCCATCTGACCTGCTTTTCTTGAATTTCCACCAGGGAAAGCCATCCCCAAGTGGAGCCACTGTTATACTCCTATACCAATAGGTATCATATTTCATGATTGACTTGTTGAGCTCTGTAATATGTTCATCCCTTTCATTGTTGTAAAGGCTTTCCATATTATCAAAGAAAAAATCAAAAAATGTAAAGAGGGTATGCCCTAAGAGAAAAATCAAAGGGTAAAAAGAATACGATAGTCAAATAAGTGAAAGAAATGAACCCCAAATAAAGAAAGACCAGGAAAGTGTGCAAGTCCAAAATGCCACTACTTTTTCATTTTTCTGTAATAAGCATTGTGTGCAGCTTGTTAAAATGTGCCACAATTGATGAATGGCCAAACAACTTAATTTTGGCTAGTTCATATTTGAATTTCCTATTTTGGAGATAGAGAATAAAATCTGACCAAACTATTCAATCTTGGCAGTTAAGTAGATAGGTAGAGAAGCAAAGGAGCTCAACAGTTTAATATGAGCCCTTGGATGTAAAAGTGCAGACTTAGGTAGGCTTACTATGTAAAGAAAAGAAAAGTTGATAAGGGTTTCCCAGTCTAAGTGCACCCAAAGAAAGAAGGAAAAAATGCTAGGCAAAGTAGGTAGGGTAGGTAGATTGGTGTTGCAAAATGATACCTGTGATGGATTATGTTTCTAAAAATGTGTTAACTTTCACTTCTATCACAAGTGCAAAAGCGGACATTACACTTGAAGCAGCTCAAGCGAGGCAAGGCTACATAACTAACTCCCCTTCATACTTTTTCCTAATCATTTACTAATTTCCCCCCTAAAATATTAAGAATTTGTTCTTAATATCACTAAAATCACTCATCTCATTGCATAAACATTGCCTAAGTAAAACCCTATTTTACTTAAGAAATTGGCAAATGTTCCTCATAAAAACCCTTTTTTATCCTAAGCCTAAGTTTATAACTTAGCGCTTTCATTTACATTTTTTCATATTAACCATTAACTTTTATTATATAAATCCCATGTAAATTAATACCCTTCCCCGTATTATGTGAATATATTAAAAAATCCCCGATATAATAAATATCCCTTCCCCGGTTATATAAAACCATATTCGTTGTATATAAAAAAATAGGGATTAATAGATTTATTTGAAATTTATTAATAACCTGTTGTGGCCACCAACAACCCCCCTCCTTATTTAGTATTAGCAATAACACTAGGTAAGTGGGGGCCCTTAGTAAAAATTCAAAAAATTCCATTAAGGCTCATGTATTTTACTCCTTAAGAAAACATCGCATCGCGCAAAGACTGATAGGGCATTTCGTTATGAGTAAAAATGATAAACTGCGAAAGTGCGATGCGAATTCCATCGCATCGCATGCATTAAGAAACACTCACATTGAAAAGCCTTAAAAAATCGCCGATAGCCGATATGCGATATCGCATATCACAATGTCACATAAAAAACACATAACCATTTAACGATTATAGCAATCCGTGATTCTGCGATCGCGCGATACTGCGATCTGTGATTTTGCGATTGCGCGATACTGCGATCTGCGATAAGCACGATCGAGCGACCCTACAATAACACATCTTAATGAAAAATGTGATAATGTGACATTGCGATGCTGCGATGCGAATCGCAGAAACTTTCCATCACAGATTTTCCCCGGCTCAACATTCAAGAAAAGCTGTCCATAAACCAAAAATTGGATATGCGCTTTAATGATAATTAATGAATGATATGCCAGGTGTTAATGAAAGACAATTTTGTGTTTTTCGAAGAGTCAGGTCACGTCAGGTGGCATGTTTTTGTACATCCGTAGAGCTTAGAGCTTTCTTGTCGATTTTTATTATCTTTACTCTCTCCTCATGTGTGAACTGCAGGAACGAAAAACAGAAACAACACGAAGCAATGTGCAGGAAGCCATGGGGGAAAAGGGTAAAGCTCCAATGCTAAAAAACAGGGAAAAGATGCCCTCATGAACGGATATCGCATGCAACAGAGCCACAAATTCGCAGAACGCTACTGAGCTATCCATTATAGATCTTTCAGTCACAGCCATGGTTGAATGAGTAGTTGAACAATGCTGATATCAACAGGCGGTTTAACGCTCAAGGTTAGAAGCTCACGAAAGCGGTATGTTTACAAATTTTGAAGCTTATACCCGGTGAAGGAAAAGGAGCTAAAGGCGAAAAAACGCATCAGAAAGGCCCGGATCAAAGAACAGAGGCAGTTTTCGGCGCGATCGCGCATCGCTGAGAAAATTGTTCAAAAAGAAAACTCTAAAACTGCTCAGTCACTCGTAAGCCCAAAAAACGCAAGAAAGCAAAGGCAGAAGCAACTCGAGGATTAACCAAGTGGAACTTGGATTATTACTGGGCATACGCAGTAAATCCACATAGCCAGAGGATGATTCTCATGTATATCATCAATTTTGCTGAAAAGATGGTGCCAGCTCTTACCATTTCTGTTTGCTTAGCTCAACCAAAAGCGGAAGACAGTCAGCCAACTTTGCCCAGGCAAATATTGAATGCTCGCAACATTAAGGAGCAAATGCAGAAATAGTTAGATATTAGATTTAATTTTTAGAAATAGTTTTTCTTAGAAAAAGGGCGGTCATTTAAACCGTATCCTGAATCTGTGTAATTAAGTTATTTAGTTAGTAGTATTTAAACCCTTCTCATGCATTTAGAGAAGGGTCCAGAAATTTATCAAAAACATGTCCTCAGAACACGCACTTTTGCACCCTCAGAGAAGTTTTTGGTGAATGAATGGATCAAGATTTGTTGATGTTTGCATTTGATATCTGCTATTGATGTTGCACTTCTGTACTCTTAGTAGATGTCAGAGCAAGGAGAGATAAATCATTGTTGCTTGAAGCTTATGAGTAGGACTTGTCATAAATGGTACTTTTATCTCTTGACCATTTCTGCTTATATGTTAAAGTGATATACATTTTTTAATTTTTTATGTACTATTGCATGAATGCTTGAGTTATCATTTGGCACTTTTGTACGGTGGTAGATATTTATTTATGTTTAATGTATGAGTAGCTCATTATGCGAGATGTTGTTCACATCTGTTTCGTCTAACTTTTTATGCGAAGTGGTTCATCTTAATTGATTTCCTTTCTTATAATCACTGAATGATCTTTATTACCAGTTGTTATTTGAAATCTCTTTAGATCGCACAATAGAAGAATTACATCTTGGGTTAGCATAGATTTAGATATGTTGTTTATTAGATTACAATAGCATAGAATTATATTAAAGTTTGAATTAGAATAGCTTAGATAGGAACTGTTAGATCAGCAACATCCAATTCTACACACACACACACTCATAGATTGGGAAACTGGTCCCATTATCCCCAGTCGGACCCACTATACCAAACGGATAAGGAGCTGCCAACCAAGGTCCGGACCGAGTGGGTATCCCCCTTGTTGTCGACCCGATTTTCGGGGCTTCAACATATTTGGCGCTAGAAGGAGGGCCTGAACTATGAATGGCAAGTAAATCCAAATCTGAATACCATTCTGAGAGTAAATCGCCCTCATCATCTCCCCCGACTTCTCCATTACATTTAAATCCAGAGTCAGAAGTCGCTCGAGTATCAACCGCTGCTACACACCCTGATATTTCAGAACAATCTACCATTGAACTTCCTGAAGTCGAATCTCTGATTCATATTTCAGAACAATCTACCATTGAACTTCCTAAAGTCGAATCTCTGATTGATAAATCTCAAGGCAGCGTGACTTTGCAGTACAGCCCTGCTCATCCCTTGACCAGGCTAAAGAGTGAAAAGTTTGGCGTCCAGCCAACCAAATTACCTCTTGCCACCAGGAAAAGAGCGAGGAAATCACCGCAAGAGTCTGACAGTGAGACTCTTTCGTCAGCATCGTCCATCTCAACTACTTCACCGCGAAGTCAACCATCCACACCTCCACTCCAGATCATCGTCCAACCATCCACTGGAACCCCCACAACCCCTCTTCAATCATCTACAATCTTAGTATCCTCATCCTCCCAGCCGCAGGGATCATCTTATGCACTTTCCTCTGGTAGCATTTCAACAATGGCCTAGTCTCCATGGAAAAACCCTGGGGCAGTCTTAATGCCTGCACCCTTGAGTCAAATACCGGCCCATCCTGAGAAATGGTTTCCTAAATTCAATCCCGAGGTAGGTATGCTAGCAGAAGAGCACATAAACAACTTCATGCTTTCCATTAATCTCAATGGGGTTACTAATGAAGATGTTTTTGTTCGGCTTTTTCCCTATACACTGCAAGGAACAGCCAGGTCATGGTACTTTTCATTACCCTCCGGATCCATCACAAGTTGGGACATCTTCCAGGACCAATTCCTAACCAAGTTTGGTGATGACAGGTCTACGGCAATGTTAATCAATGACCTATCCAATCTTAAAGCTGAAGCTAGAGAGCCTATCAAGGATTTCAATTTACGGTTCAACAAAATTTTCAACAAAATTCCTACTGCTTTCCGGCCCAGTGAAGAAGTACGATGTGAATGGTATATCACCGCTCTACCATTGAACATAGCAATCCTCGTGGACAGGGCAAATAAAATAACCTTAGCTGATAACATGAAAGAGGCGATAACAGTAGAGAAACAAATAATAGCCCTGGAAAAGAGATCCGCGATAGAGGAACGTAAGTCCAAAAAAGTCACCTTCAAGGAAGACTCCAAGAAGAAACAAGCAAAAGATCCTTTTGATTTGGAAGGATTGCAGAAAGTTCTAAAGACCATGTCCAATGAGATGGTCGACAGAAAAAATCAAGTAGCAGAAACTTCTTCAAAAAAGCCCTACAGAGCTTTTAAAAGAGGTCCTTCAACAGACGCCAAGCCACCCAACGCCATTTCAAATGCTGAATCTGAGGAAGAGGAAGAGGAAATTGCCACTGAAGGGCAGACTGATGACGAAGAAGTTGTGGAATTACAAGGAATGTGGGATTTCATCCTCCCACAAGAAGAAGATCAAGAAGTATTTCCAGTTAGCACACGAAGCAAAAATCAGCTTGATCCTCCCCAAACTACCCCTAAGCCGAAGAGCGCAAGCTCTGCAACAAAGGATAAAGTCGCAACAAAGAAAACGACATCTAAAGCGACTCAAACTAGCCCAGTCCAAGCAAATGAAACGACTCCATCTAAAACACTGATAGTGTCGGATGAAATGGAGTACAATATTATTGATGACATGAAGAAGACTAGGGCTAATATCACCCTTTATGAACTAAGCAAGTTGAAACATCAAAAGAAGATAATGATGAAAGAATTACATGCCATGCCAGTTGCACCTTTGCCTGCCGCTGTAATTTCTCAAGCTTCCCATAACATGGGAAGACCTCCAACTAATGCGATCAATAAGATTGATCCAAATGACATCGCCCTAATTGGAGGAAGATCAAGATCTCACACTCCCCCCTTTCTCCTTACCTATGAAATCTTCAATAAAAATATGCACAATTGTTTGGTAGATTCTGGTGCTTCATCGAATATTTTACCCAAATCTATATGTTCCAAGTTAAATGTTCAACCACAGAAATCCGCAGTGCGCATAGTTCAGCGAGATCGATCTCAAGTCGAAGTGATTGGCGAACTAAATCAAGTAACCATAAGATTGTCATCCAACCCAAAGGTATGTCAGGTTATTGACATTCTAGTTGCCGATATCCCAGAATTCTATGGCTTAATTCTTGACAGGGATTGGTCAGAAAAACTCCATGGATACTTTGCAACCGAATGGTCGCACATGTGGCTGCCCTACAATGGTAAACTGAATCAAATAAAAGTTGAACGAGAGCTACACCAGAAGTACATAGTAACGGAGTTAGAGGGAGAAAATGAACCAGTAGCGTATAACAGAAACATTATCGGCAATTACTCGGTAGATTCTTTCCTTGACAATTTCAATGCTCATGCGTCACCCTATTTAGAACACTCTGTTTTGTCCCAAGTTGAAAATTTGTCTCGAACTGATAGTTCGAAATGTATCAATTTTTTAGATAAACCTGTAAATAAATATTTGTTTTGGAAATTATTTTTTGATGGTTCTAGATCTAACGAAGGAGCAGGAGCAGGATGCGTTCTGATTAGTCCAGAAGGAGATAATATCATTCTCACATGCAAACTCGAATTCGATTGCATAAACAATACAATAGAATATGAGGCTTTGGTTCAAGGCCTGTACAAAGCAATCGGGTTAGACGTCAAGTATCTTCAAGTTTTTGGAGACTCTGATATTGTGGTTAAACAGGTATGTAACACTATACATTGCTTATCAGGTCATTTAAAACACTATCAATCCTTAGTACAAGATCTGACTGAGCATTTCATAGCGTTTAATATTTCTTCAATCCCCAGGCTCCAAAACGCAAGTGCAGACCTTTTGGCTAACGTAGCTTCTAAGCTTATTCCATCCGAAGATTTTAGTCCAGATAGATTCTCAATAGAATTAATCTTTAGACCGTCCATTCCTGATAACATCACAAATTGGAGAGTATTCAATGACGATCCTGATATCGTAAATTTCCTTACGTCTGAAGGATCCTACTCCAATTAAATAATTGACGAAGACCAGCACGATCAACAATTGCAACAAAATAGCACTAATAATGCTATACCTAAGTCGGTGGTCAAGTTAGAGGACTTATACGATTTGAAAGATCAGTTTAAGAGGTCTACCAATTCAAAACTCCAAAGTTCAACCTTGAACTACGAATTAGTAAACCTACGGACCGATGCTAAACCACAAAACATTAATCTAGGCCTCGGCCTAGCCCCTGAAGAGAAAATAGCGTATATTCGTCTTTTGAGACAATATAAAAATGTTTTTTCCTGGAATTATGATGAGCTGAAAACATACGACACTTCCATCATCCAACATACTATTCCCATGATCGATAATGAAAAACCTGTCCAACCAAAGCTGAGAAAAATCCACCCCAATTTAGAAAATCAGATAAAAACTGAGCTTAATAAGTTATTGAAAGCCAGGATAATCTTTCCCGTCAGACATTCCAAATGGGTCTCCAATATGGTACCTGTTAGAAAGAAAAACAGAGATATTAGGATTTGCATTGACTTTTGGAACCTTAACAAAGCCTGTCAGAAAGATAATTTTCCTCTACCACCTATGGAACAGATACTACAAGCAGTGGCGGGCTTAGAATTAATGTCTTTCTTGGATGGATTTTCAGGATACAATCAAGTGTTGGTACATCCTGATGATCAGTTGAAAACCACATTCAGAACTAAATGGGGCACGTATGCATATTGGAAGATGCCATTTGGTTTGATTAATGTTGGTGCCACATTTCAGAGAGCCATGGATATCGCATTCAAAGGTTTAGTCAATAAATCTGTAGTAATTTATTTGGATGATATAATAGTGTACTCGAAGAAGCGAAACGACCATCTCAAAGACCTGAAACAAATCTTTCAACGGTGTTTAAGGTATGGAATTTCAATTAACCCAAAGAAATCTTTTTTCACACTAAGTGAAGGGAAACTTCTAGGATTCATAGTGTCAAAATCCGGTATTCACATTGATCCGGATAGAATCAAAGAAATTTCTGAAATATCCCTACCTCATAACAAAAAAGCCATGCAATCTTTCCTTGGTCAAATCAATTTTGTAAAGAGATTCGTTCCAGATTTTTCACGAATCATGTCTCCTTTGCAAACCATGATTAAAAAGAATTCAAATTTTAAATGGGGTCAAGATGAACATGAAGCATTCAACCTGATCAAGCAAGCTATTATTAATGCTCCATCTTTAGCGACTCCGAATTTTTTAGAGCCTTTTATTTTATACACATTTGCCTCAGATAAGTCATATGCTGTGATTCTAACTCAAGCAAATCAAGAAAAAGCGGAAGCTCCAATTGCGTTTTTTAGCTCAAATTCACAGGGTGCTGGACTAAATTATTCAGACGTGGAGAAACAGGCTTATGCTGTTTTCAAAGCGGTTAAATACTTCAGACCTTTCTTACTTAAAACCCATACTAAGATCATAGTACCGTTTCCAACGGTAAAGAATCTTCTAGTACAAAAAGATGTGGGTGAGAAAAGAGCTAATTGGGTTACTGCTTTACAGGAATACGACATTGAGATCAAACCATCAAACATTGTAAGAGGTCAAGGCTTCTGCAAAATGCTAGCCGGAGCATCGCAAATTTATGAAATTCCATCTGAAGAGGTACAAATGTGTGAGGTAAGCCTAAACGATGCAGAATCATTATATGCTGATGTCATTTATTATCTTAAGAACGGGTATGGTCCTTCACACCTTGACCATACTAAGAAAAGAGCTCTAAGGTTGAAAGCCAAACAATATCAGCTCATAAATGATATTCTTTTTAGAAAAAATTATGATTATGTTCTTCTTCGGTGTCTTGAGAAAGTTGAAGCTGAAAAAGTTTTGCAGGAACTCCACGATGGGCCAGCAGGCGGACACTATGCTGGAGATGCTACTGCACATAAAATCTTACGCGTAGGATATTACTGGCACACGCTGTTCAAAGACTCGCACAGTTACGTCAGAAGATGTCAAGTCTTCCAAACTACTGCTGGAAGAAAAAAGAAGCCGTCCCTGCCACTACAGCCGGTAAACATCGAGCAGCCTTTTAGTTAGTGGGGCTTGGACATAATAGGTGAGATCATTCCTCACTCTTCTAAGCAGCATATATACATCCTCACAGCAACAGATTATTTTACTAAATGGGTAGAAGTAGTTCCGCTCAAGACGGCTAATTTTGAAAATATCATTGAGTTCATAGATCAATTTATAATCACCAGGTTTGGATTGCCATCCGCTTTAATGTTTGATAATGCATCATACTTTTCTGGAAATGCAATGACTGAATTTGCACTTAAAAGAGGATTCAAACTTAAATATTCAGCCAATTACTACCCACAAGGTAATGGGTTAGCTGAGTCAACAAATAAAAACCTAATCAAGATTATTAAAAGAACAGTTGACCAAAATCAAAAGAATTGGCACAAGGCTTTGATATACGCTTTATAGGCAGATAAGATAACGCAAAAAGCTTCTATCGGCACTTCTCCCTTTAATTTAGTTTATGGGAAAGAAGTGGTTCTTCCGACTCACTTAGCCATTCCCTCTTTGTCTTTAGTACAATACATTGATGAAGTACTCGCTTCCTCCTTACAGCTAAGACAAATGGAAATAATTAAATTAGGAGAACAACGAGAACAAGCTAAGAAAAAGCATGCTCATCATCAAGCACTAGTAAAATCCTCTTTTGATTCAAACATAATGACCAGAAAAGATTTTCAGATGGGAGATTTAGTTTTAAAGTGGGACAAGGCTCATGAAGAAAAGGGCAAACATACAAAATTTGAAAGGATGTGGCTTGATCCTTTTCAGATTGTTGAAGTCGTAGGTCCATCAACGTTTGTGTTACATGATTTAGCAGGTAAGAGGGATCCTTTGCCTGTTAATGGACAAATTCTCAAGAAATATTTTCCATAGAAGATTATTCTTCTATTTTTGTAGAATAGTTTTTCTTTTTCATAATAAAACCCGTTGTGAATGGTTAAATTAGGCATTTACGAAAAGGACACTGATTCTCTTTCAGATTTTGAACTTTTCGCTTGTATAAATGGCAAATCTTTTGGAAAACTGACCTTTATTATTGACAGATACAATTAAAAACTTTAGCCTAGATATGATACTAGTTTCAACTTCAAAGAATTTGATGAAAGCAACCTTTAGTGAAGAAATTGTTTTATCTCAGTACAATGAAAGGTATCAATAACAAAATAAAGATTCTCTGTAGAACAGCTGTTTCCAAAAAACTCTATTATTGTCGTCCAGAGCTATCTTAAGGAAACAATGACTTCCTCCCTGCTAAGGAAATCGCAGCTTTCAGAGGAATAATCCAAGGATACACTTTATCTTGAAGAATGAGAGGTCTCATCACGAGCTGGCTTATCATTATCACAGATATTATAACTTGCTGACTTTGCCAATACTGTACACCACAACAGGGCAATGACTCAAGATTGTTGCAATCAAAAGACAAGGGGTCTCATCACGAGCCAGCTTGTTCAACAAAGTTATAAATCAAGTGAATGACTGTGTCATAATTTGGCTACCAAACCAAGACATTGTTCTTTAAGAATAAAAAGAAAATCAAAGCAATAAGTGTGGATATGGATTTTTTCTTTGAAAGTTGTAGGTCACCTTAAGTAGGATACAAGATCATTGCTGGGTAATAGGTAACCCTGTCAAGGCTATAAACGCCTGTTGGCAGCAGAGGCTCTACCTACGACAAATGAGCGTATTTAAAATTGGTTTACAGAGGAGACTTTGTTTTATCTTTACAAGACCAAGTAATGGCTGATGTAAATACAAGGACTAGCCTGAGGAAGCAAATAATTAGAGTAGAAAGTGGTTGAAACAAAATATCATTGATAGTTTAGAGCATAATGTACTCTATTTTTCCATAACAAAGTTTAATTTTCTGAAAAATTTTCTGTTTTGGAAGTTTGAAAAATTCAATAGAAAAACAGAGATAACTGGTTCTTCCAAGTGAATCGCCAATTTTTGTGGCCACCAACAACCCCCCTCCTTATTTAGTATTAGCAATAACACTAGGTAAGTGGGGACCCTTAGTAAAAATTCAAAAAATTCAATTAAGGCTCATGTATTTTACTCCTTGAGAAAACATCGCATCGCGCAAAGACTGATAGGGCATTTCCTTATGAGTAAAAATGATAAACTACGAAAGTGCGACGCGAATTCCATCGCATCGCATCCATTAAGAAACACTCACATTGAAAAGCCTTAAAAAATCGTCGATAGCCGATATGTGATATCGCATATCGCAATGTCGCATAAAAAACACACAACCATTTAACGATTATAGCAATCAGCGATTCTGCGATCGCGCGATACTGCGATCTGCGATTTGGAGATCGCGCGATACTGTCATCTGCGATTTGGCGATCGTGCGATACTGTGATCTGCGATTCTACGATAAGCGCGATCGAGCGACCCTGCGATAACACATCTTAATGAAAAATGCGATAATGCGACGTTGCGACGCTGTGATGCGAATCGCAGAAACTTTCCATCGCAGATTTTCCCCGGCTCAACATTCAAGAAAAGTTGTCCATAAACCAAAAATTGGATATGCGCTTTAATGATAATTAATGAATGATACGCCAAGTGTTAATGAAAGATAGTTTTGTGTTTTTCGAAGAGTCAGGTCACGTCAGGTGGCATGTTTTTGTACATCCATAGAGCTTAGAGCTTTCTTGTTGATTTTTATTATCATTACTCTCTCCTCATGTGTGAACTGTAGGAACGAAAAACAGAAACAACATGAAGCAATGTGCAGGAAGCCATGGGGGAAAAGGGTAAAGCTCAAATGCTCAAAAATAGGGAAAAGATGCCCTCATGAACGGATATCGCATGCAACAGAGCCACAAATTCGCAGAATGCTACTGAGCTATCCATTACAGATCTTTCAGTCACAGCCATGGTTGAATGAGTAGTTGAACAATGCTGATATCAACAGGTAGTTTAACGCTCAAGGTCAGAAGCTCATGAAAGCGGTATGTTTACAAATTTTGAAGCTTATACCTGGTGAAGGAAAAGGGACTAAAGGCGAAAAAATGCATCAAAAAGGCCTGGATCAAAGAACGGAGGAAGTTTCCGGCGCGATCGCGCATCGCTGAGAAAATTGCTCAAAAAGCAAAGTCTCTAAATGCTCAGTCAGTCGTAAGTCCGGAAAACGCAAGAAAGCAAAGGCAGAAGCAATTCGAGGATTAGCTAAGTGGAACTTGGATTATTACTGGGCATACATAGTAAATCCACATAGCCAGAGGATGATTCTCAAGTATATCATCAATTTTGCTGAAAAGATGGTGCCAGCTCTTACCATTTCTATTTGCTTAGCTCAACCAAAAGCGGAAGACAGTCAGCCGACTTTACCCAGGCAAATATTGAATGCTCGCAACATTAAGGAGCAAATGCAGAAATAGTTAGATATTAGATTTAATTTTTAGAAATAGTTTTGCTTAGAAAAAGGGAAGTCATTTAAACCATATCCTGAATCTGTGTAATTAAGTTATTTAGTTTGTAGTATTTAAACCCTTCTCATGCATTTAGAGAAGGGTCCAGAAATTTATCAAAAACTTGTCCTCAGAACATGCACTTTTGCACCCTCAGAGGAGGTTTTGGTGAATGAATGGATCAATATTTGTTGATGTTTGCATTTGATATCTGCTACTGATGTTGCACTTCTGTACTCTTAGTAGATGTCAGAGCAAGGAGAGATAAATCATTGTTGCTTGAAGCTTATGAGTAGGACTTGTCATAAATGGTACTTTTATCTCTTGACCATTTCTGCTTATATGTTAAAGTGATATACAGTTTTTAGTTGTTTATGTATTATTGCATGAATGCTTGAGTTATCATTTGGCACTTTTGTACGATGGTAGCTATTTATTTATGTTTAATGTATGAATAGCTCATTATGCGATATGTTGTTCACAACTGTTTCATCTAACTTTTTATGCGAAGTGGTTCATCTTAATTGATTTCCTTTCTTATAATCGTTGAATGATCTTTATTACTAGTTGATATTTGAAATCTCTTTAGATCGCATAATAGGAGAATTACATCCTGGGTTAGCATAGATTTAGATGTGTTGTTTATTAGATTACAATAGCATAGAATTAGATTAAAGTTTGAATTAGAATAACTTAGATAGGAACTGTTAGATCAGCAACATCCAATTCTACACACACACACTCATAGATTGGGAAACTGGTCCCATTATCCCCAGTCGGACCTGCTATACCAAACGGATAAGGAGCTGCCAACCAAGGTCCAGACCGGGCGGGTATCCCCCTTGTTGTCGACCCGATTTTCGGGGCTTCAACATAACCTAAATCCCGCTCCGCAAATCGGAATTAATTAGCCATCTAGGCTAACTAATAACCAAGCCCGCAACCCAATCAAATACGCCCAAAAACCATTGAAAACATTGGTTTATTATGTCAGTCCTACTGTTTAAACCTCCACCATGTTCAAAGCCCGTCCACCGTTCGATCAACCCGCCCACCATCCAACGGTCAACGATCATCTCGTGACCCCCTTCATCGCCACACTTTAACCCACGGGGGACCGATGGTTTTCACCCCATACGACTGCCACGTGTCGCCTATTTAGCATGATCGCTCCCTCCCAGCCCGAAACCGCTCAGCCCCAAAAGCGGTGCGGAAAAAACTGCTTACCACCATCCGTTGACATCAGGCTGGGTACAGCTGACATCAACCGCCACGTCATCTATCCTCTTGCTAACGTCACCTACCACATCACCCACCACCTCATCTATCCTCTTGCTGACGTCACCTACCACATCACCCACCACATCATCTGTCCTCTTGCTGACATCACTTGCCACATTTCCCGCCACATCATCTGCCCCCGTACTCCCACTAACATCATCTGTATTTCTCACGTCATTCGCCCAATCAAATAAAAAATTCCCGCCAAAACTTCATTTTGTCATATAAAAAGGATAAAATATCATTTTTTGCTATATTTCACTACAAACAGCTCTCCAGGCATAAAATCAACCGAGTTCACAGTTCAGTCTCAACCGCCTCCCGAATAGAAAGGACTCCAGCAACGAGCTCGTGGCCTCAACCAACTTGCCATTTTACAGTTTCTTCCTCTTTAAATGTAGTTTAAACCAAACAGAGGGACTTTCGAGCTTGCAGGAGAAAGAAATAAAGATATACAGGGATATTTGCTACCCTAACCAGTGGACCTTCAGAGACACAAATTTCCAGAGGAAAGATGATCAGAAGACACGTTAGCAGTTTTTTTTTACCAGAGCGGGATGAGCAGGGGTCAAAACAACATTAAAGTGTGTCAGAGCTGAATTAAAGTGTATCAGATTAGCATTAAAGAGTGGCAAGTCAGAATTAAAGGGTATCAGTTAAGACAGGAAGCCAACGCAGAGTTACTGAAGAAGACTAGCTGTTTCTATTTTACTTGTAAATTATTATTACTCACTCTAGATATTATCTCACAGATGTTATGAGATATTTGTTGTACAAGTTTGTAGCATAAATACCCCCTCCATTGGAGTATTAAGGGTGAATTCCTAGACTCTGTTGTAATATTAAAATTTTGGAATAAAGAGCTGTTGGAGTCAACTGTTGTATGGCCTACTGGATGAAGAATTGAAGCAGAGGACTTGTCACAAATTTCTTGAATCAACCTCTGGACCAATAAGTCCTCTATATCGTATGTTTTACAGTTTTCTTGTTTATTATATCATCTGTGTTTCAGAATCTGAATGATAAAGAAAAGGTTAATTTCAGAATATGCTTGAGTGCACTATGTTTTCAGTGTTTATTGTTCTCTGTGTTTTCTTCAGAATTAGAATAAGCAGTGAAATCTTAATTGCTCCTGTTTCCTAATTCTTTCATGTTGATTATTTGTTAAAAAATACTTCACTGCTCCTTATCAGTAATCATTCAATTTCCTTCTTTAAATAGGTTGAAGGATTCTTAATTGCCCTTCACCCAATTTGAGCCCATCCCATCTGTTTCAAGTCTCCATTTGTTCCCTATTTGACTACCTTGCTCTGTGAAGCCATCCTCCGCTAAGAGACCAAATCCAGAAAGCCATCTTCTTTCACTCCATTAGCCCAATGGACTGAACTATTCTGTTTTACCTCTCAGTTCTATCGAATCTCACCGCCCAAACTTAAACAAAACCCTTGAACCTCATAACTAGCCTAATACCTTTAAAAACAAAGCTAAATCATACAGAGCCCTCTGTAGATACAGATTGGCTAGATTCTATATCTAAAATATTGGTCTGTGGTTACCTCGGCATCCTTCCCTTTCTTACAACTTTTGGGAAAACTTGAGTGATAACAGACTCAAAAATAGAAGGGATGTGCAGAATTGAAGATGAAAAAAGTGAATCTAAAGAAGAAATTTGCAAATTACATAAAGATAAGGAAGAATTAATATAAGAGCTTAAGAAAAAGTTTGATCAAGTGTATAAATTGAAATCAGTTAAGGAATCACCAAATAAGGTGGTTAAGAATTTAAAGTAAGAAAATAATATCAAAAGTAAGTGGAAAAAGAATGACCGCAAGGAAAAATTGAAAAAGAAAGATAAAAAAATGAAAAGGTTATGCAATCATAATCCATAACTTCCTAATGATGTTACAAAGGTCAAAAGAAAATTACAAGGGATAGAATAAAAAAATAAGGATAAAGATATTACTTCGAAAACTAATGAAAACTAATGACGATACTAGCAAAAACTTGAAGAGGACTTTTAGAAGAAGGTTGAAGATGTTTTAAATACTGATGAGGTAAAATTATAAATGTAACCAAGAGTTGAAGAAAATTGTAATAATTTGATAGATGGCATCACATTATAACTTCCAAATGATAAAAAATGCATGTTTCAAGAAGTTAATTAGAAGACACTTGAAGAAATTGAACTCCATCTAGAGGATGTACATGTCAAATATGATAATATTATCTCTAATGCTAGAGTAATCAAAGAGAAAGGAAAGATAATAGAGGTTGTAATTGTATTTGAAAATAAGACATATGAAATGGATGTGCAGATTGAAGGGAAACCATCAAATGCGAAATCATATTGACAACCTCATTTTCACGAAATATTCCAAGGAATACATAGCTATCAATATCAACATTATCAAGGAAGAAGACTGAATAATCATCAATATGCATTGCATATGGCATTACACAACCATTATTCAATAGGATATCGTCAAAGACTAACAAGTACCACAAATTGGAGAAGTCACAAAAAAATTACATGGAACCAAAGGAAGTAAAATTATGTAACAACTAGCCATCAAGGATTAAAACTAAAAGAATTGATTTTGAATGGGTGGATAATAATAAATGGAAAAAAAATCAAGAACATAAGGAAATCCTATTATTTTCTTTCATTACATGTAATGCCCTTAATTGCAAATGTTTCAAAAGAAATATTTCTAAAAGAGATTACTCTGATTTGACCCCAAAGGGACATGTAAATGTTTATGTAATAGGATCATCCTAATAATAATGGGGCCACATGCAAAATCAAGTGTGAATATGTTTATATATAGGTCAATTCATTATTGAGGACATGTGGTTTGGATGTATCAATGCATTAGGTTGTTTAGAGGAATTTTGCATATTATTTAAGGAGTTATTGTGTAACTTCTATCTCTTATCTCTTTTAATTGATATCCACATTCACATTGGTGTACATGGTGTGAATTTTTGGTTTATTTTTGTATATTAAGAATTTTAATTATTCTAATATTGTGATCGAAATACTTAGAATATCATAACAAACCAGAATTACAATTCATGTACACCAATGTAAGTTTGGAGCTCAACTCCAAGATATAAAAGAGAGATAAATTACACAATAACTCATGTAATAGAATAAAATCAACCAAATACCCTAATATATTCATAGATCAAAATCACCTTTCCTCACTAATGACCATGATATATCTCTCTATACATACATACATTCATACATGTATTCACAAATTTCACATGTGGCCCCTTTATTATTAGATTGACCCTATTATATATGCATTTATACATTACATGTATGTTTAACCCTGTATATGCCACATTAGACATCCTAGTAAAATGATGTTGTGTGATTTTAAAAATTATTCACAATTGTTAATTTTGGACAATAATAAAATTAGAGATGAATTTTGAAGTTTTAAAGGGGTATATTTCCCTTGTTTTAGCTATTTGTTGGTAAATCTCATTAGTGAGTAAATTTTTCCAAGAAACCTCTTTTAAAAAAACAAAAATTTCAAAATATCCTTCTATCATTTGCCATTATATTCTTCACTTTTACAAGAACAAGGTGGGAATTAATTTGAAATAAAAGTGTCTTCTTATATCTTTTTCATGGTTAAGGCTACTTCAATGGTAAGGAGAAGGTATATTATTATCTAAAATATTCCCCTCCGTTATTTTTTTCCTACCCATATAGGTATTTCTATTTTAGTAAGTGGCTTGGTAGTGGGATATGGGACACCTTTCTTTTGAGATTAATCATTCTTTATTGTTATATTTCCTACCCTACGACTGACATATGCATATACTATAGCTAGCAAAAGTTTTCCTAAAATAGGGTGATACACATTTATCTTATATTTGGTTTGAAGAACTATAAATTCTATGGGATATTGCCATGAATCAACAACCACAATTTCATCCTCTAAGACAGTAACTTTAGGAGTTATAGTTGAATTTGTTTCTAGCTAGAGTATAGTATGTGTGTGTTTGTGCTAGTAGGTGTTAAAGATATAACCTACGCATAGTGTTTTTGGTCATAACAATGATGGTTGTCACTAGGTATATCAAGGTATTTTGAATGAGGTTATTATTGATATGGACATTTACTATAATTATGCATAGATCCAAGTACTTAAGGACAAATATTTTAATTAGTATAAGATCTTCAAGTCGGCCTATCACATTATCTATAGGAGAATCCTTCTTAATGTTGAAAGTTGTAACTAGTGCCAGTCTTCATAATTGTATTTTATATCATGACATGATGTAATTATTATTGTACTTTTCGAAAGAAGAGAAAAATAAAAATATTTTTATAGAGGAAAATTGTTTATTTGAAGCATGGGTTTCTTGCCCATGGTTTTTAGTCCTAGGTCTAAGCACCCATTGACTGTTGTAGGGTTTTGTCTTGATTCAAAGTCAAATTCATGATGTAAAGACCCATTGGACACATGTAACAAGAAAATTAAAAGTTTATTTGATGTCCATAAAGGTCAAAAAGACCTCCAAGATCAGGTCGGACAAACTCTACTCAAGTCATTCTAGAGGCCTATTTTATTCCAACAAACAACTATATAAAGGGGACTTCGACCTCACTTAAAGATACATACTTGGTATCTTAGCTCATGTTTTGTTCAGTAGCTAGAAGGTCATGTGAAGGCTAGAGAAAAGGAATAATATACCAACAAAGGTAAGGGAGGATGTCTTAATGAAGTGACTTCTAAAATACACCTTGATCAACTCTCTCATGCAATTTTTATATGGAAATTAGGGTTTCCACAAGTTTGAAAGAAGGAAAAAGAAATTGTAGACATTGGTTAGAAGAAATATCTCTTCTATGGTGGTTGGCCTAGCCTTGGAAGGTTCTTTTTTGTGTCTTGAGTCTTGCAAGTCTCCTTTGAAGAATATTCTATAAGAATTTCTATGGGTATTCCCCTCTGTTGCTTTTTCCTTGACTCAGAGAATATCTTTGGTGTTCACGTTATTGTTTTTGTGATCTTTTTTTTTTGGCATTTGTCTCGATGATGAAAATAATATAATAATAAAGATAATGAACTAATGTATTATCACAAGAAGTTTTCAAAGAATAGAGAAATTGTTTGTTATAATCCCTAGTTAAAGTTACCCTAGATTTCTCAACATGGTAACAAAGCTTAGGTTCATGAAAATAGGAATCTAGAAGATCAAGTTTGTGTGAAGAAGAATGGCTTCAAATCTAGCCTTGAAGGTTGAGTTACCTGGAAGAAAATATGAGCTAGAAAATAGTATTTTTCTGGGCTTGTATAGGAGTCAAAGACTTGGGCTTATCTCTATGATTAGGGCCATAGTCGTGGGAAAAAGGAGCAAAATTTTTAAGGAGAAGAAAAACATCATCACAAGGATCCGAGAGGCTAGATATCTAGAATTTTCAAGGTTGGGTAACTTGAGAGAAGAAAAATGAAGTTCTGGGAATGAATGTAAAGGTATGAAATCACTTTAGAAGTCTGAATTTTGTAAAGTTATGTGATATGAAAACTATATTCTTGGATGACCGAATAATAGGTCACAGGTTTCTCCTATGGAATAGTATTAGTCCTTATAATAAATAGATCCAAGAACAAACTTCAAAAGATTATATTCAAGTCCTGTAGAGAATCCCTCATGCCTTTACTCTATTGTCACAAATGTAAGGTAATCAAATTTTAATATTGTCTCTTAAGAACTAAAGTGAGTCCTTGTGGTTAGCAAAGATTACAAGGCTTGATCTAAAGCAAAATTCACCCTATAAATTGAAAGAGTCAAGATCCTTATGGAGGAAGATGGATTTCTATGCACTTACATAAATAAAGAATGAGCCTCATAGGTGTTGTAGAAACCGAACTTGGAATATCTGTCTCGGAGGAATTATATATCAGTATTTGACAAAGATCAGGTTCGAATATTTGGAAGGTATATTAAAAGTCTTATTTAATGGTCGAGGAAGCCCTAGATTAAGTATCTAGCCTACAACATAAAAACTATAGGTGTTAGTGAAGGGAGATTGTTGTGAAGATCCTATGTATATCTATCTATAACTGTGAAAGGGAAAGTATATTTAAGTCTTGTAGTAGCTCCCACATTGTGCCTTATCTAGAAGCGAAGAAGAAGCAAGAGATTTGTCTCTTGAAATATGGAAGGAGCTTTGAAGATCTTATCAAGTCAATGATTCATAGTGAAATATGGGAAGCCTTAACCAGAGGGAAGAATACCTATAAGATTGATGAAATAAGTATACAATAAGGATGTATTTTTTGAGAAATTGTTGTTAGAAAATATATTTTGGCAGTGCTCCTGACATCAAAGGAAATTGCAGTACCCTTGGAAGGAAACCTTTGGCAGTCTTGAAAACAATAAGGAGATCATGGTATCCAAAGGAAGGTCGTGTAGCAACTTCTATGATCATGAAGGACAAAGGTACGTAATCATGATGTATGTATGGCATATTATTTGTTAAGCGTCTATCATGATATTTTTTAGGGTTTAGTTGCTTGTATGGTTCTAGGGTTGGCAAGTTCTCATTGTGTTAAAATCTAGAAATTGTAAACCCTAGATAGTTCATATGAAAACCTCATTCACTTGTTCCCTCTTAGAAATCTTATGTCTAGGTTTTGTAAGGTATATGGAAAACCTTTAATGGAATTGAATGATGTCTAAAAACCATATGAATTGTCCATGAGATTCCTAGATTGTCAAATTCATTCCCTTGTATATTTTTTGTGGTATTAGTCTAGTAAATGTTTTAGGTACATAAAGAAATGATGGCTATATGCTATGAGGATATTTATACTTCATGAAGGAGTCTTCAAAGGGAGACTTATAAGAAGATTTGTTGCAGAGGGAGTCCTTCAATAGGAAACCCTACAAGGTTTGTTACAAAAGAAACTCAAGGTATGTAAAATTGCAAGAATTGTAGCAAATTCGAAGGTACAATCATTTTTGAAATTTGGTTTTCCTATAAAGTCATGAAAGATTCTCATAGTGTTAGGGTGATTAATGTCTATATCAAATGAGCCTTTTTATTATTATCTATTGTTCACTTTAGTAAGACCCTAGCCTTTAGAGTTCACTTTAAAAAATCTAGCCTTTTTTATGTTTAGGGTTTGTTGATGTTATGATGAAACCCTAGCCTTTTAGGGTTTGTTGTTGGGTCTAAAATATAAGATGAAACCCTAGATTTTTAGGGTTTGATGAATTAGGGTTTATGAAAAAACCATTGTAATAGTTAATGAAATATCCAAGGAATGAAATCCTAGGTGTATATGCTTCCATTTGATTGAAACCCTAACATGGGTGATTTGTTAAAGTTTTGATGTTTGTATCTAGGGTTTACGATAAAACCCTAGTAGAAATTAATATAAGATTCTAGGGTATGATAATGAAACCCTAGATGTAAAAATATTTCGCTATAAGTGAAATCCTAACTTGATTTAATTTTTAAGTTCTAAGGTTTGTTTCGATGATGAACTCTAGGGTTTGTGTCAAAACCCTAGAAAAGGTTTTTATATGTGTTGAAAGTGAAATTCATGTTGATTGTAAACCTAATTAGGTTTAGGTTTTTGATATCTAAAGTTTGATAAGCCTAGATTATCCCATTATGATGACATGTTTTATTGATAAAGATGAACTCATACTCTTACACACACACACACGCAGAGTTGTACTCATTCATAAAATTTGTAGGTACATAGTCATCAAGATGTTGAAGATGCTTTCCTACCTCATACTTGTTGATGACTTGATGATGGTGTTGAGCATGATGGAAAGAGGGAGCTGTAAGCACACTAATGAAATTGAAGTTGACATTGATGATTATTGTATGACCTTAGTAACATGTGAAGATATAATGATTGATTTTATTGAAGGAATGAATTTTTTGAAGGTCAAAAGTTCTCTCATGATATGATGACAAAAACGAAAGAGCCTGTGGGGATGAAAGAATAAAATTGTTGATGGAATCGTCCTCTAGTTGATAGGGATATTGGTTAAATAAACGTGAATATTCTCCATAGTTAATAACATGATGAAGAGGCCAGGAGAATGTTTGAGATCAAAGAATAATTGAAGCACCACTGATGGTTATTCATGATTGATAAAGTTGTGAACAAGACTTGGATTTTTTTTGGAAGAAGCGATGAGCCTGAGTTCGATATCGCTGAAGAAGTTGAAGAAGGAATATTTTGTGGAGATGTGTTTGGATTATGTGATAAATTAAGAAACATCGTAATAATTGAAAACATTGGAGTTTCATGCCAGTATACTAGATCATATAAATTGGAAGTTTGATATTGGTTGGGGTTATGAAGCTACCAGATGTTCTAATGGTTGAACATGTAGTTGATGTGTGCATCTCTCCCTGAGAAGTTTTGAATATTTAACAAGCATGCTTGGATTGACAAGGAGAGATGAAGTACCATAAAACTCCTTTTATAATGGTACTTGGGAGGACATATTGATTAACCATTGATGATTTCGAGATCCCAATGAGGGAGGGTATCATTGGTCTTGTGGACCTATGACCTTGGATATGATACCTAGATCCCTGAGGGTTGGTGTTAAGGTTGAAGCGTGATGGTATCTATAGAAGCAGATGCCTAGATAATACCTTAGTCCCTGTTAGTGTCTCAGATCCTTGCATAACTGTATGACAAGAGTGTCATGAGACTTGGATATGTATTGTGTTGGAAGGATACCTTGGAAGTTAGTGTATCCCTATAATTTCATATGTTGATACTTTTCTTATGAGAACTTTTCAAAGTGAGCACTATCCTTGTACTTCTAGTCAATTATGAATACCTCCCTAGTTAAGAGGGAGTGTTAAAAGTTGTAACTAGTGTCAGTCTTCATAATTGTATTTTGGATCATGACATGATGTAATTATTATTATACTTTTCAAAAGAAAAGAAAAAGAAAAATATTTTTCTAAAGGGAAATTATTTATTTGAAGCATGGGTTTCTTGCCCATGGATTTTGGTCCTAGGTCCAAGAACCCATTGAGTGATCTAGGGGTTTTGTCTTGAGTCAAAGTCAAAGTATGTAACAAGAAGAAGAAAATTTTATTTGATGTCCAGAAAGGTCTAAAAGACCTCCAAGATTAGGTTATCCAACCTCTACTCAAGTCATCCTAGAGGCCTATTCTAGCCCAGCGAAAGACTATATAAAGGGGACTTCAACCTCACTTGAAGATACACACTTGGCATCTTAGCTCATGATTTGTTTTGCGGCTAGAAGGTAATGTGAAGGCTAGAGAAAAGGAAGAATAGACTAGCGAAGGAAAGGGAGGATGTATTAATGAAGTTGCTTCTTAAATACACCTTGATCAACTCTCTTATGTGACTTTTCTGTGGACATTAGGGTTTCCACATGTCTGAAACAAAGAAGAAGCCATTGTATACATTGATTGGATGACATATCTATTTTATGGTGGTTGGCATGGTATTGGAAGGTTATTATTTGTGTCTTAGGTTTTGGAAGTCTCCTTTCAAGAAAATTCTACAACAATAAGTTCTTTTGGTTTTCCCCTCTGTGAGGTTTTCCCTGAACTAGAACCTATCTATGGTGTTCTATTTATTATTTATGTGATTTTCTTGTTTGGAATTTGTCTTCGTGATGAAAATAACATAATAATAGTAATAATAATAATAATAATAATAATAATAATAATAATGAAGTAATGTAATATCACAAGAACTTGTCAAAGAATAGAGAAATCATTTGAAATAATCCCTAGTTAAAGTTGCCCTAGATTTCTCAACACTTAATTATTCCTATATTTTTAATGAATTATTCCTTGATGAAGTTTTTGTAGATAGAGACATTATTAATGAGCTGGAGGAGAGGAATCTTGACACATGATTTTTTGATTTTTCCTAAGAGGTGTAAGCCTTTTTAATTTCTAGTTTTTAAGGATAATATGAGACTAGTTTAGGGATAGGTTGTTCTTATGGAGGATATTCCTCTTTCTTATAACTTTTATTATGTATCGGATCTATAGTGAGAGGAAGGTTTTTTAGTACCTTCCTTAGTCTTATATGTATTCTTGAAGATCCATATAATAGGTTTAATAATTCATTTTAGTATAGTACACCAACCCTTTGGATTAGGTGTTGGTTGGGTAAGTGAAAGGGATTGATTCAAGACTTGTTGATTATTGATTTTTGAAGCAATGGTTTGTTGTGGTGGAGGTGGGAGAAATGATATTTTTTTGTTATTTTGGAGGTCTACATTCGTTTGGAATGTTAGTAAACTAGTAATTTTGCATTAGAGGTTGAGATGTGAACGATTGAATGGTTGATGTTGATTATGATATTTCCATTGATTTCACATTGAGTAGATATATTTATTATGTGAATACCATGGTTTAGTATGCATTTATGTGTTATTTCCAGTAAATCATTAAGAATGATAATAAGGAATACCTGGTTGGAATAATTGAGGTACTCCTTTCCTTCTTTGACTGGTGAATCATAGTGATCGTTATTCCTAAACATATTGATAAGAAACCTTGATACCTAGAATGGAATGATATTTTTTAGTTGGATGTTGTTCTCCACAAGTTTCAAAAATTTCTAAGTGTTAAGTGGGTGTTCATTTCTATAATTTATTTTTGTGTGTCTGTGACATAAATTAAATATATCTATTTTTTCTTATTCTTGCTTCCTCTTTATCTACCACGTGTCAATTTGCATGGACACTGATTCAAATATTTTAGTTTTCATGTCCTCTAATAAAAAGTCTAATTAATTTCTAGTAAGCAATGTAGAGTTAGATGATTGTGGTTCAACATTTCTATCATTCTTACTCTTGTTTATTATAGATATGGACTAATTCTTAAATATTTTCTCAATGTTTTCATGCCCAAACTAGAGTATCTTTCAATTTGTAAGGAGATTAAAAGTTCCTATGAATTCCTCCCTTATCCCTTTGAGTAATACAAGCTTGAGAGAGTTATCATCTAGTGTGCAACTTTCAACACTTTTGTGATTGAGTTGAAATATTTCCTCATAGTATTCTAGGGATTTATTTTATCCTTGGATCATTTTGAAGCTTTCATTTATGGTGTTCCTACCTTATTAGTAGTCCCTGTATTTTTCAGTGAAGTTTTGATTCATCTACTCCTAGCTTATAATGTTTTTTCCTTATAAACTTATAACCCACCTTGGGACTAATTCCTTCAATGTAAAGGGGAAATAATTGAGTTTTTTAGCATCATATTTATAATCATAGATATTACAAGAAACTTAGAACTCAAAAGGGAATGCTTTATAGTCTTATTTACTTATAATTTAACAAATTTATTTCCATCTTCTTATGTAGACAATTGAATATTTTCACTCATATGAAATTGTTAGTTTCATTAGAGTCAATTAGGGAAACAAATTTCAACCCACTATCCATTCTGTCTAAAAATAAAATTTCATTCTTCTATTTTCCCTTCCAGTCACTCTCATAACCTCTAAGATATTTCTCATACCTGTTATTAAGATTTCCAAAAATTCCAAACTTGTCTTTGCATATTATTACACTCGATCTCCTTCTAAAGATATTAACTACTTAAATTGACAATCCCTCACGTAATGATTTTGGTTATGCAAGTACATGCAATAATATTACCTTTAATAAGTGTTTATTTTTCTTTCTTATAATGTTACAAAAATCTTGTAAGGATGCAACAATGATGCGTGTCTCACAGGGGCTTCACTCAATGAACCCATGACATTTCACGTGCATGTGTGGCATACTAAACAATACCCCTAATTGAATACATATTGTAAAATACCTCTAAAATTAACATTATTTAACTCCTTACTAATACAAACCCAATACACTTTCCCAATTTAAAAAACCCCTATTTTCACTAGATATTGTAGGTATCCATTTTTTCATTAACATTTTTTATACCCCTTTATATGTTTTCATTAATTTTGAGCTCCATTTTTTATACCTACCAATATAAAAACCCTTTACCCCCTATTATATGTTCAATATATTATGTCATTTTTTCCTCAATATATATCCCTCGATATGAACGCATGCGGTATGGTATTTCTCCCGCAGTGAAGCCCCTATGGCATGTCTTTGCCTCATCTAATAATGTTTGTAATTGACGACACAATGATTCAAACTTACTCCTTAAACTATTTTCAAACCAAGAAATGGTACCTAAAGAAATCCATGACCTCCATGACCAACTATCCAAGAGCCATGTTCTAGCTCCTTGCATTAATCATTTATTAATTGGTAATTGTCATGACTCACTCTTCCATATGAGGTCATATGGACTAGACACCTACAATGAATGTTCTTGTCACATCCAAAATCAAGATTTTCCAATATTTAGTTTTACCTTTTTTCACTTGTGAATTAAACTACAAACAATATTCGTTGCAAGATATTTTCCTTCATCTAAAGTCATTGTTATGAATTTGACATTATTATACTTCAACACATTATCATACAAGATAACATCAAAGGAAGTCTTTGATGAAACCCTAATTGGTCCATGCAATATGAAAAATAGATAAGGAATTTATGTTATCAAGCCTTAGTGGAAAAGTATGTTTGATCGTTTGTCTTCTTCATTAGAACCATGTATCATCAATGTGTCCCCTTGGAGGATAATAACATTCAAGAAATGTCCTTTTTGCTTCAAAACCATTTATATTTTATGCAATACTATAATGAAGATCGTTTTTTAATCTTCTACCAACTATCATGATCATAAATCCTTCCACATAGTTTTTTCTCACTTTAGCGATGTTATGGAATGTGGAACTTCCCTTGCTTTACCTTAGGAGTTTGAAATTTTCCATGCATTCATTCTAAGCTATAATTTTTCGACTTTAACTAATTTCATTGTCACAAGGTCCAACATCTAGCCATGACTTTAAAACATCCCAAGTAACAACCTTGAACACTTAGCCAAGTACTTCAATACATAGCAAAATTTTGACGTCATAAGGAACACTAACATTCCACATGAAGGACCCACCACACTTCCCTATTAGGGAAGAATCCAAGGTGAGTTCCTAAGAATTATTAATCGTTGGAGTTACAATGATAATACTACATAGATTATTTTGACCACTACCAAAACCTAGTTTATAGAATTAAAAATGGATTAAGGGATTCCTACTTTAGTGCCACCCTACTTGCACCAACCAAATTATAAAGCATCCATTGGTATTGCCCTTGTAGATCCTACTCTTAATGATAATCCCAAAGTAGTTCTACGATGCCTTAAACTATTGTTAAGTATTCCATAGTCTTCATTCTTTCAAGGTTGTTGTGCAAGCTATAGGAATCTATAAAACTCAAGTCACACAACCCAAGATGCATCACTCTACCTTATGATTAAAAAATATTTTATCTAACCTACTAAACGAGCCTTCTAGAAAAAAACCCTTCCATGACTTCTTGAATATGCCTAAAGAAAATTTGACCCATGGACCTTATGTTTCCCACTTATATTAATAAGTTATAACTAACCCTTTGAATAAAGTCAAAGGTATCTAGTTGACTCCATGCTCTCTAGAAGGTGTCAATCCAATAAACCTTCTTACATCCTTCCTATGTTGTGGATTGCACCCAATTGAAACCATTAAACCAGGGAACGCTTTCTTGACATGTTATTCATGACACCACCTATGAACCACGGTGTTGAAAACTAAAGCAAGAAAGTCTCAATTTGATTTTGCCTTGATTAAATTGAGAAAATTCGAATTTCCATGTCAGCAGACAACTTGGATAATCAAACTTGTCTGACATGTCTTGTGTCACCCAATTTCATCGGTAAATTCGAGCCAGAGGAGTTAGATTTTAGTTCTACTTGACTGGTTGCTAATTTGTAGCAATCAAGGTCAGTTATTTCATGTTGTTATCAGTTAAATTAGTTCCAACTTTTGGAGGAACTAGTAGAAGGTTAGTTAATCAGTTGGACTTCAGCCAAACTCAGTGATAATCCAGTTAACTAATCAATCAACACAAAATAGCTAATGCATGTAGAGAATTTGAGTTATCTAGTTGAGGTGGATATTCCAAGCCAGTGTAACATCAATTTTAGACTAGTCTTGAGTGTACATGTGTTGCATGTAGTCAAATAATAAACCTAAAGGAATTATGAAATTCAATTGAGGGAATTTCCTAAATAATAGGGGCTAATTCCTCAAGGAAAAATGCAAGGAAATAGGATCTCAAGACAAGGGAAAATTTGAATAAGTCTAGGTTAGAGGATTTTAGTGAGCAGAGAGATAGGTTGTGGACTTGCAGGGTGAGCTTAGTTGAGAAAATAAATTGTAATACATCTATGTTTCATTTGATTAATGTAAGAGGAATTGGGGTTTTTATCATATTAGTTTCCCTAGATAAAAATACTTATTGCATGTGTGTTGTTCCTTCTTTCATGTCTGAAATTTTTGTTCTAAATTGTGAATTAATGTCACAAAGAAGTAGTGTAGATATGTGCCTTATGATTTAGATTAAAAATTCATGAGCAGTTGCAAATCTACAACCTAATTTCTATATGGTATCGGAGCTGGATCCACATTAGAGAAGGAAATTCGAAGTTGTATCTCAGAGGTTTGAATTTGAAGATCAGTGTAGCAAGATTCCTTCTGAGCTGAGAAGATGGCCTTTAATGGAATAAGGTTATAGTTTTCCTTGGAAGGCACCTCTAATTTTTTTGCATGGAAGGACCACATGGAGGAAATATTGGATGACAATGGGTTGCTAGAATACATCAAGACAGATGTTGCAAAACCTCAAACATTTGGTGCCCAAAACCTTTCCCAGTGGAAGAAATATGTGGCCAAGATGAGGAGAATCATCTTGGAGGGAGTACAAGATCATACTGTCTTGAATCTCCATGGAAAAGAAACTCCATTTGTGATGTGGAAAGCATTGACAGAATTGTTTGAGGATAGTAGTGACCATAAGAAGTTGGGGCTTAAGGATAAAATTTGAAGTATCAATATTCAGAAGAATGACACAATTCCACAGTATTTGAGCAAGTTTACATAGTGTTGTGATGAACTTGGCAGAGTCAGTGTTAATGTCCTTGAAGAAGACTTGATAACCTTAGCCCTTCTGAGCCTTCCCGAGAGCTGGCATAGCTATCAAGATTCAGTGAATAGGAGGGAGAAACTACCAAGTTGGGAGAACCTATGGTCTGATTTGATATAGGAGGAAATAAGGCATAATACTAGAGATGGGGCTTCATCCAAGGGAGAGGATGAATTGCATTAGTTGGAAAGGAAAAGAAGGGAAAAGGGAAGAAATCCCAATCCAAACTAGAATACAGAAGGAGGCAAGAAGAAATATTTGTCAAAAATTAAATGCTTCAGTTTTCCTGAATTTAGGCATTATGCCACGAAGTGTCCACAAAAGAAGGAAAGAAATAATACCTTAGGAGAAGAAGCAAATGAAGCTTTGGTTTCACAGTTCAAGCTTGACTTTACCCTCATTGTATGTATGGTCAACACAATGATAGGGAGTGTGTAGTACTTGGACTCAGGTGCATCATTCCATATGTTGGGAAATAAGGAATTTTTCAGTGACATAGAGGAGAAATATTTGTAGATGCACATCGAGATGGGGGAGGACGAAAGATATAATGCACCCTGGATTGGTACATTAACCTTTTAGAGGGAGCCCCCCCTCAGGATCAAGGATGTCATGCTCATTCCAATCCTAAAGAAATATATCATCTTTGTTGCAGTTTTAGAAGACCATGGTTATTATGTGATCTTTAGCAAAGGAAAGGAATTCCTGAGACACATAGCCACAAGATAGGTGAAGCATATCGGGTTTCATGTTAAGAACCTATATAAGCTAGATGTGGAGGTTTGTGATGCATTGAGGATAAAGTTAGAGAAGGTGCAGAGCTGGGATGTTGGTGAACTTTGGCATAGAATACTTTGCCATTTGCATCATGGCACTTTGAAGATCATGCAACAGATAACCAAAGGCCTCCCAAAGGAGCACTTGAGCAATAGGATGTATGTAAAGGATGTACTTTAGGGAAGTACACAAAATCCACATTCCATGATCAGGACAACAAAGCACATGCAATCCTTGAAAGGATCCACTCTGATGTCTATGGACCTTTTTCCATAGCCTCCACTACCAAGCACAAATATTTTGTCATTTTTATTGATGAATTCTCACGAAAGTGCTAGATCTTCTTCATGCAGAAGAATGATGAGACATTCTCCAAGTTCGTAAAATTTAAGGCACTGGTTGAGAAAGAAATGGGAAAGAAGGTGAAGGATCTTAGGAGTGATAATGGAGGTGAGTAAATGTCAAATGAATTTAAAAATTCATTTTTAAAAGAAAACATTTGACGAGAGTTGATATCACCCAACAACCCATAATAGAATGGGGTGGATGAGAGGAAGAATCGTAACATTTTGGGAGCGGTGAGGGAAATGTTGCATGATCAAGGCCTACCTCCAAATTTGTGGGATGAGGCATGCAACACAACAGACTATTTGCAGAAACAGAGTACTCATCGGATTCTTGGCATGATTACACTGGAGGAGGCTTTTTGGGGGAGAAATTTGAATGTGTCCTACTTCAAGATTTCTGGAGCCTATGTTTACTGCCATTTCTCCAAAGAATCAAGGAAGAATCTAGAGCTAACAACAGAATTGGGGGTATTTTTGGGTTACAAAAAAAATCCCCACAGCTACCGTGTGTACTTTCCATCCCTTAGAATGACAATTGTGTGAAGGGATGTAAAATTTGACGAAGATAAATCCATGTGATGCTCTCTTAAGAGGGAGCTTAAAATCCCACTAGAAGAGGAGCTTTTAGCTCCAAAGGAGGAACCTCAAGAAGTTGTGGAGTAGCCACAAATTGAGGAGTAGAGAGTGGAGACAACCACTCAAGTAGAACCATCCAAAGAAGGTAGGAAAAGGACCAAGTAAGCTAACAGAATTGTGCAAGATTCGAGGGAGAATGTGGGTGCTACTTCAAATCAGCGCAGGAAGAGAAGGTCACTAGATCGGTACACTGACTATATGGCTCTAATGACTAAGCACGTAGAGACTAAGCCATCCTATATTGAGGAAGCGATAGAGAAACCTGTATGGGTTGATGTAATGGTGGAGGAATACAAATCCATTGTAAATAAAAGTTTTTGGGAAGTAGTCCCAAGACAAGCTGATAAATCAATTGTGGGTTTGAGATGGATCTTCAAGGTAAAGCATGTAGTAGGAGGAAGCATAGAAAAGTACAAGGTCAGATATGTGTTCAAGTGGTACTCTCAAGTTGAGGGGATTGACTATCAGGAGACCTTTGTTCCGATAGCAAGGTACTCATCCATTGGATCAATTTTTTCTCTGGATGCACAGATGGGGTGGAAGATCCACTAGATGGATGTGAAAAAAACATTTCTCAATGGAGTTATTGAGGAGGAGGCGTATATTGAGAAACCATAAGGCTTAGAGACTTTTGATGAGAGTCTCATGTGTGCAGACTAAATCGAGCGTTGTACAATCTCAAGAAAGCACCCCATGCTTGGTACACTGGGATCGATAACTATCTCACCGGTTTGGACTTCAACAAAATTGAAGCAGATGCAAACCTATATCATATCTCAGTAGAAGGTAAATTATTGATTATTTTATCATATGTTGAGGACTTGATTTTAATTGGTGATGTGAAGATGATCAGCTATTGTAAGGAGGACCTTGTAAGATAGTTTGAAATGAAGGACATGGGTCTCCTTCACTACTTCCTTGGATTGGAAGTATGGCAAGGTGATGGGGAATTGTTTTTATCTAAGGGAAAGTGCGCCAACGAGATATTTCAGAGGTTCTGCATGGACAGTTACAAACCCATGGAGACACCTCTAATGACCAACTCGAGGAAGGAGGATGACACTTCAGGTGAGGAAGTCGATGCTACTGTTTACCAGTAGTTGTTGGGTTCATTAATCTATCGTGTGAAAACATGACCAAATATGTTCTATGCAGTCAACTGGCTGAGCCAAGCTATGGTTAGGCCAACCAAAGTATTTTGGAGGGCAGATAAGTATGTTATATAGTACCTCAGAGGCACTACCTAGTATGGACTATGGTACAGATAGATAGAGGGAGTGAAGTTGTGTGGCTTTACAAATGTAGATTGGTTAGGGAGTCCATTAGGCCGAATGAGTAAATCAAGTGGAATTTTTAGTGTTGGGTCTGAAAAAATTTCTTGGTACAACAAGAGACGATCAATCCAAGCATATACATACATACATACATACATACATATATATATATATAGATATATATATATATATATATGTATATATATATATATATATATGTATATATATATATATATATATGTATATATATATATATGTATATATATATATATGTATATATATATATGTATATGTATATATGTATATATATATATATATATATGTATATATATATATATATATGTATATATATATATATATATATGTATATGTATATATATATATATATATATATATATATATATATGATATGACCATTTACATGACTATGTGAAAAGGCGAATAATGCTGTTGCAGTACATTTCAACGGAGGAAAAACATAATGAAATTTTGAAAAAGGCCTTGTTAAGAGGGAAATTTGATTTCCATAGGTGTAGGATAGGGGTGGTTGATAATCCCTTTCTTGTTGAGAGGGAATGTTGAAAAATGCAGCAAGAAATTCTCAATTTTATTTTTTCTTGATTAAATTGAGAAAATTAGGATTTCCACATCAACAAACCACTTGGATGATGTTAAATTTTGTTACATGGCTTGTGTCACTCAATTTACTCAGTAAATTCAAGATGGAGAACTTAGAGTTCAATTTTGAATGACTAATTTCTCATTTGTAGCAATCAAGATCAATTATCTCAAGTTGTTATCAGTGAAACTAGCTCAAAATTTTGGAGGAACTAGTGGAAGGTCAGTTAAGTAATGGGACTTTAGTCAAACTTTGTGATCATCCAATTAACTGCTCAATCAACCCAAAATATCTAGTGCATGCAGAGAATTCGAGTTATCTAGTTGAGGTGGAGATTCCAAGGCATTGTAACACCATTTGAAGACTAGTCTTTAGTGTACAGGTGCTACATGCAATCAAATGATTGTCCTAAAGGAATTTCCCAATTTAATTGAGGGAATTTCCTAAAGAACAGGGGCTAATTCCTTAAGGAACTATGCAATGAAATAAGAGCTAAAGCCAAGGGAAAATTTGACTAAGTCTGGGTCAGATGCGTTCAGTGAGTAGAGAGATAGTTTGTGCACTTGCAAGGTGAGCTCAATTAAGAGAAGAATTTATAATACATATCTATTTCATTTGATTAATGAAAGATGCATTGGGGTTTTTAGCATATTTCTTTCGCAGGATAAAAATACTTGTTGCATGTGTGTTATTCCTTCTTGCATGTCTCAATTTTTTGTTCTAAATTGTGAATTAATTTCTGCAGAGCAGTAGCTTAGATCTGTGTCTTGTGATTTAGATTAAAACTTCATGAGAAGTTTCAAATATACAACCTAATTTCTACACAAGGAATACCCATCAACTTGGGTGTACATTTTCTCCAAAAATGTGTCGACCATACAAGTCATTCCAAGTCATCCTTAATACTTATAAAACCTATATAAGGAGGCCACTTCATGGAAATTTAACACATAATTATTTTCCATACTTTTCCAAAAAAAAAAAATCCATGTCACTCAACACTCAAATTGTAGAAATTTCAAGAAACTTGCTAGTGCTAATGAATTCGAGCTGAAATCAAGAGACACAAATTTCTTCTACTATTTAATGGAAAGGAAATAACAAGATAGAAACACATGTAATAACATGCAACCATCAAAACATAAGCAACAAAATGATTTTACAGGGGGGCCTAACTGGGAAAAACCCTTTCGCTGCATTGCTTTAATCCATGTGAGACCATGGATCAATTATAATGTCTTGCTTCAATCCTAAAGCATACTGTGCATTGTAATTCTGATCTCTTGTTCACTGACCTGCACTGGCTAAAAAAATAGGCCTCAACTTTCCTCCTATTTCCTTACGCAATCATGGAGTAAATTAGCCCCTAAAAAATAGCATAATTCCTTATTTCCTTGCACAAATCCTGAAGGAATTGACCACCTGATCAATGCAAAACAACTGTACACTCAAGTAGTATACAATTGATAATTACAATCTTCCTTTTCCTCCACTCCAACTAGAAAATTTGAATTACATGCATGAAGAGATTTACTTTTAGTAAATTGATCAATTAACTCATAGATCAGTGAGTTAACAATTGTTGTAACTACTCAACCAGACTCCTACTAACTCCACTAAGTACTAGAGATCAGTTAACCGAGTTTAACTAATAATAAATCCACTATATTGCTAAATTTTAGCAATTAAACCATGCACAACTCTACTTCTAGTCTATAACTCAAATTTACTGATTCAACTAGTAGACAAGGCCATGTCACTCTAGTTGACTGCAATCTAAGTCATCCCGCTAATGTGGAAAATAAAATTTCTCTATTTGACTAAGGCACAATTCAAATGAAGGATTTTCCTTGCTACACTTTAACACTCCCTCTTAGCAAGAAAAGGGTTATGCATTGAACCCCTATCCTGCTCCTATGGAACTCAAATTTTCCTCTTAACATTGCCTTTGCCAAAATATCTACATCCTATTCCTCTATGGGAATGTACTGCAACATCATGATTTTCCTTTGCACACAATCTCTCAAGTGATGGTACCTGATATCAATGTGCTTGGATTTTTCATGAAATACTAGATTCTTATAGAGTTTCATAGAACTATGATTATCACAATAAATCAAAGTAGGATCCATCTACTGATTGAAAAGACCAACAAGAATTTTCCTCATCTATATGGCCTTGTATGTTTCTTGATTAGAAGCCATATACTTGGCCTCTATTGAGTTGGGTGCTACATATATTTTTTTCCTACTATACTAGAAAATAGTTGTTGACCGAACACTGAAGATATCTGCTGACGTTCTCTTCCTATCTAATGGACTCGCTACCCAATTTTCATCAGTGAAGCCTTGAAGCTTCATACCATTAGTCCTCCTGTACTATAACCCAAACTTCATTGTGCCTCTGGGGTATCTAAGCACATGATTTGTTTCTTTCCAGTGAAGCTTGGGAGGCTTCACCATAAAATGACTCAGCTGATTAACTACATAACATATGTTGGGCCTTGTGTTCACTAGATACATCAAGGACTTGACCAATTGATTGTAGATGGTAGCATCTACTACCTCACCTGAAGAGGAATCATACTTTCTCCAGTTTGTATATATAGGAGTGTCCATAGGCTTGAAATCCTTCTTATGGAATCTCTGATTATTTTAGAGGTATACTTCACCTGACCCACAAACAACTCTCCATCTCCCTGCCACACCTCCAAACTAAGGAAGTAGTGCATCAATCCCATGTACTTCATCTCAAACTGTCTTTCAAGGTCCTCCTTACGAGACTAGATTAGCTTCTCATCCCCTGTGAGTATCAAGCCATCTACATACTAGAATCAGAAACTTGTCATCTACCACAATGTACTAGATATTAGCATCTACTTCACTCTTGGTGAATCCAAATCCACTCATATATGTGTTGATCCGAGTGTACCAAGCATGGGGTCCTTGATTGAGACCATAAATGGTTGTCCTAAGTCTACACACATGTGTCTCCCTATCAAATGTCTCAAACTCCTCAGGTTTCTCTATGTAAATCTCTTCCTTAACCACTCCATTGAGGAAGGCAACCTTCACATTAATATGGTGGATCTTCCACTCCAACTGTGCAACTAATGCTAGAATATTTTGATGGAGGAGTATCTTTCCACAGGGGAAATGTCTCCTCATACTCAACTCCCTCTACCTATGAGAATCCTTTGGCCACAAATATTCCCTTGTACTTCTTGATACTGCCATCAGTTGGATGTTTCACTTTGGAGATCCATCTGGAACCAACCACTAACCTATTATCTGATCTTGGAACCACCTCCCATACATTGTTCTTCATGATGGAGTCATACTCCACCATAGCATCTACCCATATTGGTTGGGAAACTTCCTCCTCAAATGAAGAAGGCTTAGAATAAATCAGTTATATCATGAGTCCCATATAACCAGTGTACTTGTCTGGTGACCTCCTATTCTTGCACAAGGATGTAGGATCTCCCATATGCTCTTGTGCATCCTGAACCAACCTCTCAGCCTCTATTTTTCTCTTCCTACCCTCTCTAGAAGATTCATGTTTAGTGGGTGCCTCCACTCTGCCTGGTCTCTGCTCCTCCACATGTGGCTACTTTGCATGAGGCTCTTCCTTTGGAGCTAGAAGGTCCTCCTCTAGTGTAATACTTAGCTCGCACTCTGGAGAGCTTCTCATAGCCTTCTCCTCATCAAATCTGACATATCTCCTCATTAATGTCATTTTGAGTGAGGGAAAATACACCTGATAGTTATGAGGTGTCTTTGTGTATCATACAAAGATCCCCATCTCAGTTGTAGGCTCCCACTTATTTTTTCTACCCTTGGAGACATGACAATAGAATGTAGTTCCAAAGATTTGGAAATGGGATACTTCTCGCTTCCTCACATAGAAATCTTCTTCGGGTGTGATCATGCCAAGTATTTTGGGAGGGCTTTAGTTATGCAAATAAACTATTGTATTGCATGCTTATTCCCACATATATAGTGGCAGTCCCTAATCATGCAACATGGCTCTTGCAACCCCTAAAATGCTTCTATTTTTCCTCTCTACCACCCCATTTTACTGTGGGTTATGGGTTGCAAATTGTTCTCTTCTAATGCATTCCTAAGCACAAAAATATTTGAAAGAATTAGACACAAATTCTCCCCCATTATCACTTCTTAGGGATTTAATTTTTTGACTGATCTCATTTTCAACCAATTCTTTGAATTAAACAAATGTTGCAAATGCTTCTTCTTTCTTCTTCATAAAATAGATATATCACTTGTGGGAAAATTCATCTATGAAAATTACATAATACCTGTGTTTTGCAATTGGGACTATAGAAAATGGTCCACACACATCTAAGTGGACTCGCTCCAATATGGCTCTAGCTCTTCTATCTTGGCCCTAGAAGGAAGCTTTGACATATTTTCCAAGAGTGCATCCCTTGCAAACATAATGTTGGTCAAGGGTACATTTTGCAAGTCATGTGGTGATCTGTTGCATGATTTTCAAGGCTCTATGGTGTAAGTGTCCCATGCATCTATGTCGAAGTTCTCTAACATCTCGACATTGGACATGTTTTTCTTTACCGTTCAATGTAGTGCATTCATCCACCTCTAGCTTATAGAGGTTTTTCACTCTAACACTAGTGCTTTCCCCTTACTGAACACCACATCATATCCTCAGTCCTCTAGTACAGCTACAAAAATCAAATTTTTCTTTATCCCAATTACATACATTACATTTTTCAGGTGAAGATGGGAGCCTGAATCCCTCTTAAAGGTGATAGTACCTATTCCTTTGTTATTGTACCTCCCATTATCTCTGAGTTCAATGTCTAGTTATAGGTCCTCCTCCAAGCTATTGAAGAACGCCTTGCTTCCTGTCATATGAAATGAGGCATTGAAATCTAAGTACCATACACCACTTTGTACAACACCTCTCATGCATGCAATGAGGGTGAAATCCAATTCAAATTGTGATGCAAGAGAATCACTTGTTGCTCCTCCTACAGGATTCTTCCCAAATTTCTTGTGCAGACACTTGGTTGTATACTGTCCATATTAATGGAAGTGAACACATTTAACTTTGTTGAGATCCTTATTCTTTCCTTAGTTCTAGCTATATTCTACTTTGCCTTGGGCCTTCTTGCGGTTGGCCTTCTTTCCCTTGCCTTCCAAGGAAATTTTTTCTTCCTCCTCATCCTTGGATCTAACACAAACTCTAGTGTTTCTTCTAATCTCCTCCTACACCAAATCAACCTAAAGCCTCTCCCAATCTAATAGCTTTTATCTTCTATTAACTAAATCTTGATAGTTCGGCCAAGATTTCAGAAGGCCAAGGAGTTCTAAGCTCACAATTTTGGATGATGGGTGACATTTTCTCCTACTCCTCCAAGTTCATCTTGAGCCTGAGTGAATCTAGATAGGTACTAATGAATGGTTTCATTTTTCCACATTTTAATGCTTCTAAGTTTATACCTTAATGCCAATTTCCTAACATCACTACTGCTCTGGAAGAGTTCCGTGAAAGTTTTCCATATTGCAAAAGGAATCTCCTTGCCATGCAAGTTTGAAACCACATGATCTCTGACACCCTCTAGAATAATCCTCATGTCCTTTGTCATGTATTTCTTCCACTGAGCAAGTGCTTGTGCATTTGATGCTACTGGTTTTGAAATATTAGTTTTTGCATATTCTCATACTCCATTTCCATCCAAGATAGATTCCATCCTGTCTTTCCAAGCACAAAAATTCTAGGTGCCCTCCAATGCATACTCAAGCCTCAACTCGTTGAAATACATTTTTCCAGCACTTAAGAGAATTTGCAACAAAAACTCTGCAAATCAAAATTTCCCTGAGAAAATATCTACAACAAGGTTTCTATGTAGTCTTCTGAAGCTTTAATACCATGTAGAAATTTCAAGAAACTTGCTACTGCTAATGAATTCGAGTTGAAATCAAGAGATAGGAATTTCTTCTGCTATTCTACAGAAAGGAAAACACACGATAGAAATGCATGCAATAGCATGAAACCATCAAAACACAAGGAACACAATGATTTTACAAGGGAAATCAAGTAGGAAAAACCCCTCTGTTGATTTGCATTAATTAAGATAAGAATATGGATCAATTACAATGTCTTGCTTCAATCATGAAGCACACCCTGCACTACAATTCTAATCTGTTGCTCACTGACCTTCTTTGACCAACACTTAGCCAAAAATAAACCTCAACATTCCTCCTATTTCCTTACCAAATCCTCCAGGAAATTAGCCCCTAAAATATACAAGAATTCTTTATTTCCTTGCACAAATCATGAAGCAATTGACCACCTTCTTAATGCAAAACCGCTGTACACTCAACTAGTATACAATTGATAATTAAATGTGCATTTTCCTCCACTCCAATTAGGTAATTCAAATTCCATGCGTGTCTGGGTTTAGTTTTAGTAAATTGATTAGTTCACTGAGGGATCAATGAGTTAACAATTATTACAACTACTCAACTGAACTCCCACTGACTCCACTAAGTACTAGAGCTCAATTAACTGAGTTTAGCTAACAATAACTCCACTAGATTGCTAAATTTTAGCAATCAACCTATACAGAACTCTACTTCTAGCCTATAACTCGAATTTACTAATTTAACTAGAAGACAAAGTCATGTAACTCTAGCTAACTGCAATCCAAGTCATCCTACGGATGTGGAAAGTCAATTTTTTCTATTTGACTATGGCACAAGTCAAATAAAATCTTTTCCTTTCTACATTTTAACACAAATGTGCCTGACTTTTCCTTGAAAAAACTCTCTACTATTTGTAAATATAACTTTCTCACATGCTTTTCATAACATCTTTTGCATCTACAACATGATGAAGCAAGACTCCTATTGATAACTAAATAGGAATACCTTCACTAAGGTGACCTTCTTTATTCAAAAAATCAAACATGATATTTATATAATTTAATTTAAACAAACTGAATCCAATTCATGTAATTTAATTTAAAGAAACTAGATGCATTAATTAAGAAGCCACATGCTTAAATCATCTAAATGTATTAATATGTAAAAGAGAAACATATGTATGAATAAAAACTCTAGCATTAGCTTCAAGCATGAGTTACGTACATAAAATGTATTTTATAGATCGGTTATTTAATTTAAAGAAACTGAATGCAATTCATGTAATTTAATTTAAAGAAACTAGATGCATTAATTAAGAAGCCACATGCTTAAATCATCTAAATGTATTATTAGGTAAAAGAGAAACATATGTATGGATAAAAACTCTAGCATTAGCTTCAAGCATGCGTTAAGTACATAAAATATATTTTATGGATCGATTTTGAGATTTTATTATAGCGTAATTTAATAATGGGATGAATGCCAAAAAATTTGGTGATATTAAAGGTTTTCGTCCATTTTAAAATAACATAAAATGAATAGATTGAAGAAACCTTTAACTAGCCACGTAAATAAACTCCCCCAAAAGATATAATTTTTCCATTTATAAACTCACTCCGTTATTGATAAAATCAAATCCGGTCATAAATTATATATTTACTTTATCATCAAAAAAACCCCATGGGCTTAATTGCTAAGGCTACCTCATGGATCTTCCTATAATGAACCTCCTTAATTGTAGACCTTATTTCTCCATAAACTAAACCATCCTTAGTGGTATACTTTATTTCTCCATATACTAAACCATATTATATTTTATTTTCCTTGACTGTATACTTTATTTATCCATAAACTAAACCTTATTATTTATTTTGTTTATAGCATAACGATGGGATCTTCATTGGAGATCAAAATATTATATAACATTTTCTAAATGAAAACCTCGAAAGTTTGTTCTAATGTTGATTAGAAAGGGAGTCTTTCTGCTATAATCTAATTAGCATATACATATATATATATATATATATATAATTTTATTTTAATAAAAATTATGTTTTTTTAATAGAATAAAAATGTAATTAAAATAAAAATAAAAATTATATTATTTATTTTATTGTAAATGGTTATAATTATTATGTTTTTATTATTTAGTTTTTAATTTATAAGTATAACATATTTACTTAAATTTAATTAATGGCTTATAAATTATATAGATGGTAAACATCAAAGCACTTACATTATGATAAACATCACATTACTAAAATTTTAAAAAAATCATAAAAATTAAACTATAATATTTTGTTTTCTATTAAATTAATACTATATTACATATATCAAAATTATTTTGGGGTGTTTTGCTAGATTGGAAATCACAATATTGATAAATATGAAGTATCATAACTTAAATGAAATCATTAGGAGGATGTAGAAATATCAATAGTGATTTGATTTGATGCACTACTGAGTTATTTATGTGCTTCCCAAGTAATTAAATTATAACCATATATTAAATTATTATCAGCATAGATCCATTTTAAATATGGATCTAACATGAGCAGAGAGAACCAATTTCTCTTATACGGATCTAAAATGAGAAGAGAGATCCAATTTCTTCAAGTGCAATTCGACATTATTCAAATATTTTGGATAGTTATTTTATTTTATTTTTTTTAAATTTTTAAAACTTTTATTTGGGCCGACATGACCAAAATTTCAACGTTGATGATGGACAGGGTTACACATCATACTGAGATATATAGTGAGCCTCTCTTCTCAATTATTATCATTAATTTCCTATGGGAATTTCCTATGGGGAGTAGAGAAGATGGTGACAATGTCGTGTTACGTTAAGACACTATGTGGTGGAAAGGTCACTCGTTGAAACTCTGTGAGAAAAAATCTGAAAAAATCTGAGGATGCTAAGGGCTACTGTGGCTAAGGGTGACTTTTATGGCTTAGGCATACTCGAGCCATATGTGTGCAAGTCATCTCAGGACTCACATAACCTACTAAAAATATATTATTATTAATTATAAAAATAATAACATATGAGTTAAATGTAACAAAATTATTAACTATGGAGATCCACACCCACTCTCTCATTGAGATTCTTAACCTATAAGTAGGTTTTCTCACAATATTATGGGCTAATATCATGGCTTATTAATACCACATGCCAAAAAACCAAGATCTCATTTCATAGTCAAAATATTTTACATATATTTTAATTTAATTTAATTTTATAATATTTTTTATATTTAAATTAAAAAGAAAAAAGGAAATAACCACTTTTGAGATAATCTGGACCGTCTGTGTAACTATTACCCAAAATATTATTTATAAATATTTTATAAAGGTTGAATTTTTACCATCTATTTATTAATTATTAAATAAAAAATTTAAAATCCACATTGGTCTTAGTGGACATTATTATCATCATCATTATAATTATATTTATAATTTTAAGAATAATGTGTTGGATATGACAAAAATATATAGAAAATCATGTAGTGGATTGTAAATCACATTTTGATTTTAATATTTTATTTATTATTGAATTTAAATGTTTTTTTTATCATTAATTGGTGTAAATTTATTATAATCTTAAATTTATCAGTTACATAAAGTTATTAAATATTTTAAGATTTAAATCATTTTTAGCATGTAAAAATTAAGAAATGTTTACATAGATGTGGTCTCTTCTTTTGATTTTTGATACACTACAAGTTAGAATGACGTTGCACACACACATGGAATCACATACAACTTTTTTATTTTGTAAGTCAAAATTCTATTTATTCTTCAAAAATATGTACATCGAGAGTAACTGCAAAAACATGTGGTCTTAGCCCACCCAGGTTTGTTGACCACCGCATACAACATATTACAAAAGTACAAAAAGAAAACTAAGGACATCATCCAAAACCGAGAAGGCCAAAGACACCAGAAGACAATGAAAACATAGAAAACCCATGTAATGATGCTAGTCATCTGACGTGATGGAGGTTGGGTTTTCCGGGGTTGTCGTAAGAGGAGACAAAGGTTGAAATGAGCCATCCAAGACTCCAACTTCTCCACCTTCTTTGATAGCAAGTTTTGTCCTTGCCAGACCACCATAATACGCTCTCGGACGTGGCACTGAAAATAGTGCAATTTATCGAAGGTAGCTCCTAGTTCTGCATGTTCCTCCCGTTGGATCCTTTCAGTAGTTTCCAATCACTCGAGCAAGTATTGAATCAAGTCTCTACAATTTTCCAGGAAACAATGTCAAATGACCCTCGAACCAAGAATCAAAGACTCTGCACCCCCTTGTCGTCTTGAGTCGTTACACTGCCAAGCCCCATCCCTCATCAGTGTTCGCAACGATAGACCCCCATGGCCCTTTGTCGAGCTGTCATGCCCTTGACCACCCCACACACCAACCACCATCCTCTAGGAGCTTCCCACTGACTTTCCACCCTGATGAGCCACATACACCTCCACCCTCTGCTCCGTGTTTTGCAATTGAGAAGCTCAGTCCCCACATCCTACCCAGTAGGGATTTGGAGGGAGGGAGGACCACCCTCTTCTCAAGGATCGATGCATCAACGCTGGATGAGAAGCTTCACCTACATTGTAGAATACCTTCCAAGCACGCCCAACCCAAACCCAGCAGGCCTGCTGCACCCAGTACAGAAACCAACATCCTCCCAGACAGGGTTGTGGCATAGCTACGGACTCACATCAACTGAAACACACAACACCACACAGACTCAAGAGATCTGCAACCCCACCAATCATGCCACCCGAGGCTTGAACACAAAGAGGTACTGAAATTCGAATAATTCGAACATAGGAGGGTCGAAAGAAGCACAAAATTTCCCACCACACTTTGAGGACCTTCTCCCCAATCACATTAGAAGCAAAAGATCACTTCTACCTCCAAGATTCTTGCTCCCTTCCCCCCGAAAGACATAGAAAACCTCACGCGGAGAATCCAAACAACCCAATTACGGGCCTAGAAGCCAAAAGACGAAATCCATCTATAGAACCACCACCCCTCCTAGGAGAAATGTTGGCTACGCTGCCCACTCCAACCACCAAAAGACCCGTGACTGCAAAACACAAATACACAAATCGACTAGGAGATCTTGAAGGCCAATTCCACTGAGAACCATAGTTGGAAACCACTCAAAATATACCCTTGCAGCAGGAAAGTTACTAATTTACAGAGCCAACAACCTAGGGGTGAACCGTGTTTTTGGGGTCACTACCCTGCCCAACGAAAGCGACGTCGCTTCCTTCTCCGGCGAGCAAAGAACCAAGTAAGATAATGAAGCTGAAATGAAACATGAATGAAGTCCCCATCAATCACCCTTGATCTTAGAACAACGTCTCCCATGATGGTCGAGGCACTACTAAATTCCACACATATACCATTACTCCTCCCCATATGCCATGTGAAGTGAGGGGGGGGGGGGGGGGCTTGACCTGGGTGCCAGTTGTTGCTCGGGGGGCGGCTCGACCTGGGTGCCAGTTGTTGGTCATCATGGGCCATGAGGTGCCCCGTGCACTATGTCCATCACCCCTATTGAGGAGAATCACATAACACTTTCATTTTGAACAACATATCAATAAAATATTTTAACGATTTATATATGAGAGAAATAAATTGAAATATTTTACTCATTATAGACATTGAAAATCCTTATTTATGGTTCACATTGTTCACTTTATTTTTATTTTTATTTGTTGTTATTGAACACTCCTTTCAAAATATAAAGTAAAAAATACCTCTCAATGAAATACTATTTTTTTAACATTAAAATTATCTGTTTTTCTCTCTATATACACATATGTAAAATTCATATATATGAAATTGATATCAAAATGTATGAATTAGTAAATATTTAAATATTTTTAAATAGTGAAAAAATTATACATCTCATAATATATATATATATTTTTTACTTTTATCTATTTTATTTCTATATATAAAGTTGATATAAAATTATGTTACTAAATATGGATATTGAAATATTTTATATATAATTAATATTCAAATAAATTTTTTAAATATTTTTTCTTAAATATTACATATCAACAAATTTTAGAGATAATTATATATTTCCTTTGCAATTATAATTCCTTTACTTTCAATTACTTTATCTTTATTTCTATAAAAAGTAACATATAATTAAAATTAACAATTACTTTCATCATTATTTTCATCATATTATTATCTAATTGTTAATTCCAGTGGTTTCTTTCTATCAAAAGATTCACAACACTTATTTGTAGTCACTAAATTCTCAAAGTCCTTGGCTATGGGTGCAGTGTCAACGAAACAAAATAAAACATCCCCTACACAGTTTGATCCAATATTTTTTTTCCAAAAAATAACTCATTTACAAAATTTTCCCCTTAAAATTTTCCCTACTTAAAATTATATCATTTTATTATTTTATTTATAATCAAAATTAGAAATAATATTTTTCTTTTTAATATTTCTTTTTATTATAAGATATTATATATCAACTTTTTCAACCATATAAAATTATATATCTGTCTAATAGAGAAACATCGAAACTGTTAATGAATAATTAAACAGTAAAAATGAGAAAATACTTATAAAATGGGTCCCGGATAGGAACAATCCAGAGAGACAGGAACAATATGGCATATGAATCCCCGAAAATGACTTGTATGCAGATGGCCACTGCGAATCTATAGAGGCTTTTCGAGTAGGTAAGAATATAGATTATACCACATTGCCATCTTTTTACAATCTGGATCAATGTCGCCATCGTAGTGGATTACACCAGATTCTGAGAACGACTGCGACTCAAAGTAAATGAGACGTAGGTGAGCACAAGATCGATCATAGTCTTCACGAGATCGAATGCAGATGGAGGTGAGCTCCCTCAACGCTATGCTCGCTATGAGGAAAGTTTCAATCAGAAGAATGACATCAATATTTCAGCATTCAGCGAAGTTTCAATCAGGGCATTGTCACCTATATCTTCACAATTCACGGAATACACACTAATGTATTCATGATATTGTAAATCAGGGAGTAAGGTCATGTATTATTAATATTATGGCATTCATGATCTTGTAAATCAGGGAGTAATGTCATGTATTATTAATATTATGGCTTATCAATATTAGTGTCTAATATTGATGCTACAATAGATTATCAAGAATAGAAAGTTACTCAATAGATTATCAATATCAAGAATTATTAATTCTATATATTCTAATAATACAATGGATTAATAATAAGATATGTCATCCTCACATTGAGTTACTTTCTTTATTTAACAATATTTCTATTTACAGAGATTTAGCTTCACTTTCCCCACTTTATTATAAATATCTTAATTCATAAATATGTTTCCTTACAATATAATAAACCAATATTATGTATTATCAATATCACACGTTCAAAAATAATATCATAAATTATCAATATCACATACTTAAATAATATCATATCATATCATGAATAATAATTCCACATACTATCATATATCTAACTAATATCATAAATTAAAAAAGATAAATCACTCTGTAATGAGCAAAAACAAAATCACACATCACTATCATGATGTCACCCTGAACTGTAAATATAGATACTTGCAACACGTAAAAAAATCTTTCGCCATCACAACAGAGAGAGGCGGGAGACCATTTATTTATTATACATCACGGGTTAACTCAATTTATTTATTTATAACATCACGGGTTAACTCAATTCAGATCGTACCACATTTCCTTAGAAGGTATATATACTGATATCGATATTGTAACCACTGCCATAGCTCAAAGGTATATATGGTGAGATTGATATTGTAACCACCGCCATAGTTCGTCGTATTGGCCTATACTATAAATTAATTTGGGTACTGATAGCTATTGATAGTGTGGTAAATGAAATAACGAGAGGAGATATTAGTTGGATAGCTCTGCGAAAAATCATTTCATCTGACTGAATGCAAGCATTAACCAATCAAAACAACATTCAGATTAGAAAAAAAATTGGACAGCTCTATGCAAATGAATTCATTTGACCTAATGCAAACATTAACCAATCAGAACAACCCTTTAGAAAATTGGACAGCTCTATGCAAATGAATTCATTTGACCTAATGCAAACATTAACCAATCAGAAAGTGAATTCATTTGACCGGATTGAAGCATTAACCAATCAAAACAACACCAGAAATGGAGCTTCGAAGACCAAATTTAATCATTTAATAAGGGTTTCATTGTCGTAAAAAATATTCACAGACATGGTGGTAGAGGGATGCCATGAGGGACCTTCTCTGAACTCTCTTACGGCCTCTCCTTTCTTTTCGACTCAACTGCTCTGATCTTTCTCTTACGGTCTCTCCTTTCCTTTTCGACTCAACTGCTCTGATCGCAAAAGATCTGATTTATGGGTCCAATTCTTGTCGTAATCAAGGATGTGTTTCTTCCTTTATTAGTCCTAGTGAGGTGTGGTTGAGGTTGCAATTGCATTGGCCTTTGTGAGATTTTTTTAAATAGTTTTCATTTAATATATATAGATATAGGATTTAAACAATTCTCTCATTTTTAATTTTTCCATCATGCTATAAAAATTAATAGACCAGAGGCTAACTCCCATCCAAAACATATCATATGCATTTTGATGTGTATCAAACTAAAGAGGGGACATGCTTATTATTTTTTATTAGAATTGAACAAATTACACATATAAATGGATTCAATTTCTTAAAAATTACTTGGATTGTGTAGACTACACAAGCTTAAACTTGTAATTTCAACAAATCTCTTTTAACTAATCATTGGGGATTATGTTTATAAAATAGTAATTAGTTGTTAGCATTTACTTTCCTAATAGTTTTATTTAGAATCCACCTTGCATTTGTATAAATAAAGTTTTCATCGTGAATACAATCAGTTTTTCATTGTGGAATTTATTCACGGGTGGTATCATAGTACCTGTTAAGATTATAAACACCATGCCTAAGTTTATTTTTGAGAAAGCCTTGTTTCAAGTTTAGGGAGTGAAGAATGTATGTTGTTTGAAGTTTATGGAGAGAAGAATCCATGCCTACTGGGTTTAATTTTGAGAAGGTGTTGTTTGAAGTTTATGGAGTTATAAACTCCATGCCTACTGCATTTATTTTTGAGAAGGTGTTGTTTGAAGTTTATGGAGTTATAAACTCCATGCCTACTGGGTTTATTTTGAGAAGGCATTGTTTGAAGTTTATGGAAGTTTATGGAGGGAAGAATGTATGTTGTTTGAAGTTTATGGAGAAAAGAATGTATCTTGAGGAGTGCATTGCTTGTAGATAAAGGCGGTTGGAAATCAAGTTAAAAAAATCAATGTAAAAGCCTTCTGGGTTTATTTTTGAGAAGGTGTTGTTTGAAGTTTATGGAAGGAAGAATGTATGTTGTTTGAAATTTATGGAGAAAAGAATGTATCTTGAGGAGTGCATTGCTTGTAGATAAACGCGGTTGGAAATCAAGTTAAAAAAAATCAATGTAAAAGTGAATACCCACTAGTACTCTTTGGAATTTATTCCACATATGATTGGAAAGTGGAAAATGCTTCAAGGTTCATGAAAGGGAAATTAGTAAAAAAAGGATTTATGGAATCCACTATTACTTGCAAGTGGAGAATGCTTCAGGATTCATGAAAGTGAAAGTAGTAAAAAAAAGATTTACAAAGTTTTTTTTACAAGGATTTATAAAATTAAGAAAAAGATATACAATCCACTTATTACTAGCAAGTGAAAGTAGTAAAAAAAATATTTGCAACTTTAAGCGAAATTTGTAAAAAAAAGATTTGCAAAGTTTTTTTTTACAAGGATTTGTAAAATTAAAAAAAAGATATGCAATCCACTTATTACTAGCAAGTGAAAGTAGTAAAAAAAATATTTGCAATTTTCTTTTTACAAAGATTTGTAAAATTTAATTAAATAGGGAAATATTAAAAAGAAAATATACACATCCACATATTACTAGCAAGTGAATTAGTTAAAAAAATAACTAAATAAATAGGGAAATATTAAAAAAATATATACATATCCACATATTACTAGCAAGTGAAAGTAGTAAAAAAAAAAAAAAATTATAGTGATTTGTAAAATTGAAATAAAAAGGGAAATAGTGAGGCTTGACCTAGCTCTTCAATATGTTATTTTTGAAAACCACCGATAAACCACTAAGCCAAGCTTTTATTGAGCAAAGAGACTTATCCTAGATATGTGCTCAACATTTGTGAACTAAAAATAGCCTACTCTCTAAATAGAAAAGTAATGTCGGCTATAATAAAAAAAAAAAGACAAATATGCTATATATGTTTAGTTAGTTGCCATATGACATAGTATAATTTCATGTAAATAAATTAGAAGTAGAAAAAATGAGCAAGTAAGATGTTTGAACCTTGTATTTTTCAAAAATATTTCAACACTAGAATTTTATAACTAATTTGAATATCTATGTAAACTAATTTATCTTGATATGAATTTATTTACACATTGTATTTTGTACTCTAAAATAAGTTTTCACTTGAAGAAATTTGATCCCTCTCGGCTCATGTTAGATCTCAAGTTAGATGGATCTAGGTTGGTTTAAAATAAAAGGAGAAAGGGACTTATGTTGTTTTTTTTAGAGTATTGCACATAAATAATATTTGAAAGTTCGAAATGATTTGTTTGAAGAGTATTTTTCACTACAAACAATCATGACTTCATTGATATCAATAGTTCGTTTTGTGCTTAGAAGAAAGGAGAATTATCAAGAATGGATTAGAAAGGAGATTTGTCAAGAATTGATTAGAAATCTTAAAAGTGAACTTATATTTAATGATTTGTGGGAAGGAGTCTTTCAGGGAAAGAAATATAGAGGTGAGAGAGAAATTGCACCTGAGCCACCTGATGACAAAAAGAAACATGTAATTTGGGAGACAAAAGACAAGAAGGAATATGCATTAATTATTGCATCAATGACAGAGGAGGTAAGAAGATATGTTATTTCTTGCGATACAACAATTGAAGAATTACAAAAGTTGAACAAACTTTATAATTCTCATTAAGAGCTTGAAATTATTCAATTTCTATTGAGATTGTTTAATCTGGAGATGAAAGATGATGATCATTTGAAAATGGCATATGAAATAAAAGCTATTTTTCATGACATAAAAGCCACTGGTGTTGAAGTAGATTTGCAACTTACTACTTTTATTAAAGTTATTAACCCTGTCTATTCATACTACTTGGAATCTTTCTAAGCTAGTGGACAATTGAAAGAAATTACACTTCATAAACTAGTGAACAAAATTGTTGAAAGAGAAAAGGTATTTGGGAAGAAAGAGCCTCCAACCAATTCTAACATAGAAACATTGTGTCTTGCACTAAAAGCCCAAAAGTCTCATAGTGAATCTTTTATAGATGGTAAAAGTACTAGAGGTTTTGGTAGAAGAAATTTTAGAGGCGAAGGGGGGATAATAATCAAGGTAATAGGAAACAAGGTGACAAAAAACAACAAAATTTTCAAAATAATAAACCAGCTATCTAATATTTTAGATGTGGTAAAATTAGTCACACTGTTGCTAATTATAGACTATTTTGGGAGAAAGTGAGTGAATGGATAGAACAATTGAATGAAAAGAAAGATCAGCCACCTCCACATAAGGGAAAATCATTAGAGTCTGTACATTACAATGTTTCCCACTGCAATTTTAATATAATGATGTTTTTAGTATTGTATTTTCTTCATGGCAAGACAATTGTATTTTGCATTCAGGAGATACATGTCATATGATTTTTAGGATAGATATTTTTGAAACATTCAGTGACTAAGCTGATGGAGTAGTATACTTTATTAATAAATCTCAAATTAAACCTTCAGGGATTGGATCCATTCATTTGAAGATACCAAAGCTTGCAGATTGTATTCTATAGGATATCCTTTACATTCCACAATGTCAAAGAAATCTAATGTCTCTTATACATATTGGACAACAAGGGAATATCATACATATATTCGATGCCTTCATTGAGATACATAGATCATCTAATCATGTAGTTATTATGACAAATGTTGAAGGAGGTACAATTTTAAAACTGAATGGTAGATCATCTACTATAAATTCTCATGATAGTTCTACTCTTTTAGCATATCAAAGTGATACTCTATCTTCCAGTTTATTATGGCATGCTTGTTTTGGTCACATTAACTATGACAATATTATAATTATGAGACTACAAGGTATAAAAGGATTGCCTACAATTCCAAGAAAGTTTACACCATATGATGCTTGTATTTTGGGGAAACATTTTAAGCAGCCTTTTCATAGTTCTTCTTCTAGAGCTTCATGAAAATTAGGTCGCATACATTCAAATTTATGTGGTCCTATGCTTGTTACAATTTCCAATGGTAATAAATATATGCTGAAATTTATTGATGATTATTCGAGAATATGTTGGGTGTATTTGTTGAAAGATAATTCACAAGTTTTTGAAATTTTTAAAACTTTTCATTCGATGATAAAAAAATGAAACTCAATTAAACGATGACATTCTCAAAACTGATAACAATGGTGAATACTTCTAATGTTTTTGAACAATATTTCAAGCACAATGGAATCATACGTCAGACTACAATACCTTACAATCCGTAGTAGAATGGTTTTGTAGAGCGTATGAATAAGACATTACTTAATATGGTTAGATCCATGATGTTTTTTAATAATGTTAAGTTGATGTTTTGAGGAGAAGCAGTGCTTTGTGAAACTTATTTTCACAACCATTGTCCTTATTTTGTCATCAATAATAAATCTACTTATGAAATGTGGTATAATCGTCTTCCTTTTGTTCAACATTTTAGATTTTTTGGTTCTCTATGTTATGAATTGATTCCTAAACATCAGTGCAACAAGTTGGGTATCAGGAGTCGTAAATGTATTTTCTTTCGATATTCTACTACTTCCAAAGATTACAGGTTGTATGATGAGGAAAACAAGAAATTTATTCTTTCCAGAGATGTTAATTTTCCTGAATGTGGTAAAGATAATTCCACTGTTGATAGACAACTGACTCATTTGGAGAAATTTGCATCCAAAAAGTTTATTTTGAATCTAATAATGATGTTCCACATACTGAAGGGGGGATTTCCATTCTAGATCAGTTTGTGGTTTTTCCATCTTTGAGTCATGAGAATGATGAGAATATTAGTGCTGAAGAAAATTTGGAAGATAATGTTGTTTTTTTAGGGTTAGAAACTACTCTTAAAGAGCTTGTTCTTGAGCATGTTTTTCAAGATGAACAATCATCATAACCACTTCAAAAATCTTTACGAAGATCCACACATGTTCGAAGATTTCCAAGTAAGAATGATGACTTTGAAATAGGAAGTTCCTTTAAAGGTGAGTTTATTTCAAGTTCAAGTAACATTTCTCATGACTGTGAGTTTAATAATTATATAATTAGCGAACAAAGTTTTTTTGAAGAAGCTTCTAATTTTGATGAATGGAAGGATGCATTGAAAAATGAGTATGATGCACTTATTAAAAATGGAACTTAGAGGTTATTGGATACTCCTACTGGCGTCAAACCTATTGGTCAAAAATGGGTATATAAGATCAAGTACAAGACAAATGGTTCGCTATGCTAAAAAGGAAGGTGTTGACTACACAAAGACATTTTCTCCTACAACAAAATGGGGCACAATTAGAAATCTTTTCTCTCTTGCAACTCAAAATAGCTGAAAGATACATCATATGGATGTAAAAAAACTTTTTTGAATGGTGATTTGAAGGAGGATGTTTATATTTTTCAGCCAAAAGGTTTTACTGTCAAAGGAAAAGAGAAAAAGGTATGTAAGCTGGTGAAGGATTTGTATGGACTGAAACAAACATCTCTCACATGGAATGAAAAATTAACTAAACACCTTCTCAAGTTGAATTACAAGTTATTTTATTTGAATGATGCAATACATTTTGTTAAGAATATTGGAAAGTTAGTTGTATATCTGGTTGTGTATGTAGATGATTTGATGATCATAGGAAATATTGATGATTATATAATATTTGTTAATAGAAAATTATTGAAAGTTGTTTACATGACAGATTTGGGTTTATTGCGTCATTATTTAGGGATTGAAGTTGATCAAAAACCCAAATATACTTTTATTTATCATAAGAGGGATATTGGACAACTATTGGATGGATTTGGGATGCAAGATTGTAATCATGTTGCTACTCCAATGGAGAAAAATTTGAAGCTTACTTCCACTGAAGGAAGTACATTTGAAAATCCAACAAAGTTCAAGCAATTTGTTGGAAGTTTAAATTTTCTAACTACCACTCGACTTGACATATCTTTTGTTGTAGGGATACTTTCTAGGTTCATGCATAAGCCATGTGAAGGTTATTGAAATGCAACAAAGAGAGTGCTTAAGTATTTGAAAGGCACTCAAACATATGGCATCAGATATTCCCAAGTTGCAAATTTCCATCTCACTCACTCTTCAAATTATAATTTTGATGGAGATAAGGAGGATGCGGTCTCTACTTCTGGTTATTTCATTAATATTAGATCAATAGTAATCAATTGGAAATCATGCAAGAAATATGTTCATGTTGATTCTAACATCAAATCTAAATATGTTGCAGCGGTTCAAGCCACAAAAGAAATCATTTGGCTTCACAAAATATTTGAATACTTGCAGGAGAAACAAAAGGATTCAACTCCACTACTTATTGATAACTCTTATGTAATTCAGTTGGCCAATAATCCAAATTTTCATGATCGAAGAAAACATATTAATACCAGATATCACTTGATTCGACATTATGTATAGGTTAAAGTTATTCATCTGACACATTGTCCTACCTTTGAACAGGTCACAGAGATATTTACAAAGGCATTGGGACATGAAAATTTTGAAAACTTCAAAATGTTACTTGGAATTTCAGATGTTCCTTCGGATTATGGGGAGAATGTTAACAAATCCTTCAGGATTATGTTTGCAAAATAGTAATTAGTTGTTAGTTTTTAGTTTTCATTAATAAGTTATTGACACAATTTTATCTCGAACCTACCTTACATTTGTATAAATGTAGTTCTCATCATGAATGCAATCAATTTTCCATTGTGGAGTTTCTTCACGGGTCTGTCTACAATATTTGTTGAATTTTAGACAAAATTAATTGAAAAATACAAGTTAAAAAGGGTTAAAATGTAGAATAATGATACTAATTGAAATGTTTTAACCATAAGAAGATATTTTTTTCCAATTTCTTCACATAGAATATACATAGTTGACATTGAAATATTACTTAAAATGAGAATTCAAGTATTTTATTTATGTACCACACTATCTACATTGATTTTCTTTCTGTACACTTGCAATTACTTTTTGGTTCAATTTTAATTTCCTTTTAAGCTTTCTTTCTTTATATATACATAAATATGAAGTTGATAGTTAAATAAATTAGTTAAAATGGATATTTAACTAATTATAATTTATGTATTCAAAGGAGAGACCATAAGCTTTTCAAATAGTTTTACTAATCAAGGAAACACAATGATAATCTCTTCATGTTTTATAATGATTTTAATTAAAACAAATAAAAAATGTATATTCATTTTTTTTTACTATACTATACATTGTTTTTTATTTAGTAAATATTTTATTTATATTTTAAAAGGGCACATGTCAATTAATCATAAAAGGAATTATGCACCTTCTTCATACTATGTGGTATAATGCAACAACCAACAAAGCGAGAGAGTAAGCACAACGAGACTTTGATATAATTTTAATTAAAAGAAACTGAATATGTATATTCATTTCTATTTTTGTTATGATGAAAATCGTTTTTTTATTTAGAGAATATTTTATTTTATTTTAAAAGTGAAACATGTCAAAATTAAGTATGGAAGGAATTACACATCTCCTTCATGTTGGGATTTGGAATGAACCTCTCGACTCAACAACATAATCAATTGTAGAATGGGCCTATCAATCCAACAACATATTGGAATGTACAATAAGCCTCTTTCCCAACAACATAGTAGGGAACTAGATTTGGTGCATCAAAATATTGTGCATTGCAAATTCAAAACCAAATATTTTTCATTTATTCCTTGTACAATAAATTACTAGACATAACAATGATAAAATGAATCATAAAATGGAAATGCAAAAAATATTAATTCCTAATTAAATGTCTAAAAGCTTGTACAATACATTACCAGACATAACAATGACAGAATGAATTATACAATGAAAATGCAAAAAATATTAATTCCTAATAAAATGTCCAAAGGCTATAAGAAACTATAGAGTATGATGTGGATGTAATTTATGGTCTTATGTATTCCCTATGAATTATTCATCATGTGATAGTGGTTTATAAATTTAGCTACATAACATGCACATATATATAAGTTAAATGGTTGATTAACATGGATAGGCTCAATGTCACCGAAGCTAAATTGTATCCTCTTACAATCAAGTGAACTTCTTTAATTCTACATTTTTTACAATAATGTTTCCTTTCCACTTTAACCCTACTTTAATTAGTCCTACTTTCTTTAATATTACTTTCTTTACAATAATGGATATGAAATGCATTTATGTTACTGTTAAAATAATAATGCTTCCTTTCCACTTTAATCCTATATTAGTTAGTCCTACTTTCTTTAATATTATATGCTTTAAAATAATGGCTATGAAATTCATTCATGTTACTGTTAAAATAATTGAAATAAAATAATAAAGGAAAAATTTAATAACTATAAATATTACATAGTTAAATTTATAACTATAAAGATCACTAAGAATATCCCCTCTTTATTAAATCTTGCTTTTGTCCCTATAATTTCTTATTCAAGAAATACAAATTTTTTGAAGTCCTATTTTTAAATAAGCATGCCTATTAGGGTAAATTTAGTAGTATCTATTATAAATCTTGGCCCTTAAATTGTCATTTATAATAAAGAATAATGGGATCAACATGGATCAATCGAAGGCATACAAAATGTGTCTGGAACTTTTATCTGGTGTAATGTCATAACTAGTGAAAATGGGCGAACACCAATTGTATATATTTTATGAAATGTAGGTGCAATAAAATGACATGAACCATAAGTTTATAGGCATCCTATATGTGTATGCATCATTATTATCATGGTTAATTAGTTTATGTTTATTGGGTTCTAACCTCTTCATTGTTATTATATTAGTTATAGTTAGGTTAGCCTAGAGTGTAAAATACATTATGCTTTATTTATCTCCTATTTATAAATAAAGGGGATTAATTTGATTAGGCATATTATCTATGCAATTGACATATGTTACAATTATGTTTCCCCTTTAAAAATACTTCTTATTCTAATTCCAAATATGATAATTAGTTGTTTCCCAATGAGGAGAATTGTTGATGAGGTATATAATTTGATTACACACAAAGAGATATGTGTATATGTTTATTTATTTTGAATTGATCATTATTTAATATAATACTATCTCAATACCTTTTAGGTGGAAAATTTTGAGCAATTGGCTTGCAAGGTTAATTATAGTCAGATGTCCCATTTTGTTGATTTGGGATCAAGAACCTCCCAATGCTAATTTGAGGCACCAAATGACACTTTTAAGGGTAAAAAATATGTATTCACATCTTATGTTCCCTTGATGTTGTTCTACACACTTAGATATTTTGAACAATGCAAAAATTGCCTCAATTTGATTTTGTGTATAGAAGTTACACATCTTGCAAACTGACATACCTAGTTGACCAGCATGGTTCTTAATGGTTTCCAAATTATCCCCCACTACTCATATATGAGACTAATAATGTGAGGATGTTCGAGAATATTCTAGAAGGTATAAAACACTATATTAATTAATGATTAAGTCATACAATAACCTCAACCCTAGATGACTATTCTTGTTTCAATTAGTTGGTATTCAAAAGAAAAGCAATTATTTCAACAAATCATTTAATTATCATACCATGGGTTGGATTTTTTTCTCAAGTTATTATGCAAAGTATATGCAAGTTGTAAGTTTTTTTCTAACACTAGTTTATGTAATGTGAAATTGCAATAAAAATCCAAAAATGAATCTAACCAATTAATTAAAACTTAAGGCTATGTCTCTTGTTCAATTAAAAAATTCAAACTCCAATAATAATGAATCAAATATGAACCATAAAATTCATTGATAGATAATCATGAACTTGTGACTATGTAATATATCAATAGAAAATCATGCAAGTGTATAATCTATGACAAAAATTCAGGAGCCTAAAGGCTACATCCTTTGAAGAGAAATTACTTTACAAAACCTAATAGAGATTATTATACTCAATGAAAAACATTAAAATTATAATAAAATATATACATAACTAATAAATTGAATTAACTATAAAACTACATAAGCTAATTATTCTAACACTTATTCAAAGGAGTTGTTCTTGCCACCCTAGAATAATGTGTTCTACACTGATTTTAGATGTTACAATAGTAACAATCCATATGCATCGATTTAATAATCACAAGAACATGAATTACATCAACAAAAAATAGAGTTAGAAATACAATACACTCATCAATACCCCTATTCATGGAGAGGGACTCAACTTTTATACAAATTTTGGCTTGTCTAACCTTAGGTATGCTAAGAATACTCTTGAGAATCTAGGATTCTTAAGTTGCTTTAGATATCAATTAAATAAGGAGGTTGTTACAAATAGGTGTATCAAGATAATACATATTTATTTCCTTATTATGCATTATGCATGTTAAATATTGCTACAAGGCCATATTTTCAACCATCATTTGATAATGACACCAACTATGATCCTATAAAAAAATTGGATCTATTGTGTTAGTCAAACATGAGATTTTAAATGAACATGACAATTGTAGTCAGTTAGATATATTTGTAAGGGAGACAATCATTACTTTCATATTCACAAGGGACAAAGGGTTTCAGTCGTATCATGCCTTTACTTGGAATATCATTGGGAGTAGCAGCACCTCAATGTGATAGGAGTAGTTGCATTGGTAGGACAAGAGTAGAAATGAACCAATAGGAAATGAATAAAAACACACCTATAAAATAGGAATAAAAACAAACATGTGATGTTGAAGCAATAACTAATATACATCATTTTCATAAGTGAGTGCAAAATGCCTATTTCTCTAGTACACACTAACATAAATAAATAAAATGACAAGCTATATAGAAAGCGATTTCCATTGAAAAAATGCACCATTATGGAAAATAATAAACTAAAAATGGTTGTAAATAGTGGGAAAAGGTAACATAAGGTAGAAAGAAAACTATGTTGAAAGATGGAATTTTTACGGCCCAACATATTCCTCCAATTGAAGGTGTTGTGTGCCCCTGTGTAATTAATATGATTAATTAAAATTGGAGTTTGAGTGCCTATGATGGAGATTGTTGAGACTAAAGTCAAAGTGTCCCTATTCATAGGTTGATTAGTATCCAACATTGTCCTCAATATCCTGCCAATTTTGAGCTTCTCTGTTAGGTTCCAACTTGTATTCAAACTATTACCTTCGTGTTGATAACCATATCGGAGGAAAATGAATGTTGAGACTAATACCTCTAGGAATTGTTTTCATTGAGAGTTTTTATAGAAGAGAATAGTGATAGGGTGCCTATGGAGGAAAATATACTCCTTGATTTAGGCTAACTGGAAGTTTTCATTAACTAGAGGGGATATTGCTCAAATTCAGAAAAAATGAAAATGATTCAAATCAAAAAATAAAAATAAGGATATGGGCATATCCTATGTAGATCAAGGAGGATATGGGTATCTACAAACCATTTTCCAAACATGATAAGTAGTGAACCAAAATGTAGCACACATGTAGAAAATAGAAACATCATACAATAAATATGTATGTAGTTGGTACAATTCCCAATGGTCTAGGAATAATATTTCCTCAAATAGATCCCATTGCAGGGCTTAGGTAGGACGTTCCCATCATATCCAACTCACACATATGCTCCCTTCTTTAACACATATTCAACAATGTAAGGACTATGACAAAGAGGTTCTCACTTTATGGTACCTACTTTATCATGATCTTGATCATAGACAAAGACCAAGTGACATTTAGAAAAAACGAGGTTGAATAAACTTGTCATATTGAAGTTTGACATATTTAGTATGAGCCTTGTTCGCAAGCATAACATCATGAAATTGTTCATTGAGTTGGGAAAAATAAAGGAGGTATTCTTCCTCAACAAAAGTATTGGGAATAAGTTCAATGACTAGCTTTGATGATGGTATTTTTCATTGAATTAGAAACACCACTTTTTCACCATAAAAATGTTGGAAAGGAGTAAATCCCATGGATGTATTGGCCAAGGTTAGATAAGCCCAAAGTGTTGAAAGGAGAATTAGGTGCTAATTATGCTTGTGGTTCCCTACCATGCATTGGATAATATTTTTCAAGATGGGATTGATGACCTTGGCCTAACCGTTAACCTAAGGGTAGTAGGGAGTGGAGTTCTCATGGCAGAATCCCAACTTTGTTTCTAATTTAGCCATAATTTTGTTTGAAGTTAAGATTCATGGTTAGTCACAGTCTACTTGGGAACACCAAACCTAGCTATGATGTGATTAAATATGAAAGGCGTGGTGGTGGTTACATCATTTGAGAAGGTAGGGATGGCCTCATCCCACTTAGTGAAGTATTCAATAGCCATAATGATGTAGTTATGGCTATTTTCAGAGGTAGAATTACACTACATGGAATCGATACCCCATTTTGTGAAGCGCTTGACAAAAACCATAGGATGAAGTGGAGCAGGGTGGGATCACATGTTATGAGTAAATATTTGAGAAGGATGACACTTCTAAACTACAATCATACAATCTTTGAATATCGATGTTCAAAAGTGACCCATGCATAAAAAAAATTAAAAGTGCCTAACCTACAAAGATGACCACCACATTTTATGATGTGGTATTAATTTAACGCTTGTTCAACTTCACCATGAGTTAAGGATTGATGTAACACCACATAAAACCTACAACAATAAAGGGTATCTTCAAGGATGAAGTATTTTTTTCTCTTATGGAGTATGTGCCAATGATCATCATGGGGAAACTCAAGCCAAAATCATTGAGTTTGGATATAGAGTAGTATATCCCCTTACCATGGATTAGTTGAGATAATGGGAAATAAAGACTCAATAGGAAATGAATTAGTAACCATTATTCCATCATTATTGTGTGGAAGGTCAGATAACATCTATGTGAAAACCAAACATTTCTTAGATTTTGTAGCTACGAATTCCAAATTAAATTCTTGAAAGATAAATATCCATTTGGAATACTTTCCCCTAATGATCTATCTACTAAGAAAATGTTTCAAGGAGTTAGAGTTAGCAACTACCATGGTATTACACAAGATAATGTAATTTTGAATTTATTGAATGGAAAAGATAGCAGTTAATGCCAACTTTTCAATTGAAGGATAGTGAAGCTTCCCCCCTAGCAATCATTTACTAAGGTAGTAGATGATGCATTTGTGTTTCCATTCATATTCTTGGACAAACATTATTCCTACAATTGAATTAGAGGATGTAATGTATAATATGGAGGGCTTAATATTGGGGCTAACACTAAGGCCTTTTCCAAGGCATCAAATGATCATTGTGCTTGGTATTCCCATACAAATGGTGTTTCCTTCTTGAAAAGATGAATGAAATGCTCTGTGATTTTTCATAGTTATCAATGAATCAATGCAAGAAGTTGATATTCACTTGCAACATTTAAACTTGACTAGTAGTGCAAGAGGAGGTAAACTAATGATCACCACAACTTTAAGAGGATCAACCATGGTCCCATGTTTGGATATGATAAAGCCTAGAAATGACCTACAAATAATGTAGAAGATGCATTTATGGGGATTCAAATGATTTTTTAGTAGTCAAAATGCATGAATAAGGCTCATAGATGTGTTGGATGATCAACTTTTGTTGGGAGTGGGTAGAAAGGTCGCCCAGGTATGCCTCTGATGAGCCTCATCATTGGGTAAATATATGGGCCTTAATTCACCTCCTAGCTTAGTCAAACCAACTTTTCTCATAACTTATTACATGTTTTTTACTATATTTTGTTTGTGAGGTGAGTTAGAGTTGGATATTATGCTTTATGGACAAATATGCTTTGAATGCAGGATTAAAGGAGAAAACCAATGAATTTTGGCAAAGACTAAGGTTAAAACTCGAATAGGACAAGGGAGAGGGATTGTAGGTGGTAAATCCTCCTCATTTACTACTCCTCCATTCGAATATTCCTCCATTGATCACATCAGCTCGGAGTGCAAACAACCAAATCATGAGGACTAGAAGGCAGTCAAGAAAGTGAGAGAAAAGCACCAGTTTATCTCGATTTTGGGAACCAAGCCTCCCTAATTTTAAGGAAGTCATTGGGGACATCAGATGTATAAGTAGAGAGGCCTAGGACCTCAATAGGATTCGGATTTTTATTGTAAAACGCTAAGCTATTTTCAAGCTGCAATACTTGTGAAAGTTCTCTTGATGTAATTTGTTGTTTTTGTAATAAGACTAGGTTTTGTTTTGAGCTAGCACTGAGTTAACTCAAAGGGATGAAGCTCTTGGGTTAGGGCCCAACCATAGAATCCAAGGCTCCTATTTACTGTACATGTATGTTTAGTGTAGATTCATAGCTTCATTGTTAATTTGCCTTTTAGATGCATCTCCATTACAAGTAGTGTAGATTAGATTGGTTGTTTAATAGTTTGCTTCCATTTGTGCCTTATTTCAAGTAGCAGGTTAGCAAGGAGAAAAAGGATCACCACAAGGTTTTTAGCAGGTGTCGCGACCTCATTTTGTCCCTCTGGGACCATGACTTAAGGAAGGGACCCTTAAGGAGCCCCAAAAACACATATTTCTAGTTCTTTTATGAGATTTGGAGTTTATTGTCTTTAATTTAGTATTTGGCTAGTTTTACAAGGTAGATTTCATTGTCATATTTTTCATCTCCATTTCTACAGTAGATATCACTCATGCTTTCATTCCTTTCAACAACTTTCTTCATGCACAGTATAGGCAGTTGATTCATTAATTCTGCTTTTCTAGATTATGAAAATGTATCTTGTTGCATAGATTTTTTGGAAGACACACATGTTTTATGCAGAGTAGGTGATTCAGGAGGAGACTGAGACTCCATAGCTAGCAGCCACCTTCCACTTCATCCACCTTAGCCATCCCTTGTTTTCACCATCACCTTCACTAGTTTTCCATCATTTTTCATAGAAATTCTCCCAAGCACATTAAGTGAATCTAGCCATCTATTATCTTGGATATTGACTCCTGAGTGATCCTAGACCTTCTCCCACTCCATTCCACCCATCACACACCTTTCCTAAGCCTCCCATCACCTCCAACACCTCACATTTATCTCTCGGCTGTATCCTGTAGGTTTCCTGTAATTCTTACAAGATCATCCTGTAGGTTTCTAGTACATCTTGTAGGTTTTCCTGAAACAACCTGTTTTGAGGCCGAATTGATGGAAAACCTCTAGGAAGTCACCAAAAGCCTCCCATGGGTCCTCCACACCATCCAAACATTTCATAACCCTTCCAGCCATCCTCAAACATCCTTAATTCACCTGCCACATCCACAAGAATAATTAGTTTGCATACTTGATTTTGCATAAAAATACCTTAAAAGAAAAAACAGATTTAGTTTAGTCTCTTTACTTGCATATTAGTGTTGTTTGATGCTTCTTACTTCTACAACTCAGATAGTAGAATTTGTTTCATGTTGATTTAGCATTTCTGCCTAGCATAGCTTCTTGAATGGTTAAATAGGGAATGGTGTGATTTAGCATTACATGTCAACTATTTTAGTAGAGTAACTCTCTTAGAAGTAGATTTACCTTTCTTCCATCAAAGAATCAAGCTTCTTTTGACTCCATATAAGACTAGCTTGGAACCCTAGTGGTCTCTCGCCACCTGAACAGTGACAATAGGCAGAACCATCACTTTTACTTGTGCATACAACACTGTCACCTCCAAGTTTCTATGAACCCTGGGTTGATAAGTAAAGCTGGTAGCCCAGGAGTTGCAGCATCCTTGCTGCAATATTGGTGCTCATCAGCCTCCATAATTCACTTGATATCATGAGAAGCATAAGACATGGTTAACTAGAAAGTGTCTCTAGAATTATTAAGACCAAATGATAACTTCATATACATGAATGTATTCTAAGGAAAAATTAAATACATTTGTTTTATCTTCTAGATTTATCTAAATTTGATTATAACCAACAAATCCATCCATGAAGGAAAATATCTTAGTTCTAGCACATTCTTTGATGATCTAATCAATTAACGATGTTGGGTAGTTGTCTTTTAAACATGTCTTTTTTAAGTCCCTATAATCAACATAAACATGAATGTTACCCTATTTCACAGTGATAATAATTATATTGGAAACCCATTCAATCAAGGGAACTAGATAGATAAACTCAACTTTGAGTAACTTTTCAATTGCTCCCTTGATGGAAGCAGCTTTTTGTGGGTAAAATAACTAGATTTGTTTCATGAATAGATTGTCTCCTTTGTAGGTGATGATTTCATGCTCAACAATCTAAGGATCAATGCCACAAATTTATTCATATGAATAAGTGAAAAAATCATGGAATTATTTGAAAATAGAAATCTATGTAGTGATTTCATCAAGAGTGAAAATTTCTCTTGCCATGATGTTTTCCATGACCCCAAGTTTAAAAAAATCAATGGAGATGGTATGATAGATATTAGTTAAGTTCCCTTCAAACAACACATAATGTGTCATGATAGGATCTTGAGACCAATAGACATTTCAAATTGAAATGTGTTGTTTTGAGTCGTTATTCAAATGTTCTAAATAAGGAGAAAATATAATTGATGTCGTGATTCATCCAATGTCTGATCATAGATCATCATGGCTTCCAAGATGGCCTTGTTAGATGGAATCATAGTATCGAGAAAGTAATGGGAACGTGAACGATAAATATCCCAAGTGGGCAAGGATTAAGACTCAATCTCCACATCGTATTGGAGGAATGACTTGAGTTCAACAATTACCTTTTGGAGAGCTTGATAAGAACATTTTGTGGGGCTCAAAGGCATATGATTTCCATACGTCTATGTTTAATGAAGAAGGAACCATCCAAGGGTCATGGGATCCATGGGATCCTCTAGTGATTGCTGTTATTATCTTTATAGAGTTGGAAAATTATGACAAATTAGGTGGAGTCATAGGAAAGGTTCCCATCGATCAATAGTCTTTGAGCATCCTTGATATAATGCTTCCAAAAGTGAAATGGAAATCTCCTATAAAAGGAACTAACTAACTATCATGAAAATACAAGTTAGGATTGCAAAAGGTAAACTAGTCGATAATGATGATCTTACCCTAATGAGGGAACATCACAACACAAAAGACCAATGATACAATAACAATCATGGAATAAAACTAGCTTTGTTAAGAAATAGATTGTAATCTTATGCGGAATAGATGACTTTGACTTTGATTGATATCATTTTACCCTTGAGTTCGATAGGAAAGGAAATAAAAACTGATTGAGTTTGTAGAGTGTTCCCATGAAATAAATTTAACGTAGATGTCAGTGGTGACAAGGTTGGAGATCCAAGATCCTTCTAACACTTTGATGAAATAATTGATGGGCCTCCAAATTAGATACAAATTAAGGCCCATCTAACCTTTATTAGGAAAAAATAACCTATCATTTTGCACTTAATACTATATTTTTCAGATTTAATATGTTTTGAGGAAGGTTTAGAGATGATTAGAATATCTTGTGTGCCTAATCCATTTATTTTGCAGAATATTATGAGAATATTTGGAAGATTCGAAAGAACTGCAAAATGAGAAAATTTAGGGACTTTGTCCCCACTATAGGATGGAACAGGATTGGATATTAAATGAATAGTATATTATGAAACTATTGAACATATTATGAAGATCCACTAATTGATAAAATCTAGGAATGTGTTCCCTGCTATAGGAGAAGCCATAACTCAACATTTAATGAAGATTCCTATTGTTGGGGACTATATCCACTTTTTGAGGTATTTTGGAGGGGAAATTAGCCCTCCTTTTAAGGAGGCTACTCCCCAATCAAATTGTATAAGTAATAATTTTAATTATCCTCTATGGGGAATGAATGTTTGGTATTTTTGAGAAGAACATTGGTTGTTTAGTAGTTCTACTTGCATTTCTAACAGTGATTTACTTGACTTGTTTCCAATAAATAAGGATAGTTCATTTTTAGCTTCTAAGGCTTGGTTTACTTCATATAAATTTGAGTATCCTTTGTATTGCCTATCCTAGGATCCTCAAACCTTGTTGTACCATTTCTTTTATCTTCTTTTCATCATTTTCATGTTTATCTACAATCCCCATTTCTACACTTAATGTTCATGCTTCATTTGTTGTAGGCTAGATTGATTAAATGATTGAAATGATTTTGTTTTTGGGTTACTTATATAATGAATAATGTGGTGCATCATTATCATATCTTAGTAAATTATTTTTCATCATTGGATTGCATAGATTAGTTTGTTTATTCACTATATTGAAATTTCTAGTTTTAATAGTAAATTTCTGTTTAATTTTAGCACATGTTAATGAAGATCTTTTGAGTTGATTCCACTTGAAATTGAAGTCTTAAAAAATTCAACTTAATTACAAAATTGACCCCCAAAATATTTTCACTTGATTAGATTAGAAATTTTGCAGGTTAACTTGAAACAAAAATTTGTTGGTAGTTTCTCATAGCAAAACAAAGTTTCCTGTAGCAGTAATTGTTTGAGCTTCTCCCTTGCCCAGATTCACTCCAAAATAATGGTAGAAGTATATTTATGCCTTATAATAGCCTATGAATGCTTTGAGACCACTTTGTTTGAGTTGAGGCTCAGTATAGTTTCCATTTATCTTTTTCAATGCTCGTTTCTAATGAATGTTCATTTTTACAACTAGATTAGATTCCCTTTCCTACAATTTACTTTCAAGAAGGTGTGATTTATTTCCTATAAAATTACATTAGAGGAGTGTTTCCCTTCTTTAAAAGTAATATAATATGTTTTCTTTACATTACTACAAGTAGAATAGATTTCCTTTCTACCATTTACTTTCTAACAAAGTAGAATAAGTTTGCTTATTTTTATTTACCTTCTACAACTTAGGACTAGTATCTTACCTAGTTTTTTGCTCATTTGAAGTTGTTTCATTACCTTCTTTCACTTGCATAAAAGGTATATAGACTAGGAAAATTAAGGTGGAATTTTCACATACAAGTTTCGTCCCCTCTTTAGTTTCTATGAAAAATAGATTGATAATTAAAGGAGGCTCTTGGGATTGCAACAATCTTGCTACAATACTGAGAACCATCAATAATATAAGTAGATCCCCTTCATCCAATACAATGTTTTGAACATGTTGTCCAAATACATGAACCATTATTTAGAAGGCTACATGATATGGAATATGATGCTTCCATGATGTCAGATTTAAGTGGATGAGATCCAAATTTGAGGGATCTACTCCACTAATGGTAGTGAGGAGTTCTTTGCATTGAATGAGGAAACTTTGTAAAACTTCAAGAGCATACATGGTAATGAGTGTCTAGGATATATCCTCAATAATGTTATAGTTGTGAGTGGCCCTTACATTATGATTATATGTCATATTTCGAAGTTCATTTTTGGGATGTTGTGGCACGATACCAAATAATGCATCGTCAATGTGAAAGGGACTATATAGTTGGTTAGGGCTCACAAGTTCCGAAGCAGAAGGAACACTCTTATGATTCTCATAATTTTTTTCTATAGTAATGACATGGATCAATTCATAAAAAATAAATATTTCTTATTTTCATCACAATGTAGTATGTGGAGGATTCCCCCCCCTCCCCTCCTTCATGCTGAGGAGGTTGAATGCTCACAACCCTATGTTTCTACTAGGGTAGAAATTGATTCATCATGACAACATGTTGACAAGTAGTGTTTTTTTTCTTAGAAGTACCGACAGATCTCATCCATCCACAAAAAATCATGTTTAGAATGGCCCCCCCAAAAAATCTTGCAAGGAAAATGATTCTTTTTATTTTTCTCTTTCATCCAACCCTAATGGGCTATGGAGTTTGAGGTGCCCCTTGTTCAATGTTAGAAGGTTTACTGGACATTTTTTCTTCCTTTTGCATTTAAGTCATTGAAATTATTTAATGGTATGGATTACACTAAATTTTCATTGGAGGTTTTTATGGGAGAACTATGAGTTTGGGTGGTAGATTCAATAACTGGGGCACTAGAAGCAATGTTCATTTGACCCATCCAATTCACTAATTGGCCTTTGTTTCCTAAGGATATGGACCCCACCACACCATCAACATGAGATCCTAGCTTTGGTTTCGAAATCCATTTGATGACTGAGGAGCATTATGGATGATTTCATATAAGGTTCCCATTCGAGAATAGATCAAGTCCAATTTGTGGGCATGTATGATAACGTATTCCTTGTTTTGGGCTCCTTCCTTTGTTATGTCTTCAGAGATTCTAGGAAAGAGTCACTTGATGAACCATTCACACACTAAATCATTATGGAACTTGGTTTTTCACAAACTTCACCTTCATCTCCACTCATGGATATGATTAGAGTTGTGGGTGGAGGTGTCCTAATAGAATTTGGTGAAATGTATGTCCCCATTTTGTACCTAATAGGAAGTTGATAATTATTAACAAAATATAATTCTAAGGACATAAAGTTATCATAGGAAACACTTTCAAAATTGATGCATTATTTTGCGGCACCACCATTAAAAGTCCTCCAGAATAGTTGCATCTAGATACTATCATCCATGAAGGATTTGGATGACCATCATAAGTTATAAGTGGTTATATGTGGTGCAAGGTCTTCTCTAGGTTTATTGTTGGCTTGATGGGGCCTGACCCAAGTTCAGCGTTAATTAGCCAAACAAATCCCTACACTACTAGACCTTTCGGCATCAGCCCGCGGAGCGCAGACTGAAGTCTCACCCGAAGCAGTATGGGGGGATGATGGAACCAAGTTTCCACACCCTAATATGGTCTTGATTTTGTTTAATTCCCTCTATCCCTACCTTCACACAGGTTGCCTCACTCTAGGGCTTACAAGACAAACCCGGTGTTCCATTCTTCAATACCTCCATGAAAGGATAGGATTGTCCTTTGCATAGCCCGAGCCTGCTGCTTAGGTACTTTCATGCTGCTATGGTAGCGTGCCATACAAATTCCAAAATTAATCTAAGTTCCTTTCTTATCTCATCAAACAATTATAGTTATCCTCGCGTAAATAGATATTTGTATATCCATTCAGTTATTCAATGTAATTCCATTCATTCGCGCACCATATAAGCATAATAAAGAAAATTCATACATAACATATCAAGATGCATCAACAGAACAAATACACGGGAATTGCATAATATCTCTCATTATTAATATCTCCCAAGTGGTTACAAACTCTGTCTGATGCACACACAGTTGTAGGGGTTCGCACACACAGCTGCAGGGGTTCGCGCACTCAGCTGCAGAGCCTCTACCTACACTACATCCCAACACTTAGACTTCTTGTTCTAAAGCTACGATTCTATTACATCATTCCTCATTGTCTCTCCTTTTTCAAATTACTTAGAGCTTAGCTCTTTTTATACAATCCCATGGTCCGTGGACCATGGGTAGTTCTCTTACAAACGACTTTAATTTTACAAAACTAAGGGCAGACTACCATTTATGACACATAACACCTTCGTGCTCCGTGACCATAAATTGCGGAGTCTTTAGAATAATATTACAAAAATTAATTTAAACATGGGCTTTTAGCCCCAAAACTTCCCTTGGGGGATCTTGCTCCCAATAGGCCCCCAACACAAACATCGTGACTCACCCTCAAGTCACTCGATAGGCGTGGAGATCTTTGCGTGAAGCTTGTCCAACTAAACCCTGATGACTGCAACTTCAGTCATGCATTGAGCAACTATCTGCTTCGCATCTTCAACTGTTTGCTCTGTTACTGCCCCTGCACTATCAGCCTGAAGTTGTTATTACATCGCTTGCAGAGTCGCAAGCTTGCCTTCAATGTTTCATGTGACTGTGTAAGCTTCCTCCAGCCAGGGCTTGAGTCACGCCTTCAGCACTGCTTCCTTGTGCAGTGCTACGTCCACCTGTTCCTTTAGCTGCTTGGCTTCCTACAACTTGGCTAACCTCTGTGTCAACGCAACTATTCATGTTGTACCCTTAACTTCATCATAGTGAGGTTGGAGTTTGCACGTTTTTGTTTCTAGCCTCTGGATGTTTGGGTCCTCCTGCAAGCTGGTCAGGACCTCAAACAATTGTTCGAACAACTATGTGCAGTCTACTACTACACTCTCCACTGCCACAACTGCTTTGGTGTCCATGGCTCCTACGTGTGTCAACATGATGCTATTCACTAGTGCTTGTGCCTCCTTTGACAATTGTTCAAATGCTGGACTCACTACTAGATCTTGAAAGAATTCACAGTTCATGTGCACCTGAGAGCACAACAACTCAATTCTCAGAATGCCAAGTGTTTTTTGCTAGACAACCACTTGTAATTTATAGGGCATTTTGAATTCAAATTCGACTATTCCCCCCAAAATCAGTTCATTAATGTCAGATTGGCAACAGATTTTCAAGGATCTAAGCCATAAATTTCATCTTAAATTCCAGTCGCCTGCTCCATTTGGCCTCACTTCTGTCGTATTTTCATGAACAGTGACTTTAACGATCACTTTCCAACCTACCTGTGCGATTTTTCCCTAGGTAGCGCAGCTCCCTCCTTGTTGTCGTAGACCGAGTGGCACGTCCTTGCTTCACGCCATCGTCCAATCATGCAACTCCCCAACCCGGGAAATGTAGTTTATAGTCCTGCACCTCTTTTCAACTACCTGGAGCACTAAGATTGTGCTTCTTTCATTTAGTCACATGGCTGGATTGCTGGTGTATGGCTTCAAGAGACTGCCATTCACCTTTCTTAGGAAGGATTCTCCATTTAACTTGACCAACTATACCACTCCTCTGTCGGTAATCTCCTTAATAACATAAGGCCCTAACCAATGCATCCAAAATTTCCCTGGAAATTTATCAAACTTACTATCATATAACAAAGCTAGGTCATTTACCTTAAATGTGCGTAGCTTGATGTGTAGATCATGCCATGCCTTTTTGTGCTACTTTTGGACCTATTGGTGAAATCCAACCAAACAATATTTCTTCTTCAAGCTCATCCAGCTACGTGATCCTCTCCTCCAGGGCTCTGTGATCCGTCATACCTGTGAGCGATGCTATGCACAGACTAGGTATGATGTATTCCATAGGGATTACCGCTTCCACACCATAGACAAGCCTAAAAGGGGTTTGTTTAGTCAACTTCTTGCATGTCGTTCGATAAGCCCACAGTATTGCAGGTATGCGTAGGTCCCAATCACTTCACTGAGAATTGCAAACCTTGGTCAGCGTGTTTTCGAGCACTTTGTTGAACGCCTCCACTATTGCATTAGCATGTGGGTAATAACGTGTGCTCTTCTATGATATACCTGAAATTCCTCCGTCAATGCACTGATCATCTCATTCAAGAAGTGCATACCACGATCACTCTTCAAGATCTTCGAGCATCCAATCGCGTTAGTACATGCTCAAATAGGAACTTCGCGGCAGTCGCACCCATGCAATCCTTCACTGGTTGTGCTTCTACCCAACGAGTCAAATAATCCATCGTTGTGATAATGTATCTTGCTCCTGTATTTCCTTGTGGCTGAATATGTCCTACAAAATCGATCACCCACTTCTTGAAGGGTTGCAACTTCATTTGTGGATTCAAAGGAATTTCATCCCTCCATGATGGTCTGCCCGTTCTTTGACATACATCATATGCCTTGCAATATGCATTAGAATCATGATGAAGGGTTGGCCACCACAGCCCTGCACGTAGAATCTTCTACGCAGTTTCTCTCCCTATATAATGTCCTCCTGAAGCGTCACCGTGAGCATCTATGAGGATGCTGCTTGTTTCAAACTTAGGTATATACTTTAATAATATCTCATCAGTCCCCATTTTATACAGATGCCCAGTAATGACAGAGAAATCTACCATGTGCACCACTAATTCCTTCTTTTGTTGGATTGTGTATCCTTCTGGTGCAGTTCATGTTGTTAGGAAGTGTATTATATCCTCGAAGTGACCATCTGCAACACGCACTGCGAATAGCTGTGCGTTAGGAAATCCTTCTTCCAAGTTAGTAGGTTCCTCCCCCATTTTGATGCATGACATATGATCTGGTCCCACGTTCAGTCATCTAGGATTCACGATAACTTCAAAATCGTACTCCTAGAACAATAAGAGCCATCTACAAATTCTCCCCCCCAACATAGGCTTATTGACCAGGTACTTCAGTGTAGAGTGATCTGTATACATCTTAAAATGGCCTCCTAGTAAGTAGTGTCGATACTTTTGGAGCACATACACCATAGCTAGCCCTTCGCGCTTAGTGGTGGAATAGTTCTTCTCTGCTTTGGATAACCTGTGGCTTGCGAATGCAATAGGATGGTCCACGCCTTCTCCACCAGCGTGTGTTAGTACTACTCCCAACGCTATATAGGATGCATCGACATGCACGTGAAACTCTTTCTTCTAGTCTGGGAAGACTAGAATCAGTGCAGTGACCATCTTTTCTTTCAATATATCCAAGCTCTTCTTGCAGTGATTGTTCCAATAGAAGGTGACGTCCTTCTTCAACAATTTCTCCATAGGCCCAGTTATCTGGGCATAGCTTTTGATAAACTTTCAGTAATATCTTGTATGTCCCATAATAGTGCATAGCTGCTTCACACTCCTCGGTGCTTCCAAGTTCAGTATCACCGTGATCTCTGCGGGGCCGACCATCAATCCTTGTCTGCAAACCACATGCCCCAATATGTTTCCAAAAGGGACGCAAAACAGACACTTTTTGAGATTAAGCATGATCTGGTATCTTCGACAGGTATCCAGCATCAAGCGCAAGCTTGCTACATGGCACTTAACCAACCCAAATATAGTCCAGTCATCAAAATATACCTCTAGGAACTTATGAACAAATTCCTTGACTACCGCAACAACCACAGGCGAAAAGATTGCAAGCACATTATTCAATCCAAACGGCATTATAGTGTACTAAAAACAACCCCACTCAGTTCCAAAGGTTTTCTTGCTCCTATCCTCCAGCATGATTTTGATTTGGTGGTACCCAGAGAACCCATCAGTGAAGGAATATGCTTCCTGGCCACCTACATTGTCCAACACTTCATCCATGAACAGAGTCGGGAAAGGATCATGCACACAAGTGTCATTCAATTTTATGAGATCCACGCATATCCTTATCTCATCCTTTTGCTTCTTCTCTTCCACCACCATTAGGCTTACCCAATCAGATTCTTCCATAGGCTCAATGATGCCTGCTATGAGCATCTTATCTAGCTCTAAGTGGAACTTGTACTTATATTTCAGATTGAGATGGTAATTCCTTTGCTTAACTGGCTTCGCATCAAGCTTTAACGTGATCTTCATCATTCCTAGGTCCCTGATTATTCCTTTCAGATCCATAAACTTGGTAGGGAATAAGTCCTGGTATTCACGGAGCAATTCAGGGACCTTATCCACCGTCCCGTCATCCCAGTAGTCTCCAATCTTTGTGAATTTTGGTTTTGCCTCCGTATAAATGTTTACTTGTTTCATTTTCAATAGCGCGGTTATATCAGGATTCTCAATCTGTAGCCCTTGAACCTCTTGGTGACCTTCTATTTCTGGAATGTTAATCCTCCACAAATCCTCGTCCTCTTCTTTAGTAGTTACATTATAGAATTCTAGCACGTGGCTCAGTTGAATCTCCCATTCATACTGAGCCAGGTCTAAAGGATCTTGTGATATCCTAAAGATAGTTGCTTTCACCTCTTGCAGCGCTTCATCAATATTGTCAAACCCGTCCTCAAAACTGAAGGTCATCATGAATCCTTCGCACAGGATATCCCATTCTCCTGTCCCATGGTGGAGCTCTATTTCTATATACCAATTCATTGGGATAGCATCCAGGGTATGACAAAACAGGTGCACCCACTCAGGTTGGGGCTTTCCTCTAGAAGCCTGGGTCCATTTGGCCAAATGTACATGCAGATCATTCTACCCATCATACATTTCTATCAGTCACAGCTTAGGCTTCCCAAATCATGTTCTCATCATCCTCCTACATTCGCGCCAATTGTCAAAGCTTCCCTCGTGTGTACCCCACCATTTTGCGAGCATAGCACGCAATGCCCAGTCCAAGGCCTGGAAGCGCTGCTTTTCTGGTACCTCCCTTTCAAATGCATCCAAAAATATATCTACCTCATTCATACCATCATAAGTAGGAAAATTTCTTACCTCTGATGACACACAACGTAGCGACTGGGTCATCATGTTGCAATTCAGCGTAGTTACTTCATGTAACCGATTCTGCCAGCGTTCTATTTCTTTGTCGGAGTCCGAAGTGCAGGAACTCTCGCGATCCCATGCAATCCTTCCATTCGTGATGGGATTCACCCAATCCTAATCATCAAGATTGGGTGAATAACTGAAATTGATGTAAATAAATAATATAAAATATGAAGAGTCGTCGGGAGATGAAATGAACAGTCTCTCCCTCATGTATATAATAAATACCAACCTAAATGAATATTATGAATTGTTTTGAGGAGTTACCTCCTGGTCTGACATGGTATCAGAGCTAGTGCCATTTTTGGCTTCCCTCTGCTTTGTAACTCCCTATTCTGCCTATGGTATTCTGAATCCTATGCAGACTAGCTAGCCTGGTAGCTCTGACGCTTCCACTGGCTTGAACGCATCATAACCCACAACTCATTATACTCCTTATCATTGAAACCATCGTTGTTGCCATACGTTGCTAGAGCAGCACTATGGAGCGAATTCAAGTTCTAAATGTTATATGAGGGGAGGTAGTTGTTAAAGAATGTAAGCTTTTTTGTGGCTCTAGCAATGTATCCATTTCCATACTCTTCGAGTTGGGCTCTGGCTGAGAATTCTTGGCAATGCCCTCGATGATCTTCGCGGACCAAATCATAAACCCCAGAAGCTAACCAATTGACTTTGGCAGCTCATTCAACTCCTCTCTTGACACCTCGCGACTCAGCCCTCCACACTGTGTTACTCATGACTTCATCTAGGGCCCTCCTCCATACACAGTCTTCTAATACCTCGACCCATGAATCCACTCTAATATAACGCTACAAGTTAATTTACATTAAATGCTATAATGTTGTTGGCATATTGATCTCACAATAGACATGGAGGTGAACACATACATCAGCCTACAGTGTTGAATCTAGAATGAGGTGCGAAATTTTTTTGAAGACTATATTGTATGACAGAGAGATGTGAATTTTTTTTTGAAGACTATATTGTATGACAGAGAGGTGCGAATTTTTTTCTAAAGACTATATTGTATGGCAAAGAGGTGCGATTTTTTTTTGAAGACTATATTGTATGACAGAGGTGTGAAATGCAGTAGTGAGTGTACTATAAGATTTATGCATTAAAAAAAATGGTGTGATTAGGCCTGATTCAATTGATATGCTACTCCAATGCTAGTGTTGTCCAGAGCCTATGCGTGAGAGCCTCCTCTCCTGCGCCAATGGTATGATTTTTTTAGTGACTGTGAGCTGTTGCATTGTATATGGAATTAAATATTAGAGTCAATGAATGGTGAATGTTATTACCTTGCGGTGTATGGTATTACATTTTGTATAGTGATACCTCTGTCTCCATATATCAGAATCATTTTTTTTAGCAGCAGATGTTTTTTTTCTCCACAAAAGCACATTTTTTGCCAGCAGAAGTATTTTTACAGCACTTAGATTTTACAATGCATTCAATCATATCTATTGTGGAAGTAGTTCTCATTGGAAAGGAGAACTATCCTGAGTGGTCCCGGAAGATAAAACACACCCTCATTTTCAATGAGTTGTGGAAAGGAGTGTGTGTTGGAGATGGAGAAAAAGAGCCAGAACAAACTACCTCAGACAAGGAGTTCGCCATTTGGGAAAATAAGAACAGCAAAGCCTATGCATTAATTGCATCATCTATAAGTGAAGAGGTAACTCGCCATATTTCACCATTTTCAAATGCTTTCGAAGCCTTACAAAAACTGAAGGAACTCTATGACTCACACTTTGCACTTGAAGTTATTCAACTCATGATTAAACTCTTCACTCTTGAATTACAAAATAATGATCCTCTTGCTCTTGCATCTGAAGTAAAATATATAATTCGTGATATCAAAGCCACTAAGGTTGAACTGGATATTCCTCTTATCACTTTTATCAAAGAATTTTATCCTACTTACTCCAATTATCTTGAGTCATTTCAAGCAAACGAAAATCTCAAAGCTATTACCTTTGACTCCCTTGTGAAAAGATTTGTTGAAAGAGAGAAAGCTTTTGGAAATAAGACAACCCCTGAATCTTCTGAAGAGGTTGTGTGCCTTGCTCATAAAGAAAATAATCTTTCCCAAGATTCTTCCAAAGGAAGAGGTGTCGAAGATGAAGAGGAAGATATTTCAGAAGTAAGGGGGGTAGACAATCTCAAGGAGAAAAGTCATATTTTCACTGCATACAATGCAAAATAAATGGATCACATGATGCCTCCACATGCAAGTTACCTTGGGACAAAATTGACCAACAAAGAAACCAACCCAAAGGTAAAAATAATGACACAGACAAAGGTAATGCACCTGAATCCACTCATTATGTTATGGCACACTGTAATATTGGAGTAAATGAAGACTTATTTAATGCTTCACTTTCTTCTTGGAAAAATGATTGGTTGCTTGATTCAGGAGAAACTTGCCACATGACTCATAGAAAAGATTTTTTTGAAGAATTTACTAACAATGTTGATGGAGTAGTATACTTTGTAGACCAATCAAAACTCAAGCCATCAGGGCTTGGCACAATCAGGCTTAAATTGCCTGGTCTTCCAGACTTTCTTCTGCACCATGATCTATATCTCCCATAGCTAAAGAGAAACTTGTTGTCCTTGGTCCACATCTGCCAGCAAGGTCACTCCATTCATATGTTTTATAGCAAGCTTGAGGTGAGAAAAGCATCTGACCACTCACTTGTCATGAGGGGGATAGAAGAAGAAAGGATTCTCAAGCTGCAGGGTACCTCTGCTCGTGCACAACATTTCTCATACAATTCTCATTATGAAGAAGGTACACTTCCGTCAAGTTTATTATGGCATGCTAGATTTGGAAATTTGAACTATGATAGCCTCTATTTGTTGAAGAAAAATGGTGTTACTGGTTTGCCTACAATTCCTAGGAAACTTAAGCAATGTGATGCTTGTATTCTAGGAAAGCATAGCAAATAGTATTTTCATGATTCACATTCAAGAGAACATAGAAAACTTGAACTCATTCATTCAGATTTATGTGGTCCAATGTCTGTTCCTTTTGCAAATGGAAATAAATATATGATGATATTTATTGATGACTACACCAGAATGTGTTGGGTTTATTTATTGAAGAACAAATCTGATGCTTTTCAAACATTCAAGAACTTTCATACATGGATTGAAAATGATGCACAATCTCATATTGGCTCTATTCGCACTGATAATGGAAAATAATGCACTTCAAATGAATTTCAAAACTATTTTTGCAAACATGGGATCAAACTTCAAACAATTGTTCCTTATAATCCCTAACAGAAGGTGTAGCTGAAGAATGAATAGGATAATCTTAAAGATGGTGCACTCCATGATGTTTTTCAAAAATGTAAAATTGACGTTTTGGGCTGATGCAGTTCTATGTGTTGTATATATAAAGAATAGATGTCCATCTAATGCTATCAGAAACAAGACTCCCTATGAAATGTGGTATGGGCACATTCCTTTCGTAAAGCATCTCAGGGTCTTTGGTTCCACCTGCTATGCCTTGATACCAAAGGTACATAGAAACAAACTTGGTGTAATAAGTCATAAGTGTATCTTCCTGGGGTATTTAAACACCTCCAAAGCATACCATCTCTATGATGAAGTCATTAAAAAGTTTGTTGTATCTAGAGATGTAATCTTTCTTGAAACATCCAAAACTGACAATGTTGTTGAGTGGAAACTTGATCACTTGGATAGATTCACAAATGCAAAATCATTTCAAGACTTTGATAATCAAATTCCACATCTTGAAGGGGGGATTCCTATACTAGATCAACCCATGGAATCTTCTTCTGAAGCACTCTCTCTCCCGCATGAAACTCCAACGGATGATACTTTAAGTGATGTGATTGATAGAATTGGGAGACTCAATCAATGGAGCACCCTGGACCATCTAAGAAAGGTCCCCCAAAGTGGCTGACAAAGACACTTGAAAGTGTTCATCCTGATGAGGTTGGAAAGACAGGAACAAGAAATTCAAACCAGCAAAATGGAGGTGATGTAGATGACTCTGATTCACTTGTTCATATGGATGTTTCTTATGATTGTGAATCGAATTTGTCTACAGATTTTGAACCAACTTCCTTCAAATAAGTTGCTTCTCATGATGAATGGAAAGAAGCGACACAAAAGGAGTATGATGCCTTGATAAAGAATGGCACTTGGAATTTGGTTGATCCTCCATTAGGAATCAAACCAATTGACTGCAAGTGGGTCTACAAGAACAAGTATAAAGTTGATGGCTCACTTGACAAGCACAAAGCCAGGCTTGTGGCAAAAGGTTTTGCATAGAAGGAAGGGGTCGATTATGAGGAGACTTTTCCCCCACAGCAAAATGGGTTACCATCCAGACACTCTTTGCCCTAGCAAAGCAGAACAGTTGGAAAGTCCATCAAATGGATGTAAAAACTGCTTTCTTGAATGGAGATCTAAAAGAGAATGTTTTTATGTCCCAACCTGAGGGATTTTCTATGAAAGGACATGACATAAAGTATGCAAACTTGTGAAATCCTTGTATGGCCTCAAACAAGCACTGCAAGCCTAGTATGAAAAACTAATTGAGCATCTTCTGAAACTGAATTTCAAACATTATGATCTTAATGATGCAACTTTGTTTGTCAAGAAGGTTGGAAAAATAGCTGTATATCTTGTGGTATATGTAGATGATCTTTTGATGACAGGGAACAATGAAAGCTACATTGCATCCATAAAGAAGGAATTGAGGAAAGGTTTTGAAATGACTGATTTGGGCTATGTTCATTACTATCTTGGTATTGAAGTAACTCAACATCCAAAGTCCATATTCCTTTCTCAAAAGAAGTACATTGGAGATCTATTAAATAGGTTTGGCATGACAGAATGCAATCATCTTACTACTCCATTGGAACAAAACATAAAGCTCACATCCATTGAAGGAAAAGAATTTGAGGATGCAACAAAGTATAGACATCTTGTAGGAAGTCTCAACTACCTAACTACTACCAGACAAAACATTTCGTTTGTTGTTGGAATCCTCTCCAGGTTTCTTCAAAAGCCTTGTGAGGGACATTGGTCTGCTACAAAAAGAGTTCTAAGTTACTTGAAGGGAACTCAAGACTTTGGTATCAAGTATAAATAGGTGGACGACTTCAGCTTGATTAGATACTCTGATTCAGACTTCGATGTAGACAAAGAAACTGGGTTATCTGCTTCAGGTTATGCTATGAGTCTTGGATCAGGAGAAGTCTCCTAGAGATCATGTAAACAATCAATTCTAGCAGATTCCGCAACAGAGGCAGAATATGTGGCAGCAGCTAAGGCAACAAAAGAAATTGTGTGGCTCAGGAAAATTCTTGAAGATTTGTAGGTAAAACAAGTATAATAGACTCCACTAATGATTGACAATACCTCGGCAATAAAGTTGGCTAAGAACCCAAAGTTCCATGATTGAACGAAGCACATCAATACTAAATATCATTTGATTTGACATCATGTTGAGGCCAAAACAGTCCATCTTTGCCATTGTTCCACTAATGAGCAAATTTCAGACATCTTCACCAAAGCGCTTGGAAGAGAAAACCTTGAAAGATTCAGAATGATGCTTGGACTCACCAACATCCCTTCATATTAAGGGGGGTAATGTTGACACCTAATCATCAAGATTGGGTGAATAACTGGAATTGATGTAAATAAATAATAGAAAATATAAAGAGTCACCGGGAGATGAAATGAACAATCTCTCCCTCATGTATATAATAAATACCAACCTGAATGAATATTATGAATTGTTTTGTGGAGTTACCTCATGGTTTGATAGTTATCTTATAGATACAGTCCAGGTCGTCATCACTCTCATAATCGTGAACAGGTTCAGTGTAGCACAATCCTTCAGCAGGATTGAGGGGTACTATTACACGCAGTGATTTCTTCTCAAAGAGCATCTTTCGCTTCTTCAAATTGATTATCCCGTTCATATCAGTAGCCCAGTTAATTCCTAGGAGCGTAGGATAGGGATTGCTATCATCCACTATCTCTATTACTTCAAAGTTAGCCAATGTGCTCGCTCCTTCAATATCCACGGTCACCCCCTGCAGCCGCCCCATGGGGATGATCTTCTACTAATTCACCATCCTTAGCTGAATCGGAGACCATTGCAATGTAGGTCTCCCCATCCATTCCCAAGTCTGTTTTGGTAGGACATTCGCATCCCACCCTAGTTCCAAAATGACCTGATCCATTTCATACCCTCCTTTCTATGTCGTCATTCTCATCTCCCATCCCATCCTTTTCTTATGCTTGCCAATCTTTCGTAATACATGCAACTCACCTGGCGCGGTTCCAGTGCATCTAGTGATGAGTTCTTGTAATCCTTTCACAGACTTACTATAGCGCAACAACTTCATATAGATTTCCAGGAAAGTTGTGAGCATAGAGGGGTCCATCTCTTACTCAGGCTTATCCTTGCTTCCTGAGGTGGAGACCCCAGTGAAGCTCTTCTTAGCTTCCATGAAGGTTTCACGTGCATGCTCCAAATGGAACTCAGCCTCCTTCGTCGGAGCTTTGCAGACCCATGCATTGTCTTCTGGTTGTTCCCTTTGTCATCTCCCATCGCGAATCCACTTCTGAGCACTATATTTACGTTTGTGTCCTCTTCGCATGGCTCATACCTCATTATCTACAGGTTCTGAGTCGGCAGAGGTGGTAGCGCCCCTTTGTCACGTATCCTAGCTATCAGCGTAGGAAGGTCTTCTATTTCATGATCAAACATCGTGCAATATTTGGACGACGGACATGTTGGGTTAGTGCAATCACGAGCATAGTGTCCTGGTCCCTCGCAATTGTAGAAAATCAACTATCCTCAACCTCTGCCAGGTCCTCCTCCACCTCGGCCTCGTCCACATCCCTAAAATCCTGTCCACACCATCCCTGCACTCTGGTTAGGGGGTCACATTTCAGCCTGAACCCTATAGGCATGAGTTCTATCCATCATCAGTTCATAACTCCTACAATTATGCTCCTCATACCCTACCAATCTACAAAAGTTGCAGAACAGTTGTTCCGGTGTCTATACATACTTCTGCAACATATGATAGTTATCCATGGCATGTTTTCCTACTACCTGACAGATATCGCACCATAATGTAGGCCCTAGGTCTTGCTTGAGCTTCTGGCCTTAAAGGCATTGGTCCTCCTAGAATATAGTTTGCAAAGACTGGTCAATGGTATTTGTCATGACCCTAACTCTTGCATTTTAGGCACCATACTTCCTTGCGTACCTCTAGTCGAACCGTCCTGTCCTTCTTTAGGCTTTGCATCTCAAGGTATAGATTCTTGAGCTGTGCATGGATCTGCTGAACTTCTAGATTAGGATCTTGCATCAGATTTTCATGTAGTCTCATGGAAATCTCCAAGGCCTTGGCATGAGTTGTCATCTTCTGCTGCGACAGTGCATTCCTTAAGTGTGGTAGTAGCGTGGCCATAAACCACTCCCGATGCTATCCATCTATCCAATTCATGCTGGCTTCATGGATTGTACATTTTAGCCTCTGATCTAGTTCCCAAGGCATCTCGCTTGGTTGCCTTATGATCTCTTTCAATTCCACAATTGACTGCACCTCTGATTTAGGCTCACTAAATTCCCTATTTAGTTTTGTCTGGATGTCTGCCACTCTAGCATTCAGGTTATCATTCGAGTACTTGATATACTAGGTTAACACATGATCTTTTAGGGCACTAACTAATGTTGCCTTCTTTATATGATCATTTTTAACACCTTGAGTTTCCTATACAGCCTTCACAACAAACCAGAATTGGTCTGGATCTCATTTCCCAAGCCTTTGAATAAAGGTAGCTTTACTTCATTTTCCATACTAAACTACGGTGGGGGTGGAGATGGTACGGGTGAAGTTGGAGGTGGTGTGGGCGGAGGTGGTATTCGCGGGAATCCTTGTCTTATTAACTGAATAACGCTTTTCGAAGAAACCTTCACTATACCTTCCTCATCACCTCGTGGAGGTGAAATCAATGGACTATACTCTGGACCCTTTTGTCCTTCGTTCCTGTAAGTCTTTCCGCTTTTCGTAGTTCCAAACATCAAGGTAGCTACATGACCAATTTTTCACACAATAGCATTTTTAATCCAAGTATTCAAGGATTTCATGTACTTACCTCGCGGTCCTTTGAAAAATTGCTGCTCCACCTCGTTGTATATGACTCAGATGTCGACCACGAATTCAATCACAAATCCTCCTATGACGTGATCGAGCCAATGGTCGACAACATAGGCGATCTTATCCTCTGATGCTTCCAACCTTCGCACTAGCTCCAGGGTCCATACAATACGGTCGTCAAGTTTCCACCTTCCTTTGCTATCTACTAGCTTCGCAATCCACTCATATAGTTCAATAGGGAAGGAGCAGAAAAATATCTCATGGATCTCTGTATACAGGTATCTGTCCGACCATTATTCCTTTGTCAATCGTGGATTTCTGTTCTCTTGTGCCGCGAATTCATAGATCTTTCTATCCAATTAGTCTCCAATCTCCTTCTTAGTTGGATTCCAATGATACAACATCATACATCTCTCATGCAGATTCCGGTCCCGGCAACAGAACCATTGTTGGCTTGATGGGGCCTAACCTAGGTTCAGCATTAATTATCCAAACAAATCCCTACACTATTGACCCTTTTAGCATCATCCCATGGAGTGCAGACTGAAGTTTCACCTGAAGCAGTATCGGGGGATTCTGGAACCAAGTTTCCACACCTTGAGATGGTTGCGATGTCATTTAATTCCCTACATCCCTGCCTTCATGTAGGTTTCTTTGCTTTAGGCCTTGCAAGATAAACCCGGTGTTCTATTCTTCAATACCTCCGCGAAAGGATAGGATTGTCCTTCGCGCAGCCTGAGCCTGCTACTATGGCAGTGTGCCGTACAAATTCAATAACTAATCTAAGTTCCTTGCTTATCTTATCAAACAATTATAGTTATCACCGCGTAAACAGATATTCGTATATGCATTCAGTTATTCAATGTAATTGCATTCATTCGCACACCATATAAGCATAATAAAGAAAATTCATACATAACATATCAAGATGAATCAACAAAACAAAGACACGGGAATTGTAGAATATCTCTCTTTATTAATATCTCCAAAGTGGTTACAAGCTCTATCTACCCTGTGCACATAGCTACAAGGGTTTGCACACTTAGCTTTCTACCCCAGGTCTCTGCGCACTCAGTTGCAGAGTGTAGATATTCTCACTGTAGAGTAATTTATTATGCAATGTACTAAAGCAAAATACTTAATCTACTTCTACAATCAAACTTGCAAAAGCTTAATCAATTTGAGCAAGATAAAAAAAAACACATATAACAGAGAAGAAGAATCAATCACACATGAAACATAGAAGAATACTCTGGGGAAAGCCTCAGCTAAAAACCATGCTATCTGTATTATTATACAAGTGGAAATATCTTAGGATTACACAAAGCTTTAGCTCTCACAACTATCTAGCTCTCAATACAATCCCTTTATGCTGCTCATAGGCAGACTAGACAACTCATATATCTTCTCCTCTGTCCTCCAAGCCTCCTATTTCCTTGCGCTATTTTCCCTGGGTGTTCCTGCTATAACCTTGTGTGGCAGTGGTCTCACACACTGCTCCAATACACTGTAAAACTACGCAAATATCAAGGAATTCAATTCCTTCTGCATGCAAGAGATTTTCTTATAGGAAAATTCTTGCAACTGATAGTACACTATCCCTGCCTTTATTCTCAACTGGGTCTTTGTCTGAATTAACATGCATGAGTTATTTATGAGACAATATTCAGTTATCTAGAGTACACTAGTTTCATGCATGCATGCATTAAGTGACTGAACTCACAATTAGTTTCACAAACTATTTGGAACTAATTTAACTAGACTTAACTAAGTTAAGTGAGCTAATTAATTACAACTCATCCTTATCTCCTTAATTAAGGGATAACTTCCTCAATCAAAGGGATAAATGTTGCATGACTTCACAAAGACTTCATGTTTGAATTTCTCCAACTAATTAACTCAAGATGAATTAATTAATTATTTTTCAAGTAGCTGGTGAGACTAAATTCGAATTTTAATTCAAAGACAAATTAAAATTGAAATATTCTTGTTGCCACATTTCAACACAGAGCCTCTACCTACGCTACAACCCAAGACTTAGACTTCTTGCTCTAAAGCTATGATTCTATTACATCATTCCTCATTGTCTCTCCTTTTTCAAACTACTTAGAGCTTAGCTATTTTTATACAATACCATGATCTACAGACCATTGGTAGTTCTCTTATAGCCAACTTTACTTTTACAAAACTAAGGGCACACTACCCTTTATGACACATAACACCGTCGCACTCCGCGACCATAAATTGTGGAGTATTTATAATAATATTACAAAAATTGACTTAAACGTGGGCTTTTAGCCCCAAAACTGGCCTTGGGGGATCTTGCTTCCAAAATTTACTATTAAATTTAGGGATGTCAATAGCTCTTTTAGGTGGAAATATGAGCCATGTACAATTATTCTTCATGGGATCATTTATTAACTTCAATAGATCATGCAATGCAAAGGTTTCCAAAAAGGGTGACTTAACAATGTTCGGGGAGGGGGTGGGCCCTCATTCATAAAACATGGATGTTGTGATCCTCCCATAGCATGGTTTTCGAAAGTGGAAGGGGTACTTGAGGAAGTGATCTGAAAATGTGTCTATTAGGCTTCTTGTCTAACTTACAAGAACCTCTCCCACTTCCAAAGCTTAAATGTTCCCAAGTCTTTATGATTAACCAATGTGGAATTAACTATGTGCTTGAAAATAAGGTGTATTCTTGTGTTTGGTTTTAAACAGTTTATGTGCTATAAATTTATTTGCTTAAGCTGGTATAAAACATATAACAGTGAAAAAATATAGCAAATAACAAATACCCATAAGACAACAAGTTTAATATGGATTTCACCCAAAACTCTTGGGCTTCATCTCCTTGAGCTCTAGTCAACTCAACTAGGCTCTCTAGGATTATGGTCTGAGTTCTTTTACAAGCTCCACACTCAACTCCACTAGTTTACACAAAACACAGTGGATTTAGAACAACATCTTATCCCCTGGCTCTGAAGCTCTTGGCTTTCTGGCTCTAGGCTCTAGCTCTGGCTCTGGCTCTGGCTCTGGCTTCTTTAGCTCTCTACAACTTTCAGCTCTCTAGCCTTTCACTTGACCTCCAAGTAACCCCAAAGGCTCCCTCAGCTGCTTTGCGCAATAGCTTTTCGTTCTCTCTTCTCTCTTGCAATTCTCTTCTCACTACCCCTTCCAATTGAGCTCCCTGCCTCCTTTGAGATTCTTTTCCCGATTTTTGGCTACCTCGGTTGTTTCTCTGCGATTCATTATCCCTTCGTGGCTCTGTGGCTTCTCTACTCCCTGTCAGTTAAACTGCCCATCTGGATCTGCAGCTCCATGCCTTCAAAATGCATAATTACCTATAAAAATGCATTCTTGCAGTGTGGCATGATGATCAGGAGAGGTTACAGAGGTTTCAGGGCCTTCTCATAGGCAAAAAAAACAAAAAATGGAGAAAATCCCATTACACAGAGAATGTCTACAAATTACACTTTTGGGCGTGTATTTCGTATGTGAAATCCCATTCAATCACCCCTAAATCCATATCGGGTCCACAATTAAGCGTTATATTGCATTGCATAGGCATATTGGGTGAAATCCTAATTACACGGGAAAACATTGAAAAACTCGACAAAATCCTTTTTATCAGACTTCAAATTTTATCGGATCTACCCTAATATCACATCGGGTCTGCTTTTGGCTACGATTGCACTCTCCACCGTCGATCTACAAAATCTCCAATCCGACAATCGACATGCAATTCTGGGTGGCTTAAGGGTACGGAGGTTACCCACCCAAAAAGGTGGTTTTCCTCTCTCCTCCGCCAGCCACATGTAAACCAGTGTGTGGGATCCGGTGCAGCCACCCCAATACCATTTACTGCTTGAGGCCCACCCGAAATCTGGCTTTACGGAACCCAAATTATATAAATCGCGCCTAAATTTGCCTTCGGGTCCGACTTGATCATTTTCGGGCGTTTTCCTTTGTATTTCGATTTTCATGCTGAAATGTGCTAATACACAGAAAATCCCTTTACGGCGGAACTCAAACATTCTAAAGCCATGTTTATAAAACCCATTGGGTCTGGCGATTGCATGTGGATGTATTATAGCCCCTTTTATCGCCACAATGCGACGTTGCAATGCAATATATAGCAATCACTTGTCGCATAGCCCGATAACCAACTAAAATGGCCCCTAAGGTGGGAAAGTCTTTGGTAATAGTGGGTGTATCCTATGTCTATGGAAGGGTGGACCCTCTTGCTTAGTACAAAGGCCCTCAATATGCAAATAATAATGTGGACTAATCCCAACCACCATAGCTACAAAATATGTATGAAGGAAAAAAGAAATGACACCTAAGACCAACTAGACTCTGCCAAATGGATCATGCCTTGCAAATCTAATTAACAAGAAAGAAAACCAATAGATCAAGTGGGTCTTCCCTTAGTTGGAGCTTGGTTGATTAGGTCCCAATTCAATCACGAAATATGAATGAGATGATTACCTTGGCCTCATACTTAATGGCTCTGCATAGGGTACAATTACTATTAATTATGAATGGGCACCCTACAATGGATCTCAGTGAGTATTAACCAATGTCTATCCTAGGTACAAGAAGTATGTCCCTTTTTCCATCACTTGTGTAAGGTCCATGATATTATGGCCAATATGGTTACCACCTACAACTAACTAACCTAAGGGAACAATCATGGGCTATGTCCAAACACAATGATTCAGTATTCAACCTACAACCTCTTGAAAGGGACCCTCATATGCATGTAGAGCACACCACCAAGACCAAATGAAGTGGGGAGATCACTACACCAATCCCAGAATCTTATTGTATGACCCATTTTTTATAACGTATTCCCAAGTAATGTTTGACTGTAAATGGATTTGCACTCCCTAACTCAAGATTCTACTATTTGTTTTGATGTCCCCCGAGCATGTCACCACCAACCTATTACAAGGCCCTAAACTCCTAAGTTAGAATTGGTGGGCTACCAAAGAAATGAAAATTTTCAAATAAATTTTATTAATCTTTTCTTTTAGTGGTTTTTATTTAAATCAAGGGCATATTAAATGAAAGTTGTTGGTGTTTTCTACTTGCTTCAAAGAAAGAGATGAAAAAATGAACATGTGATCTTTATCTTCAACGAAAACTATCTATACAAGAGTTAGATATTTCTAATGTAGTAAAAACACAATCCTCACTACTCTCTCCTTTATCAATTTGACATGCACTAATATATCAAAATCAAAACACTCAAGTAATCAAAGAAAAAAAAAGGAAAAAAAAATAAAACACACCCAAAATCTAAGACCATACGTACAAGCAAGAACGCATCAAATAAGTGAATCAAAATATTTCAACACACTTACTATAATAGTCAAAAAAGAAAAAGCTACAACACAATGGTGACAGAGATGTACCCAACCCCAATGTCATTGTAGGGAATCAAGCCAAACAGGATTCAATACCCTTAAAAAATGTTATATATCCACATATTTGAAGTGAATTTTATGGTGTTATTACTAAGGAGAAGCCATAATTAATTAGATATTATATTTTCTTGAGCCTTGGGCTTATTTTAATGTAAGAAAACCACAGAAATTGCAAGGAAAACCCCTCTTGAGTTACTTCAATGCGCATTCACTATGTTAACAAAGATTTTCAATGCTAATTCATGGACTATGAATATTTTTGAAAACAATATCAATGCTTGATCAAGCCTATGCATGAGAGTTGAAAGGGTTTAATGTCCTATTCTGAAGTTTTTAGTCCCAATTTTTTTGGATCATATCCCACTAGAACTCCTATTTATGACTGGTAAGAAATAAAAATGAAAGAAAGTAAATGAATGAGAAAACAAAGACCAAAAAAAAAAACTAATTGGGACTCCCAACAGAGTCATCAATTTTTTTATACTAAATTTTATTTATAGTAATAGAGTAATTTTTACCCACAAACCTGACCAAGACCTGTGATAGATGGTGTCACCTACTTAAAACCAAAATAACACACATGCATGAATGATTAAAATAAACAAAGAAAGGATAATGGATGTACCTTAGATTGGAAGGTGGATGTTTGATGCCCTAGTTAGTTGAGGTCGTTTAGATTTTAGTCCTTGGACTTTTCACACCCATAACTTGCACACAAATAAAAATTAGCACTAGATATTTCTTCTTTCAAACTATGTTAGCCCATTGAAAATAATCTAAAAGCATATGTTCACAATTGCATGAATAACAGATGTCAGTGGTGGGGAGGGAGTGTTATTTCTCATTAAATCATTATAACTTTATGATGTTATGTTCCTTATAGGCATTTCCCCTAGCTCCTCCTCTCACCATAGCTTACAATCAAAATTCATTTTTCATTGTAGCTTGTCACAAGGATAAGTAGGTTCTCATTATGGTAACAAGTACCTATCTCTTACTTCCCTCCCATTGCTCCATGGAGAGAATTGATTTTACAAAAGAGTTTAAAAAGTGATTAAATGTATCTAGACACTTTTTTGACCATGTATGATATGGTCCTTTCATCCCTATCTTCAAATTATGATAATTTTTTACCTTTTCCACCCTTATCCATTCTATCTATTAACCCTAGCCACTTCAACTATCTTTTTCATAGGTTTTGGAGTGTTGCAACTCTCTTTCCTAGACCATCTATGGCATTGCAACTCTCCTTGTAGTGTATTGAGAGCAATGAATATGAAAAATTAGTTTCCCTAAAGGCTTCCATGGAATTTTTTTTGCATTATAGGATTCATTTTGAGTTGCTTCCCTATTAGGCCCAAGGATGTATGATTTTGAGCTATAACACCAAGTTCTACACATATTAATATAGTTGCACCACCATATCCAATTGGTCCTTTTTTTCATTAATGAAAGTGACCAACCATTTCTTGATTTTTGCTTCAAGAAACTTGGCTAAGTTGTCGAATTTGAAACCCCATGATACTATATAACATACAAATCTTCTTCAATAAAAATTTAGGGATCATCATATAGTCCCTAATAATTTTTTGGCCTCATAAGTATTCAACAAATTTAATGGCTTAGTATGTGTGAGTTCAGGCTTCTGTAATGTGAGCAATATTGATATATTACTTTTGTATCCATCACATTATGTTTTCTAGATGATGTCTCATGCCAAAAAGTGTGGCTCACCATCAAGACACTTATTGACCTGAAAATGTTGACTCAAAAACATAATGTGATGGATCCAAAAGTATTATATAAACACTTGTATGGCTTTGAGGAAGGCATCACTCCTATAGTCATCAATACTCAAACGCTCTGTGATAGCATCCTCGTGATAAGCCACACTTGTTTCTCAAAAAATTGACTAAAAGACATAATTTGATGGATCCAAAAGTATGATATCAAAACTTTAATGGATTTTAGGAAGAAATTACTTCTACGGTCATAAAATCTCACACACTTTATTGTAGTATCATATAACATTCTTATTCTTATATATCGGCATGCCTTGATCTGTTTAATCCTTTTCAATCTAGGGATACCTTTTGGTTTCTATGGAAGTCAATCAGAGTATTGATTTTATTAGTGAAGGTAATAAAATAATTATCAAAAAGTTGTTGATCATGCTCAATCTATTTCCTTAAATATTTAATAAATGAGTGGATTCTGTGAGATAGGTTTCTCAAATGAAAAGAAACCTCCCATGCTTCTTCAATAACCCTATGTCTCTTATTTATGTTTTATTGTGACATGGGATCTAATAATGATTAACATATTGGTTTCCTCTCTTACTTTGTGGGGTGTGGTGGGTGTGCTTGCTACAACTTAAGGTGGTTGAATAGCCAGATGGGTACTAAACAATGGAGTGGGGCTAAGGGCCTCTTAAAGTTCATTTATTCTTCTTTTAAACATTGGATTTTGTACCTTGTGTTTAGTGACAGAGTGAGAAAGGAAATCCCTTGTAGTTTGGTGTGTTGCAAGTCTGAATCCTAAATCTTCCACCTCAAAGTTCCATTGTTTGGTAATCTTCTCATTTCACGCATGTACCTTCTCGAGTTACATCTTCTTGGTAGTCTCGTCATAGTGAGTATTATGCATGTTCAATAAATGGTAGTTAAAGTTGAAAAAATATTTAGCAAAAAAAAATGCAACTAATTTTTGAGTCACGACTATGTGTGATACCACCCAGTCAAGAGTAGCGACACTATCCACTTCCAAATCCATGGGTGCCTCTACATGATGGGACCCTTTTTTTCTAAATATTTTACTCTTTAATGAAGTAATAATGTGGGATAGTTCAAGGGTGACTCATGGAGGTGGTTCTTATCCATATCCTCCATCATAATATCAATCATTACTCTCTCCTTGAATGCATATAGTATTCTTTTTTCTTTGATTTGAGGAGAAACTTCGACAAGCCTATGGAGTTGAATCTAGTTGAGTACTAGTCAACTTATTTATTCTTTCCTTAGTTATTTATTTAGTATTGGTGCTCACTTATGTAACTATATCATCAATAAGTGTAATGCTTCAATTATGTTTGGAATGGAAGACGTGACTTTATCAAATTCATTTAGTATCTTTGGTAAAAAAATTCCATATCTGATTAATGCAAGTTGTTTTAAAAATATCCCTTTTGGGTTGAATCCTTGGGAAGATTTGGCCCCATCCAAATTAAAAGGGCTTCAATAGGTCAAATAATTCCACAAGATATAGTAGTAACTCCAATAATAAATGGAAGTTTTATGAATTTCTTATTTTTCTTCCTCTCAAATAATATAAGCTTGGGTGATATTATCAACAAACCTTTGCCATAAGATATTCTCCCATAAAAAAATTAGGTAGTAGTAGAGGTAAATATTGAAACCCATATAGTATTATGAGAGTATGGTATTATTTTTTTCCTCATGCATCCCTTCCCCATAATAATTTTTGGACATCTAAGGATATTTTCCTATGCTCCTACACTATTATTAGATGGTTGAATATTTTGACAAACAAGCCTTGTACTTGAAAATAATGGAAGGGGGGTTATGTCTCTACAATATGGGGTACCATAATTTCATTAGCTCTATGTCAAGATTCAAATTTATTTTTTTGGGGTAATCCATGGAATTAATTACAGGAAATAATAGCCATTAATAGGTAGGTCTTCATAAATAATCATTGGGTCTTGAAGTAATTAACTATTTGAAAGGAAATCTCATTTGAAATAATTTCAACCTATTCAAATATGACATCTCTTTTGAAACAAAAATAAGGTATGTACATATAAGTAACTTGGGCATATTAGAATTAGTTTTCCACCACATAACATGGGAAAATAACCAAGAAAAATATCTATAAAACTTGGAGAGTATAGAGATAGTGATGAAAGATGAGTTGTATGGGACTTGTGTAGAAGGTAGTATTAATTCCTAAGTAATATTCATTCTACCACCCCGGGAGTCAAAAAGGGTGTTGTATTTACATAACTTCATCTTCTTTATGGCCTCTAGAAAATTTAATATCTTCCTAAAAAATTTAAGAGTTAATGGTATTGGGTTCTTCTTTAGGCTGATGTTGATAGTTATAGTCTTGGCATCGAATAGATGGGCAGAATAGTTAAAAATTTCTTTGATGTTGAAGACTTCTAGGATGCACATATCATTTTCCAATCCTATACTCCAAAATTTTTTATTCCACTTCTCATCTAGGGATAAATTTAAATACCACTAATATGTGACTAACCAGTGGAATTTAGTGTCCAGACAAGCAAGTGAGTTAGCTATATCCCCACAAATTGGTTCCTTATTTTTTTCATCTCCATCTTGCTTATTTCTTCAATGTACTTAAAAATTTTTGATAGATAAATAAGGCTTTACTAGAACTCTTATTTATTAAATCCTTTCTTTGCAATATCATTTAGTAGGATGTTACTTCTTGATGTACCACCTTCATCAGGAAATGTGATAATGATGATGGGAAGTTAATAACTTACAAAGAGTTTTTAAAAAGGTGTGTTGGTGGGTAATTCATGTGTTACAATATCAAGCACTTCTTGTTACCTCAAGGATCATATTTTCTTATACTATATTTCAATTAGCGTCAAAAGGAGCAAACTTTTATTATCCACTAAGTATGGAATAAGGTGACCAAGTGCCATTTATGGAATATCATGCATGGAGATGAGATATGTGTGGGAGATCACTAGTGTGGATAAAAGGATGTGTGGAATGTTGAACTATTTGGAAGATTATTTGTGTGGAACACATGGATGTGCAAGCGGAGAGATGTGTGCAAAATTTGGTAGTGTATTTTTTCCACACACATAAAAATGACTAAGGGTATGAGGGTGTGGGGGAGGAGTGTTCGAAAAGAAGTGTGTGTGGAGAACGAAGATGTACAGAGTGTAGAGAAATGGGATATTTCCAAACATGGTTTATGTAGACAAAGTGAATAATTACAAGACCCCTCGGGTGTGGCATAATATAGAGGAATGGTGGCAGACATGAAAATTGTCAACATTTGACTCGAACTATGGGAGAGTGACCCTTTGTGGGTTAATAAGAACAATTAAAGAATTTTATCAATTTCCTTCTCCATTGGGTGATGGAGTTGCAACCATTGATAAATACATGAGTTTAAAATATTATAATATAAGCCAAATATGTACAATTATATACTTCTATAATATAGAGAGATCTTGAAAAATATCAAGAAAATAAGTGCTTGATATGTTTTCCATTAACATGCAATTTTAATATTTGATCATTCTTTCCCTTCAAAATATATGAGTTGTGGCCATTGGTTTTCTCTATCATCTCCTTGAATGCATGATTGATTTCTCTTTGGAATGTTGCACTAACATTCTTAAGTCCAAAATGAATCCACGAATAGCCATAAGTTCCACATAGCATAGTAAAAGAAGTCTTATATCATTTTTAGCTACCAAAATATGATTGTACCATGAAAATCCATCCATCATAGACATTATTTCAGATCTAATGACTAGCTCAATAGTATCTTCATCTTGGGTATAGGTTAATTATCCATGTGCAAGGCCTTATTAAGATCATGGAAATTGATACAAAATATTGTTTCTCCATTCTTTTTTCTAACCATGATTGGATTAGAGATCTAGTGTAAATGTCGTATTGGAAAAATAATGTTTGCTTTATCCATCTTGTCAATTTCTAATTTGACCAAATATTTTAAGTTCATATTGATTATCCTCAGATTTTGTATTATTATTTTAGCCTCCTCCTTTAAAGGAATAACATGTTGAAAATTTATTTTTTCATATTCCTTTAAATCTTGGTAATTCCATGCAAAGATTGCTTGAAATTTTTTGAACAAGGTAATGTATAGGTTAAATTAACTCTTAGTATATTCTCTCCTAATATTCAACCAGTATGGTCTTATGGTTTTCAAATATTTACTTATTGATATTGTAGAATTTTTCTACAAATTAGATAGCTCTAATACCATGTAGAATTTTTCTACAAATCATCTAGCTCTAATACCATGTAGAAATTCCCATTGTAGATCACCTGCTAATGCAATGTACTAAAGCAAAACACTCGATCTACTTCGACAAAAATTTTAGTGAAATCTTAATCAAACATGAACAACATCAATAAGAACACATATAACTGATATGGATAAATCAATCACACATAACACAGAAGATATAACCAAGGGAAAGCACCAGCCTAAAACCCCATATCTGTATTATCATACAAGTGGAAATATAACCAGTATTACAAAAAGAATCAGCTCAAAATTTATCCTACTCTCTCTGCAATACCTCTGCTACTCATAGACAGTCAAAGGCCTCTATCTAACCTTTGGTCTGCCCTTCAAGCCTCCTATTTCTTTGCACAATTCTAATACGGGTCCAGTGCGGCCACTTGTGTGAATTGGCCTCTTCACACACTCGCTAACCTCTGATCCAACTACGCAGTCCTGAAGGAGATAAATCCTTCTCCATGGATGAGCTTCCTTTATAGGAAAAAATTCATCCAACTGATAGTACATTGTCCCTTCTTTGATCTCAATTGGGTCTCTATCTAAACTGACATGCATGATATTCATGAGAGAGCCTTTAGTTATCTGAAGTGCAGCAGTTATATGCAAGCATGCATTAACTAACTGAACTCACATTAATTTAAACAAACTATTTAAATCAATCTAACTGGACTTGACTCAATTAAATGAGCCAACTAGTTACAACTCAAACTAGAACTCATCCTTATCTCTTTAACTGATGGATAAATTCCTCAATTAATAGAGAAACTATTCCATGTCCTCACATAGACTGCATGTTTGATTTTTCACAACTAATTAACTCATGGAGAATTAATTAATTTATTTTCAAATAGCTGTTGAGTTCAAATTCGAATTTTACTTCCTATTTTAGTCCAGGGACTGACTAAAAATAGGAATTCATCCTGAACTGCTAAAAATCGAATGATATTTTTAGCACTTCCATTTTTCATTCCCTGTTGCTCAATCCAGCACTGGTACCCAAATTGCTATTTATAGTAGTGTTATTTTTAGCATTTCTTGTTTCCATTTTCAACACTCCCTCTCAACAAGAAAGGCATTCAACTTGAACCCGATATTTTATCTCTGGAATGTTCTGCATGCAACACTTCTACCAAGTGTGGGTGCTCCAACAACTCTCAGAACAAAAAAAACTCCCCACTGACCTCTCTGTTGGGCTAGAACATACTATGATGCTGAAGCTCTACCTGCTGCTGACAAGTGCTCCCTCTCTAACCTTTGAGCTGTTACAACACTCCATGCATCTTGCACCGTTGTACACCTCTCTGTGCTACCCTACACTTGTGCAACACTCCTGTGCCTTTCGCATTGCTACAACCTACTAGCTCTACACAGTCCTGGGACTCCTGCACTATAGCTCTACCTGTCACTCCATCTGCATCTCTCTCTACCCAATCAGTCAGTCCTACTACTCCTCATCGAGGCTCTTGTAGCAAAGTTGAATCAAAGAGGTTGGGTACCTCAAGGATCCTGCCCCTCCTCCTTGGGACGATCACTCCACATCACCCCACCTCCTACCTAGAGGTATGGCTACATGTGATCCCTCTGACCACCTGGCTTGAAATTTTCCCATATTGGAGGTCTCTGCATCAGTAGATCTCTCTACTCAATCTCCTCTCAGCTTCCCCTATTGTAGCTACTTCACAACCTCCTGAAGTTGTTGTACTAATCGTGGCTCCTCCATAATCATCTGAGACTTCTTCTGGCGTTGCATGTTGAGAGGTAATTTACTCTCCCTCTCAACCACCAAGTATCTAACCTTTTCCTTGCTCCTCAAGGCTTCGCATGCATCTTGTACCTTAAGTGCATACAATTTCTTGGCTAGCAAACCAATCTGTTTCATATTTCCCACCGTCACGAAATTTTCTAGAAAAGGAGCTGATTTTAAATTAGTGATATCTCCCTCATCTGAACTTCAATTCAGCCAATTTTTTTTTGAATTTGGGTCTGTTTCCGTAAGGAATCCAAATCTTTTATTTGTTTTTGAAAATTTTGTATAGAAATTTTTAGATCTGCTCTGCAAACTCTGAGCCCAAAACTCAAAACTTTGAAATCTCCTCTCAGTATATTGTTCTCCACTTTGATCAACTTGGCTTCGATACCATGTAGAATTTTCTCTACATATCAGCTAGCTCCGATACCATGTAGAAATTCCCACCTATAGATCACTTGATAATGCAATGTACTAAAGCAAAACACTTGATCTACTTCTACAAACAATTTAGCGGAAGCATAATCGAACATGAGCAACATCAATAAGAACACATATAACTGATATGGAGAAATAAATCACACATACACATAAGATATAACCAGGGGAAAGCACTAGCCTAAAACCCCATCTTTGTATTATCATACAAATGGAAATATAACCAGTATTACAAAAAGAATCAGCTCAAAAGCTATCCTGCTCTCTCTGCAATACCTCTGCTGCTCATAGACAGTCAAAGGCCTCTATCTAACCTCTGGTCTGCCCTCCAAGCATCCTATTTCTTTGCACAATTCTGATTGAGGTCTAGTGCAACCACTTGTGTGAATTGGCCTCTTCACACACTCACTAACCTCTGATCCAACTACGCAGTCCTGAAGGAGCTAAATCCTTCTCCATGGATGAGCTTCCTTTATAGGAAAAAATTCATCCAACGGATAGTACATTGTCCCTTCTTTGATCTCAGCTAGATCTTTGTCTAAGCTGACATGCATGAGTTATTCATGAGAGAATCGTCAGTTATCTAAAGTGCAACAGTTATATGCAAGTATGCATTAACTAATTGAACTCACATTATATTAAACAAATTGTTTAAATCAATCTAACTGGACATTACTCAGTTAACTAAGCCAACTAATTACAACTCAAATTAGAAATCAGCCTTATCTCTTTAATTGATGGAAAAATTCCTCAATTAATAGAGAAATTGTTGCATGTCCTCACATAGACTTCATGCTTGGTTTTTCACAACTAATTAACTCATGGAGAATTTATTTATTTATTTTCAAACAGCTGTTAAGTTCAAATTCGAATTTTACTTCCTATTTTAGTCCAGGGACTGACTAAAAATAGGAATCCATCCTGAACTGCTAAAAATATAATGCTATTTTTAGCACTTCCATTTTTCATTCCCTGTTGCTCAATCCAACACTGGTACCCAGACTTCTATTTATAGCAGTGCTATTTTTAGCACTTCTATTTTTAGCATTTCTTGTTGCCATTTTCAATAGATATCCTAAAATTTTCTAATGGATGGATCTTCTAATAATTGAGAAGTTTGAATATGATCATCTTGATTGAAAAGTGACTCAAAGAATATTGGAACTTTCCTAGTTCCTAATTCCAATTCGTCTTAATTATCATATTTATAAAGGAACTTAACAATAAGCTCTTCATTATTGAAAACTTGTTAGTATTCTTATTTCTCTAGACCAAATGGATGAAATAAAACTTCTACATGAAATGGATTATATGTTGAATTTGGATTGAAAAAGGGGGATACTATCACTAATTAATTATTCTTTTGAATCTTGTCTGTGGGAATAAAGGATAATTCAAAGGAATAAAAAACTTGAATTAGTTCCTAGACTCTTTTTGCATAATATTTCATATTAATTATCAATTTAGAGTATTTGATAATGATAATGTCTTTAAATTATTATTTTTTGTGAGAAAAAGACCCTAAATCAACTCTTCATATTCAAATTCATTGTTTGTACCATCAAATTGCAAGCAAAAAGTGTTTGGAAACCATTCTTCGTTTGGGACTTCAAATATTACATCAACTCTATATCTTATGCTTGAATAAGCACCATTGAAGAACATTTTCCAACAAACTTGAGATTTATTTACACTGTTATTATCCATTTACATAATTAAGTATGTCATAAATTCTTACACTAGTATCCATTTAACTAACTGTAGGATCAAATTCCTTCTTCTCAAAGAAGATATGTTTATTTGGTTCTTGAGGTATTCTTGTCAATCAACCACCCTTATTTGGAACCATCCTACAATTCCCATCATTCATCATATACCCTCCTAAAGGAAAGCTCCATTCTCTCCCCAATACTATCCCATATGCATCTAGTAAGTCAACTACAACTATTTTAAAGATATTTTTAATATGTAGAGTTCAAGTTATTGATGCACATAAATACTTAATTTCATCATACATTGGCACATTTCTATAATCAATTACAAAAAAAATCTCGTACCAAATAATATTTAGTACAATATAAGTTAATAACTTATATAAAGTGGCATAATATAATTTGTTGCACCACTGTCAACTAAAAAGTTATGTAATATAACTTATGTTGTTTCCAAAGATATATAATAGGGAGGTAGTTTACCTCAAGACTTAAAAATAGCACTGGAAAATGTCTATTGAAGATTGATGATAGTAGCTTCCACTCTTGCATTTGATGAATCTCCACTTTAGAGGATTTGATGGGATTTTCTTTCTATTGAGGAATATTCTCCACTTATGAAATTGGAAATGTAATCCAAAGCTTATACAAGTCCTATATGATATTATAACTCATCTTCATTGGATCAGTTACATTGTTGTTTTTGTTATGTGATGGTCCAAATTTAACTTGCAACATATTATTTTTAGTTGAAGTCTCTCCTTGATTTATTGTAGTCTCATGGGGAATTGGACATTTTCCCTTCAATTTATTCAATTGATCTCTTATCTGGATATCATTATCTTGATCCATACATTCTTCATCTTCTTCTTCCTCAAATAGGAATACTTGATCATCCCCCATCTATGTAGATTCTAATATTCTTGTGATTTCTTCAAGGATTTCTTGAGATGTTTCAATGAAGGGATATTCTTGTTGTAACTCTTCATCATTCATTTCAAAAGCACTTGTATTTTGAATCCTCGGAATCCTATGACCACTTGCCATGTGAATTTTCCACATTTTTATTTCTATGAGGACTTTATCTAAGACCATATATGGGGCCTCTATTATTTGGTTGTGCTCTAGGTATCTTCTCATATCCTCTTCTGAAGATGATGATATTACTTTGAATTTTTTTCATAGTCTTATTTAACTCTGGAATCTTTGAATCAATATTTTAGGAGTGACAATTATTCCAATATAGGAATATTTTGTACATTAGAAGGAATACCATGGAAAATTACTCTTATGATCATTTTATTTTGAGCATTCTAGATTGATGCTAGTATATTTTGTTCTAATTTCTTTAAGGAATACATTTCCCTTTGGACTTTGCCCAAAATTATTTTGAGATTCACATTAATCTCCAACATATCTTCCTTCATCTCTTATGCCCTTCTCATAGTTGTCTCTAATATATTAATGTGAGAAGACTTCATTACATACTTGACATTAACTAGAATTACATTCTTATAAGATCCAAATATAACTAGGGTATTGGGATGCATTTCTTGTGGTATATACTACAAAGCTTTGAAAAACCATAGATATTGACATTGTAGTGTAGGCATTGATGTCAACAGGGTCTTGGCAACGTACATCATATGATTTAGGTCAACCTCATGGTGGTAGTGCTTCTTATGCTTGTGATGAGTATTTCTGGCATGCTACAGAGGTATATTGTTCGTTGGTTGTAGCAGTGATGTGATCTGTGTGTTGGCTACTAGTTGGCATTGATGTCAACATGGTTATGTCTTAGTGCAGGAACTAGAGGTTGAGTATATTTTTGTTGGAGTTAGTTTCAAATGTTGACGATGGTTTGATGATGTTACCTCAGGTGCTGGAAGTAGTTGGAAAATTTGTTGATGCTTGTTATCAACCTATTTTACCCCTCTAGGTAAATGACCCTCAGTACTTGAGTCTCACTGTATTTTTTCAGGACTCGTGACTAATTTTCTTCTAGTTTGACCCAAAATCATTGGTACAACATCCTATGGAGTGACCATAGTGTCCTAGTTGCTCTCATGCCTCCTTTATGAGAGTGACCAAGAACGTTTTACCCTTTCAGTGTAAGTGACTAGGGATGTCTTCTAGAGTACCTTAGTCCCTAGGAGGTCAGTTCAATTTCTCATCTATTCGAGCTGGCCAGGGCTTATCCCTTAGAAGTTTCTATGACTTCTCTTTTTCTTGTGTATCCAGATACATCCTCTTAGGACCTCTCTTATTCATATTTATAATAGACCATCTGAGGGGGTCAGCTAGTTTTTGGAGAGTTAGTATTGAGACTCGGATCTTGAGATTATGCTTCTATAGCTTATGAGGTATTTTTCCATTGGTATACTACTCTTCATGCTCATTTCTTGGATATAGTGGGGAAATATGTCAGATTTTGGAGAAGAGGATTGGAGGTGAAAGCTTAGCATTGTATTTTTTCCTTTCATAATTAATGGAAAACTATTTTCCCTTCCTTACATGAATTTTTGTTCAGCATGTTATATGATTGTATCTATTATTTTTGATCTAATGATCTTCTAAGGAATATCATCTATTGTCTTTGTTTAGTTTTGATTGTGTGCATGGATAAAGATCTAGTGCGGATGTGTTGGATCGCTCGTGTGGAGTGCAAGATCTGCATCGAACTTAAAACCCTTTCCTGACATGCGAGGATTCCGGGTGTAATATATTATCTTTATAGCATAGATATGATTGCTTATTGCATGATTAGGCATTTTGGATTGGGATTATATTATTGTTCCATTGGTTTTATTCTTCTATGTTTGGTGATTAGATTTGAACACAAGATCACAGAGCAACAACTCCTTGTAGATTTAACTGGAAAATTCCTCTTATGATCATTTTCATTAGGGGAATTTTGATGTCTAAAGTGGGCCTCCTAAGAAAAATGTATAACCAAAACAAACTTTATAAGAACCAACAGGATTCAATATGATGATGTCAACCATGGGGGATGATTCACCATTTTTGGAGAAAAAGGGTAAAAATATTAAAAAATAATAAAATAATAAAAGTACTTTTTCAACTCATATTTTCACATTATATCCCTAAGTTTTTACTCAAATTTCGAGCGGGAATACTTGTTGGTGTTGCAAATAATACTGAGGGTGGGGCGGGGTGAATCAGTATTAGCAAGTTAGTAATATTTCATTTCCATATTCTGATTCATATATGCTACTTCAGTTAATGAAACTTGCCCGTATATGCAACTGTATATAAGGCAACAAGCGTATATCCTGTAAACTTATAATTTAGATAATTCTTCATATGTTGATCTTTAATCTGTGCATTATAACCATATAAATAGTAACCAGGATCAATAAAAACAAAACAGATAGTCATACATATGAATACAAGATATAAGGTGGAAACCCAATGTGGGTGAAAACCACCTGCTGCAATCGTCTCTATCTTCCTTTTAATAAGAAACTTCCTTTTACAATATTTTGTATCGGTGCAGTCTTATACCAGTATGCAGGCTTCTACCTGCAAAAGGCTACAAGCTTCTCCTGTTCTCCAGCTTCTCCTGGAAGGGAGCTACAACCCCCTTAGCTCTTGTACTAGCTGACGTACTAGTATGTAGGTGCTGATCTACAGAAGGCTACAACCTTCTCTTTTCTTCCAAGGACCACGTTTAATAAATTTTTAGACTGGATCGATCAATAACATCAATCAAACATCAAATATATCTACATCAACCAATCTCCTTTGCACCAATCAAAACTGAATCAAACAATTACTTCTCAGAATGTTGTAACCAGAATGCAGTAATAATAACCAGAACCCAAGCCAAAACCCAGAACACTGCAACAGCAAACAGAAGTAGCTAAAATATATTTTATGAGGTGTACGCTACTTCAATGTGTTGAAACGGCGTGCATACGCACTTTACGCAAGGAGAACCTACATATATGCTATTTTGATATGTAAAACCAACATGTATATGCACCTTTGCTACAGTGAACCTGCGTACAAATCTGTAAGAGATGTTTTAACCTTTACAACTATTCAGACATCAGTTATACCCAGATCATCATATTTGCAGATCATGACATGTGCCAATTATTCGGATAAAAGATCAAAACCACACAAAGATGCTTCACTTCAAGCCTTAAGATCTTGACCCATCAATAAATCTTATCCTTCATCAAGCGTTGAGGTTCATCCTTAATTCAGATCCAGCTATGCCCAATAACCTGTATTCTCGATCTTGCTCTTCATAAGATATTCAATACTTGAGTGCCTTTGCCTAATGATCTTCTCCTCCTTTTATAGTCTTAGGCCTTACTCAATGCCATGGTCCAAAACCACTTAGGATCAATACCTTGGACCAAATACCTGGGGTCAACACTTCAGACAAGATACCATGGACCAATACCATGGATCACAATACCATGGACCAAATACCACGGACCAAAACCAAGTTTTCCAACATGGACATGCCTTTCCTTCTGTGAAAGTGTGTGTGTACGCTATACGCACTTTTTGGTCGGTGAACCCGTGTGTATACGCGACTTGGTCAATGGGGAACCTGCGTATACCTTTCTTTCTTCATTTTGTGAGCCTGAACTGATCTGTCATCTGAGTGAGTTGCCATCAAGGACAACACCTGTGTCATACCACCAAATCTGTGACATAATGCCAACAATATCCCCCTTTGGACTTGATGGAAACCCAAAGTAACTCTCCCCCTTTGTCATCAAGGGAAATGGGTTATGCTCCCCCTGAGTACATGCTGAAATCTATGATATGCTGAAGTGTGTTTTCCATGCTCCCCCTGACTACAAACAAGGTCTACAAAAAGATGTTCTATAAGAAGAACACGACTCTATACATCATAAATGACCTTCCTATCACCAAAGATTCATACATACATCCATCTCCCAACCAAGTGGGGATATACCAAGATTGACTCATCCACCCAACCAAGTGGGGATATGCCAAATGTTTATACATGACAAAACAAGAACATTACATCATCCATCCTATGCATAGTGGGGAAACAAAATAGGTCGTTTCATGATCTTGATAATAAAAGATATACATGACATAGAGACAAAATATCTAAAACAAGACTATGATAGTTATCAACAACTGTCATCAGCAGCATCTGTCAATCACCATACAGTTCAGCAACCATGATCTCCCTCTGCACCTGTTCCACCTGAATCTATGAGTTTGTACCAAGATCTTCTAAGATAATGCCAATAATGCATTATTAGAAGCATATGCTCCCCCTGAACCTATGCCAGATGATCATTGTCAGACCCATATCAGACCCTTTTCATCCTGAGTTTGGCCCACTGTTTTTCTTCAAACCAACATATACACGACTGTATCCATAGCAACTGACATATGTACACGGATACACTTCATGAAACTCGTGTACAACCACTTTTCTCTGACACAGATAAGTTTCAACAGCAAGATGATGCATCAACTACTCCCAGCTTCTGTCTGAGATATTCAAATGTCTCTGTGGGCAGTGGTTTGGTGAATATATCAATAACCTGTTCTTTGGAGGGAATGTACTCCATTCTTACATTTTGTTCAAGCACTTGTTCACGGAGAAAATGATATTTGATAGGTATGTGCTTGGTCTTGGAATGCATGACTGGATTCTTTGAAATACTTATTGCACCTGTATTATCACATAGAATGGAGATGGGTGGAGTACATGTAATCTGAATGTCTTGCAACCTTTTCATCATCCAAAGGAGTTGTGTGCAGCAAGATGTAGTAGCCACATATTCTGCTTCAGCTATAGATAATGCAATTGAACTTTGTTTCTTGCTAAACCAAGATACTGATCTGGAACCCATATAAAATGCACCACCACTAGTGCTTTTTCTGTCATCCACGCTTCCTGCCCAATCTGCATCTGTATATGCATGAAGTGTAAGATTTGTATCCCTAGGATACCATAAACCAAAGTTCTGTGTTCCTTGAAGATATTTGAAAATCCTTTTAACTGCATGAAGGTGTGATTCCTTTGGATTTTCTTGGAATCTTCCAACTATTCCCATTGCATGCATGATGTCTGGTCGCGTACCTGTTAGATAAAGCAGACTTCCAATCATGGATCTGTAGGTTGGTTGATGTACTGTTGCTGATTCATCATTTGAAATGAGACTGCATCCTGTTACCATAGGGGTACATACTGGTTTAGAATCTTCCATGCCATATTTTTTCAAGATCTGCTTGAGATACTTGGTTTGTGATAGAAAAATACCATATTTATTTTGTTGAACTTGTAAACCAAGAAAATATGTGAGTTCAACAAGCAGGGACATTTCAAATTCTTTCTACATTACCAAAGCAAAGTTTTGACTCATGGCTTCTTCATTGCTACCAAAATTGATATCATCAACATACACAACAAGTATTAGCAATTTATCATTGTCAATCTTTGTATATAGATTGCTAACAGCTGATCCTTTTGAAAAACCTTGTTGATGGAGGTATTTGTCAAGACGGTAATCCCAGGCCCTTGGAGATTTTTTTAGACCATAGAGAGCCCTTCTAAGTCTGCATACAAGTTGCGGATCATTTCCAAGGATGAATCCATCTAGTTGCTCAATATATACTTCTTCTCCTAAGTCTCCATTAAGAAAGGCAGATTTTACATCCATTTGGTATACTTTGAATTTCTGAAAGCTAGAAAGAGCAAGGAACATTCTTATGGCTTCAAGTCTAGCAACAGGTGCAAACGTTTCTTCAAAATCTATACCTTCTTGTTGAGTGTATCCTTTACAAACACATCTAGCCTTGTTTCTAATAACTTCTCCATTTTCATTCAGCTTGTTTTTGAATATCCATTTGGTTCCTATGATATTCTTATCATGAGTTCTAGGAACTAATTCCCAAGTATTATTCTTTTCAATTTGCTCAAGCTCTTCATTCATGGCCTTGACCCAACATTCATCTTTGCATGCTTCATGTACATTTTGAGGTTCGATGGTGGAAAGTAATGCTAGATAGCTTGAAGCTTCTGTAATAGTTCTTCTTGTCTGTACACCTACCTCTTTCTGTCCCAAAATTTGAGTCTTTGGATGATTTTTCTGAACATACCTGGATGGAGTCTTTTCTTCTAACATTATCTATTATTTTGGTGCTTCATTGGTTTCTTCTTCAGAATTAGGCTAATTTGATGTGGAAGGATAATCCTCACCTTCTTCATAATCTTCGGTTTTTACCTGCTTTGGATTTTTTCCTGCTTCATCAACCACACCATCAATACTTTCAACAATTTTCCCAAGTCTTTTATTATAACACTTATATCCTTTACTTCGGGAAGAGTAACCAAGGAGAATGCCTTCATTTTCTCTAGGTTCAAACTTGCCAAGTTTTTCATCAGTCCTTTTGATGTAACATTTGCTTCCAAAAACTTTGAAGTATTTTACAATAGGAGTCTTACCATACCAAAGTTCATGTGGAGTTTGAGTGTTGTTTACCCGAACGTTTGTTTTGTTGAGAATAGTGACAGCAGCAAATGCAGCTTCACCCCAGAAGGTTGCAGGAGTTCTAGACTCATCTAGCATGGCACGAGCCATTTGTTGAATAGTTCTATTCATCCTTTCTACCACTCCATTTTGTTGAGGAGTCCTTGCGGTAGAGAATTCCCTTTTTATTCCATGTTCTTCACAAAAGCCAAAGAATTCATCTGAGGTAAATTCCCCTCCTCGATCAGACCTAAGGCATTTGATTTTTGTAATCTGATTCATTTTCAACCAAAGCTTTCAGGCTTTGAACTTTTCAAATGCTTCATCTTTATGCTTTAGAAGTTTTATCCAACACATCCTGGAAAAGTTGTCAATGAACAATATAAAGTATTCTTCTCCATGAGGTGAATTTTTCCTTGATGGGCCACATACGTCAGTATGAACAAGTTCAAGAGGCCTACTAGCTGATCCTTCCTTCTTAGGGAAATGAGCTCTAGTTTGCTTACCAAATTGACATGATTTGCATATTGTATTTTTTGGAATGCTGATATTAGGAAGATCACGAACAACCTGGAATTTGCATGCTTTTCTTATTTTAGAGAAGCTTAGATGCCCCAATCTTCTATGCCATAGCCAGTGTTCATCATTTTTTCTTAGGTAGCACTGTTGTTGTCCTCCCTTGAGCATGTATAGGTTGTTTGTAGTTCTTATACCTTTAATCACTATTTCTCCTGTATCAAGCTCATGAACAACACATCCATTTGATCGAAATACTACTTCATTTCCTTGATCACACATTTAACTGACACTCAATAGATTATGCTTTAGACCATCAACATACATAACATTCCTCGCTTTAACCTTTTCTTTTAAATGAACAGAACCTTTACCTTTTATGACAGCAGGAATGTCATTTCCAAATGAGACCTTCTTTTCCTTTTCTAAGGCATTATATGACTGAAATTTTTCTTTATCACTTGTCATGTGTTTTGAGAATCCACTGTCAATGTACCACTGATTTTCTTGTCCTTCTGCATACAAGACTATACGACATATTTTAGTTTGCAGTTCTTTCTTTCTCCAAGTTTTGGGACCCAATGAAGTTTGCTCCTTCTGAGATGTTTGCCGAAATTTACTCTTGCATTCAGAATCTTCATGACCGAAGTTGTTACAGATAGAGCATTCTATTTAATTTTCAAGAAGAGAAAAGTTATTGTAGGTCCTTTTCATGATCCCTGTCATATTCTTTTGATTTCGTGCTTCTCTAGTCATGATGGTCTTGTACGCAACACATTAAGCAGCATTGTGTCCAAAGTTATGACATGAAAAACATTGGCCATTAAAGAAATTTCCGCGATTATCGAAACTACCGACCTGATGATTGTAGTTTCCATTGAAATTCATCCTTGAAGCAAACTGAGTATGATTTACCTGAGGTTGGTTACAGCTTTTGTTCATCCTTGAAGTAGATTGAACCTGATTTACTTGGTGATCTGCTTTATGCCTTTGCTGACGATTGTCAAATTGTTCACTGTTCTTTACTGCATCAAGATAGCTTTTAGTGGAGGTGAATGGTTTTTGTGCTTCTTCAGTATATCTAAGACCTGTCTTTACCAGAGGAGAACGCTGCACTTTGATAATTTCATTTAGGGTCTCTGATCCTTTAGCAAATCTAAGATTGAGAGCTTTTGTTTTCTCAATATCCTTTCTTAGACCCACAACTTCACATTCTAATTTTTTCATAGTGTTTTTCTCTTTCAGCAAGTTGGAATGTCAAAGTATCTATAATCATATTCTTTTCTTCTAAACAAATTTTAAGTTTAGAGATTTCTTCATAAAGACCATCTTCATTTAAAGCATCCAAGAAATCATCATCTTCAAAAGCCATCAGAAGTCTATAGTCATTACTATTTTCATCTTCATCATTATTTGATAGACCATCGCTATCTTCATGCATATAGTAGCTCTTCTTACTTGCACTTTGTTTTCTATTCCATTTTGCAGATTCCTTACCTTTATCAAGATTATTTTTGTGAGGACATTTGGTAGCATAATGACTGACTCTTCCACAAGAAAAACATTTGAAAGGTAGTTTACCTCTAAATCTTCCAGAACCTTTTTGAAGGTTCTTGACAAAGTTTGCTTCTTCCTCTCCTTCTCAAATATGCCTTGATTCATTGAGATTTTCTCTTCCTAAAGCTTTAAATGTGGCTTCTCTCATATCTAATGGACCTCCTTTTCTCATTTCGAAAGCAGTTAGGATTCCGTGCAGATGTATCATAGTAATACTTTGAAGATCCTACTTTTCTTCTATGGCAGAAAATTTTGATTCAAACTTAGTAGACAAGGATCTTAAAACATTTTCAACTAAAGTAACTTCTTTTATTTCTACACCTAATTTTTTCATGCAATTAATAATCTCATCTATACATAGGAAGTAATTTGCTATACTTCCATCATTGTGTGTTTTGAGAGTTTCATATTGAATTCTGAGAGATTGTAGTTTTTCACGTTTTACCTGATCATCTCCTTCATAGCTTAGAACGATCTTGTCCCATATTTATTTGGTGGTTTTGAGCTACATAACCTTGACAAATTCTGATTGTGACAGACTCCCCAATAATGTATTGAAGGCCTTAGCATTGGTTTCATATTGCTTTTTACCTGCCATATCTGTAGGAATTGCTGATGGAAATGTATATCCTCCTTCCACGATTTCCTAGACATCTGTTCCAAGAGATTGAAGATAGGTTGTGGTTCTTACCTTCCAATAAATGAAGTTTCTCCCATCAAAGATTGGTGGTCTAATGGATCCTTCTCTTTGGTAGTTACTCATGATGATAGATCTTCCTTCAAGCGATCAAGCTTCTTCTGAAGGACCTGCTCTGATACCAATTGTTGGAAGTAATACTAAGGGGGGGGGGTGACTCAGTATTAGCAAGTCAATAATATTTCATTTCCATATTCTGCTTCATACACGCTACTTCAGTTAATGAAACTTGCGTGTATACGCAACTGTATATAAGGCAACAAGCGTATATCTTGTAAACTTATAATTTAGATAATTCTTCATATGTTGATCTTTAATCTGTGCATTAGAACCATATAAATAGTAACCAGGATCAGTAAAAATAGAACAGACAATCACACATATGAACACAAGATATAAGGTGGAAACCCAATGTGGGTGAAAACCACCTGCTGCAATCATCTCTATCTTTCTTTTAATAAGAGACTTCTTTTTACAATATTTTGTACTAGTGCAGTCTTATACTAGTATGCGGGCTTCTACCTACAAAAGGCTACAACCTTCTCTCGTTCTCCAGCTTCTCCTGGAAGCGAGCTACAACCCCCTTAGTTCTTGTACTAGCTGATGTACTAGTACATAGGTGCTGACCTACAGAAGGCTACAACCTTCTCTTTTCTTCCAAGGACCATGTTTCATAAATTTTCAGACTGGATCCATCAATAACATCAATCAAACATCAAATATATCTGCATCAACCAATCTCCTTTGCACCAATCAAAACTGAATCAAACAATCACTTCTCAGAATGTTGTAACCAGAATATAGTAACAGTAATCAAAACCTAAGCCAGAACCTAGAACACTGCAACAAAAAACAGAAGTAGCTAAAATATATTTTATGAGGTGTACGCTACTTCAATGTGTTGAAACGACGTGCGTACGCACTTTACGCAAGGAGAACCTGCGTATACGCTGTTTTGATATGCAAAACCAGTGTATATACGCGCTTTTTCTATAGTGAACTTGCGTACATATCTGTAAGAGATGTTTTAACCTTTACAAATATTCAGACATCAGTTATACCCAGATCATCATATTTGTAGATCATGACATGCACCAATTATTCAGATAAAATATCAAAACCACACAAAGATACTTCACTTCAAGCCTTAAGATCTTGACCCATCAATAGATGTTATCCTTCATCAAGCATTGAGGTTCATCCTTAATTTAGATCTAGCTATGCCCAATAACCTGTATTCTCGATCTTGATCTTCATAAGATATTCAATACTTGAGTGCCTCTGCCTAATGATCTTCTCCTCCTTTTATAGTCTTAGGCTTTACTCAATACCATGGTCCAAAACCACTTAGAGTCAATACCTTGGACCAAATACCTGGGGTCAACACCTCGGACAAGATACGTTGGACCAATACCATGGATCACAATACCATGGACCAAATACCACGGACCAAAACCAAGTTTTCCAACATGTATGCACCTTTCCTTCCGTGAAAGTGTGTGTGTATGCTATATGCACTTTTTGGTCGGCGAACCCACGTGTATACGCGACTTGGTCAATGGGGAACCTACGTATACCTTTCTTTCTTCATTCTGTGAGCCTGAACTGATCTGTCATCTGAGTGAGTTGCCATCAAGGACAACACCTGTGTCATAGTGCCAAATCTATGCCATAATGCCAACAGTTGGATGAAAAAATTAATTCCTCATCCAAGGAGTACACATGTTGCATACTTTTGATAGAACCTGCTACATGAAAAATGAGAAATACATGAAAACGTGATTACAATCACATTTTTCATGTAGAAGGGTCTATCAAAAGTATGAAACATGGGTACTCGGATGAGGAATAAAATTTTGCATCCAATGGGTTTTTTCGCTTGAAATTTGAGTAAACCAATTTGGAGATAAGTTGAAAAAATAGTTTTTTTCCCTCGAAAATTTGATGATGTAATCTAATCTTATTTTATTATTTCCACTATTATTTTATAATTTCCTTAGGAGGCCCATTTTAAACCTGAAAACTCCCCTAATGATTTTGAGTATTCTAGATTGATGCTAGTATATTTTGTTCTAATGTCTTTAAGGAATACATTTCCCTTTGGACTTTGCCTAAAATTATTTTGAGATTAGCATTACTCTCCAACATATCTTCCTTCATCTCTTATGCCCTTCGCATAGTTGTCTCTAATATATTAATGTGAGAAAACTTCATTACATACTTGAATTAGCTAGCATTACATTCTTATAAGATCCAAATATAACTGGGGTATTGGGATGCATTTCTTGTGGTATATACTACAGGGCTTTGAAAAATGATAGGTGTCAACATTGTAGTGTAGGAATTGATGTCAACAGGGTCTTGGAAATGTACACCATATGCTTTAGGTCAACCTGGTGGTGGTAGTCCTTCTTATGCTTGTGATGAGTGTTGTTGGCATGGTGCAGAGCTATATTGTTCATTGGTTCTAGCAGCGATGTGATCTGCTTGTTGGCTCCTAGTTGGCATTGACGTCAACATGGTTATGTCCTAGTGCAGGAACTAGAGGTTGAGTAGAGTCGTCCTGGAGTTAGTTGCAAATGTTGATGATGGTTTGATGATGTTTCTTCAGGTGCTGGAAGTAGTTGGAAAAGTTTTTGATGTTGGTGCAGGTGTTAGAGGTATTTTTCCAATTGAGGAGTTTAGAATACTAGGTCACCATGTCCCTGACATGTTGTAGAGGTTCTTGGCTTATGTTATCAGTTATAGATCATGTCACTATTGTTTTGAAGGGTGTACAGATGTTGATGAAGGAATGGATGAAACTGGGAGAATTTCTGGCGTGAATACCTTATGTCTTATCCTATAATTTTCACTGGCCACTCTAAGGAAGGCCTATACGTGTGGCTAGAGGCTTTTGACCACTGGGAGTAAGGCCTATGCGTGCGGCTAAGATCTGGCTTTGTTGTGCATGTGTATAAGCCTCTTCACAAGAATTTCTTCGCATTCCTTGTGCACATTAGGTGTTTATGTGTTTTTTTGACTTGCCTTATTCAGAACTTTTCATGTAAAGGTCGAAAAATATCAAGGTGCTTCTTGAAAGTGATTAACATTGAAAATATCCTTCATGACATGGAGTTAGTGGAAAAATTAAGTCAAGGAGATGAAACTGGATCAAATCAAACATATGAATAGAGTTTTTTTTAGCTTAGTAGTTCTTTGTAATTATTGATTTATTCACCTCATTTCATCTATATATTGGAGAAAGCTCAATGATATTATGGTTTGTTTTGTTTTGTGTTGAGTGTGAGTGAGGAGGATTTGGTGTAAGTTGTGAGGGTTGTGATGCAATTTTTATGAAGGATTTTACAGGTGTTGCTGCAGAAAGGAGAAGCATGTTTCAGAAAACATTTTGTGTAAAGATCGAGGAGATGAAGTATAGATTTGTTGCAGATCTTCCTGATAATTAGTAGTAGCCTAGGTATTCTTAATTTTATTGTCTTTTTGTAGCATTTGTTTATAAACATATTTATCTATTGTAGAGACGGTTTTTGCTGAATTTTTTATAAGATTACTTAATTATGCAGTGGTTGATATATTGATTGACATTGTATTGTAGCTAGTGGTATTGTATTGGAGTTTTGATTGTGTGATTTGAAGAGATTATTGTTGTGGTGTCCATGTTGAGTAGATATACAATTCTAGTTTGAAACATTCTAGAAGGTGAACCACATAGAGGAGTGTAGTTGGGTGACTTCGACAAAATTAGTATAGGGAGTAGATATCTTAATCCAATGGTGGTTGGAGAGTTTAATGGGTGTTGGGAAAGGCTCATTGGTCATGGTGGTTTCTAGTAGATGGGTGTCCATAGAGTTGTGTGAGAAAGATACTTCCTACTAATAATAACCAACAAAATATCTATGTAATGAATTTTCTTAACGTAATAAAATATTTTAAGCAGTTTGAATGAGAGGTCAACTGGGATGGAGGAGACCGCGATGGTTAGGGTTTGGAGGCGAGGGTTTCGGGCGAAACCGTGTTCAGCTCACGGGTAGGCAGTTTTTGCAGACAGTTTTCCACAAACAGTTTGAAGGCGCAGGAAAGCATCTTCCGGGTAACTGGCAGCTGGAGGTCGGCGTTTTTGTTTTGGTGTAAGTGTTTTTTGTTTCGATGAAAAACCATCACAATAGCTGCAGATTTTCCGTTTCATTCCGTTTTCCAAAAGATTAGGGTAAAGGCGCCTGTCACTTTGACCGTTTTGCTGTCGTTTTTCTTGGAACGGTTACCCTAACCATGGTTAATCCCAACGAATTGGTGGACCTGGACCCGGAATTGGAAGACATTCTCTCAATGTGGGGGAAGGAACCCACAGTCCAAAACGTGGAACAATATTTTGGAGCTTTTGAGCTGTCGAGGTTGGAGTCTTTCTCACAGGAGGTTAAACCATCTTTTCTGCATCAAAGTAAGGATCTTGGCAGAGAAGCCTCCAGATTTCGAAATCAGGCTTCCTACAAGCAGGTGGTAAGAGAGAATGCGACAGATGGGCTGATAATAGGTGCTCTTTCTTCTTATCCAAAGGGAAAAGCAGAATCAAGCTGGATTTTTCCATCAAAGGGTTTTGAAGATTTCTCAAATTTGGGGCTTTCTTCAGGCCTCGGCTCATCTAGGGTTTCTCTGCAAAAAGAATCTCCATTACCAAAAGAAAGCTCTGCAGGAGGATTCGTGGGCCATTTCGACAGCGTAGCAGGAGAGAGAGGAGGTCTCGAGGGTGCGGCGGTTGGTCACCTCTTTACAGGGACCCCTGACCCCGTTTTCTCGACTCATGTACAGTCACAACCGGAGACAGATCTTCCTGAGGAGCCGGCACAGGAGGAACCTGAATGGACCGACGGTCGCGGGGAGACTAGGGCCTCTGCGGAAGGTTTAAGGAATAAAGGGGAAAAAAGAAAATCCCAAAGGCCTATTGGATCTCAGGAGATTGTAGGGAACCTGGTCCTAGGCATGGAGGTCTCTATAGAAGAAACCCTAGCCGTTGCAGAATGTACCCTAGTCGGAAGGGCAAGAGGAAAGAAATTTTCATCTGAATTTCTTCAAGCATGGGGTGAAAATAGTTTCGTCTCTGATAGACCCTTTCAGTTCGAGGCCCAATGTTTAGCGAAAGGGTGGTTCAAGTTCAGTTTTGAGGACAAGGAGTCGGCAGAGTGGGTGCTTGAATGGAACTGGAATATAGGGCACATTCCAGTATTGCTGAAAAGATGGAACCCCCTTTTTGATGCTATCAAAGAAAGGACTGATGAGTTCCCGGTTTGGGTGAGAGCCCCGGGTCTCCCCTCGTTTCTATGGACAGAGGCTGTGTTCAAAACCATCGGGAACAGGCTGGGATCCTTCCTGGAAGCAGATATGTCTTTTCTAGAGACGAAGAACAGAGCGATGGCACGCATCCTGGTAAGCCTAAATCCAAGCCGAGGTCTGGCCCAAAAAATCAACTTACAATATAAAGATTATGTGTTTGAACAGCTTTTGGATTATGAGCACTTGCCGTTTAGGTGCCATCGCTGTCATGAATACGGGCACCTTGCAAAGGATTGTCCACTGTTCAGAAGAAGGAGACGCTTCCGGAGGACCCCTGTTTTCAGAGAACCAGTATTCAATCATCCTCAAGCGTCTCAGGAGAAAGAAGAAATGGCGAAGCAGGCATCAGTTGAAATGGAGATTGAGGAGACTCTAAAAGAGCCAGTATTTGAAGACCCCCATGTCCAAGAGGCCGCACAAACCACTGAATTGCATCCGGTGGAAGCAGAGGAGGAGAACGCAAAGGACACGCCTGCAGATCAAAATCCTCTCAGCGATCCTGAAATGGGTATGTGCTCAGGTCCCCCTCTTTCTTCTCTTAAAAATCCTGAGCATGCTTCTGTTTCTATGCATGTTTCGCCTTCAATTTCTCCCTCTCATATCACTGGCATAAACGAAAACATGGAACCTGCAAAGTCCTCTCCTGATGTAGACACTATTTCGGCTGCCATGCCGTCCCTTGATTTGAATTGTGAAGATATGTGGCCCCCTCTTGCTCCCCCAGTTCCTCACACTCCGTGCCCCTACAATCTTAGATCTATGGGAGGGAAGTCTGGGCAGTCGAATGTAATAGGAGGCTTAGGACAGTCACACTCTCAGAGTTATGCCAAAAATAAGAGAGGTAGAAAATCGGACCTATCTAAGGCAAAACTTAAAGCCAAGCTGGACGTAGCAGATGGAAAACAATACTCAATCCCCGGGGTTCTTAGAGCAGTGCAGTCCCCTGTTTCTGTTAACAAATGATTTTGTCATCCTGGAACTGTAGAGGTTTGGCCAGTAAACCTAAAAAACTGGCCTTAAAAGACTGGATCCTTAATTCAAAAGTGGACATTCTCTTTCTGCAAGAAACTTTGGGGAAGGCTACTGAGGTAGAAACAATGTTAAAGGCTCTCTTGCCAGGTTGGACCTTTTCTGTAATTGATTCATCAGGTCACTCGGGGGGTCTTGCAATTGGGTTTAAAGAAGGTTGAATTAAGGTTATTAATCAATGGGGGATGAAGCAAGTTATGGGCATGGAGGTTATTTCTCCTGATTTCATCCACCCCATTCCAATTGTAAACATATATGGCCCTTGTCAAGGCAGGGAGATCTTCTGGGATGATTTGTTGTCAAAACCTTTGATGAAGTCTTCCTTGTCGATTGTGGGGGGTGATCTAAACTTTTCTTTAGGCAGAGCTGAAGCTTGGGGTCCTTCAGCTAGGGAAGACCCTCTGTCGGATTTTTTCCTCAATCTTCTCTTGGAAAACAACCTCATGGACCCTGCCCCGGTCAAACTCAAGCCTACTTGGAGGAACAGAAGAACAGGGGAGGATCGGATCGCCAAAAGATTAGATCGTTTTCTGCTATCTGAGGACCTAATCACTAAAGCTCCTATTTTCAGACAGTGGGTTGAGGAAATAGGCAACTCAGATCATTTCCCTATCTTTCTAGATCTCTCTTTCCCTCCCCCAAAGCCTCCTTCCCCCTTCAAATTCAACTCCTCATGGCTTCAAGATCCATCCTTCAATAATCTCTTTAAGGAAACATGGATCCATCCAGACAGAAATGCAAGAGAGGACAAAAGTTTCTTGTTCATGGAGAATCTCAAAAGATTGAAGAAAGCGACAATAACATGGGCAAAGGACAGGAAACTGAAACAGAATGAAGAACTGTCTGGAATCAGGGAGGAGTTGAAGCTTTCGGAGAGCACTGAGGAAGATGGATATACTTCACAGGCTTCAAAGGATAGAATCCTTCATCTGGAGAAGCTTCAAAACAAAATCCTCTTGGACAAGGAAGAAGAATGGAGGCTTAAGAGCAGGGCAATATGGCTAAAATCAGGGGATGAAAATACTAGTTTTTTTCATAACTTTGCAAAAGGAAGAAAATTTGTAAATACTATATGGAGCCTTAAAGATGAAGAAGGTAGGGAGGTCAGTTCTTTTTCAGACCTCTCTGGTTTAGGGCAGAGACACTTCCAGGAAATTTTCTCAGATCCGGGAGAGGCCACCATAGCAGAAGTCATAAGAACAGCACAATGCTTCCCAAGGTTCGTTGAGGAGGAAGAAGCAGAAGAGCTATCAATCCCTGTTTCCAAGGAGGAGGTTGAAGCTGCTATGAAACTCATGGCCAAAGACAAAAGTCCAGGTCCTGATGGCTGGACTATTGAACTTTTTCTCACCTTCTTCGATCTAATAGGCTCTGAAATTACTGATGTTGTAGAAGAATCAAGACAGAAAGGAGAAGTCTATAGGCCTTTCAATTCAACTTTTATTGCCCTGATTCCTAAGAAGGATGATCCGGAGAGCTTTGAATATTTCAGGCCAATCTCCCTGTGTAATTGTATTTACAAGATCATTGCTAAGGTAATAGCTATCAGAATTGTTCCTATTCTATCAAGAAACATCTCAATGGAACAATTTGGTTTTTTGGATGGAAGACAAATTCACGAAGCCATTGGAGTAGCCCAGGAGGTAATTCACAGTGTCAGACAAAAGAAGAAGAAGGGAGCAGTACTCAAAATAGACCTTTCCAAAGCATATGACCGAATAAACTGGCTCTATCTCCGGCTGCTGCTTACTCACTTGGGCTTCAACTATTCTTTTATTAGCTGGATAATGGGATGTATCACAAATGTCAGTTTTGTAGTTCTGATCAATGGAGCAGCCTCCCCTTTTTTCAATAGCCAAAGAGACCTCAGGCAAGGCTGTCCTTTATCCCCTCTCCTGTTTCTCCTAGTGGCAGAAGGGCTAAGCAGACTGATTCACAAAGCAAGAAGAGAGGAGAAGGTAAAAGGTATTGAGGTAGCAATTAATCTTTTTATCACCCATCTGCTTTTTGTCGATGATATATTGATTTTCACCAATGGATCTTATAATGAACTTAAGGAGTTAAAATGCATTTTCGATCTATTTCTGAAAGCTACAGGAATGCAGATAAACTCTAGAAAATCTCAAGTTTGTGTGGAAGATTTTGACAGAAGAGAAAGATCCAGGATGGAAAATATTTTTCCCTTCCAACATCAGCCTCTGGACTCCCCTTTCAAATATTTGGGATTTTGGCTAAAGCCGGCTGCTTATAAAAAAGAGGATTGGAACTGGCTCATAGCAAAGCTAGAAGCCAGAATTTCTCATTGGAGTTTCAAGTGGCTCTCAAGAGCTGGCAGATTGACCCTCATAAAATCTGTCTTGTTAGCCATTCCAGTATACTGGGCAGCCTTGACATGGGTCCCCAAAGGAGTGATGGAGAAAATTAGAAGAATATGTTGTAGATTTCTATGGGCAGGTTCCAAAGAATCCTCCGTCTTACCCTGGGTGGCATGGGATAAGGTGGCTAGACCAAAAGACTGGGGAGGATGGGGAATAAAAAGGCTCCCTGAGTTCAGCCTTTCTCTAGCAGCTAAATCAGGCTGGAGACTAATCACAATGGAGAATCTTTGGACAAAGGTGGTTAAAAGGAAGTACATTGATCCATATCCCTTGGAAGACTGGATTCGGAGCCAAGACAAGAAAATGAAGAATATCTCAGTCATTTGGAAGGCCACGGTGGAGGCTTTCTCTGTGATTGAACAAGGTTTGGCTTGGAAAGTGGGAGATGGAAGACATATCAGAATCGGCATAGACCCATGGGTAGGTTGTAATGAAGCTTTTGCCTTGTCACCTGGTCTTCTAAGACATCTTGATAGCAAAGGAATTACAACTCTAAATTAGGTGGAGAAATTAGGTCACTCTACAATATGGGGTCAGGCTTGGAAGAATGATGAAGACTTAGAATTAAATATTAGGTGGAATAACGAATGGGCTTCTTACATCCAAGAATTGCATCGTTCAAATGTTAGGCTAAAAGACGAACCAGACCATCTGATATGGGCGCAAGGCAAAACAGGAGAATATTCCCCAAAAGATGGATATACTTTCTTAATGGCAAAGAAAGGATGGGGAATACCAGACTAGTGGGCGAAAAACATATGGAAATTAAAATGCCCAGCTAAGGCCAGGATTTTCCTATGGTGCATACTAAAAAGAAAGGTCCCTACTTGGGACATTTTACAAGCCAGATATTTAGTTGGGCCTGGAAGGTGCCCCTTATGCAAGTCCGAAGAGGAATCAATCAGTCATCTCTTTACAGCATGTGTAGTCTCAAAAAAAATATGGGAGGAGGTAACCTGTTTACTTAAGGTAAAAGCTCAGTGGGGTTTAGATCCTTTGGAGGAGGCTTGGAGGAAATGGTGGCAAAACTATCCGGAGGGAAACATGAGAAACTTGCCTCTTATTTTCTTTTGGGGAGTTTGGTTAGCAAGGAACAAAAGCTTGTTTCAAGACAAGGACACTCCCACAGCCACCATTGCCATAAACTGTGCTGCCATCTACTCTGCCATCCCAATCCCTAATACTAAAATTTCTCAAAAGAAACAAAAGCCTGTTTCTATCTTGGAGGGCATCCCTTAGGCCTTTTTCGACGGGGCATCCCAGAATAACAAGGCCGGGGCAGGCCTGTGCATTTATTTGAACCCTGAGCATACTCTAAAGGCATCTGTAGGGCTAGGACCTGGTACAAACAACTATGTTGAGTTGTCTGCCTTGGGCTTTCTCCTATGCTAGTTACTTCAAAGAAATATCTTCACAATTCAAATCTTCGGAGACTCTATGAATGTCATAAAATGGGTTAATGGAAATGCATCCTGTCAAAACCAGATCTTGAAGACTCTTGTAGAAGAAATTATGTTTTTAAAGTCATCCTTTAACAGTTTTTCTATTTGCCACATCTACAGGGAGAAGAACGAGGAAGCAGACCAGCTTTCTAAGGCTGGTCTACAGCAAGATCTGGGCGTATGGTCAATAGTCGAAACCAGACAGGGGCAGTCATTCTCTTCTCATCAGGCCCCCTTTGCTCCACCACTGTGATCGAGGCAATACTTTCTCTTTTTTTGTCAGCAGTCCCGCAGGCCAAATGAAACTTTTTGTACACAGTTTTTCTCTTTTTTCCCTGTTATCTTTATCATGAGCTCTACAAACAGCAAAACAAAACTTTCTGTACAGCTTTCAGTTTTTATATCAAAGTCATCTTTTTTTAATCTTGTAAGGGGTTGTTTTCCTTCTTTGAAGGAGACCCCAGAGTATGCATAATCTGGTTTGTATTTAAAGCCTCCTGTAGGGAGGAAGACTACTCATGCTTTTATCAGCAAGTTTCAGGACAGAACATATCCCTCACAATCAGTCATAAAAGGACTGAGAACTATGCTTGGTTTTTTACTCTTATGAAGTACAAAACAACACACATGGGAGCCAACAGGCTTGAAAAAGATATCAACAGATTGTAAACTTTTTATATGCTTAATAAAAAGTTTTGCTTTTTTCCTCGGAAAAAAAAATATTTTAAGCAGTGCAATAGAAACAATGTTGTTTTTTGACTTGGATGGGGTTTTCCACCAAAAATACTTGTGTCCTTTGTGTAGAATGTTTTCATATTTTTATGTTTACATTTGATGCTCTAGTCTCTGATTACGTGCTTTCGTTTATGCATGGTTTAAAGATTTAATTGATTGAAGAAAATTTTATAAATGCATCCACTATTGATTCACCCCCCCAGTAGTGATCCAGTTCCCAAGAATTTGTATTAGAGTGGGGCTCTTGATTGCATCTTGATTGCTGGAGAGAAGATATGGGGTGTTTTGGTAGCATCTTTGCATTTTTTTCGAAATGGGTCAACAAGGTGTTCCATATATTCACAGAGGTAAATTTGAAACATGGAAGGTGTAATTAGAAATGTATTTTATATCTCTTGATGAAAATATTTTGTTGTCAGTAGAGTATGGTGTTAAAGATGAATTTAATGATAAGGCTAAAGAGATTATTTAGCATGGAATTTCAATAGTTGATATTCTTTATGTGAGACATTGTGAAACTAAAAAATATATGTTAGACAGGTTGCAGAATTTGTATTATGGAGGAAAATTTCATATTTTAAAGAAGAATTAAGGATCTTTCCACTCACGTGCAGATGAGAAGGAAAATGAAAAGTATTCCACACTCACTGTAATGGAAAAAAAAGTCTCCTCACCAGAAGAAGATGAAAGCACCAGTGATAACAATTATGACTCAATCATTGATATAGAGGGACAACAAGAAGAGATCAACAGTAAAGATGAAGAGCAATCCAAGATAATGGCCTTGGAAGAAAAAATTAAAAGGTTGACAATTGAAAATAAATATCAACAAATATTAGTGAATTTTTTTTATGTAAAAGAGTCTCCTTACAAACAAGAAATTTCATATCTGAAAATTCAATTGGAAGAAGTCAGGAAAATAGATAATGGAATGAGGGAGTGGTACAAGAAGATGGAGGATGAGTGTCAAAGATTGAAAGCTAAATCAATTTATGCAATATAGGAACTAGAGAGGCTCGAATCTAGAGCTCAAGTAACTACAAATAAATCTGAAAACATTTGAGCAATTAGTAGCAATGTGAAAAAGAGGAATCATCAGCAAAATCAATAGTCATGCAAGAAGAAAAAGAACAAGCGAAGAAAGTAAAGGAAGATAAAGTGCTAAAACTTTCGGCAACATGGACACATATCAACAAATTGTAGTAACAAAGAGAATAAATCCTCTCAATGAAACGAGAAGCCAAAGGGGAAGCAACCTCAAACATGCATGCAAAGAAGATTTCCATTTTCATGAAAATCACCATCTGTCAGGCATAATAGTCCTTTTTATGCTTATTTTTTATCATGAAACTATTTTGGCCATAAGGCTATCGACTACATGGCACATGAAAGGAATAAAAAGGAGATCAACAAAAGATATCAGCCCATTCCTTTATTCCTTCGTCACATAGGATGTTTTGTGTGTGATAATATTAGACATAAGGCAAAGGATTACAAGCTACCAATGCATTACAGGAGATCTAATCAAAGAGAGAAGAACATGCAAATCCAACCACATAAAAAGAAGGAATTAATTAACATATGAAAGTCTGGAGGAGAAAGGAGCAACAAGGAACTCCCATAAAAAACTAGGGCCTACATGGTCTCCATGGGGGCCTCACTGGGGGAGAAATACCATACCACATGCATTCATATTGGGGGATATATATTGAGGAAAAAATTACATAATATATTGGGGGATATATCGGGTGTAAAGGGTTTTTATATTCGCAGGTATAAAAAATGGAGCTCAACGTTATTGAAAAAATATAATGGGGTATAAAAAATGATAATGAAAAAATGGATACCTACAATATCTAGTGAAAGTAGGGGTTTTTAAATTAGGAAGGTGTATTGGGTTTGTATTGGTAGGGGATTAAACAATGTGATTTTTAGAGGTATTTTCCAATATGTTGTCAAATTAAGGGTATTGCTTAGTATGACACGAACACACATAATATGTCAAAGGTTCATTGAGTGAAGCCCATTATCATCTCATGAGGAAAATATCAGCACATCTTGAGTCAAATGTAGATCTTTGGAGCTGGAACCATATCAGAAAGAGTGCGTGAAGACAGATTTTCATATGAAAGAGATGCATGTGTTCAGGAGGAGTTTATGAGGTTTTAAGAGTCATTTTTATTTCTGATCTATTCATGTTTTCATCTTGTCAATAGCTAAATAATTCATATTTGTTGTTTTGTTAGTTTTGGAGCGGTTGTATGTTTGGTCCCTATTGATTCTTTTGAAGATATGAAAATTACATGGTTTTTCTTATGCACTTGATTATGGTGTGATGGAGGATCATACATTCAGGGGGAGCATTTTTACTTCCTAATGGTCTTGCAGATGGTTGGAATTATGCAAACTATGGAGTTTTCTGTGCATGTATATGACATTGATTTGACGTGGGAAGATGTTGAGTTAGATTTTGTTGCTATTGCCATATATTCTGAGATAGAATGCTTGCATGACATAGTTGGTATATTTATGGTGCTCATACTACTAGATCATATTTATGTCATGCATTTCCATGCATGTGTAGTTGTTATGGATATCAGATGATATGTTTTAGTTAGTTCATTTAGAGTATGCATTTTATTGCTCGTGTTTTCTATCTCTAGATGTATCATACATGTTGCTGATGATATGCATTTGGATGGTTGAATTTGATGTTGTTATTGCATGGAGAGAGAGTATTTTTTTGCTTATGATGCTTTGGTATGATACATGTTTTTCATGAGATATTGTGTATTCATATGGCTAAGTCATGATGTTGGTGTTACATGGAGAATATATGTCATTTCTAATGGTATTTTGGTCTTTATGTTGTTGTTGATTGATATTTTGATATCATTACACGAGGAGAGAGTATGTTGACCTTGATGGTTATTGGATGTTAGGCCCATATACTACTAGTGTAACCCCTTATTGTTATTAGTACAACCCACTTATTATATTGATGTACCCATGTAGTGCCCATATTGTTACTATTGTGCCACATAGAAGCCCACTATGGTTATTATTGTGCCCTTACATTATTATTGTTAGGTCGGCTGGGTTATATTGTGACTCCTTAGACTCCTATATATAGAAAGGAGGTTTTGTCATTTGAATCATCCAAGAATTGTTCATTTGTGTAATGTAAAGGAGGTTTCCCCCTCGAAGAGGCTGAATTCTAAGGCATTGATCTATCTTTTCTATCTTTTCTTGAGCTGGTTTCATAACATTTGGTATCAGAGCTTTGGATTCTAGGGTTTCGCTGCTCCAAACAGGTCATCGTGGCATTTTCGCTATAATTTTTTTTCTACGATGTTTCAGAAGCTAAAAAAAAACCATTTGAGAATACATTGCGCTGAATCTCAGGTCCGAATTTCAAAGCTTTTCGCATTATATTTGCAGAGATATGATCTAAGGAAGTTGGTATTTTTGCAGACTCCTGAATTACATTCCAAACAGGTGACCTGGGGAAAATCGTCATAACTTTCTCTCTGAGAATTGGATTGAAATTTCGTAAGAAGGTACAGAAAGAAGATGGACTGTAGTTTCTGGTATATTTTTCTCAGTGTCAAAGGTCGAAATAGTGACTTGTGGCATGTCGTACAAGTTTGTTCTACTGAACTAGTCTATAATCGGGTCACTGTGGGAAATTTCGCATAACTCTTCCTTGGAGAATCCAATTTGGATCAGAGTTGTGGCATTGGAAAGAGGACATAGAGGGCTACTGCAGGTTGCAATTTCAGAACTTAAAGGGCCAAAAGTACATAGTTACAGTTGTTTCAAGATCAAGCTCATAAAATCAAGAAAAAGCAAGATGAGGAAGTTTGATGGCAAGGATCCAGTAAATTGGATACTTCAGATGGAGCAATATTTTGATCTACATGGTGTACCACTGTTACAAAAGGTATGTATTTCATCTTCATATTTAGAACCAGATCAATTTTTATGGTATGAAGGGCTTTGTTTTCGTAAACAACTTGTTACGTGGTCAATTTTCATGGAGGAAATGGTAGCACATTATGAGGATACAAAGAGCAACACCTTCTTTAGAGCAACACCACAACAATTGGAAAGAGTAAAAGGGCTTTGTGACATAGTGGAAAGAAAAATTATGGAAACTAGGAAGCATACCCCTCACAACTATAAATATGGAAGTGTTGTTTCTCCCAACCTTCCACAACCTACAAGGGTTACACCACAACAATTGGAAGAAAAAAGAGAAAAAGGGCTTTGTTACAATTGTGGTAGCAAATGCACTAAAGGTCATAAGTGTTCTGAGAAGAAATTATTTTACATAGAATATGAAGAGGAGGAAGAAAAGGATCAAGAAACATCAAAAGAAGAGGATATACGCTAAGACCCCACCCCAGAGAAAGAAAAAATGAATCAGACCATATCTTGTAAAGCATTGGCAAGAATTGCCACTCCTCAAACTCTCAAGATAGAAGGACATATCAAGAAGAAAAATGTGCGAGAAGTGAAAGATCACATCGATAAAGAATAAATGAATCCAACCATATCTTGTAATTCATTGGTCGAAATTACCACTGCTCAAACTATCAAGATAGAAGGACATATCAAGAAGAAAAATGTTCAAGAAGTGAAAGATCACATCGAGCATCAAGAAATGAATCCGACCATATCTTGTAAAGGATTGGAAGAAATTGCCACTCCTCAAACTCTAGAGATAGAAGGACATATCAAGAAGAAAAAGGTTCAAGCAGAGAAAGATCACATCGAGCATCAACAACAAGTTCTCCAACTTTTAAAGGATAATGCCACTTCGGTGCAAAATCAAACGAAACAATAGGTAGACCAACATCGTAGTGAAATTTTTTTTGATGTAGATGATTGGGTATTTTTACTGCTACATCTCAAGCAAGCTATTTATGAGAAGGAAATGTTGGCAATACTACATGCACTTAAAAAATGGAGACCTTACCAAATGGGAAGACTCTTCAAGGATGAGGATGTGGAAGCACTTTTTGTGCTACTTCTATTATCCAACCAGATTGGATAAACGAAGCAAGGGATGAATGGAAGAAGGACAAAGAAGTATGGCCACTTATTCAAAAGTTGCAAAAGATCCCAATTCAAACAATATTTCCAGAAATTGAAGAGGAAGGAAAAATCATATTGGAACCTGGTGCAATCACATAAACAAGAACCTGACAGCTACGAAATCAATCAATTTCAGAGTATCTCATCAAGTGGAAGAACTTACCCACTGAAGATTCCACATGGGAGGACAAGAATTTTATACAGAAGCATCAAGAACTACTCAAGCATTGAGGACAACGCTTTTTGAAGGAGAGGGGCATGTTAGGCCCCTATACTACTAGTGTAACCCCTTATCGTTATTAGTACAACCCACTTATTATATTGATGTACCCATGCAGTGCCCATATTGTTACTATTGTGCCACATAGAAGCCCACTATGGTTATTATTGTGCCCTTACATTATTATTGTTAGGTTGGTTGGGTTATATTGTGACTCCTTAGACTCCTATATATAGAAAGGAGGTTTTGTCATTTGAATCATCCAAGAATTGTTCATTTATGTAATGTAAAGGAGGTTGCCCCCTCGAAGAGGCTAAATTCTAAGGCATTGATCTATCTTTTCTATCTTTTCTTCAGCTGGTTTCATAACATTGGACAATTGGAATTGTCTGGATATCTAGTGGAAACAAGTGTGTTAGCATTGATGTCAACTAGATTAGCATTGATGATGGTGGCAACAAATATGTTGTCATTGATTTCCACTAAGCAATTGTTTGTGATGGAAATTGGGGATAGCATTGATGTGCATGGAATTTCAAATCTAGGAGGAGTCCCATGGTTGTTTTAGTCTCTTTTAGATAATCATCATAGTAGAAGGCTTATTGGAGAAGCCATAACATGATGACTATGATGGTTAGGGAGTCCCGTTCTTTGAAGGAAATTATACCTCTAGAGTTTATCTCATATCCTCCTGGAAGTTAGTTCTTAGAAATAGCTTTCCAATAGTATATTTAATTCCACCAATGGTCTCTTGGATCAAAAGTTATTTCTAGTCAAAGTTAGGACCCTTAAAGTCAAAGGCTGCAGAGTTAAGTTGGTGGAAGACCTTTGGAGCAACTCAGTTGGTATTGTTTCCAAACTTGATGGTGAAGCTAAAGGAACAGATGGCAGAAGTGACCGTTTAAATTGTGGGCATAGCTGGGAAGATCTACTGCCATATGTCCCCTCTAACACATTGGGGATATTTCACTAAGCCTAGCCACTTGAATATGTGACATGTAGAAGCAGTGGCATAAAGCAGGTTTTCCATAACACCAATCACTAGATCGACGATAAATATTAAGTGTGCCACCCCTTGCCCTCAAAACCATAAATAACCTAAAAGGGGGGCACAAAACCACAAGCGGGTTTCTCATATGACCGATAAGACATGGATCTGATAGCAACGACAATAAGAATTCTTATTCGTTGGATGGTGGGGCCTAGTGACAGATCATCCCACAAATGTTATCCTAAAGGTTAAAAATACATGCAGAGGGAGAAAGCTGAGATGGTTCAGGAATGCTATGTGGTAACGCCTAGTTAGTTGATTGATGAAATCAACACTGGTGACATGGGCCAATAAGAGGGGGACACATGTCATGCATTTTCGGTGTTTTTAGGTGCCCAGTAGGTCATTTCCAAGTGAAGAGTGGACCACTACTGAAGAGACATATGGCATGTGTGATATCAACATGATGTCAACCCTCTAGCAGGACCCAGAAGGTTTTGGAGTGAGGAGCAAAGGAACCGGTGGGCTGACTAGGCATCGGGATGATAGGGAAGCTATCAAAGCCAACTTAGCCCAACAAGCAATTGATTCACTCAAATGGTTATAGCAGGGGACCCACGGGACATGTCATGCCTGTGGGTTTACCCCAAAAGGTATGATAGGTTCACAGAGAGAAGCGATGGGTAGACTAGGCATCAGGCTCATGTATAGTACAACTCATCTCTCTTGATTTTTGATTGGTTGATGCGAGCGTTGGGCAGACCAATGAGACACATCATCCCTAGAGCATGATCTTGAAAGGTTTTTTAAAGGGGTGTAGAAAGGGAGCAACATACTAGTAAGGCATTAGGCCAGCGAAGTAGAGCTAAGGGCCAATGGGAGTGAACGCAGGTGGCCCCAAAGAATAGTTCATCTTGCAAGGCTCATCCCAGAGGTAAATAACAGTGAATAATAGAAAGTGCCAAGATAAAGGTGTTGAAGGCTATAGTAAATCACTGGACATGGTCTTGTGTGTCGTTGGTGACCAAAAGCATGGAAGAAAATAAAGGCATGATTAAGGTAAAGTTTGAGGTCTTAGGTAAAGCCTAAGACATGGTTCTTCGTAGCTATGTGACCAAGGGTGTAGATGTTCAATATGTAGCAATTAAGCCCTCAAGGGTTATAGATCAAAGAGGTGCCAAGATCTTATTTGGCATGTTTTTTTACAGGTTGAGTGATAAACATCCTACGAGTTATTTTCAATGAAAAATACTATGACCCTTGGGCTATAGGAAAAAGCATCAAGGACCTATGTTTAATGGATGAAATGATTCAAAAGCTCTTATGCATTGTGTACTATATTTCACAGATGTGCAAAAAAGTGGTTATTGACCATAGTTGGCCTATGCAGGCATTGAATGAGTCAATAAATGTTTGAATTCAGGTCGGGATAATGAAGTGTATAAAAAATGTTGAGAGCTTTGGGCTCAAATATAGAGGACCACAATTTGTAAAATGAATTAATAAATCTTGACTCAAACAAAATCAAGCCATCTTTGTTCTTACTAGCAATCTAAGTAGAATTAAATGAAGAAAACAATTTATGGATTTGACTATAGCTCAAAAAGCCATGCATGAGGTACATGTTGATCTCTTTGAAGCAATTAAGAAGAACGGAGAGCCTTGTTGTGGTACAAACATGAACTGAGAATTAAGTGTCAGCATGGATAATTTCTCAAGTTCCCATTCTTGAAATTAATGTTCTTGTAATGGTCATGTAATCAGATGCAACGGTAGGATGGAGATCCATGTTGAGATTACACTCTTAGGAAGTGAAATTGATAGTATGGATTTCATCATTCACTATGAGATAGTGAAACAAAACCGAGGATCGCAGTTGTACAAACTGGGGGATTGCATCATAGTCAAGTGAGTTCAGTGGAGAGTTATGTGTGTGTGAGATCATATGTGAGAGGTCAAGAGCACATATGCAGAAGAAGAGGAGTAAGAGAAAAGGAAAGTGTGTAGATTATGTTACAAAACTATTGAAGGCTGAGAGTTGTTATGTGGACTGAGAGTTGTGATAATGTGTGCAGTTCCATAATGTGTAGAAGACAGAGTTTTGCGTGGGATGGTTTAGGTGAAGGATTTTGAGGAATACAAAGTATAATATTAGGAAAAGAGAGTGCTACTTGAGTGGGCCAAGTTCTTAAACATAAATATGAAATTAGGGCCAACTAGGTGCTATAATAGAGTGCAGTGATTTCCTTATTTAGTTTGGGTTGGATCCTACAAACTAGGGAGTTGCTTCTTCCACCATAGTGGATGTATGAGTAGATATTAGGGGTTGGTACCTCCTGCAGGTTGGTGCTTTCATAAATCTAAGAAGCAACAAGTTGGTGCTTCCAACAAATCCAAGAATTTTGTGCTTAATTTGGTTCTTTTGGAAAGTAGATCAGATGTCTACAAAAGAAGGGAGTTGGTGCTTCCTTCTAGTGGGTGCTAGCAAACAATAAAAGGGATTTGTTTCTTCCTGTGGTGGTGGCTCACAAATAATCTCATGTAATAAAGTACGAGCTCTTATTTACATCATAATAACAAACAATCCTTGGTGGTTTTCTCCTGAAAGGGTTTCCACATTAAACCGCAGTGTCATATGTGCTTGCTACTCGTAGTGTATGTGTTTTTCTGTTAATTTGATATTGTTTCCACATGATATGCTATTGATGAGGTATATGGTTAGTTTCCAAGTTTGATTGTTGAATATAAATTTGCATAAAAGTTAAATTAACCTTAATATTGATTCACCCCCCTCTCAGTATTAAACATTGTTTCCAATAATTGGTATCAAGGCTTGGTTCCTTCTAGAAAAACTTAACCTCTTAAAGGTAGATCAAAAGGAAACAATGGCTAATCAAGTTTGGATAACACCAGAGGGAGTTCCATTCTTGAATCGATTGGACTATGAGATTTGGAGGATTATAATAGGATCTTATTTTATTATCATCAATGAAGATGTTTGGTTGTCTATAGAATATGGAGAGATGAATGAATTTAATGCATAAGACAAGATGATTAGCATGAAAGGATATCAAAGATAGATGTTGACAAGATGAGGCATTGTGAGACAACAAAGGAAATCTTGGACATTTTGCAATGTTTTTAATATGGGGTAGACAACAATGTGGTTCAAGAGAAGGTTGAAGACCCTTGTTGTTGAAGTAGTGAACCAGAACATGAAAATGCTAGTGTTGGAAATGATAAATAGAAGAGGAGGGGAAGAAGTCAAAGAAAGCATCTCATAAAATAGATGATACGAAAATTGAAGATCTTCCTCTTAATGCAAAATTTGTTGCTCATCACTCTAGAGAGGATGATGAAGAATCAGAAGAGAGGCCATGCTACTCTAAAGGTAAGCTATTGTTTTGTGATAACTATAAAGATATAGGTCATTTAGCCACTAAATGTACATATTCCTTTTCTGAAGATAAAGATAGTCATACATCTAATTGTTATGAAGAGAGACCTACATTTGTAGAAATAACTAATGAGGTTACCTGAGAGGAAGAAAAGAGTATATCTCATAAATGGAATAAGAGTAGCCATGGTAGTGATGAAGATGGAATATTCCTCAAACCTATGGGCAATTCCATTAACATAGAGAGAAATTCATATATTCGTTGTGATTCAAATAACACCTCTGGTATTGAAGAAAAGGATCTAGATGGAAGGATTTATTTTAGGAGGAAGTTGATCTCTACTCTAAAAGATATCAAGGAGATATCAAAAGAAAATATCAAGCAAAAGGAGCAGTTACAGGAATATGACTTTCAGAATGATAATTTGACTAAAAGCATTGTATACTTAAATGCTCAATAAGAAAAGGCTAGCATATTGGATGGGATGTTAACCATTTAGCTAAATGACAGAATCGTTTTGTGAAATACTACAAGCTAAAGTAGTCCCATTGAGACATGACCTACAAAAGAAAAGAAAAAAATTTGTCTCAATGTCAAAAGCATCATAGGATTTCTAAGATCTTAGATGAAATTCTTAGTAAGCGAAGATCCCCTCTCATAAATGCTAGTTTATAACCAAGATCTAAGGAGGAAATTAAAGGTCCAAACAACAATAAAGGAAAGGGGATCATTCAACAACAACAACAATAAAATGTTAAGTAGTATCAATATGGAGAGAAACATTATAACAACCAGCAACAGAGGAAGGAGCAACATATAGTTACAAATGGAAGCAATTCAAACAACAATGGAAGGCATATGAAGAAACAAAAAAATTTCTTTCTCCCCTAAGGAAAATTCTTTCAGAGAAAATGTATCTTTAGTCCTCAAAAGCCCTTTTATGGGTATTGTTTTTCTTGCAACAATTATGGGCATAGGGCCATAGATTGTAGATGGCATGCAAGAAAACAAAATGTTTTGGGTAGAAGCAACCCAAGAATACACAAAGTGCCCAAGAGAAGGCATGTTGTCCATGAGAGAAGTTCTGACAAGAATGTTACCAAGTATAGAAAACATTTTTCTCCATTCCAAAGCCATGCCAAATTCTACAACTATGGAAACTTTGGACATAAGGCAACAAGCTATATATATGAGAAGAAAAAACACACTTTTCAGCATATGCACACAAATGTCACAAATCATACTTTGAAGAATAAAAGGAACAATAGAATAGAGGAATACGAGTTTGTATTCAATGATCTATGCTGAAGGAGCAGCTGAAAAGAGGAGAAATAAATCAGGACGAATTCAAGAAGAATGATCCTATTATCCCCATGATGGAACCATTTGTGAGTATTAGCTACATTCAGCATAAATTGCAAGAAATAAAGAAAACAACAACCCAATTACTTTTATCTTGCTAAAAAGAAGCAAGGTTGCAAGAGGACCTAGATGAAAAAGGAGGAACAAAAGAGACGTTCCCTCTAGCTATGCACAACCGATATAAATAAAAAACAAGGGTAAGTAAGAAGATCGAAGTTAATACTCCTCTCAGGACTCGACCTGTAAAGATGTGGAAGAAGAAGGAGGAAAATATACTCAAGGGGATTAGATCCTTTGTTTCTCTTCAGTGAAGGAAGAGAATGGCCTCAAGGGAGGCCAAATAAATTGGATGCAAAGGTCGCAAAGAATTAAGATAGAGAGATGCATCTGAACATTGGAGGTCTGACTAAGTCTTTATGCTAAATACTGTGATCAGTTTGTTTATTTCAAATGGGTCAGCATTGTAAGAGAGAGGAGAGTGTAGTCAATCTGGTTTCAGGGGGGGTTCATAACACTTTATGTTGTGAGAAAAGGAGAAGCTACATCATAAGTGAGGAATGATAAGAGGCCCACAGTTAAGCCAAGTCCACAGGATCATTCCCCGCGTAGAAGCAAGGAAGAAAATGTCAGAGATCAAAGAGAATTGACTTAGGGGGAGTTTATTTAATAGTAGAAGTAGTCAACAATTGATAGTCTCAAGAAAAGTGATTATTTAGGAAATGAAAGGTTTTCATATTGGGTGAAATAACCTTATTTTATTTAAGTTGTGAATTTTATTATGCCTAGAAATCTTATGTCCATGAACACAATTGGTACAAACTTTTCATGTCCCTTAGCAGTCAATTGGTATCACTATGTAAATTGGTAGTCTTGGGGTCAGGTGGAGCAAACTTTATGTGTAAATGGACATTTCTTTTTGAGGAGGCATAATATTTTATTTGTTACAGTCTCCAGTTTTTATCAATAATTTTATGCAATTGCAATTATTTAAGTTGTAGTTCATATGTGTAGTAGTATGATCTTAGGGGGAGTAGTGCTAACTATTAGGATGCTCAAGAGAAGTCATCACAGTCTCAACAGCAAAGTAACAATGGAAGGATAAGCCGAAATGAATCACTAATGGTTGGTATTTGTAGCAACAACAATACAATATGTAGTTTTCAGTGGTATCAATCTCTTCTAATTGGTAAATGAGATGCATTTGGAAATATAATTTTTAGCCAGCATCTGTAAGGTGTTCAAAACTAGATAAATTCAAAGAAATATATGTTCACTAGGGGAGTATATCATATATGTCCATTTCCTACAGAAGTAGCAACAACTACAAGGAGACACAAAGAAATATTTTTACTATTTCTTAATTCTTGCATATGTCTTTGTAGCTGAGCTTGGATGGCAAACTTCAGGTGCCTTAGTAAGGGTATCAACCCTTGAAGAGAAATCTATAGAGATTAATTCACATCAACAACTTGATCCTTAGTTAGTAATTGAAAAGGGTAGGAGAAGTAGCATGTATCCCTTTGTAATTGATTTCAAAGGGGAGAGTAAGTTGTGATGGCTCATGCAGAGTAGAGAAAGCCAATGGTGCCTCATGCAAAGAAAATTGTGGAAGAAACATGAGGATTGGTTATCAATATGGAGAAGTGATGAGGTGTTTCCATCAATGCCAAAGGGGAAGATTGTTTAACAGTTGCCATTGTATGGATAATCAGTGGTAGCAAGTCTATTGGTATTAATGTTAACAAGATTAACATTAATGATGGTGGAAACATATGTGTTGGCATTGATGTCCACTAGGCTAGTTGTGATGGAAACTAGGGCTAGCATTGATGTCCATGGTATGTCAAGCTCAGGAGGATTCACATGGTTGTTGGAATCTCTTGTATAGAATCATCATAGTAGCAGACTTATTGAAGAAGCCATAATATGATAACTATGATGGTTAGGAGTCCCATGCTTTGAAGTCATTTCCACCTCTAGGTTTTATCTCAGATGCTCCTAGAAGTGTCATAGTTGGATAGTGCTTAGAAAGAGCTTTCTATTGGTATATTTAATTCCACCAATGGCCTCTTGGATCAAAATTTATTTCCAATCAAAGTTAGGACCTTCAAAGTCAAAGGTTGCAGAGTTAAACTGGTGGAGGACCTTTGGAGCAAGTTAGTTTGGCAATGTTGCCAAACTTGAAAGTGAAGCTAGTGGAAGAGTTGGAAGAGGTGACTGTTTAAATGGTGAGCATGTAGCTGGGTAGATCTTCCATGATGCGTCTCCTCTAATGCATCGGGGATATTACGTCGAGCCTAGCTTCTCAACTATTAACATGCACAAGGGGAGGCACAAAACCACATGCGGGTTTATCTGAGGACCGAACATATGTGGATTTCACAGCAACAATGGAAAGCATTCTTGTTGGCTAGATGGTGGGCCCTAGTGACAGATCATAACAAAGGCTATCTTCGAGGTTAAAAATGCATGCAGAGGGAGAAATTTGGGATGGTTTTGGAAGGAAACATGGTAGGACCTAGTTGGTTGACTGATGATGTTAGCATTAGTGACATGGGCTAATAAGAGGGGGACACATGTCACGCATTTTTGTTGTTTCTAGGTACCCCAGTAGGCCATTTCCATTTGATGCGTAGACCACACCAAAAGTGACATGTGACATGTGTGAAACCAACATGAAATCATACCACTGGTGGGACCCTAAAAGGTTTTGGAGCGAGGTGAAAAGGAACCGGTTGGCTAACTAAGAATCGAACTGATAGGGTAGCTGATGCCAACTCAGCCTTCTAGGAAATTTATTGACACACATGGTTGTAGCAGGGGACCCACGGGACATATCATCCCTGTAGGTTTACCCTGGAAGGTCTAAGTGGTGCACAGAGAGAAGCGGCAGGATGACTAGGCATCGAGCTCACATCTAGTATAGCACATACTATCTAATCATTGATTGGTTGATGTAAGTGTCAGGCAGACCTATGGGAAACATCATTCCTAGAGCATGATCCCAAAAGTTTTTTAAAGAGGTGCGAAGAGGGAGAAACATACTAATAAGGAATTGGGCATGCACAATAGAGATGAGGGCCAATGGGAGTGAAGCCAGGCAGCCTCATAGAACAACTCATCCCGCAAGGCTCATCTAGAGGAAAATAAGGTCATGTAAAAGAAAAGAGTAGGGATAAAGGCACTGGGGCCTAAAGTAAATCCTAAGACATGGTCCCATGTGTAGTTTGTGACCAAGACCACAGAGGAAAATAAAGGCATGTTGGAGGAAAAGGTTGAGGGCTTCGGTAAAGCCCAAGATGTGGTTCTACAAAATTATGTGACAAAGGGTGGAAAGGTTCAATGCATAGAATTTAAGCCCTCATGGGGCTATACTCAAAGAGGTTCCTAGGGGATTATTTTGCAACGTTTTTATGCATTAAGTGACTAAGAGCCTATGGGATATTTTCAATGAAAAATGTTGTGGTCCTTGGGCTGTGGGAAAAATCGTTGAAGACATACATTTAATGGATGAAACAGGTCAGAAACTCTTAGGCATTGTGTGATATATTTGATAGATGTGCAAAAAAATGGCTATTGACCATAGCTAGCCTATGCAGGCATTGAACAAGTCAGAAATTGTTTGAATGCAGGTCGGGTTAATGAATTAAATGGAAAATGTCGAGAGTTCTCTACTAAAAGACAAAGAGGAACAAGGTTTGTAGAATGAATTAATGAAGCTTGATTAAAAAAAGAAGCAAGCCATCTTTGTTCTTACTTTCACGCTAAGTAAAATTAAATGAAGAGAATAGTTGAGGGATTTGACCATAGCTCAAAAATCCATGCCTAATATACATGTTGATATTTTTGAAGAAAAATGAAGAGCCTTATTATGGTATACAGATGAATTAAGAATTGAGTGTCAGCATGGAGAAGTGCTCAGGTGCCCAATCTCATAATTAATGTGATTGCAGTGGGCATGCAATCAGACGCAACAGAAGGATGGAGAGCCAAGTTGAGAGTACATTCTTAGGTAGTAAAACTGACAACAGGGACTGCATCATTCATTGTGTGACAGTGAAACAAAACCAAGGATTGTAGTTATGCAAACTAGGATATTTCAGCATAGTCGAGTGAGATGAGTGGAGAGCTCTGAGTGTGTGAGAGCAGTTGTGAGAGGCTGAGAGTTCTTGTGCAAAAGAAGAGGGTTGAAATCAAAATACAATGTGTAGAGTATGTTACAGAAATGTTGAAGGCTGACAACTGTTGTGTGGGACAAGAGTTGTGATAATGTGTGCAACTGCAGATTGTGCGGAAGGCAATGTGTTGCATGGGCTGATTGAGGTGAAGGATATTGAGGAAGACAAAGTATAATATCAGTTAGAGTAAGTTCCAGTTGAGTGGGACAAGTTGTTAAACACAAAGCTGAAATCAGGGCCAAGTGGGTGCCATAACAGAGTGCAACAATTTCCTTATTGAGTGTGGGTTGGCCTGCAAACTAGGGAGTTGGTGCTTCCATCTTAGTGGATGTCTGAGTAGACCTTAGGAGGTGGTGCCTCCTACAAGTTGGTGCTTGCATGAATCCAAGAAGATAAAACTTAGTACTTGCATAAAATCCAAGAATTCGATGCCTTAATTGGTCCTTCTGGAAAGCAAATTAGGTGTTAACAAAAGAAGGGAGTCGGTGCTTCCTATTAGTGGGTGCTAGCAAACAGTCAAAGGGAGTTGGTGCTTTCTATTAGTGGGTGATAGCAAATAGTCAAAGGGAGTTGGTGTTTCCTATGAGTGGTGGCTCACAAATAATTTGATGTAATAGAGTAGGATCTCTTATTTACATCATAATAATAAACAAGCTTTGGTGGTTTTTCTCCTAGAAGGGTTTCCACATTAAACCTCAGTGCTATATGTACTTACTGCTCATGGTGTATGTGTTTTTGTGTTATTTTTATATTTCTACCATGGTATATGTTATTGACGAGGTATATGGTCAGTTAGCAAGTTTGAATGTTAAATATAAATTGGCATAAAAGTTAAATTAGCCTTAATACTGATTCACCTCCCCCTCTCAGTATTAAAAAATGTTTCCAACTAGCTTCTATGGAGATTAGATGATATGTTGGAGTTAGTCCATTTAGAGTGTGCATGTTATTTCTCATATTTTCTATCTCTAGATGTATTATACATGTTGTTATTGATATGCATTTGGATGGTTGAATCTGATGTTGTTGTTGTGTGGGGAGAAAGTATGATGTTACTTATGATGTTTTGGTATGATACATGTTGTTGATGAGATATTGTGTATTCATATGGCTAAGTCATGATTTTGGTGTTGCATGGAGAATATATTTCCAGTTTTCAATGGTATTTTGGTTGTTGTGCTGCTACTACTTGAGATTTTGATATCATTATATGAGGAGATAGTGTGTTGACCTTGATGGCATGAGGTCAAGGAGGTGATGAGTTTGTGTTGTTGATGGTGCTATATTGCTAGATGTTATGTTGTTTTTGTTGATGCATAGATTAGTTATCTATTGGGACACATTGATGATTGTTGGCAGATTTCTTTTATTGGTTCATATGTTAATAGTTATGTTGGTAATGCTTGTTGATTTGTTTCTCAAAGCTAGAGTTGATGCTACAATACCATGCATTTATATTTATGATCCTCATGGATGTTTTATGGTGAGTGATATATATATATATATATATATATATATATATATATATATATATAGAGAGAGAGAGAGAGAGAGAGAGAGAGAGAGAGAGAGAGAGAGATATGCGTTGTAGTCCTTATGCTTGTGATGAGTGTTGTTGGCATGGTGAAGAGTTATAATGTTCATTGGTTGTAGCATTGATGTGATTTTCTTGTTGGCTACTATTTGGCATTGATGTCAACATAAGTATGTCCTAATGTAGGAACTAAAGGTTGAGTAGAGTTTTCCTAGTGTTACTTATAGATGTTGATGATAGTTTGATGATGTTGCTAAAGGTGTTGGAAGTAGTTGGAAAGGTTATTGATGTTTCTACAAGTGTTATAGGTGTTGGTCATGTTAAGGAGTTTGGAAGACTACATCTCCATAAGCATGACTTGTTTCAGAGATTCTTGGCTTGTGTTATCAATTGCAGAGCATGTCATTGATGTTATGAAGTGTTTACATATGTTGATGAAGGAAGGGATGTAGCTGGGAGAAATGTTGACCTAAATACCTTATGTCTTATTATATAGTCTTCCCTAGTTGCTCTAAGGAAGGCCTATTTGTGTGGTGAAGGCTTTGGCCACTGGGAGGAAGGCCTCTACGTGTGGCTGAAAGCCTTCTATTTCCAGGAAAACTAGTGTCCATTCAGAGCTGCTAGTCCCACTAAGACGGGTAGCTATCTTAGAAATAAACAACTCAAAGTAACTTGTGTTTTCCTTTATGATAGATAGATGAGAGAGAAGCAGAGAATACCAACCTCAGTCTTTCGCTTGGCTCCTTGCTTGTTTCCTCTCTCCTTTGATAGCGCTTCGTCACTCTTTTCTCACTTGTCCCACTTCAAAGAACACCTGTAGAGTCAAAGTAGAAAAATACCATCAAAGCATAGAGATATATAACCATAAACAATGTAGAATCAGATGTACATTAACCATACAAATGCATACACAAATACAAGATTCAGAAATATACAAATATATGGAGGAAAACGCAAATAGCTTTATTGATAGAAGTAGTAGAAGAGAGGATTGCAACCCAACTGTATGATCCAGCATCATCCTCCCAGCATGAAAGCCCTCTTCACCTCATGAAAAGCTAGATCACCCAACAATATAATGTCTCAAAGAGAAAAACCAAAAGCACTTCCTTACAAATTACAAAATTCCAGCCTTTGGATCTCTAGGATGAGGGATCTATATATAGATGTTTGCAGGGGAGTGAGTCCTCTTCTAGGATTTTGATTAGTGTCATTTCACTGATAGTTCTTGGTTCCACTTGGAGATTTCATGATCGCTTACTCATCCCTGGGTGAATTCAGAGAGGCAAGTGTCATATGAGCAGTTTCTAGAAGATTCTTTGAGTTTCCACCTAGCAAACTGCCTCTGCCATTTGTCTACTCTCGCTCATCACACCCTACAGAAGGGCTTTTCAGTATGCATCACACCCTTTGTGTGCTGCAAGTGAGATGCATGGTACCCTCAGCATGGACCAGTCTGTATGGCCCAGTTTTGACCAGTTCTGACCAGTTTTTCAAGGAGAACTTCTAAGAAATGATGTAATCAGCTAACCTCGATCCTTTAGGGTATGAAACAACACTTTTAGGGGTTTGAGAGCCCTTGGTTTATTGAAATATGTGATTGGGGTTGTAGTGCCCAAATATGTCTATAACAATTGCCCCCTAAAGCATGAGGTCGTAAATCTTCTGATGTCGGGTGAAATGATTTACCATGAGGATCCGAGGTTTTTTGAACTAGAAGGTGACCTATAATAAGATATAATACAATACATTATCTTCATAATATTTTCATGATCTAGCTGAGGTCGGCATTCCCATGCTCAGCTTTATAAATTCATTTTCATGTACATAGGACAGACAACCATCTGTGTGGTAGACTGATGATTCTAGTAGAGCCATCATCCCTTAGCTTGGATGATTATTTGTGCTGCTATGGAGTGTGTTTGATGTTTTTATTTTCCTGAATATAACGCAGCCTGAATGGATGAAACTAGATCTCGGGTCTTCAAACTCATTCAATATTCTCCCGATGTACAAGTCGATCCATGTGAAAAGATGTTCTCGTGTTGAACATGGAAAGACATCGCCTGATTACCAGCCAATGATGTAAATTATTAATAGGCGCGAGAGGAATCACCGATAATGATAATGACCCTCAAGGTACTGTAGTACAATCCACATGGTGTGAATAGATGAGTCGATGTCGAACACCACGTAAAATATTTCTGTTGAAGGCCATTGATGTAAACCTGTCGTCAGATGTGAGAAACTTGCCATTGAGGCATGCAAGCTTCAAAGTACTGAAAGGGTTGTTCCTAAGTCGACTTCTTGGATAATGAGCTAATGTCGACAAGAAGTTACCCATCGCAGCAGGGCCTGAATGAATCCCACATCTACGACACGGAACAAAGAAAATGATTTTATGGAGGTGAAAACGATCTGATGATACAAGGTTTAGGGTGGTGGTCATGAAAAATGGAGCGCGAAGGTATTGCAGTGGATGACATGTTAGCTGGGTTGGTGAATTATCTGAGTGACTTCTCTTGAACATATTAGTGACACTGGAATGGATTGGTAGCATTAACCCCAAAATGGATGGTATGAAGGACCAATGGTGATATGACTAGTGAATGAAATAACCCAACCTGACTCAATCATGGTGATGGAGTGAAAGTGTCGTGTTCAAGAGCGACCTACTACCAATGAAGTTCTTTAAGCTTTCCTCCCTTTTTCCCCAGTCATTGCTGACCATTACCTCTTTATTTTTTTCAAGCTTGAGGAGGATAACATATGCTTGTTCTATAATTTGCCCTTCGGGCAAACCCGTCGCTATGTTTTAGTGAGCTTAGTGACAGTGAAACTCGCTCTTGTCCGTATGGACAAGTTTGTCACTATTGTTTTAACGAGTTTAATGACAAAGATAACTCGGTCCTTTTCAGTTTTAGAGACTCTGAAAAGAGATGGAAAGGAAACTCGAGTAGTCCTTTTTTGTAGTATAATCCCTTAAGTCTGAAAAAGTATAAAATACTACGAAAGGGATGACTTTTCCGATCACTTTAGTGAGCCAAAAAAGGCAAGCGCTCGATCTTTTTGTGTAATGATCCCTCAAGTCCAAAAAGATTAAAATATAGAGGAGGGATGGCACTTCCAATCACTTTAATGAGCTATAGAGGCCAATTGATCAGCAATATTTTCATATTTTACGAGTCTAAAAAGAGCTTAAAGGAGACTCATTTTTTAGGAATGAGTGATGTTTTCAAATAGCAACTGGTTCCAGGTAAGTTTAGAACTTTTCAATCACGGCAGTGTAAAGAAGGTGGCTAATAGAATCACTCATTGCAACTGTTCCTCAAAAGGGTAAACAATCAAGTGGAGGCGTATGATCGGCTAAAAAAGAGTGGAGGTGATGGTAATAACATGACCAAGGTTTAAACGCTGATAGATATGCAATCACAAAGGTTATTTACCGAAGGTGGGTTCATTTTTTAATGAGCTTGAACTCTGGGGGAACATATGTTCATTGCTAGGTTTATTTTTTAATGAGCTTGAACTTTGCGTAAACCTCCTCATTCTAGTCATCTAATAAGGATGTCTCTCATCAGTAGGTTCATTTTTTAGGGAGCTTACCCCATGCGAAACTTTGCTCCAAGCCTTTTGTATGCAAGCTAGGAATGACCAACTACTGTCCTAAGGGTTAACGAACTACTGAGGTTATGTAGGATAGTTTCCCATTGGGAAACATTTCCTTTACTTTTCCATCACCATTGGTCCTGGCAAAGGTGAATGGTGGATCAGACTAATCACCTAACTTAAGCAGCTGAAGTTAGTAAAAAACTACGGGGTTAGAGTTATGCTAGTCGCTTTTCACTTGCGTAAAAAAGGTTTGCATGCCCCTAGGTATAAAGAGAAGTAGAGTTTCCAGGTTACCATATGGAAGTTCTTGCATTAAAGCAAGGTTGTTTCGTCCACGTAGCAGCCAAAACACTTCCTTGGCTTTGTCCATCGAAATAGACAAAGGTGAATGGTGGGAGCTTCCAATCACATAACCTTCGACGAGGAAATATTATTCCAGACTGATCCCATTTTCCTAAATGGACGGGTGTGTCAGACTAGTCATATATCCTACGAGGAAACCTACCTTATATCTGGGGTTTTCCTGCCGAAGCAGACCAGGGTGCATGCCCCCTGGGTTTAGTCACATTCACCGAATCACTCGTGATCATCAGGTGGACGGATTGGAGGTTGATGAGACATTCCTTGTGCAAAAATACCATTTAGGGATGGAATTTGACTAGTAGCCGTGTTTGAACCAGGGAATGAAAGCTGGTCAACGAGCTGGACCATTCTGCCTTCATACGAGAAACACATCACCCGAAAGAGTGAGGAAACAATAGCTCCCATGCTGTAAATGTAGTCATGTCCAAGGAGTAGATTGTAATATAGAGTCCCTTGGACTACCATCACGTTCAGATGAACGGTTTTCCTTCTCAAAGTTATAGGCAAATTTGGAAGGATCCCTAACAGTCGACTGGTTCCTTTATTGAAGCCTGACAGATTTCGAATCTCAGGCAAAAGCAATGGCGAAACAAGCACTTTCCAAGAAGTTGAGCAAAGGATACTCACAAAAGCCCCTTCATCTATGATAGTACCAACCATGATCATTCTGTAAGCTTGTACTATGATTCGGAATGGTACATTAGATAGTAGGCAGGGTCTCACTAGTAGATTCCAATCAAAGGAAACGACTAGATTGCTTGGAGGAGGGACCAAATAAACGGCCGGATGAATCTCTTGAGCTGAGGAACTTCCCTCCTGTAGTAAAGGAATAGGCAAACTACCCCCTTGTTCATCAAATTCTGTGTTGACAAAAATAATTTGAACGGTTCCATTCGCAATCTCTTTGAAGACTGTACCATCTGAAGGTGGACCTTCTGAAAACAAAATTGGGTCGACTACCATCTCGACTTGTTAACTTTGGTCTGATGTGGACTCAGAGGGTTTATCTTCAATGATAGGTTTTTTGACCGACAACAGGGGTGTGTCAGTCAGATTTTCAACTAGTGATGGACTTGGCAAGGGTTTCTTGTATCCAGGAGGAAGTCGTCGCGGTGAAGTAGGACGGTTATCCAAGACTCTTTTAGCTTCGTCCAGGAAAGGGCAATGGTGGAGAGAATGATCACCTTCACACAACCTACAAGGAAACCTAGATCTTCCTTTCTTCCCATTGACTTCATTTTCACTAGTTGAAAATGTCCTCTCAACATGATCAACAGAGGTTGAAGACACTGAATTGTGCAAGTGGGGAGACCAGTCTCTCAAGATCCGTGGGATGCAGGAAGAATCTCGATGATAGTGGTCTCCTTTGCAAATGACACATGGAGATTTGAGTTTGGATGGTGTAGTGTGTGGATTTTTTCCAGACGATGTGTGGTTTCCCCCTTTCGTATTTCGCTTCTTATTCTTCTCCTCCTCCCCTTTCTTATTCTTCTCAGTTACTTGGTTTTTAGTGTTACTAGTTTCACCAAAAAACGAAGAAGAAGGAGAGGGAGAAACAAACGAAGTGGAAGGTGGGGTAGCAACTTCAGTATCATCTGGTTGTTGATTTGATTGCTGAGGGTTTACGATGTTTTGAATGACAAAGGTCGAGAAAAGCCATACTGGCAGGCCAATTGTGAGTCCTGGGAGGGACGATGTAGCCATGTGTGGAGCACCAATATCTCCCCAAGAGGAGAAAGGACTAGGATCCCCCCCAAGTGGAAATCCTTGATTGGTGGACTCCATCTTCTCAACCTAAGACCAACGAGGGAACAGTGATGTTATTCCGATTTAAATGAATTTTATGACGCTTTGACACAACATCCTTTTTCAATTTTTAAGAGTCTAGAAAAAGCTAAAGATGACTCTAGTCACCTTCGATTTTTAATGATCCTGAAGTGACAAGTGCTCAGATGGACCTTTTCTTTTAAGGAGTCTGAAAAGGAATGAAAGTGACTACTTTGGAAATCTAGATAGAAGGATTACCAAACCAATCACAAAACTACAATATACACCTCGATGGTAAATATAGAGAAATTACCGAGGACTTTACGTACAGCTGTCAATCTTCCTGAATGCTGTGTTTAGTGCATTGCAATCAATAGGGCGGTAGACACAGCTTCCTAAGGATAAAGGATATCAGCCTATTATGGTCTCCCAATATATACTCGATGGTACATGGGAGCACAAGTCTGTACTGGCACTTGTCATATCAAAGAGGAGGAATCACCCAACCTATGATGAAAACGATAGTTACCAGGCTTTATGATGTCGGAATACGTCTCTAGCCTAGACTTCTAGATGTTGTGCGTTGCGTTCCAAAGCGTTTTTATGTTCATTAAGGTTTATTCTATAGTTGATCTTTCTTAAGAAGTTTGCCTTTCAAGGTTCACCGTGTGATGTAGATCTACAACTCCTAAATATGCAATATAAAATGACAAATAGTCATTTATTTTCTTTTAGCAATGAAAATCCTAGCTACTAAGGAAAGGAAAATATAATTCTTTCAACATAGAGCAGAGAGCACACACTAAATGCACTTTTCCTAAATCAATTTCCACATGCAGTCTAAATACAAATGCACATGCATGTATTTGTTTTTCAGTTCCCTTAATGTGAGAATGACAAAAAGAAAACTAAGTACAAATCTGAACTACTTTTCTTCGAAGCGACACTTTAACAATTTCTTTTCAGAAAAAACGAAAGGAAGACTAAGATGACACTTTCTCTTTCGAATGGAAAACTGTTTTTGACACTTCAAAGAAGAAATAATCCAAATCAAATACAATGGCAAAAGTGTAATCAACTATCTAAAAGAGGAAGACTTTACGACACTCTTTTTCTTAACTGAAAACGACAGTTGCGACACTTTCGAATCAAAAGATGAGAGTTCGATTAAGCTACTGTTTGCAAAGGAGGACTGTAAATGATGAAAAATAGATAAAAAAACATTCACAATTCCTTATCAACAGAGGCTGAATAATTTGAAGGAAGAAGGTTTCAACAGTGATATACTGATCATAGACAGCAAAACTACTGAATAGAGCTGAAAACAATGAAGAAAAAACCAAAATCTGGAGGCAGAAACAGTCTCATTCAATCATCGCACCTGTCCTTAAGGGAAACAGGGATGCATCTCACCTACAGCACACGGGAGGTGCAATGCATCTAGACTACCAATGAGAGACAGTGTGATGGTCCAGGGACGAGACTGAGCTTGGTTTTCACCCACAGTTTGAAACTAAGTTCAGGGATTTAGGCTGAGCTAATGATATACAATAAACACAAAGTATAGGGGCTGATATAATGAGGTTATTGAGCTACCGCTAGCGCACTTAGGATGTTTGCAAGTCAGATGTTCAGTTCATAAACCAACCCAGAGATTGACTGAAGCAGCGTTGATCTACTTTGCAGTTGCATAGCAAAAGCAGTTCGAAGGCTAGCTGGCTTAACTTCAGGCTCCGTCTGTAGTTTATAAAGCAAACAACAGTAACAAACAAACAAACTATTCACTCCCTAGTGGAGTTGCCATTTTGTTTCCGGGAAAACTAGTGTCCATTCAGAGCTGCTAGTCCCACTAAGACAGGTAGCTATCTTAGAAACAAACAATTCAAAGTAACTTGTGTTTTCCTTTATGAGAGATAGATGAGAGAGAAGCAGAGAATACCAAACTCAGTCTTTCGCTTGGCTCCTTGCGTGTTTCCTCTCTCCTTTGATAGCACTTTATCACTCCCTTCTCACTTGTCCCACTTCAGAGAACACCTGTAGAGTCAAGCAAAATACCATCAAAGCATACAGATCTATAACCATAAACAATGTAGAATCAGATGTACATTAACCATACAAATGCATACACAAATACAAGATTCAAAAATATACAAATAAATGGAGGAAAACTCAAATAGCTTTATTGATAGAAGTAGTAGAAGAGAGGATTACAACCCATCTGTCTAATCTAGCATCATTCTCCTAGCATGAAACCCTCTTCACCTCATGAAAAGCTAGATCACCCAACAATACAATGTCTCAAAGAGAAAAACCAACAGCACTTCCTTACAAATTACAAAATTACAGCCTTTGGATCTCTAGGATGAGGGATCCATATATAGATGTTAGCAGGGGAGTGAGTCAGCTGCTGGGATTTTGATTAGTTTCATGTCACTGATAGTTCTTGGTTCCACTTGGAGATTTCATGATCTCTTATTAATCCCTGGGAAAATTCCAAGAGGCAAGTGTCATATGAGCAGTTTCTAGAAGATTCTTTCAGTTTCCACCTAGCAAACTACCTCTGCCATTTTTCTGCTCTCGCTCATCACACCCTATAGAAGGGATTTTCAGTATGCATCGCACCCTTTGTGTGTTGCAGGTGAGATGCATCGCACCCTCAGCATGGAGCAGTCTGTGTGGTCCAGTTTTGACCAGTTCTAAGTAGTTTTTCAAGGAGAACTTTTGGGAAATGATGTAATCAGCTGACCTTGATCCTTTAGGGTATGAAATAACACTTCTAGGGGTTTGAGAGCCCTTGGTTTATTGACATATGTGATTGGGGTTGCAGTGCCCAAATATTTCTATAACACCTTCCAACCGAAATCTAGCTTTGTTGTGCATGTAGCCAAGCCTTTTCACAATAATTTCTTTGCATTCCTCATGCACATCAAGTCTTTATGTGTTTTTACAGCTTGCCTTGTTTGAAAATTTTCATGTAAAGGTCAGAAAAGGTTAGGGAGATTCTAGAAAGTTATTAGCATTGAAAATATCCTTCATGAAGTGGAGTTAGTGGAATGATCAAGTCAAGGAGCTAAAATTGGATCAAATCAAGCATATGAACCTAGTTTGGTTGAGCTCAATAGTTCTTGGTAATTATTGAGTTAATCACCAAAATTCATCTATTTATTGGAGAAAGCTAAATGATAGTATGATTGGTTGTGTTGTGTGTTGGGTGAGCATGAGTGAGGAGAATTGGGTGCAAGCTATGAGGGTTGTGATGAAAAATTCCTAAATTAGTTTGCAAGTGTTGCAAAAGGTACCAAAAGTGTGTTTCAGCCAAAATTTTGTGTAGAGAGCGAGGAGGTGAAGTAGGTATTTGTTGCATATATTCTTGGAGATTGGTAGAAACCTAGTTTTTATTCGTTGTGTGCAACATTTTTTTGTGAACAAATTTATTTATTACATAGATGGTTTTTGTTGAAGTTTTTATCAAATTGTTTTATGTAGTGATTGATATATTGATTGAGGTTGTGTTGCTTTAGTGGTATTGTATTGGAGTTTTTGATTTTGTACTTTGAAGATATTTTTGTCATGGTGTTTTTGTTGAGAAAATATACAATTCTAGTTTGAAACATTCTAAAACATGAACCACATAGAGGAGTATATTTGGGTGACTCTAGAAAATCAGTATAAGGAATAGATATCCCAATCCAATGGTGGTTGGAGATTCCAATGGGTGTTGGGTGAGGCTTCCAGTGGATGGGTTTCTGTAGTGTCATGTGAGAAATAAACTTCCTAATAATAGTAGTGAGTTGAATCTCTATGTAATTTTATTAACATAATAAAATATTTTGAGTAGCATAGCAGCAACAAGGGTGGTTTTTGATCCAATGGAGGTTTTCCACCAAAAATACTTGTGTCCTTTGTGTTGAACATTTTCATGGTTTTATGTTTATGATTGATGCTATGATCTATGCTTATGTGCTTCAATTTATGCATGGTTTAAAGGTTTAATTAATTGAATAAAAAATTATAAGTGCCTCCATTACTGATTCACCCCCCCTCTTAGTAGTGATCTAGTTTTCAACAATAGATTAAAGTCTCTAATTTTTTCGTTCTTTTTTAGATGGATCTGAGTGAATTGAGGAATTAGGGTATGATATCCAATGAACTTGTAATATCTACTAATGAACCTATTTTCAATGTCATAAAAATATTTAATTGAGGAAACAAGTAGAGAAAGATACCAATCATAGGCAGGTCCAATCAAGGTTTGAAGAAATATCCAAACCATTACATCTTCATGTAAAATTCCATGTATATCACAAATGACCAAATTTAGTCCATATGCTTATCTAGATTCATGACATCATCTCCATTAAACAAAGGTAAAACTACTGCAGGTACTTTTGGTAAGGGGTGTTTCTCCAATTCCAAGGCATGAGAACTTGCTCGAAGTCTTCATATTTGATTTCTTCCTTCTTTCCTTTCTTCCCTTCTTTCTTCATGATATGTCATTTTGTTCTTTTCTAGGGGAAAGGAAAGAAACATTACCTTGTTCTCTGAAATACTAGATTTCTTAGCAATATTTATTGTTTGGCTTCTTGTCAAAGAACTTATTAGGTTTGTGGATTCCTCGATATTCAAAATATGTGCTTTATTAGAGTGGTATTTCTAGATTGTTTGGTGTTGCTTACTCTTGTTGGGCTAAAACTTGCCAAAATATTTCCAATTCTTTCCAACTTGTTGTTCTCAAGACCCATTCATATAATTGACTCAATATACTTCTTTCATCTTCTAATCGAATGAGAATATTAAGTATGACTAGGTCACAATGAGTCATCTATTGGGTATGAAATATTGAGTCAATTGCATCCCTAATAGATTCATAAAAAATGTTGATTTATTTTCCTATTGGGGAAAGAGTCACCTCCTAGTGGTTTTTTTCAAGATCCCTCTATGTTTTTTTAGAGGTGTTACTCCTCTTTATGCTCACACTCAGATATTCATAATAACTTAAATATCAAAATGTAAACATTCAACACATGCACCTAAGACTAGACTAGGTATTTTTAAAATAAAAATAAATAATGATAATAGAAATAAATATATTCTTCACAATTCATTTTGTGAAATTCATCCACTAACAAACTTGAGGGGACACCTTTGAAGCAAATTCAATAGAAATAAATAAGAGTATGGTCTAGATATTAGATGGCTATAAAATGATTTCACACAGTAAATTCATAAGAGGATAAGAAAACATTCACCATATTTCTATTGCATTTTTAAAAGTCTCTAAACCAAAAATGGGATGTTCTCCTAAAAAATCTCTCTGTGAAATTAAAAGAATAAGTTTACAGATCTAAATAAAGGTGAGTTCCTAAATCACTTAACAAAATCTTGATATTTACTGCAAATTTACAGGTGTTCAACCCTAAGGGACTAAGATTGGGCTCTCTTGGACCATTTAATGTAAGGGTACAAAGTTACAAAAGGATGAAGTGTGGAAAGAATTGATGATGATCCTCCTCGTGGATTTTGTAGAAGCATGTATGTATATCACTATTGGAAACTCGTTTACCTAACCGTTTAGTCATTTATTCAAGGTAAAAAATTTCATTCAAGGACTTTCTAAGCCACTCTTCAATATATTTCTTCATTAGCAAGACCTTTATATATTTTTCAACTATTAACAAAAATATTTCCTCCTCAAAGTCCTATGCATTTGATAGTATTTTCACCATTGTATCTTATTGGTCCTCATTGTCATTAATGAATGTGACCATCCATTTCTTGATTTATGCTCTGGTAAACTCATCTAAATTGTCGAAGTTGGCACCCATGAGATTTAATAACATCCAATTATTCTTTTAATACATCTTTCAAGATAATACAGTCCTTAATCATTCAAGGGCCCTATAAGTATTCAACAACTTTAATGGCTTTAAGGAAGGTGTTACTCCTATAGTCATAAATACTCTGAAACTTCATAATAGCATCAAACAACATTTGTATTCTTGCAGACTAACCTACCTTGATCTATTTAATACTTTTCCCTATATAGAGGCTACATTGTTGGGTTCTTTGGAAGTCATTAGGAGTATTGATTGTATTAATCAAGGTCAACAAAACATTATCAACAAATTTTTGATCATGCTCAAGATATTTTTTCAAATATTCAGTAATAAGTAGATTATTTGAGATAGGTTTCTCAAATGTACAGAAGCCTTCCATTCTTCTTCAATAATTTCATCTTGCTTATTAATGTTAATTGTGACACAGGATCCAATTCTGATTAAAAACTAGGATAGTTTTCTTACTTTGTGGGTGTGCTTAGTGTACTTGCTATGACTTTAGGTGGCTAAATAGATAGAGGTCTCATGAATATGAGAGTGGGGCTAAGAGCCTCTTTAAGTTCATTTATTCTTTGTTTTAACCTCAAATTCTCTACCACTTGCTCAATGACAAAGTGAGAAAGGGAATCTTATGTATTCTTGTATAATTTGAATCCTAAAATATAACCCTCATACTTCCATTGTTTGGTGTTATTCTTAATTTGTAAATATACCTTCTTGAATTGTAACTTCTTTGTAGTATTGTCATATCCGGTATTGTGCATGGCCAATGATTACTCCTTAAAGATGATTGATGCTTCAAAATCCAATTCTTATGCTAATTTTTGAATCTCACCAATTTGTGATACCACCCATTCAAGAGCACTAGCATTGTCCACTTCCATATCCATGGGTCATTCTACATCTTAGGACCCTTTTTTGCTAGAGATTTTACTCTTTGATAAAGAAATAACGTGTGACCATTTAAGGGTGACTCGTGGCAATGGTTCTTCTCCATGTCCTCCATCATAATGTTGATGATTACTTTATCCTCAAACGATTATAGTATTTTTTATTCTTTCAGTCAAGGATGAACTTTGATAATCCTGTGGAGCTGAATCTGATTGAGTACTAGTCAGATTATTTCCTCTTTCATTAGTTATTCCTTCACCACTAACGGTCACTTTTGTAACTATATCATCAGTAGGTGTAGGTGTATTATTCTCTTTGGGTGTGCTAGTGTAAATTTCTTCAAATTCTTCAATGGAATTGGTAAACAAATTTCCATATTTAACTAATTCCAAATGTTTTGAAAATATCCCTTTCAAGTCGAATCCTTGGGAAGATTTAACCTCAACCAAATTAAACAACTTAAATAGCTCAGAAAATTCTCCAAGATGAGAAAAATTCTTCATAGCGATATCTCCAACATTGTATGGCACTATTATAAACTACCTTTTCTTTCTATCAAATAAGATAAGTGAGGGATGAAACTGTTTACAAATCTTTGCAATAAAATATATATCCAAAAAAAATTGGGTAGCAGTACAAGCTTATCTTGATACCCATACAGTTTGATGAGAGTATGGTCTTATTTTTCCTCATGTGTCCCATTTTCCCATAAGATTTTTTTGGCATCTGAGGATATTCTCCTAGGCGCCTACCATATTATTAGATGGTTGAATGGCTTAATTCTTTTACAAACAAGTATTTTTCTTGAAAAAAATGGAATTGGGCTTTATGTCTCAACAAGATGGGGAACCATAATTGCATTGGCTTTATGTCAAGATTCAAATTGTGTTTGTGGGGTAGTCCATAGAATATATTGTAAGAAATAATGGTCATTACCACGTAAGTTGTCATAAAGTATTGTTGAATCTTAAAGTAATTAACTAGTTGAAAGTAAATCTCATCTTAAATAAATTTGTCCCAGTCCAATATGAAATATTTTCTGAAAGAAAAAAAATTATGTGAAAAATTGACCTGGGTATATTAACATTAGCTTCCCAACCCATAACCTAGGAAAATAACAAAGAAATTTCTCTATAATTCTAGGCTAGATATAACAATGAAATATGGGTTAGATGGACTTGTGTAGAAATCATGAAGTCCTAAACAATTTCCATTTCGCCACCAAGGGAGTTTAGAAGAGTTTCAACTTCAAATAACTTCAACTGCTTGGTTTCCTTTGGGAGCTTGAATATTTTCCTACCAACTTTAGGAGTTAGTGGAATTGGATTCTTCTTAGGACGAACTTGACAGTTCTAGTCTTGGGGCCGAATTTACAAGCATATTGGTTAACAATTTCTCTAAATTCAAATACTTATAGGATGCTTTCAACATTTTCCAATGTTGTACTCCAATTTTTTTCATTCTACCTCTCTTATAGGGTTAAACTTAAATACAAGTGATATGCAACTAACTAGTGGAATTTATTTTCCTAATGACCTAGTAAGTTAGACGTATTCCCACAAATTGTTTCCTTCCTTATTTTTGTTTCCATATTTCTTATTTCTTCAATGTACTTGGGAATACATGATATAAATGAGGCTTTACCAAAACTCTTAATTGTTAAATCCTCATTTTATGATAGAATTTTGTAGGATGTTACTTCTTGATCTACCACCTTCATCGGGCCATGCAAGAATGATAATGGGAAGTTAATAAGCTATGGAAATTTTTTAGGAGGTGTGTTGGCAAGTAATTCACATAATCCAATATCAAACACCTCTTCTTACCTTGAGGATCAAACTTTCTTAAATGAGATTTCAATTAGCCTCAAAAGGAGAAAAATATCCACTAAGTACATAATAAGGCAACGCATTGTAATTTATCACATATCATGTATGGAAATTTGATATGTGTAGGTGGTCACTTATGTGTAGAAGAGGATGTGTAAGAAGTTAAAGTACGTAGAGGATGATTTGTTAGAAAAAAAATAATATGCAGGGGGAGAGGTGTGTACAGGATTGGATAATGTAGTTTTTTCACACATGATGGTGTGGGGGAGGAGTGTGCAGAAAGATGTGTGGAGTGTAGAGTAATTATATGTTTCCACACATGGTGTATGTAGAAAAAATGACTAAGTACAAGACCCTTGAGGTGAGGCATATAACACAGAGGGATTGTGGTGGAGCACAAAAATTTTTCAACAAAAGGAGATGAAAATAAAGAATAAAATTATAGAAAAATATATTAACAAAATATAAGCCGATGCAAGAGGTTATTGTAGAAGATAAAGTAGAAGGATGTAATGAAATAGAGACATGATAAAGTGAACTAGATATGGTAGTATATTTACTAGCTAGAGGACAAAGCAAAGCTATAAGAAGAAAAACTTATAGAATTTTTTAGGTAGAGGAAAATCAATTAAATAATTATTGTAAGAAAACCTCAAGATAGGACATAAAATAACAACTAGGAATCTAAGAGTGCATTCTAACTAATACAAAAAAATGGATTTTTTAAGGGTCTTTTTTCTAGTTAAGTTGTTGAAATTCAATAGAGATTCTTAAGAATCGTTATTTTAAGTTGTTTAATTTACAAAGTTCAAGTGTTGAAGAGGTCTTTTAGGGTGCTAAATCCATTTATGCATTCAAAAATTCATTTTAAACAACAAGAAATCACAATCTTTCATGGAATTGTATCATCAGATTCTGGAGGAAAAGGTTATTTTGTCTATTAGTTATACTCAGCCGAAATCTAAAAAGGATCTAGGGATGGGATAGCCATAAAGGACTTTAGACTAATATTTAAATTTGAATTATATTTATGTGATAGGATTTTATTATAAGGTGAATCATTAAGGGGTTCTATTAAGAATACTTAGCAATTAAGGTTTTCGCACTTTATAAAAGGAGATGAAAAAAAAAAATTGTGGTTATCTATTATATTGAAGTTGTGATATATCTATGATTTGGGATAAAGACATATTTAATTATATATCATACTTTTTTATTCTATATATATATATATATATATCTATATATATATATATATATATATATATATATATATATATATATATGATCATTATTAATTTACATAATTAAATATGATAATTTTTATAAATACATACACACACATATATGAAGAGTAACTAGTATACATAATTAATTATTCAACCTCATCCTTTGAACATTCATTTCCCTTATATGATATCTCTTGAAAACATCGATAATAAATTTGATAATTTCTGCATAGATCTTTGATAGCTAGGTCATAGTTGTCATGACCCCAAGGGTTTCACATGATTACAATGCACTTTTGTTAGGAACACCATGACCCCTTTAGCATGTGGCACTGACGTGTTTTGCGATTGCCTAGTGTAGCATAGTGTTACTCCACCTAGACTATGCCTCATGACAAGATAACGTATTTAAAATTTATACTATCAATTACTTAGAGGAATATCATAAGCCTTCAATATAGTGCAAGTAAATATTATTGTCATAGTAGTTCATTTAACACTCATTCATGAGTATCATATGTAAAGAACTTCACGTTAACAACATCATCATCACAAATGCACAATTTATATGAAATGGCTCTTCGACCTTATGCTTTTATGAATCAGTGTGAAACTTCTTTACATGAGGGCATAAGACAAAGGCTTAGCCCTAAATACAACAAACAAGCCAACCAAACTTTTACTTGCCCATAAAATCAAGCCACTCGGTTTGACCAAATTGATGAGTTATATTCACCCTACCTGTAATACCCTGTGATTCCTTCTTGGCCCACTCAATTCATCTTTCCAAGTGTATACTCACTCGTGCGCCTTATCCCTCAATTTTGTCTCCCTCTTGGATCATCTTTTTCTTTCACTTGACTGCTCCCACTTCACTCTTACTACTTTCACACTGGTCCCATGACTTGTGTAAGTTATACATTGTGTGTTGCTTCATCGTGTGCATTCACTCATAAATATGGAATAAGTATATATATATCTATATCTATCTATCTATCTATATATATCTATATACATACTCCATCTCATCCTTACAACCCTTCCATTCGATTGGGTTGGATTGTCTCATGAGTGGCTCTTCCACGCAATACTTTGGTTTAGGGAAACTTCCAATATAGACTCATTTGATCCTTGGTTCATCCCTTGTAATTCCAACCACAACTGCTCCATCTTGCATTCAGTCCCATGATAGTTGGTTCACCAATTCCCAACTTGTCCACCTCTGTCAACTCATTCCACATGATCTTGGGCACATGCTCCTTGGTCATTTCATGTCATTGTGGTGCTTGTGCCACCAAGTCAATGTGTGATCTTACCAACTTTTGTATCTCCTCACTTAGGTATGCTAGGAAGCTCAGTCATGTCATGCCTTTGTGGCACCCTTGCCACCAATCCATATTCATGCTAACTCATATACACCTAAGTGGAAACACAAAATCTTAATTTTCTAACACTTAGTTGTCTCTTACCCATGCTTCTCATTTTTTTTCCATCATTGAAATTTTGTCCCACTACTTAAAACTCGACCAAATCCTTCATATTGTTACATTATCAAAAATATAAATGTCACAAACGACGCAATGGGGATGTTTCCCTTGGTGTGTACCTCAATTAAATGCACACCATCTCAGGCCTAACATCCTTCCCCACTCAAAATTATTGCCATCCTATAAATAGTCTCACCATAACCTCACACTCATCTCTCTATGTATATTTTCATCATAATTTATAGCTCCTTTGGATGTCTCCTCTAACGCATATTGGACATATTCCTGCTCCCACATCATGCCTAATACCATCTGGCCTCAAACCATCCCAAGTTTTTCAATATTCTTGGTGTCAATTGGAAGTCATATATGCCCATGGAATACTTGCAATACTCCACAATAATGGAAGGATCACTAACTTCCTCATTTCTCTCTGCATTGTTCTTCCAACTTCTAGGTTCTCTTCCTTATTGTTGTTCATCATTATGCTATATAGGAAAAAAATTCAAGAAGAAATCCTACTTCTCTCTTCAAGCCCTAACCTCTCAAAAATGGCACCTATAACTATCACTACTAAGCTTCCCTGCTTTGGTTGGTGGTGTCAATTTGCTTCCCGTTGAATTATCAATGCATACAACTCATCAATTCATATTTCAATGGTTGTCCTTCTTGATTGGTATCCCAATCTACCCTTCTTTGTTAACAGAACATGGATGGTTGTCTCTTCTCCTAGAAACACCAATTTCCCTCTAGCAAGTATGGGTGTTTCCTTTATTGCTTCCATGATGTATTATACCAATACCATGGAATAGTAATCTAATGGGGTTATCCTCAAGGTCATCCTCCCAAACCAATGTGCCACCCTAATTGGAAATTATGTATGCACCCCTATTATTATCCTCTCTATTGAATTAACTACTTTGAACATACCTTGTTCATGATTTCTAGGGTGTCATCTGGACTTGGCTACCTTCTCACTAAGGAGACTATGGGTTTCGCCTAAATCCAAAAAACTTGCTAGCTTCCTCCCTTTCAAAATTACTTGAATAAATTGAAGGCCCAATTTATCCTTCATACTCCCATTTTCCTTCATGATTTCTATAAGAATCATGGTTTTCTTATTCAATTCATCCTTCACTACTTCTTTCGATTCCTCTACCAAGGTACCTTTAGTACTATCACTGATAGGTTATACTCTTTCTTTCTTTTGGATTGTATTGATGGCTTTCATAGTACAATTTGATATTTCCACTATTGGATCATTAAGCTCCATTTACGGTGCCTTTTTTGTACATTCTTCCTTTTCAACTTTTTTAGAAATGAGGAACATATTGAGAGGGGGGTGAATCAATATTACAATGAATTTTATTTATTAACAATATTCAATATTTCAATTAATTCAGTGGTCAATCATGTAAACAACACATAAGAACAAATAGAAACATCAAATGTATGTGGAAACCCATAAAGGGAGAAAACCACAAAACTTATATCTGAATATTTTTGTAGGATGAAACCTACTATTACATCAACTTTTGTAGATATAACCAAAATGAGACACCCATCCCCTGAATTTATAAGAACCCACTTGAAGGAAGCATCAACTCCCTAATATTTATAGGATATGACCTGAAGGAGGCTCTAAAACCCTTATTTGCAGGCACCAAACTTCTTGAGGCACCAACCTCTTAAATATTTATGTAGGCACCAACCCCCAATAGTTACAATATGGACCTCCCATTCATAAAATTCTAAAATTAGGTCCATTAATTAAATAATTTAACATCTTGATACAAACTATCCTTATTAGCAATCTGCAACCTTAACTCTAATCTTTGAAGTTAGTTCTTTGACGTGAAACTTCATGTAGATCTAAAGTTATAATGATTCTCAATAGGTAGGACTCTATTCCTATTTAATTCTAATCTCTTTTGTAATGCCCTTATTGTAATTCATTTGACATTAATAACATCTTTGTAACAGACAAAAAAAGAAACATATTATATCAGCAAAAATTGACAAACTCAACATTATAGATAGCATCCAATCTTTATGCAAACTCCATTTTAGTAGAGAACACCAAACAAAATCCTAACATGGGCTAACATTAGGGGAATTTTTAGGCCTAAAATGGGCCTCCTAAGGAAAACAATAAATACTAGTTAAAATAATAAAGAAAGACGTGAAATTTTAAAGAAAAAAGAAAGCTAACTACTCTTTTATTGTATTTTTGGCTTATCTCCTTGCATGCTCACTCAAATGTCAAGATAGACACCTGTTGGATGTGGAATTAATTTCCACATCCATTGAGTACCCACTCCTCATGCTTCTGAGTAGATCCACATTGAAAAAAATTTGAAATTACTTGAAAAAACACGGAACACATTTTTTTCATGTATTTTCATTTTTTCTCAATGTGGATCTACTAAGAAGTATGCATAGTGGGTGCTCATTGGATGTGGAATTTAATTATGCATCCAACATGTATCTTCTCTTGAAATTTGATTGAACCTACAAGGAGAAAACAAAAAAATACTATTTAAAATAAATAAATAAATATTTCTTCTTTTCCCTCCAAAATATTTTCTCGTAGGGGTGACATCTTGAATCCTTTTGTTTCTTTTAACGTTAATTTTGTTAGTAATTTTTTTTTTGTTTTGATGCCCATTTTTTACCTAAAAATTCCCCTGATGGCATCCTCTTTCTCCTTCATCCCTTTTGTAGTATATTTTTTAAGGATACTGTGAATACAATGCAATCACCAAAAATTAAAAATAAATTTGGCCATGTCAAAGAAGAAAAATAAGAAGTTCGACCATCTCACAAAGAAAACAAACTTGGCTCTATAGATTTTGGTTCTCTTCATCATATGTATTCAATTTCGCACTGGTGTGTAAACAAAAAACTCGATGATGCGTGCAACTTCATCACCTTTGGAGGTGTATTTTATTTTATGGTTTATGGTGCAATGTCATGAATAAGACGACATGATAATTTTACCATGGGTTTTCGCCCCTCATAAATTTGACATCGAAACTATGAGCTTAGACCACAAGGGAACTTAGTCATATAATAATTCGTTAATCATTGAACAAGAAACAATTCCATGGGAATTTCAACCACTTCAATATATATCAATGGTCAAAAATTCATTTTGCTACCCCCGAATAACCAAAACCGGGGGGGGTCTAACTTTTGTCGTATGCAGACTTAAATTTCCCCACCTTATCACTACATGTCAGGTGACCCTATCTTCCATCCAACCAATGATGCACTGAAACCACTTCAATGACTCCCCTTCTTCTCCAAGCTTTAATGGTGGGGGGTATGGGATTTGTCATATGTACCCTCCATGTGATGTGATGCCATGTGGGCCCACTATTTCAATGTTGCATCTTGCTTAGTCAAATGTCTAGATGACATGCCTTATTGTTAGATGTTTATTATTTGATCTATGGATCCATTCCCTAAACAATTTCTACATTTCCTACACCTATGGACCATCGGATGGTCGGATGGTCTATTTATATAAGGACTTATATAAAAACAAAAAATACTTAAAATTATATTAACACTTCTCAACCTAGCCAAATTTCCTTCCTAGCACAAATCCCAAGGTTGGCCACATCATATACCACATCACTCTCTACCATGTGTCAAGCCACATCACTGTCACGTGTCACCCAAAAAGGGCCACTTGGCCACCCAAGGAGGTCAAATATTCCCACCACATGTCACAACCATAGAGTGCCATGTCATCACCTTTCCATGTCATGGCTACTTGTCATGATTACCTGTCATGTCTCACATGTGCGGCCATCTCATGTCACCCTATTAGGCTTTGGATCTCAACATTGGAAAAAAAAACTTATGCATATTTCCCTGAGTACTCAATGGTTCAAAGATCATGTAACTATGCCACATGTTTTCCATTTATACTCCACCTAGGTACTAGTTGTGCACCAACTCTACTCCACCTATGCTTCACATGGAGACCTATGTCATGTAGCATGTTGCTCCATCATTCACCACTTTGTCAGTTGTGTACAACAAAAAATTTACCTTAGTGGTCCAATAAACCCTTTGGTGCTAAGGCCAAGCACCCTGTGACTAGGGGCTATGCCCAATATCTTGTTAGTCACTGCTTATTGCACTATGTGGATACCGATTTAGACTAGGCAGGATAGTAAGTGCTTGGATGTTGTGTGTTGGCCCCTTGCAACCAAGGGCTTACCACCCTACTCTCGATGACTCATTGCTTGTTGCCTTCATACTTCAACTTTGGCAGTGATCTGATGGGGAGGCCCATGTTGGAACCATGACCAACTGGAACCTTGCTTGAACTACACTTCAAACTTAATTTTATTGTGATTCCTTTGGAATTAGATCAAGTGCCATATACCATTCGAAAGGCCTTCGAGAGGTCTATCCAAATAAGGACTTGGCATGTGATTTTGAATAAAGTATCTACAGGAAAAATTCCTTTGAATATGGTATAATCATGCATGACACCTCAACAAGCTCCCCATGAACTTGACACTTGTTATTAATGACTTAGTTGACATTAATGAAAACAACTTCCAACATGCTTAACAAACTTTTGTGGGTGTCTCATCTTAATTTTGACCTGATTTCCCTCAAGATTCTTCCTACAGTCATCACCCAATCGGTCTGCATATGATCACCCTTATTTCTATCACACTCTAGTCTCATCCTTACCTTTTGCTTGGCCGCTCCCACTTCACTCTTGCAATTTTCACAATTTTCCTCTGAGTAGTGTAAGTCATGTGTTATGTATTGTTCTATCATGCACATATACATACATACATAAATACATATGAATTTTTCATCACTTGTTCTCTATCACCCTTGTATCCCTTCCAATCGGTTGGATCATGTTGTCTCATAAGTGAATCTTACATGAAATACTTCAGTTAGGGAAGACCTCAAAAATCAGCGTGTTTCATGCTTGCTTCACCCCTCATAGGTCAAATCGCACCTGCTCCATCTCACGTTTCATCCTACAACACTTAATTCACCCATGCCCAATGCATCCACCTAGACTAACTCATTCCACATGGCCTTGGGGGTGCACCCCTTTATCGTGTCGCACCCTTGTGGTGCCTGCACCACCAAGTTGATGTGTGCTCTCAACCAACTTTAGTTCCTCCTCACTTAGGCAAGTTAGGACCCTTAGTTGTGCCACACCCTTGTGATTTCCATGCCACCAAGCCATCCTCGTGCCAACTCATATGTGCCCAAGTAGAAACCCTAAAGCTTGATTTTGTGCCACTCATTTGGGTGTGCTCTTGCCCATGCTTCTTATTTAATTGCCATTATCGAATTCTTGGACCATTTCTCAACCCTTAATTGAACTATCTATATCATCACATTATTTGTAATATAAACACCAAAAATAGTGCGATGGTAATGTTTCCCTTGGTCACACCTCGATTAAAAATGTGCCCAACTTTAAGACCTAAAAATAGCTAACCAATATTTATATATTTTTCTATAATTACTATTATATTAAACTTTTTATTAATAGATAGTACACCCAACTATTTAAATGTAAAATTTACACTAGATTCAAAAGTAAAAAATTAACTTTTAAAGTGATGTAAATTAGGTTTTTGAACACTTTATTTCTACCCAAGATGTATATTTTTGAATTTTTTTTATTATTTATATTTAATCATGATATTCATTTTTTATTTCTAATATATAAACAATCAATTATTTTTAATATATAAATCATCTATTAAAATAAAAATAAAAAATTAACAATAAATTCCAAACATTGAATATAAATTTTTAATCCTTTTTATTTTTCTTTTTTCTTATTTTTGTCATGTGAAAAAGTATTGTGTAAGTTAATGTAATAGGTAATTGCAATTTACATTATAATTAATTAAAAAATAAGTTTAGTGCAAAGAAAATAACCAATTTACTAATTTTTCTAAATAATCGAGAATATGTTTGGACTTAATTTCTTTAAGTAATCAATAATAAAATAGTTAATTAAATTAATTAATAATAAAATAAGGAAAAAAATAAACTTTGATATAAAATAAAGTCAATTTCATTAAAATAAAATATTATGGAATTTTCTAAATTAACTTTATTTATTACATATATTTTCTAAATATTTAACTTTATTTTGAATTTAATTATATATATATTTTTAATAACATTAAGTACACTAGTTCACAAGGCTTTGGATTGATGGTGAATTGGTGCACTACTAAGGCACTCCTTGCAATAGGTCATTGGTTCAAATTACCCCGTGGGTGCTTACCTACCCTTAAATATATATATATATATATATATATATATATATAGTATATCGATAAGTGAAATTTTCTCTAGATTTTATCTATCGTTAAAATTGTTATATATATATATACACACACACACACAACTTGAGTGGGCCTAATGGTTAAGAGCATGTGTTTCCTCCTTAGAGATCACAGGTTCAAAAACAGAGGAGGTAGAGTATGTATGCCTTCGTAGACTTAGTAATCAAATCATTGCGCAGAGGTGGGTCCCTTGTCCCACAAACAAGGGGGTCGCATATACCAATTTGGTGCCTGACTTGGCCGTGACCTTAAAATTGAATAATAAGATATATATATATATATGTGTGTGTGTGTGTGTGTGTGTGTGTGTGTGTGTTTGTTAACTTTTAAGTATATATAATCAAATTATATATGAATAATAAAAAATAATATCTTATTTTACATTTTAATGTCTTTTGTTGCTTACATATTAATATAGATGATGATTATGATGATGATTAAGGTTCACTAAAACAAAATATGATCTATTAGACCTTAAGAAGATGAGAGATTAGTTGAGATTTAGTGTAATATTTTATTTCTATGATTGAAAAGAAGGGAGAGAAACATTCCCAGATCACCATAGTTTTGTTGACTTAGCATGTCAAGAATGTTCATGTAACAACTCAAAATCATTACAATAATAATAATAATAATAATAATAATAATAAAATTAACTCTATTTAATTTGATACAAAAAGGACAATATACATCAATGATTAGGAAATTCCTTATATATACATTCCATAAAATGTTTATAATATAGTTTATGTTCACTACCTAAGGTCAAATGATTACACTCAGTATATATCCTTGGTGCTATATATCTTTTCCAATTACATCAATATATATTTTTGTGCATTTCGTTGAAGACATACATGTATTATTATACCCTAATTACTTATGACCAAGGTTGTATTGTGTTAAATTATGCATCGCGTGACTATGGTTGATATTAGGTCGTGGTTCACATGTCAGATTACACTTGTACATCAAACTTTCATGAACAATACGAATGACACTTGGTGTCAATCCCTCTGTCGATAAATTAGGGTTTGAATTGGATGGTTAGGCTTCCTTCTCATCGAATATGCTAACCACCACTATTTTCTCTGTTGTACTTACCATTATTTTCCCTCCATTGTTTTGCCAAAAGGCTCTACAACAAGTTATGCATGAAGATTGAAGTTAACCCACATCTTCACTCAGGTAATCACATCAATCCCTTAGACTATATATTTTCCTTCCTTAGGCTTCTTGGTATCTTCAAATTCTAAAAGTTTCTTGTTGTAAGTTGTTGCAGAGATAGCTCTGAGCTAGTACGACTCCCTCGAGCTTGGTGTTTTCTCCTTCAGTGTTGGGGTTCAAGTATGGAGAGTAAGGCATCCTAAGGCTCTTTAATTTTATGCTTTAATGGTATAGACACCTTACCCTACATTTTATGTTATTCAATATCAGTGATGTGTGTTGGGTTCGAGGGTTTTCTTTTGTGAAAATGTTCTATGGGTATAGATGTGAATTTCCAAAATGCCCATCTATTTAGTTTTTCTCTCCTCTTTCAGTTGTTAAAAAAACGGGTTGTTTGTATTGTGACCTGGCTCACATTTTATGTTCGCAGATATGCTTTGGCTCCTATGGTCGTTATTTTCCTCTTGTCAATGAGGGCTTAAACATCAGTTTGGGCATACCCCAGATGTGTCTCGCTCCTTTCTAGGTTCTGACAGATACTATCCCTGGTTTTATTTTTGTTAAATGGTATGATGGTTTGGTTTTGAACATTGAACTGGAGACAAGTGCTCTTTATATTTTTGACCTAGTAAGGGTTTAGACAATCAGTTAAACTGTATACTTCTTATAATCACTATTAGCATCTTCTAGCAATTGACAAGTTTTTGGTTTGTTTATGGGGGCGACAGTCTAGTTACCTGTATTTATGTAATATATATATATATATATATATATATATATATATATATATATATATAGATATATATATATATATATATATATATATATATATATATATATATATATATATATATATATATATATATATCTATATATATCTTATACTAATATAAGTCAACTGTCAAGGAACATTTCCGACATCACTATTATGTATAGTTTGGAAGTTTAATATTGAATGATGATTGACAGCCTTCCTTGGAACAATATTTCTGGTTGTTGTTAGTTGACTGTATAGCTCATTCAATACCAAATTCCTTGTATGATTATTGTATTCATCAAGGTTTGATATGTTTGTTAAGGTTACATGTTAATAATTTCTCGTTCTCTTTAAGATGCATGCAATTGTTTTTATTTTTATCTACCAGGGACCAAAACAGATTCTTGGTGGTTGTACTTTTGACCTGGCCCAAAAAACAAATGAGTCTCTACAGAATTTGCTCACTTTTCTTCCATAAGGGTTCCTTACTTTACAAAGTTGGTTTCCCTCTAAATATTTCAACAAAACTTATTATTTTTTTACTACCCTTCCCTTCATCACAAAAGTTTTCCCTAGTTATATTGCACATTTTGGTAATTCCTTACCATTCCATAGTGAACTATCTTTGTTTGTTAGACATTACAGTTAGTTCTTCTTTGTGCAAAATATTTAGTTAGATCATTTTCTTTGTCTTTCTAGTAACAACCTCGACCAATTTTGGGTAGGTTAAGACTAGGTTCAAGTTACCCTTAATTACAGGCGACATTACTTACCCCTCTGTTACAGAAAGGTACAAAGTCCTTATTTTAAACACAATGCTTAAAAATATTATTTTTAATACTTCCTTACTTAAATTCATTATGGAAAAAATATTATTTAACCCCATAACATATATCACATTTCCTACTATTATGTAAGAACTATTCATAAAATTAACAGAGATATTCATAAAGAATTAATGTAATTCACCCTTGCGAGTATAAATATATCCATACACATATTTAGCATACTTATCTGAACAATCAACAATCAAGGAATTCCACAGGGAGAATGACCTCTCCTCCAAACCACGAGAATTGACAATTACATTCATATTCTCCCCCCAAGTAATTCAACTTCCAGAATAATAGTTTAGACAGTGACCTCTAAGGTCAATTCTTTGGAATAAGGGCCCAACCCAACCAAGAATTCATTATCCACTGTAAGGTCTCCACCGGTTCACAGACCAACTCAAGAGAACCTTGATAGCAACGTCCTACCTAATAACTTGTATCCTTTTCCCTTCACAAGTGCCTCCAACCATGTTCCTTTGCTTGTTATTCTTGGATTGCTTTTCCCACTGAGATATTTTTTCTCTAGGGGGAGAGAGAGAGGGTAACTAGCTATCTTTTTAACTGTCTGGTACCTGACAATATCATTCTTTGCCTTCTCTTATGAATTCCAAGATTTGTCAATTTAATCAATAGAATTAAATCAATTAATTTCTCATTTAAGTATCATCACTATGTGTTCCCACTAACTCATGGTTTACCGAGTTTGAATAGTAAAAATAAATAAAAAATGTTTATGTTACCTAGGGGTGTTACATCTACCCTCCCTAATATGGAACACCATCCCTAGTGTTCATTCCTGACTTTGGAATAGACCGGGATATACTGCATGCATAAGTTCAACATCTTCACAAGTGGCCTCTTTTGAGCTCTACCAGAAACTCTCCATCCAGTTAGAATTGCACAGTCACTACTCTTTACCAATTGTAAACCATATCTATCTATCTATCTATATATATATATATATATATATATATATATATATATATATATATATATATATATATATATATATATATATATATATATATATATATATATATATATATATATCTATATATATATATATATATCTATATATATATATATATATATATATATATATATTATTATTATTATTATTATTACTTACAACACATCATCATACCTACCTAAACCTCTTGCCAACTAATGATATGTCGGGGGTCATATACATACTTCTTTAGTAATGAAACATGAACTACATTATGAACTTGTATGTGACTAGCCAGTGCAAGTTGATATGCTACGGGTTCCATTCTTTCCATATTTGGAAATGACCACAATATCTGGGAGCTAACTTTGCACAACTACCCACCTTAAGTTACTTCTCTTGGGTTTAACTCGCACATAGATATGATCCCCAACCCAAAATTCCCTATAAGTCCTCTTCCTGTCTGCATACTCTTTATGTCTATCTTGAGCAGCCTTTAAGTTTTGTCGAACCTTTTTAATAGTCTTCTCCATCTTCGCCAACATATTTGGCCCTAAAATTAACATGTATTCAGGATTTCCCCAATTTGTTGGTGCTTTTCATTTCCTTCCAAATAATACTTCAAAGGGACTCATCTTCAATGACTCATGATAATTGTTTTTGTATGCAAATTCAACCAGGTGGAGGTAGTATTCCCACTTGGTTGGTTGTTGCATGACATACATTATTAACATACCTTCAAGTACTTGGTTCACATGTTCATTATGCCAATCTGTTTGAGGATGATAGGCGGTACTAAACTAAACTTGGGTGCCCATTCCCATGAAAAGGGCCTTCCAAAATGTAGAAGTAAACTTCACAACTCTATATGAGATTAATACCTTAGGTATGCCATGCAATTAGAATATTTCTCTCATAAAAATGTCGACAATTTGAATAGTTTTATATGTATATTGTACTAGAATGAAATGGGTTGTTTTACTCAATGTGTCCACTACTACCATAATGGAATCATTATACCTTTTTGATCTGAGTAACTCAGTAATAAAATACAAAGTAATAACATCCCATTTCCATTCATAAATAGGTAAGGGATGTAACAATCTTGGTGGGTGTTGGTGTTTGGCCTTGACTTGTTGACATTCTAAACACCTTGTCAATAATCTACAATACTCTTCCTCTGATCCAAATGGAAAATGGCATCAACACATGGTACTCATCCACCCATATTATTTATCGACCCATGGAATTTACCCATGGTATTGTAATGGCATCCGCCTGTGGTATTGTAAAATCCTCCCATGGTATTCATTCACCCATGGAATATACCCATGGTATTGTAAATGGCATCCGCCCGTGGTATTGTAAAATCCACCCATGGTATTCATTCACCCATGGAATTGACCCGTGGTATTGTAACTAAAAAATACTATAAGTAACAAGTCACATTTTGTAAAAGGACAGATTGTCCGCCACAATGTAGCCTTTACAGTTATTATCGGTTTTAATAAAAAAAGTTTCTTTGTGGTTTTGTTTATTGGGCATTCTCCTCTTTTTCTTCTAGCATTTCAAGTTTTCAGATCTTGGGGGTCTCTTCCCCAAGATCCATTTCAATCTTTCAGATCTTGGGGGTCTCTTCCCCAAGATCCATTTCAATCTTTCAGATCTTGGGGTCTCTACCCCAAGATCCATTTCAACTTTTCAGATCTTGGGGGTCTCTCCCCCCAAGATCCATTTCCATCTTTTAGATCTTGGGGGCCTCCTCCCAAGATCCGGATCAGTGGTATCAGAGCAGGTTATGATTTCATGAGAACGAGGGTTTGATGCATGTTTCAGTTTCAAATTTTGCAGAAATATTCAACAAACTTCAGGCATGTGCTACAACCTCCACAGAGCACTTTCTTGGGTCAAGCAGGAAGAATTTTTCTTTTTTTTTTTCTTTTTTTTGCAGGATTTTTTTTTGGGCGGCGACTTTGCAGATCAGATCCGAAACATTTGGTACAAAATTTACAAAAACAAATATCAGATCTGGATTCCTATTGAAAAATCACCCAATTTCAAAAAAAAAATGGGTCGAATCAGAGTTCGGATGTGGACAATATCGCTGATTTAAAATCAGTTATTTTACAAGAATTTTTGTGACAGTGGAACTATTGCAGCACGAATATGAGATCTCAAAGTCTCCAGATAAGGATTTCCAACTCATGGGAAGATGCAAAATAATCTTTCTGCTTCCAAAAATAGGTTATAATAAATATTCCGAGTTATATTGGCCGAGTTATGCCCATTTTAATTCTGGAGCAGCATTCAGAGTGGGTTCCCATTAGAGACGTGCCCTCCCACCCCACTTTAGTAGGCACCTGCTTCACATTCATCAGTTTCAACATAGCTGCATTTGGCTTGGGTTATTTGGAGATGTGCCCTCCCACCCTAGGCTGTGTAGGCACCTGCTACTTCATCAGCAACCAACATCATGGTTATGGGTCAACCGCATAAAATCCTTGTCATCGAAGTCCATTTGCTAGGCGGCACACTGTCAGAATCATTGTTGGTCACAAGCATTACAGGGTATCTCTATCCTCGGATCTTCGTTTATCAGGGTTTTGGGTTAACCACATAAAACCCTTATCTTCAGTGGCTCTTCATATTCAACAGAGGCTTTGCAAGAGGGAACTTTACGCAATGGGGACCATTGCTTCTTAAGGAGGGAGGAATGATCCAAATGGAAAATGGCATCAACACATGGTACTCATCCACCCATATTATTTATCGACCCATGGAATTTACCCATGGTATTGTAATGGCATCCGCCTGTGGTATTGTAAAATCCTCCCATGGTATTCATTCACCCATGGAATATACCCATGGTATTGTAAATGGCATCCGCCCGTGGTATTGTAAAATCCACCCATGGTATTCATTCACCCATGGAATTGACCCGTGGTATTGTAACTAAAAAATACTATAAGTAACAAGTCACATTTTGTAAAAGGACAGATTGTCTGCCACAATGTAGCCTTTACAGCTCAGAGGCATGTAGCTGCCACATCTCTTCTCAGAGATAAGCTACCATTGCCCTAGCTAGTTTATTTCCATTTCTGGTTGTAAGCATATTTCAGTATTTTCCATTAATTAAATGAAGTATTATTTCCGCTGCATAACTATCTTTATGGTTACCTCTGTATTTTGTTGCATTCATGTTTAAATCCAGATCAGTGGGTTTCCATAAAAAGTTTCTTTGTGGTTTTTTTAATGGGCATTCTCCTATTTTTCTTCTGGCAATGCAAGTTTTCAGATCTTGGGGGTCTGTCCTCCCAAGATCCATTTCATTCTTTTAGATCTTGGGGGTCTCCTCCCAAGATCCAGATCATCCTCATTCTAGGCCAAAAGTAGCCTTTCCTTACTGTAGAAAATATTTTTTGAGAGTCAAGATGGGTTGCATAAGGGCTCCTATGAAACTCATCTAAAATTAAATTTTTAATGGGCAACTAATTTGGAACATACACCCTCCCTTTGAAAGTCAACAAACCTTCTTTATTTATATTGTATTAATATTGATTTCCAGAAAAATTGTTGTCTTGGGTTTCTTCTGTAAAAATTCATACTTTAGATCCTTTGAGGCAGCCTCCTTAATTTGGTCAGAGAAACTCATTTCAATTTGTCTATAAGAAAATTCATATACACAATGTAATTTCCTGCTTAAAATATTAGCCACACGGTTTTCCTTTCCTTTACAATGTTTTATATAAAAATCAAACTCGCTTAAAAAGTTGGTCCATCTAGGTTGACATGCATTAAGATTAGGATGTTTGAAAAAACTTGTTAAACTACTATGAACAATCATTAAGATACAATTTTTTCCTAACAAATAGTGTTGCCATACTTTTAATGTGTGAATCACAATAGTGAGCTCCAGATCATAAGCATAATATTGTTGCTCCTGATCTTTTAACTTTTGATATTACAAGTTATCAATATATATTCTTACATTAAAACTCCATCTTATTCCTCTTTGCAAGAATTTTTGCGAACTACAAATTCCATTATCTGGTCGATAATTTTTAGTATAGGAGCTATAGTCAGTAAATGTTTTAACAGATCAAAACTATGTTGACAGTCTGTTGTCCACTTAAAGGATTTTCCTCTCTTTTGTAAGGAATTTATGGGTAGGAAATTTTGGAAAACCCTTCTATGAAGCGGCAATAGTACCCTGCCAGCCCCATGAAAGATCAAATGTCTGCCAGGTTCTTTGGAATGGACCACTCCATGATAATATTGATTTTTTCAAGATCCACAATGATTCCTTCAAATGAGATCACATGTCCTAAATATTGTATCTGTTCTTTATAAAACTCACACTTGTTATACTTAGCATATAACTAATGTTCTCGTAGAGTCTGAAACACTATTTAGAGATATTCCTTATGTTCCACTAAATTATTTGAATAAATCAGGATATCGTCAATAAAAATTAGGACAAAATTATCTAAGGAAGGATTAAATATACCATTCCTTAGACTCATAAACATTTTTGGGGCATTAGTAAGTCCAAATGGAAAAACTACAAATTCATAATGCCCATATCGAGTCCTAAATGATGTCTTATAAATATGTTCCTTCTTCATTCGGATTTGATGATAGCGAGATCGTAAATCAATTTTAGAAAATATAGTGGCACCTTTGACTGGTCAAACAAGTCATCATTTATGGGAATGGATATTTTATTTTTAACTGTTAATGTATTCAATTGCCTATAATCAATGTACAATCATAAAATACCGTCTTTTTTCTTCACAAACAACACAGGGGCTTCCCAAGGTGACATGCTTGGGTGTATGTATCCCTTGTCAAGTAATTACTACAATTTTATTTTAATTTCTGTTAATTCGGGAATGGTCATACGATAAGGAGCTCTAGACACAAGGGCTTCTCCCATAATCAATTATATCGTGAAATCAATATTTCATTTTGGGGGAAATCTTAGGATTTACTCAGGAAATATGTCAGCAAATTCCTGAATGACAGGTAAGTTTTCTAAAGTGATCGTATTATCCTTGGCATTAAAATATCTGACTTGCACTGCATAGATCATGAAACCTTTTCTAAGGAATTTTCCTAGTTGGGTGGTTGTAATTGGTTGCAACTTAATAGGTCTCTAGATTCCCTAATGTTCTTGTCTATTGCCCTCTTCTATGAGAAAGCTTCTACTCTTCTCCTTACATTTTACTAAGGACAAATGTCCCTCTAACCAGTCCATACCAATTAGAATGTAACACCCTCATCCCACATCTACCCAAGTAACCTACCAACATGGGTAAACATGTGACGAGAGGCTACTATGATTGAATTCAACCTCCTAGATAACCTTAAGGAAGTGGAATCGATGGAAACACAACATAAAGACCTTCCACATTAGCTACAGGACTCCCAGGAACCATCCCAACCACTCACATAGCTAGCATCTAGGTCCCACAAAGGTTTTAGACCACTTGACCTTTGGACGCTCCCATGCTATGGACCTGACAGTGTCCAGGAGACTTTGGAAGCTCTCATGACAAGGCTTGCCAACATCCAGGGACTATTTTGCTCAGCATTGTGCTAGCATCCCTGGGAATTGAGCCACTTTTTCAAGCCCAAAGTGCAGGCCACTGTCCAGAATTCAATTACACCCTCATAACAAAAAGATAACAAGGAAACAATGATGCCAATAAAAATACTTGAATAAGCCCTTAATGTTTCCAGGAAAACTAGTGTCTATTCAGAGCTGCTAGTCCCACTAAGACCGATAGCTATCTTAGAAACAAACAATTCAAAGTAACTTGTGTTTTCCTTTATGAGAGATAGATGAGAGAGAAGTAGAGAGTACCAACCTCAGTCTTTCACTTGGCTCCTTACTTGTTTCCTCTCTCCTTTGATAGAGCTTCGCCACTCCTTTCTCACTTGTCCCACTTCAAAGAACACTCGTAGAATCAATGCAGCAAAATACCGTCAAAGCATAGAGATCTATAATCATAAGCAATGTAGAATCAGATGTACATTAACCATACAAATGCATACACAAATACAAGATTCAGAAATATACAAGTATATGGAGGAAAACGCAAATAGCTTTATTGATAGGAGAAATAGAAGAGAGGATTACAACCCAGTTGTCTGATCCAACATCATCCTCCCAGCATGAAAGCCCTCTTCACGTCATGAAAATCTAGATCACCCAACAATACAATGTCTCAAAGAGAAACCAACAGCACTTCCTTACAAATTACAAGATTCCAGCCTTTGGATCTCTAGGATGAGGGATCCATATATAGATGTTTGCAAGGGAGTGAGTCAGCTTCTGGGATTTTGATTAGTGTCATTTCACTGATAGTTCTTGGTTCCACTTGGAGATTTCATGATCTCTTACTCATCCCTGGGTGAATTCAGAGAGGCAAGTGTCATATGAGTAGTTTCTATAATATTCTTTGAGTTTCCACCTAGCAAACTGCCTCTGCCATTTGTCTGCTCTCGCTCATCGCACCCTACAGAAGGGCTTTTCAGTATGCATCACACCCTTTGTGTGTTGCAAGTGAGATGCATCGCACCCATAGCATGGAGTAGTCTATATGGTCCAGTTTTGAATAGTTCTGAGTAGTTTTTCAGGGAGAACTTTTGGGAAATGATGTAATCAGTTGACGTTGATCCTTTAGGGTATGAAACAACACTTTTAGGGGTTTTAGAGCCCTTGGTTTATTGACATATTTTATTGGGGTTGCAGTGCCCAAATATGTCTACAACAGTTGCCCCCTAAAGCATGAGGTTATAAATCTTCTGATGTCGGGTGAAATGCTTTATCATGAGGATCCGAGGTTTTTCAAATTGGAAGGTGACCTGTAATAAGATACAATACAATACATTATATTCATAATATTTTTCATGATCTAGCTGAGGCAGGAATTCCCATGCTCAGCTTTATAAATTCACTTTCATGTACATAGGACAGACAGCCGTCTGTGTGGCAAACTGATGATTCTGGTAGAGCCATCATCCTTTAGCATGGAAGATTATCTGTGCAAGTATGGTGTACATTTGATGTCTTTATTTTCCTAAATATATCGTAGCCCAGATGGATGAAACTAGATCCGGGGTCTTCAAACTCGTTCAATCTTCACCCGAAGTACAAGTCGATCCATTTGAAAAGATGTTCTGATGTCGAACATGGAAAGACATCGCCTAATTACCAGCCAATGATGTAAGTTGTTAACAGGGGTCACACGGAATAAGTCAATCTTGCGGACAAGATAGACCTTCCTAGAATCTAAAGAAGACCTAATGACAAGCAAACCAACCAGACACTATCTTTCTCTAAATATGCTTTAATAAACAATGGCAAACAAGTGTTTTTAGGGCCTACCTTAGGTCCAACGCAAGTTTGTGGATGCCCTCGCTCCTTCGATCCAAATGAGCTCCTTTGTCGCGAATCTGCAAACACAAACAAGGCAAACAAATTAAATAGCACCTGAAAAGCCAAAATCATAAAACATATTTAACATGAAATTCAAGGAGTCCATGAAACAAATAACATGAGATACTTGTTGAGAAAAATGAGTTTGATTGTATTAATTCAAAAGAAGAAGAACTTTACAACCTTTGCCTTGACGTTGTACAAGCTCCTCCCAGGGTCCAGCAAGAAGTCCCCTCTACTTTGACAAGTTTCACTCACTCCCCAATGAAGCCAAAAAGGTATGTGATCTCTCCTCTTAAGCTTAACTAGGAAGTCTTGATTTCACCAGCATTTACCCTCAAAAATGTTCAGCTTCTAACCTCTCCAGCAACCAGCCCAATGCCTATATTTATAGTGCAATGGAGGGAGGTTACTAGGTCCTCCTTCAAAGGGATAAAGCCCTCCTTCAAAGAGATAGCTCCTCTCATCAAGGGATTAGCTCCTTCTCTTTTGGAATGCATGAACCACCTCAGAGCGAACAATCCACGTCAAAATTCCTTCTAGAATCCTCTAGAATTAACCCAAAGTGAGTTTTTTAAGATAAAACTTGCGCCTTTTGACTTTCGCAGGGGTCCGCACCCACACCGTTAGGGACAGAGTGGGCAGGTCCGCAGTTTTTGTAAACAGAAGGTGCGGGACCGCAGGTGACAGTGAGAGAAAGTGCAGAACCAGAGTCACATTGATTTTTAATGTCTTTCTCTCATTTCCAAAGCTTGACTTGAAGAGCTGAGGTCTGAGACTTGCTTAGGAGGACAGTACAAGTGATGATAGACCCATACTGACTGAAAATAATCATGGTGACGATATTTTTGTGTAACAGATTGCCCCCTAAAGTGCGAAGTTTGTAGTAGATGAGGATTTCATTGATCATTTAGGAAGAGTGAAGTACTTTATCATTTCGAGGATCATCTTGTGGAGAGCCCGGTTGGAACCTGTAAAAACATTCAATGCAAGATATATATATATGAGATCATATCATCGTTGAGGTAGGCATTCCCATACTCAGATCAAAACTGACTAGAAAACTAACTACTACTCTGATACAGGAATGATCTTGTAAAACATCACAAGTATAGACTCAGGTGGACACAGTATGGACACAGCCATCTGTTTATGAATAGTCCATTATATAATGAATACAAAATTCCTCGCAGCCTGGATTGTGGAAACTAGATTCAGGGTCTTCATTTCTACTTCTCGAAACAGTACGATTCTATCCATGCGAATGAATGTGTTGATGTCGAACATGGTAGAAACCACTTGATTACCAGTCAATGATGTAAACTGTTAACAAGTGTGAGAGAAACCACCAGTGATGTCAATGGCTCTCAAAGTACCCAGTACAATCCATGAGATGCGAATAAATGTGTTGATGTCGAACACGTCACGGAATCCTTTGATCGAAGGTCAATGATGCAACCTGTCATCGAAGGCGAGAAACCTGCCATTGAGGCATGCAGATCTCAAGGTACTGACGATTTCTAGATCATCTTTCTAGATAATGAGCTGATGTCGATAGAAAGCGATCCGTCGTAGGCAGACCCACAACACGAAATCATAGATCAAGTTGAAGAAATTTAGTTGCAAGGACTGACTCAGGGATGGTCAAGATGGATGGCAGATATTTTGCAGATGAATGGCTTATTGGCAGTGACCTCTTGAACACATAACAACGCGACAGATGGTTTGGTGACAATTGACCCAAAGTTAATACCCAGAAACTGGCTGAAGACTTTCAATGTGGTTTGATCAACTGTTAGGCAAAGGATTTCCCAACCCAGGTGAATAAAAGTGTCGTGTTCAAGAGTGGTTATGAAGTATGAAAAACCAGCTCATTTTTCTCTCTTTTCCCCCACCATTTCTGGCAAGTACCTCTTTATTTTTGACAAGCTTGAGGAGGATAACATTTGCTTGATTATAAGCTCATCCTTCGGATGAGTCCAACTTAGTTTAAATTCAAACCCTAAGAAGGAGTGGTTTGTTCCTGTTTGTAATTGAACAGGTCCTTTACTGTGAAATTTTAACGAGTCCAGTATAGGAGAAACTCGGCGTTTTTCAATTTTAGAGAGTCTAAAAAAACTTAAGAAGACTCCAGGGTTGACCTTTTTCGTAGATTTGTGTCTCCCAAGCCCAAAAAAGTATAAAATAATACTTGAGAGAACCGCTTGATCTTTTACGACCAAGGAGTACTTTTCGTCATTAGTGCCCTTGATCCGAAAAAGTAAAAAAGCGATTAATGACACGTCGTTTTATAACCAATATCGAATTTGAAATGACAAAAATCCGGCGATATTTTCATGTTTTTACGGTCGGAAAAGAATTGTAAGTGGACCGTCTTTTAATTCCGTTTTAACGAGTTTAAAAGAAGAACTCGACATTCTTTTCATGTTTCAGGAGTCAGAAAAGAGCTTAAAGGTGACTCTAAATGTTTTTTCGTCGAAAATGATAGATTTCACCTGAATAATCCATTATCCTGCACAAAAACACAAACATTACTCATACCTGTTTGAAATGGATAAAAATGTCAGAAAAATACCTTTCCAAAGTGAAACATAAACAAATTTGCAATTTATTTACTCAAAAAACTTATAAAAAGGGCCTTCGTCAATTCATTTTTACCGTTTGAGTTTGGGTGAGAAAATAGTGCTTTTGCTCAGAAAACTTCTCGTGAAGATTGCGGAAATTCCAACCATCAGAATCGAACGCCGTCTTCTCCAGGTAATCCACATCATCCTACTCTTCATTTTTAACCGTTTCAATTTTTGTTTTAGTCATTTATTTCATTTTTGGGAGGGTTTTTAGGCATAAAACCCGCATGCGGGCGCCCGCAGGTTTACCACTGCTGGCATGCGGACCCTGACTTTTTCTCCATTGGGAAAAATCTCGGGGTCCAGACCTTCCATGTAGACAAAGTGCGATCCCACGCAGTGTGTCTAACCCGAAGGGTGTGGTCCCTGTCGCAAGGGTTTTTAACCCAAAAATTCTCAAAAATGGACCAATCAAAATAATTTCTAGCAATTTAATTTATCCTTATGCTTGATGCAGAGAGTACATCATGCTAGATTCGTGTGAACTAGAGCATGAGGACGTGGATGCTACCGCATGGAATCATCAGCCTTCACTTGATGCTTTGAGGGCGTGCAGCTTGTACAAATTCTGGGCCATTCCTGGCATGAGGGCTCAGGTGGATTTCTTACAGTGGTTGGTTGACAGATGGAGCATACAGGACCAGTGCTTCTTCATTGGTGGCCACCAGCTCGAAATCGAGCCAGCGGACATATATTTCTTGACTGGTTTGCCTAAGAGAGGCGAGGACTTGGCTCTGTTTGGGGCTAGGCCAGGTGGCCAGTCTATCGATAGCCTCAGGCTAGAGTACTGCAACAGCCAGGCTAGAGACAAAGGGATAGACATAAAGACCATATCTCATCCTGAACTCATGGTGATTGCGTTTACTGTCACCAGACTTTGCGGGGCTTCCGCATTACATATTGCCACCGGATCCCAGATGCGTATGGTAGTTGATTGCTTCCGAGGCACCATCTTTAACTGGTGCGATGCCGTGTTGGCCAATCTGAAAGGCCAACTGACTAGGGCCAAAAACGGAAAACTAAAGACCTTTGGTTATGGGGCTTTGGTTGTGAGTTTTGGCCTAGAGAGGGTTCCTATGCTGATCCCGCAGCACCTTACTGTTGGAGCTGGGCTTCCTCGAGAGCCCAAACTGATGCGATGGGTCGCAATTATGGCCCGTCACCCGGACGAGAGGACAGAGGTTGCTCGATTCAAACCTGAGTATTTCCAATGGCTGGAAAACCAGGTCTTTTCTATTCAGGACTTCCCTTACGCTGGGATAGATTTTCGTGGTGACCCAGACATGGTTCTTCCACCAAGAGAGCAGTGGGATGATTTAGGTAAAATCATTTTCAACATTTTTCCTATTTTTATTTTTTTTTATTTTTCCATCATCTCAAAACTAATAGAAAAAGTTTCAAATGCAGATGTGGGTCCACAGCGACCAGCCGCTCTACGGCCTTACGAGAGGAAGCAACCAGTTGCACCCGCGCCAGCCCCACAGGACGAATCAGCAGAGGTTTTGGCCGCGTTGGAGGGTCATCTTGAGCGCTTGAGAGGAGATATTCCTGAGACCACTATAGATGACATTCCTCGTCGACTTCAGCGCTATGTGATTGGGGTCCCGGGACCTTTTAGGAGGTTCCTTTGCAAGGTGGCCCGTGCAGTGGTTTCTTATAGAGATCATCACCAGTGATAGGATGATCGCCTATTGTGGGCACATGTGACATTTTTGTTTTTGTACTTATCATTTTTGCCGATCATAAGGTGTTTTTCAACCTATGATCGAGGACGATGTATTTTTTGACACACTCCTATATATATATCATTATTACCGGCTTATCTTGTAAATCATGTTATGGAATGGTTTTAAATTTACATGTATGATTATTGCAAATGTCTATTTAACATTCGAGAAGCAATTGAATCTGCTAATGTATTTAAAGATCTTGGAATATGCTGATATTCAATATAATCAAATTCACGTTCCAAGAGACGCACTCTCAAAAATAATCTTAATAACGCTGGATTTCTAATGGCATACACTCTATTAAGCTGTAATACAACGAGTTCAGAATCTAACCTCACTATCAAACTCCGAATCCCAAATGAAATAGATTCAGATAATAACTCAATCACTGCACTATACTTGGCAATGTTGTTCGTTGTTAGACCGAGGCTTACCCCATGCATAGATACTAACTCGTCAGAGGGCGAATAGATAACCCAAGCTGTGGAAGAGATGTTTCGTGTATTACGACAAGCACCATCAGCGAAACCAATGTATGTTTTGAGAGGCATCGACATCTGCAATATCAAGAGTAAAACCAAGATAAGCAGGAATAATGACGAAAAAGCACTCTCTAAGCTAAGCACACTATTTAAACTAAAACACACCAGCTAGAAAGAAAAACTATCCTAACTAAAAATCTCCATACCCATCCTTTAAGCATAATACCTCTTCAAGTAAAGACCATTTATGGGTTTACCCAAAGAGTCCCCGTCAAAGTCTACCAATTCATAGGCCCCTTTGGCTAGCTTTCGCTTGACAACATAGGGACCATGCCACATAGGAACGAATTTTCCAGCGCCTAATTTATCATTAGCTTGATCATAAACTAAGACTAGATCTCCTTCCGAAAAATTTCGAGGGGTCACATTTCGATCATACTGAGCTTTCATGCATTTTGTGTGAGTCTTGATCGCCAATGCCGCATCACGTCGACTCTCATCTAATTGAGCCAAGTATAACAAACGCTTTTCCTCTTAGGAAGTGGCTGGAAGTAACTCGATGGCCATTTGCAGTGACGGGATTTCGCATTCAATGGGTAACACGGCTTCCAAACCATAAACTAGTTGGAAAGGAGTGAACCTTGTTGATGTTTTTACTGAAGTTCGGTACGCCCAAAGCACTGAAAATAGCATGTTGTGCCAATTCGACCAATGAATCCCAATGATTCGTCGGATCATGATAACTAAAACTTTGTTGATGGATTCAACCAGGCCATTCGCTTGTGGATAATAAGGGGTTGAACTATTGTGACGTAAACCAAGCTGGCCTGTAAGTTCGGTCATCATAATGTTTCGAAAATGGCACCCATGATCAATGATTATCACTTGTGGGACACCAAACCTAGCAATTATATGATTGAACATGAAAATTGCAGTTGTCTTGTTGTCTGCCTCAAATGTAGGCATCGCCCCGGCCCACTTGGTAAAATAATCTACCGCAAGGATGATATACGCATGCCCCCCGGCCGAGTGAGGGTTACATGTAATAAAATCGATACCCCATTTGGAAAAAGGACCAACGACAATTATAGGGTGGAGAGGAGCAGGTGGAGCGCACATCTTTCGATCAAAAATTTGGCAGTTGTGGCATTTTCGGACTGCCGTAATACAATCTTTAAATAAAGACGGCCAGAAGTAGCCAGCGCGCAATATCTTTTGGGTTGTGGCAAACCCAGACATATGACCGCCACATGCTCCAGAGTGACAGTCATTTAGAACCCTTTCAGCTTCCTCGTGAGTTAAGCAACGTCGAAAAACAGAGTCCGCCCCACGGCGATAAAGAGTATCTCCAATAATCCTGAATTGTTGGGATTGGAATCGAATTTTTCGATGTTCTGACCTTGAAATTTCTGGCCGAAAGGATTGGGTTTGGAGATAAACGATGATATCCCCACACCATGGATCTAAAGTGCTGATTAGAAACAAAGATTTGTCTGTAATGGGCTCCTCCGCCACAGTTTCCGTGTCAGCATGCGGGAAGTCACACATTAACTCCGCAAAAACTAAAGATTTCTTAGACTTAGATTTCTCAAATTCCAAGTCAAACTCCTACAGGATAACAATCCATTTAGAGTACTTGCCCCCTAGCAATTGCTTGGTCAAAATGTAGATCATAGGGTTGCAATCCAAAATTACTGTAGTTTTACGTAGTAAAATGTAGTGACGAAAATTTTGGACAGCTTGAACAGCTGCCAATGCCAATTTCTCCACATGTGAGTATTTTAGCTCAGTTGGATTTAAAGTTCAACTAAGGTAATATATCACATGTTTAGTTCCGAATTCATCTTCCTGAACTAAGACCATTCCAAAGGTGGAATGAGAGGCGGCGAGATACAAGAAGTAATCCTGGTTGTAGTTGGAAGATGCAACAACGGTGCATGGGTCAACGCGTGTTTGAGTGCATCAAAAGATTTCTGAGCTATCTCATCCCAATAGAATGGAGTATTTTGCTTCAACAACCGGGTAAAACCCTTTGTAACCTCGGCGTAGTTAGGAATGAATCGTCGTAAGAAGTTTTCTTTCCCTTGCAAACTTTGGAGTTGGCGAAGACTCGAAGGAGGAGGCAATTTGATGATAGCTTCGACCTTCGAGGGATCGACGCGAATGCCGGCTTTCGAAACTACAAACCCCAGCAATCGACCTGTTTCTATATAGAAGACCCGTTTGTGTGGGTTCAACCGAATCCGATAATGCCTACACCTCATAAAGATTGCTCGTAAATGGACGAGGTGATCAGCTCGATGTAATGAATGAGCAAGCAAGTCATCGAGATAGGGTTGCACAATGTGCTTGATGTCATGAAACGCATAAGACATTGCCCTTTGAAAAGTTGCTCCGGCATTCTTAAGCACAAAAGGTAAATTGCAATAAGAAAATGTCCCCCATGGACAAATGAAAGTTGTTTTTGGTTGATCGGTAGGTAGAATATTGATTTGATTGTATCCGGAAAAACCGTCCATGAAGGAGAATATTTCACTGTCGGCACAATCATCAATAATTTGATCGATATAGGGAGTTGGGTAATTGTCCTTTGGACAGGCTCGATTAATGTCCCTATATTCGATGCATATTCTTATTGTTCCCTGTTTTTTGTTAACCGGAACAATATTCGATACCCAATCCGTTAACGGGATCGGATAAATGAAACCTCCTTTCAATAGTTTCTCAACTTCTGCTTTAATTGCAGCAGCTTTTCGTGGGTGAATCTGACGCAAACGTTGTCGGACGGGTTTAGCATCTGGCTAAGTCTTGATCTCATGAACAACAATCACGGGATCAATTCCTGGGATTTCCTCATAGGACCAGGCAAACACGTCGCGAAATTCTTGAAATAGGGCCTTATATAGCTGAATTTCGTCATCTGTACACGAGGCACCTATATGAATGTTCTCAAAAATTCCGGGCTTAACCGAAATGTCAATAGGAATAGTTCGAGAGATGTTTCCCAAATTTAACTCTGAATTGAGATGTTTCATTGGATTCTGAGGTTCCTTGACATATTCAATCGTAAAAATTGATGAGAAATCATTTTCAAAACGATCATCCTCGGGTAAAAATGAAGATCTGTGATGGAGATCTTCCCATGGTAAATCATCTACACATAGGATTTCACGAATTTGCTCATCAGAGTGAATAAGTTCAGAAAACGTGATTAAATCCGAGCTTGATGTGAAAAGTGATTCCTCACGGACCACATTCATGAAGTCATTTTCGGTTGAAGATGGGTCGGTAAACAATTGCACGGCCTCATACGCAATTTCATATGGACTCAAAGGCATGACATCACCAAATGAGTCTATCTCAGATTCAGAAGGAATGATCCAAGGATCATCATAAACAATGATGTCCGATGTGATCATATGAATAGTTACAAATGAAGACGATGCGTTGATCGGAGGAAAAGGAAAAGTTCCCAGTAAACCAACATCTTTAACTAGTCCTACTCCAACATCCTTATATGGGATAGTTGTTTTCCCAACATGCTAAATACTCTCAGAAGAGGTTGGGTCGGATGAAAAGTAAGCCAGCTGGTCTATTGTTACGATCTTTCCATTATGTGGAAACTTTATTACTCGAAAGGCCAATGAAACGACCGCTGTCATAGCGTAAGACCAACTTCGACCCAAGAGAAGGTTGTAATCTAGAGGGGCGTCAACCACCTCCACATCTAGACTAGCGGTTTTTCCTTCAACCCCTATAGGCAAATCCTGTAGAATGCCAAAAGGATGAAAACTACGGCCATCAAAGGCCTTTAGAATCATTGGGGATTGATTTAGCGAAGGAGAACCAAGCGATCTCCAACACTGTATCGACATAATACACGTCGAGGCTCCCTCATCAATTACAGTCCGATGAATAGGCCTGTTTTTTACTATCACTGGAATCTGGAAAGCCATTTGATGAGGAAAACGTGGTGTACTATTTTCTAGATCGAAAATTATTAGGTTCGAGTCCTGAATGTCAACAGCTCCTATAGCCAACAAAAGTAATTTACGTTGTGCTGGACATGATTGCAGCACTTCCAAAGCCGACATTGCTGAGGGTGAAATAGCTAAATCCTCAATGATGTTATAATTCTGAGCCACTCTTGCATGTGGATTGAAAGTTGACTTTTGAAGTATACCCTTGGCGGGTGGTTTGATTACCAAGTCTGGATTAGGTTTCTCGGTCTGTAGTGGATCAGAACCGGGAGCTGAGGTTGATGGATTAGAATGAGAAGATTCTGCTTCTTTACCATCAACAGGACTTTTACTACCATAATCTTGCGAACAAGTTGCAATCCTAACATGGGACATCATCAGTATGGGTTCTTCATTGGCACTTGAGGACGAACCTATCATCTTACTGTCTTGAGCTGGAAAAGGATCCTTCAAAACAGCAGGATTTTGGGAACCTTTGACAATCTTTGCAACCTCTGCACGATGAGGGTAGTCTCTTGTAAAATGTTCATCATCACAAATGAGACAAGGATAACGAGGTTTGCGCTTTTCATCATTGGATTCCACCTTTTCAGGTTTCTCCTTTGAAATTTTTTCCGTTTTATTCTTCTTCTTTCCTTTCTTCTTCCCACCGTATTTTGATTTGGCTGTAGATGACTCTACAACGTGAATATCGGCGGAAATCTCTGCAGAAGAATCTCCTGTTGGGAAATCAGGCAAAGTTATGATAGGAGAAGAATTCTTGGAAGACTTCTTCTTACTTTTAGTGTTAACCGTGCCAATCATACCATCAGCGGCATGAGATCCCGAAGGAGCTGCAGCGATTTGATTTTGCTTGGGAAGATTGGGGATTTTCTCGTGTAACGTACCTGACTGAGTATAGACCAAGTCAAGCCACTGTGCTTGAGCAATCACTTGCTCCTCAGTAACAACTCTAGCTTTAGCTACATCTTCAGTGATATTTGGCAACAAAGATTTTACAAACCACTCAGCCAAGATCTGATCCGGAATAAACACCTTCACTAAACGTCGACAACGTCTCCACTCATGGATATGATCTGAAATGTAAGTGGATGTCGATTATTTTAATGAAGTTAACAATTTTGTGCCATTGTCATATCGGACTGGCAACTGAAAATGAGTTAAAAACAACGTAGTTAACTAACTAAAATTATAAAAAGTGCCTCGCGATAACTCAATGTACCACTTGGCCGCGAGACCAATTAGAGTGCACTGGAAAAGTCTAAGACGGATTGAATCATCTGAAATGGAGTTAGATGCACACCAGAGGTGGTAAGTCATCACATGGTTCGACGAGTCCTCTTCTGATTTACCTTTGAACTTGGGAATGTCACTGGCCAACTTATTTGGCATTGGCGGCCAAAACGGAAGATAATTAATGGGATCATTCATTAGGCGCGACAAGTCAGGCAAGTCCAAAGTTGCGATAAACGGTAACTGCCGATTAGGATCCCTAAAACTCTGGGTCATGAGACCAGCCCCAGGAGGAGGATATCCAGGATAACTAGGAATAGGAATTGCGTTTGGGATATTGTATCCTCCTGGAAAACCAGGATTAACCGGACGGTACTGGGGTTGTTGAGGTTGTTGATAAGTGTACCCAGGATACGGTTGATATTGATAGACTAGCTGCTGCACAGCAGGACCGAATTGGTACTATCCCTGGTATGGTTGATAAGTAAATTGTGGTTGACTTGTGACAACCGTACTTGAACCAGGTTGTCCTACAGGCATCTGAACCGAAGTTTGAATCATAGATCCAGACGGTGGTAAATATGTCTGAGGAGTAGATACAAGAACAGTAGAAACCGGAGCTGTTGATACTCCAGAAGTACGTGGGGCAGATTGAACAGATTTTGCGGTAGTTGTAGCAGTGTTTTGAGGCGGAGTACGAGGTGTACTAGGCCCAGGCTGAGAAACTACCGAAGGTACAAAAATTTGAATGTTAGACTGGATTGGTTGTTGGGGTGTACCAGAAACTAAGGGTTGTCCAGTTTGAGATGACAACTGTACATTTGTCTGCAACACTTGTTGAGTTTGCGATGGATCCCACATTATATTCATTCCGGGGTACTGACCCATAACAGGTTGAGAATACTGAGGACCATAACCGGGTTGAGGGTAGGATTGATAATTGAAAGGTACATTTCCCGTTCCTTGAACATATGTTTGACTGGAGGGTGGTTGGAAACCTTGGTTCGAGTACTAACCTTGGGGTTGATACCCTTGAGGCACGTACTGATACTGGGGTTGACCTTGAGGTATAAATTGATACTGGGGTTGACCTTGGGGTACATATTGAGTCTGGGGTTGACCTTGAGGAACGTACTGTCCCGTAGGTATGTATTGTCCTTGAGGTTGCCCCCCAGATGCAAATTGTGTACCTTGAGGTTGCCCCCCAGGCGAGAATTGAGGCTGCCCCTCAGGCGGTAACTGGCCACCTTGAGGTTGAGGATTGGGAATAGAACCTGACATCATAAGAATGTCTTCTACGCTCAACGGCTTAGTACCATTGCTTCCAGTTAATAACCCTTTCTCAATGGGTTGAGGAGATGCTCCCGAAAAAGTACCAGAAAGGGACTGATACCCAGAGAGAACAGAAGGACCGCCATACAAAAAGGATTCAGGCGATTGAGTAAACATGGATGACTGTCCTGACATATTTACGGGAGTATAATAACCTCTAGGTGTTGGGTGATAAGGAGCACAAGGTGGTGAAAAACTTAACCCTGAGTTTTCTGAAAAATTAGTCAAAGAAAGATACCAAGAACTGCTCCTAGGTGGACTGTAAAAAATTGATTCACGCTCCCTTAGCTCATTAACAGGTTGATTTTGAGGGATAGGGATGCCTACTTCTTCTTCCGGAGTAGCAAGTTCTTCAATAGCAATAAGTCCAGAAGGAAGATCTTGGGTGATTACTCTTTCTACCCTAGGTGAACCAGGACCACTAGAAGTTGGAGAAACAAACCCCGATGTTGGAGTAGCAGCAAATTCACTTTCAGGCTCGGATATTTCAGGTTCCTCACCTATATCACTAGTAGATGAAAAGCTACCAGTAACTTCGGAAACAGACACTGACTGTGGATTATAATCTGCCACTAACGGTTGAAAATCAGGATGTACTATCAAAGAAGATTCTCCTTCTTTAGCTGACCCAACTCTACTGTCTCTAGGAGTTATGAGGACTTTCAAGCCTTCAAGCTGGCTCAGTACTTCCTCAAGAGGTTGGCCCCGAAGTCTACAGGACTTCCTCAGTAACTCAGCCATGTTTACAAACTCAGGAGATTGGCCCTGAAGTCTATGGGACTGCCTTGGTAATTCAGCCACAGTTAAAAAAAATTTAACTACTTCACATGCAAACAAAGTAAAATCTCAATGAAAAGCACCTAAAGTCTCTAAAGAACCAAACAAATTTGAATCACACACCTAAAGAATCTAGGAGATCAAACACACACAAACAGTAACTTTCCGTACTGAAAACACTAGTTGGTGATGAAATCCAACGTCGCAAAGTTCAATACAGAAATGGCGGTTGGAACAGTTACCCCGGCAACCTGCTTAATGAATAGACTGGCACAAGTTCCTTCACTTAACTATCTTGAGTGAAGGGAACCCCCCAAAAAATCCAAGTGAGTCTAGCTGACGTCTGCTCCAGGTACAGTGGGATCTTCCCACCACTGTCACCTCAGGAAGAATCCTAAAGAATATGGCCACTAAGGTTACCAACTGAGACAAATATACCTGGGGGAACAGTCTACGATCCGATACACACGCAAGGGCAGAGTAGCAAGCTCAATCCCCTTGAAGGCTCCTTGACATAATCCAAGGTTTACCAACAAGTGACCCCAGGCTCCTCAACAATGGTTAATCCGAGGTTTACCGTTTTTAATACGTGAATATCTGGCGTCGTTCCCAATGAGGAAGGATTGATTCCCACACTGGTTCGGACACGATCTCGTGATTCTCCTTTAAGAGGAGCTTTCCCAGAGCATAAATGCAACAATTGGATTTCTTCCCTACCACAAGATACAGCTACTTGTTTGTTTTTATTATATTGGAGAGTTAATTACTCTCCTACTCCAAGACACTAGCCTAAGCTAAGTTGGTGTATCAGAGCCCTAGAAATAAAAATGTTACTAGATGAATTTTACTTTAAGAGTTATTTTTATTGGTTTTTGTTTAAGTCAAAAGGTGCGGAGATGAAACTCGTGGTATGAAGACTCGACTCAAAATCACTAAAAATGCACCTAAGATGATTCAAACAATCTTTTTCCCTTCGATGAAATTATAAACTAAGAAAGAGTTTGAGAATGAAAATACTTTGTAAACACAAATCTTTCTCAATCAAACAAAATTAAAAGAAGAGCTTTTGTACTTTTCCAATGCACTCAAAACGAGACAACTAGTTATTTCACAAAAATTTCCCTTTTTTGTTTCAAAGCACTCAATCACTACAAAAAAAAACTTTTTCCAAAAGAGATTTTTTATATTTTTATAAAACACTCAAAACAATGGAAATGACTAACTTTGAGATCTATAAATTATAAAACCTATTTGAAGTCAAAGCCTACTAGATGTCTTTTTTAAGGATGTTTTACTTAGCTAGATGTAAGCTAAGGACTAATTTATGCAGAATCACAAATAAGTCAAGAACAACCAATTTTGTTTTCTTTTTGAAAATGAAAATCCAAACTTTAAACACAAGCTTTTCGAAGTTTTGTAAAGAGAAAACTCAAAGTGGATTCCTCAACAAGGGGAGATTTCATAAATGGTCAGACTCATAAGAAGGCTGGTAGACACTAAGGTGATCTGAAGTCCCTATAGCTTCTAAGCTTAGAGCCACTACACAACCAAAATGAAAAACAAGCCCAACAAGCAAAACTTCTAGGAATTTCACCTAAAACCCTAACACTAACGAAATCAACCTAAGGAAAGCTTCTCACAAGTTATATGCAGGTCTAGGCAGTGGATAACAATTTCTAAACTAAAAACTAAGCTGACTAACAGAGGAAATCTTAGGTTTTTCAAAATTTTGACAGGGTCCGCAGGCCCACAGTTGACACAGGTGCGGTCCCGCTCTGTGCTAAAATCCAAGATGCAAATAGGTACGCACTGTGTCAAACGGCTAGGGTGTGGTCCTCTCCCAAAGCTATGAAAAACAAAAAATAACCTTGGATCTACAAACGCTACCCAATTTTACACACAACAAGCCAAAAACAGAAACAAAAACACAGTTTCTTAGGTCAAAGTAAAAACAAGGAAAACAATCAAGTCCCTAGTATGGTCGCCATTTTTTCACACGGAATAAGTCGATCTTGCGGACAAGATAGACCTTCCTATAATCTAAAGAAGACCTAATGACAAGCAAACCAACCAGACACTATCTTTCTCTAAATATGCTTTAATAAACAATGGCAAACAAGTGTTTTTAGGGCCTACCTTAGGTCCAACGCAAGTTTGTGGATGCCCTCACTCCTTCGATCCAAATGAGCTCCTTTGTAGCGAATCTGCAAACACAAACAAGGCAAACAAATTAAATAGCACCTGAAAATCCAAAATCATAAAACATATTTAACATGAAATTCAAGTAGTCCATGAAACAAATAACATGAGATACTTGTTGAGAAAAATGAGTTTGATTGTGTTAATTCAAAAGAAGAAGAACTTTACAACCTTTGCCTTGACGTCGTACAAGCTCCTCCCAGGGTCTAGCAAGAAGTCCCCTCTACTTTGACAAGTTTCACTCACTCCCCAATGAAGCCAAAAAGGTATGTGATCTCTCCTCTTAATCTCAACTAGGAAGTCTTGATTTCACCAGCATTTACCCTAAAAAATGTTCAGCTTCTAACCTCTCCAGCAACCAGCCCAATGCCTATATTTATAGTGCAATGGAGGGAGGTTACTAGGTCCTCCTTCAAAGGGATAAAGCCCTCCTTCAAAGGGATATCTCCTCTCATCAAGGGATTAGCTCCTTCTCTTTTGGGATGCATGAACCACCTCAGAGCGAACAATCCACGTCAAAATTCCTTCTAGAATCCTCTAGAATTAACCCAAAGTGAGTTTTTTAAGATAAAACTTGCGCCTTTTGACTTTCACAGGGGTTCGCACCCACACCGTTAGGGACAGAGCGGGCAGATCCGCAGTTTTTGTAAACATAAGGTGCGAGACCGCAGGTGACAGTGAGAGAAAGTGCGGAACCAGAGTTACATTGATTTTTAATGTCTTTCTCTCATTTCCAAAGCTTGACTTGAAGAGCTGAGGTCTGAGACTTGCTTAGGAGGACAGTACAAGTGATGATAGACCCATACTGACTGCAAATAATCATGGTGACAATATTTTTGTGTAACAACAGGCGTGAGAGAAATCATCGATAATGATAATGATCCTCAAGGTACTACAGTACAATTCACGTGGTGTGAATACATGAGTCGATGTCAAACACCACGTAAAATATTTCGGTCGAAGGCCATTGATGTACACCTATCGCTGGAAGTGAGAAGCTTGCCATTGAGGCATGCAAGCTTCAAAGTACTGAAAGGGTTGTTCCTAAGTCAACTTCTTGGATAATGAATTGATGTCGACAAGTGACCCATTGTAGGAGGGCCTTAATGAATCCCACATCTACGACATGGAACAAAGCAAATGATTTTGTGGAGGTGAAAACGATTTGATGATGCAAGGTTCAAGGTGGCGGTCATGAAAGAATGGAGCGTGAAGGTATTGCAGTGGATGAGGCATTAGCTGGGTTGGTGAATTCTCTGAGCGACTTCTCTTGAACATATAGACGACACTGGAATGGATTGGTAGTGCTAACCCCAAAATGGATGGTACAGAGGACCAATGGTGATATGACTGGTGAACGGAATAACCAAACCCGACTCAATCATGGTGATGGAGTGAAAGTGTCATGTTCAAGAGCAACCTGCTACCAATGAAGTTCTTCAATTTTTCTTCCCTTTTTCCCTAGTCATTTCTAACCAACACCTCTTTATTTTTTTCAAGCTTGAGGAGGATAACATATGCTTGTTCTATAATTTTCCCTTTGGGCAAACCTATCGCTATGTTTTAGCTAGCCTAGCGACAGTGAAACTCACTCTTGTCCGTATGGACAAGTTTGTCGCTATTGTTTTAACGAGTTTAACGACAAAGATAACTCGGTCCTTTTTAGTTTTAGAGAGTCTAAAAAGAGAAAGAAATGAAACTCCAGTAGTCCTTTTTCGTAGTATAATCCCTTAAGTCTAATAAAGTATAAAATAATACGAAAGGGATGACTTTTCCAATCACTTTAGCGAGCCAAAAAAGACAAGCACTCGATCTTTTTGTGTAATGATCCCTCAGGTCCAAAAAGATTAAAATATATAGGAGGGATGGCACTTCCAATCACTTTAAAGATATGGAGAGGCCAATTGCTCGGCAATCTTTTCATATTTTACAAGTCTAAAAAGAGCTTAAAGGAGACTCGTTTTTGAGGAATGAGTGATGTTTTCGGATAGCAACTGGTTACAGGTAAGTTTGGAAATTTTCAATCACGGCTATGTAAAGAAGGTGGCTAATAGAATCACTCATCGCAGTTGTTCCTCAAAAGGATAAACAATCAAGTGGAGGCATATGATCAGCTAAAAAAGAGTGGAGGTGATGGTAAGAACACGAACAAGGCTCAAAAGCTGATAGCTATGTAATCACAAAGGTTATTTACCGAAGGTGGGTTCATTTTTTAATGAGCTTGAACTCTGGGGGAGCATATGCTCATTCCTAGGTTTATTTTTTAACGAGCTTGAACTTCGCGTAAACTTGCTCGTGCCAGTCGTATATGAAGGATGTCTCTCATCAGTAGGTTCATTTTTTAGGGAGCTTGTCCCATGTGAAACTTTGCTTCGAGCATTTTGTACGCAATCTAGGAATGACCAACTACTATCCTAATGGTTAAAGAACTACTGAGGTTAGGTAGGATAGTTTCTAGACAGGAAACATTTCCTTTACTTTGCCATTTCCGTTGGTCGCGGCAAAGGTGAATGTTGGATCAGACCAATCACCTAACTTAGGCAGTTGAAGTTAGTAAAACTACGGGGTTAGAGTTATGCTGGTTGCCTTTCACTTGCGTAAAAAAGGATTGCATGCCCCCAGGTATAAAGAGAAGTAGAGTTTCTAGGTTACCATATGGAAGTTCTTGCATTAAAGCAAGATTATTTCGTCCACGTAGCAGCCAAAACACTTCCTTGGCTTTGTCCATCGAAATAGACAAAGGTGAATGGTGGGAGCTTCCAATCACATAACCTTCGATGAGGAAATCTTATTCCAAAATAATCCCATTTTCCTAAATGGACGGGTGTGTCAAACTATTCATATATCCTACGAGGAAACCTACCTTATATCTGGGGTTTTCCTACCGAAGCAGACCAGGGCGCATGCCCCCTAGGTTTAGTCACATTCACCGAATCACTCGCGATCATCAGGTGGACGGACTGGAGCTTGATGAGACATTCCTTGTGAAAAAAGACAATTTAGGGATGGCATTTGACTAGTAGTTGTGTTTGAACCGGGGAATGAAAGTTGGTCAATGAGTTGGACCATTCTGCCTTCATATGGGAAACACAACACCCAAAAGAGTGAGGAAACAAGAGCTCCCATGCTGTAAATGTAGTCACATCCAAGGAGTAGATTGTAATATAGAGGCCCTTGGACTACCATCATGTTTAGATGAACGGTTTTCCTTCTCAAAGTTATAAGCAAATTTGGAAGGATCCCTAAGAGTCAACTGGTTCCTTTATTGAAGCCTGACAGATTTCGAATCTCAGGCAGAAGCAATGGCGAAGCAAGCGCTTTCCAAGTAGTTGAGGAAAGGATACTCGCAGAAGCCCCTTCATCTATGATAGTACCAGCCATGATCATTATGTAAGCTTGTACTATGATTCAGAATGGTACGTTAGATGGTAGGCAGGGTCTCGCTAGTAGATTCCAATCAAAGGAAACAACTAGATTTCTTGGAGGAGGGACCGAATAAACAGCCGAATGAATCTCTTGAACTAAGGAACTTCCCTCCTATGGTAAAGGAATGAGCAGATTACCCCCTTGTTCATCGAATTCTTTGTTAACAAAAAGAATTTGAGCCGTGTCGTTCTCATTCTCTTTGGAGACTGTATCATCTGAAGGTGGACCTTCTGAAGACAAAACTAGGTTGATTTCCATCTTGACCTGTTGACTTTGGTCTGGTGTGGACTCAGAGGGTTTATCTTCAATGATAGGCATTTTGACCGACAACAGAGGTGTGTCAGTCGGATTTTCAACTAGCGATGGACTTGGCAAGAGTTTCTTGTATCCAGGAGGAAGTTGCTGCACTGAAGTAGGAAGGTTATCCAAGACTCTTTTAGCTTCGTCCAGGAAAGGGAAATGGTGGAGGGCATGATCTCCTTCACACAACCTATAAGGAAACTTAGATCTTCCTTTTTGCCCATTGACTTCATTTTCAATAGTTGACGGTGTACTCTCAACATGATCGACAGAGGTTGAAGACACCAGATTGTGCGAGCGGGGAGACCAGTCTCTCAAGATTCGTGAGACGCAGGGACAATCTCGATGATAGTGGTCTCCTTTGCAAATGACACACGGAGATTTGGGTTTGGATGGTGCAGTGTGTGGATTTTCGCCAAACAATGCATGGTTGCCCCCCATTCGCCATTGGCTTCTTCTTCTTCTTCTCCTTCCCTTTCTTCTTGTTCTCAGTTACTTGGTTTTTAGTGTTACTAGTTTCACCAAGCGAAGAAGAAGAAGGAGAGGACGAAACAAATGAAGTGGAAGGTGGGGGAGAAACTACAGTATCATTTGGTTGCTGATTTGATTGCTAAGGATTTACAGTGTTTTGAAAAACAAAGGTCAAGACTAGCCATACTAGTACGCCAATTGTGAGTCCTAGGAGGGACAATGTTGCCATGTGTGGAGCACCAACATCTCCCCAAGAGGAGAAAGGACTAGGATTCCCCCCAAGGGGAAATCCTTGATTGGTGGACTCCATCTTCTCAACCTAAGACCAACAAGGGAACAGTGATGTTATTCCGAATTAAATGAATTTTATGACGCTTTGACACAACTTGCTTTTTCAATTTTTAAGAGTCGAGAAAAAGCTAAAGATAACTCTGGTCACCTTTGATTTTTAATGAGCCTGAAGTGACAAGTTCTCAGATGGACCTTTTCTTTTAAGGAGTCTAGAAAGGAACGAAAGTGACTACTCTAGAAATCTAGACAGAGAGACTACCAAACTAATCGCAAAACTGCAATATACACCTCGATGGTAAATTATAGAGAAATTACCGAGGACTTTATGTACGGCAATCAATCTTCCCGAATGTTTTGTTCAGTGCGTTGCGATCAATAGGGCAGCAGACACGGCTTCCTAAGGATAAAGGATATCAGCCTATTGTGGTTTCCCAATATATACTCGACAGTACGTGGGAGCACAAGTCCATACTGGCACTTGTCGTATCAAAGAGGAGGAATAACCCAACCTACGATGAAAACGATAGTTACCAGGCTTTACGACGCTGAAATACGTCTCTAGCCTAGACTTCTAGATGTTGTGCGTTACGTTCCATAGCGTTTTTATGTTCATTGAGGTTTATTTTATGGTTGATCTTTCTTAAGAAGTTTTCCTTTCAAGGTTCACCGTGTGATGTAGATGTACAACTCCTAAATATGCAATCTAAAATGATAAGCAGTCATTTATTTTCTTTTAGCAACGAAAATCCTAGCTACTAAGGAAAGGAAAGTATGATTTTTTCAACATAGAGCAGAGAGCACACACTAAATGCACTTTTCCTAAATCAATTTCCACATGCAGTCTAAATGCAAATGCACATGTATGTATTTGTTTTTTCAGTTCCCTTAATGTGAGAATGACAAAAAGAAAACTAAGTACAAATCTGAACTACTTTTCTTCAAAGCAACACTTTAACAATTTCTTTTCAAAAACGAAAGGAAGACTAAGATGATACTTTCTCTTTCAAATGGAAAAATGTTTTTGACACTTCAAAGAATTGATAATTCAAATCAAATACAATGGAAAAAGTGTAATCGACTATCTAAAAGAGGAAGACTTTACGACACTCTTTTTCTTGACTGAAAACGACAGTTCGATCAAGCTACTTTTTGTAGAGGACTGTAAATGATGAAAAATACATTAAAAACATTCACAATTCCTTATCAATGGAGGCTAAATAATGTGAAGGAAGGAGGTTTCAACAGTGATATACTAATCATAGATAGCAAAACTACTGAATAGAGCTGAAAACAATGAAGAAAAAACCAAAATATGGAGGTAGAAATAGTCTCATTCAATCATTGCACCTATCCTTAAGGAAAATAGGGATGCATCTCACCTGTAGCACACGAGAGGTGCGATGCATCTAGACTGCCAATGAGAGACAGTGCGATGGTCCAAGGACGAGACTGAGCTTGTTTTTCACCCACATTTTGCAACTAAGTTCAGGGATTTAGGCTGAGCTAATGATAGACAATAAACACAAAGTATAGGGGCTGATCTAATGAGGTTATTGAGCTACCACCAGGGCACTTAGGATGTTTGCAAGTCAGATGTTCAGTTCATAAACCAACCCAGAGATTGACTGAAGCAGCGTTGATCTACTTTGCAGTTGCATAGCAAAAGCAGTTCGAAGGCTAGCTGGCTTAACTTTAGGCTCCATTTGTAGTTTATAAAGAAAACAACAGTAACAAACAAAAAAACTATTCGCTGCCCAGTGGAGTCGCCATTTTGTTTCTGGGAAAACTAGTGTTTATTCAGAGCTACTAGTCCCACTAAGACGAGTAGCTATCTTAGAAACAAACAATTCAAAGTAACTTTTGTTTTCCTTTATGAGAGATAGATAGAGAGAAGTAGAGAGTACCAACTTCAGTCGTTCACTTGGATCCTTACTTGTTTCCTCTCTCCTTTGATAGAGCTTTGCCACTCCTTTCTCACTTGTCCCGCTTCAAAGAACACCTATAGAGTCAAAGCAGCAAAATACCATTAAAGCATAGAGATCTATAATCATAAGAAATGTAGACTCAGATGTACATTAACCATACAAATTCATACACAAATACAAGATTAAAAAATATGCAAGTATATGGAGGAAAACTCAAATAGCTTTATTGATAGGAGTAGTAGAAGAGAGGATTACAACCTAGTTGTCTAATCTAGCATCATTCTCCCAGCATGAAAGCCCTCTTCACCTCATGAAAATCTAGATCACCCAACAATACAATGTCTCAAAGAGAAACCAACAACACTCCCTTACAAATTACAAGATTCCAGCCTTTGGATCTCTAGGATGAGGGATCCATTTATAGATGTTTGCAGGGGAGTGAGTCAGCTTCTAGGATTTTGATTAGTGTCATTTCATTGATAGTTCTTGGTTCCACTTGGATATTTCATGATCTCTTACTCATCCCTGGGCGAATTCAGAGAGGCAAGTGTCATATGAGCAGTTTCTAGAAGATTCTTTGAGTTTCCACCTAACAAACTTCCTCTGTCATTTGTCTGCTCTCTCTCATCATACCCTACAGAAGGGATTTTCAGTATGCATCGCACCCTTTGTGTGTTGCAGGTGAGATGCATCACACCCTCAGCATGGAGTAGTCTGTATGGTCCAGTTTTGACCAGTTCTGAGCAGTTTTTCAGGGAGAACTTATGGGAAATAATGTAATCAGTTGACCTTGATCCTTTAGGGTATGAAACAACACTTTTAGGGGTTTGAGAGCCCTTGGTTTATTGACATATGTGATTGGGGTTGCAATGCCCAAATATGTCTATAACACTTAACCAGACCCCTACTAGCCATGGAAATAATTTCATCAAAAATATCACAAATATGTAATCTATAGGTGTAAACAACATTTTAAGAATAGGGGTCTCACACTTATCTGGGAATCGCTATGAAGCATTGTTCCCTTATATCCTTTTCTACATTATCGTCTATTAGGTCATAGATACATTGCTCATTCATTTACAAGTAAAAACATGATGACATCCATATATAGTCACTGTAATAAAACATATACATAACTAGCATAATAGAAACAAAAAGACCAAGGGAATCACAACCATATGATCCACACATAACTAGTATAATACTCATAGAAATACAAGGAGAAATAACTTCATATTGATGATGCAAAATCTAAACCCTGGATGGGACTATAATGTTCCACCCAACCATAGAATGGCTAAGCCAAATCTCTCTTCAACCATTCACCCTCGTGCCATATTCCAAGCATGAATGTGGGACTCAAACCAAAAGAACCAACTAGGGCATCCCAAGGCTAAACCACCTCACCCTCATCAATAGAAACCAAGATTTACCGTAATCCATCCTCGATCACTAGGCCAACACAATAAAAATGTAATAGCAATCTTTACCATGATATCCACCCGATCATTAGGCCAAACAAGCATGGATGCCACCATATTTCTCCACCTACACCGTGAGGAATTTTCCTGTCTCATAGTCTCTCAGGCTTTACCGCAAACCACATTGGATCATTAGGCCCTAAACCAAGACCCATTCTCTAGGTTTTATCATGTATCCCAAACTAGGATTATAGGCCCAATGGAGAGGAATCCACCTCTTGGATATACTATATATCCTACCATTCACTGGCAATGATTCCTAGGCCCACCGAGAAAACACAATCTTGGCTTTACCACAACCCATAGTCTGGTTCAAGGACCACTAGGCCATGTGTTCTATCATTTGGAGATCCACCTCACTTAGCTTCGAATCCATCCAATAATCCAAATCAACCAAAACATGAGAACCCCATCACACCATGGCTATCTAGAAATGGGAAGGGTATGTTGAAAACATTGTCATACCTGGAAAAACCCATACCATAACATCAAAAGAACCACATGCAAAACCATGCATGCAAAATCTAACAAGGAAAACACACATGCAAGGTACCTAAAAATAATCTTGTTGTAGCTACTTAATCCTACTCTTCCTTTCTTGCTCCTTCCTTCCTCTTGCCTTCTTTTCCTTTCTTGATTCAATGCCAAAGTTCTCCAAGAAAACTCTATGTGTCCAAGAGTGAGAGAGAGAGAGAAAATCATGAGAGAGCTCCAAAAATGAACTAACAAAAGGTTACAAACTGATCCTCAAAAGCCTTTTTATTAGGCCTCTATTTTCTTCATTTTCCATTATTTTCCTTCATTTTCCTCCTCATGTGCAACCTGTGACCTTTCACCTTATTTTTCTCCTAATTTCCATTATTTTCGTTAATAAATGTGCCAAAACACCATTTTTCCTTTCCAAATCCTTATCCATTTCCTTTGCCAATTTCCTTAGTGATAATAAACCAAATTAACACCCACACTAGGATGTCTTACCCAACATTCAACTTGGATGAAGTGTCCCATCAACTGTGGTTATTATTTTTCCTTTATTAACTTTTATTACCTAGAATTTTCACCAGGGTTGTTACAGAAACCTCCCCCTTGGAGGACACCGTCCTCAATGTTCAACCACACTTATACCTCAGCAAAACCACTGAAAAACAAACATACTTCCCATGGAGCTTTATAACATAGCTCGATGTAGTATTTACAATGATCACCCTGCTAAAAGAAAACCAACATGACAACATAACAACATGACAACTATAATGACATGAAACCCATATCGCTTATTCAAGATTTTTAACATAGCTCATGGTGCTATTTACATCCATATGCATATGTGCATACATATGTACACATATCAAAACATCATCAAACATGTATCAAAACATATATCAAAGACATATACCAAAACACCATACCAAAATTGCTTTGCCTCAACCAGTAAACAAAGAAGGATACATAGCCTGCATATGATCTGCCATCTCCCATGTAGCTTCATCAGGCCCAAATGTCTTCCACTACACTTTAACCTGCTCCATTTCTCAGTACCAGAGCATGAGCACCTTTTTCTGCAATATGTACTAAGGCTCCGGCTAGAATTCTCCATCTAGATCCACCTGCAATATAGACCAATCAATCACATGATCAACATACCTTTGTCAACCTGTCCACAACAACCATGATGGAATCATGTTGTCTCACTATCTTCGGAAAACCTATGACAAATTCCATGGAAATGACCTCCCATTTCCAACCTAGAATCGAAATCGGTTGTAGAAGTCCACGTGGATGCTTAAACTATGCCTTCACATGTTGAAAATCGAAACACCTAGTCACAAACTTTGTTGCATCCTTCTTCAGGTTTAGCCACTAATCAAATTTCTTCACTGCAGTCAATGTCTTCTAGTAGCCAAGGTGACCCAAATACGGTTTCACATGAAACTCCCTTAATATCACCTTCTTGAGCTCACTATTGTCCAACACATATATCCTGTCTCTAAATCTAACCAATCCATTTGTTGTAAGACAATAATCCACATCCTGTGCACTTGCACCTGCACCTGCACCTATACCTATACTTGTACCACTACTTGTACCTATACCAGTACTACTACATGTACCTATACCTATACATATACCTGTAATACTACCCACACCTATACATATACCTGTACTCTGCTGCAACCTATACACAATCTCCATATACCTGACATCTTTTTGATCTGCCTGCAAGATCCTATCTTGTAAGTCTATCCCATAGGAGCTTATAGTTATGAAGAGATTTACCTGTACCCGCATGCTAAGAGCATCTTCCACCCTATTCTTCTTTCCTTTGATGTACCTGATCTTGAAGTCAATCTCATTGGTCGTGGCCAACCATCTAGTCTATCGGGGATTCATGTTCTGTTGGTCAAACAAGTACCTCAACCCAATGTGACCACTCATTAGCAGAAACCTCCTGCCAAGAAGAAAATGCCTCCACATCTTCAATGCATGTATGAACACTGCTAATTCAATATCATGTGTTGGGTAGTTCTACTCATGCTCGTTTATTTTTTGTGACTCATAGCATACAACCTGTCCATCTTGCATAAGGACTCCACCAAGTCCTCTCTTGCATGCATTTGTACATACTACAAACTCCTTATTTGGATCTGCAATCTTTAACATTGGAGCATGTGTCAACTACTGCTTAAACTTATCAAAACTAGCCTCACACTCCTCTTTCCATTCAAACTTCTTACCTTTCCTCTGGAATGATGTAATAGGATAAGCAATATGTGAGAAGTTCCTGATGAACCTCCTATAATAGCCTTCTAACTCCATGAAATATCTCACCTCATCCACATTTCTAAGAGCTACCCACTCCATGATGGCCCTTATCTTTTCTGGATCCACTGTTGTGCCCTCCTTGGAAACAACATTTCCCAAGTAGTGTACCCCACTCTGAAAGAAACTGCGCTTGTTGATCTTAGCATACAACTAATGCTCTCTGAACAACCTCAACATTATTTCTAAATGCTCAACATGCTCGTCCTCATTTTTGGAATATACCAATATGTCATCAATGATCACAATAACAAACTTATCCAAATACAGACGCAATAAACGACTTATCAAGCACATAAATGTAGTTTGAGCATTAGTCAAACCGAATGGAACTACAACAAACTCATAATGCCCATACCTAGTTCGTAAAGTTGTCTTGTAAATTTCCTCCTCTTTGATGCATACCTGGTGGTATCCTGATCTCAAATCAATCTTAGAGAACAATGTTTCTCCCTTCAACTGATTGAACAAGTCATCAATCCTAGATAACATATACATGTTCTTGATAGTCACTTTGTTCAACTACCTATAGTCAATGCATAATTTGAGAGTACCATCCTTCTTCTTCACAAACAATATCGGTGTGCCCCAAGGTGATATATTTGGCCCAAATATCCCTTGTCCAACATTTTCTTCAACTACATCTTCAACTCTACCAACTCAAGTGTACTCATCCTATAATGTGCCTTTGATGTTGGAGTTTCCCCTAGCACTAACTCAATAGAAAATTCTACTTCCCTTTGAGGTGGAAACTTTGAAATCTCTTCGGGAAACACATCCTGAAACTGTTGTAGAACTAGGTACCTGCTCAAAACATTTGCATTCGCGACTTCCTTACCTTTTTCACTAGAAATGTGCAATACGAATAACATATACTCTTTTCTACGACTACGTTTTTCCTGCATAATTGTCACCATCCTAACTAATGTAGCTTTCTTCTTTCCCTGCAAGACTCTCGATTCCCCATTGTCATCCACACACTCAATAACTTTGTCATAAAAATCCACCTTGGTTCTATGAAGGTACAACCAATCCATTCCCAACAACATATTGTATGATCCCAACGGTAAGACATTCAAATTTGTTGTGGTAGGCATACCAATCAAATCAAATGCACAATCTCCTACCCAATGATGAACTCACTCATTTGTTCCTATAGCCAACTACACTAACCAAGATTTTGCATGCACTTCTTTATTCAAACCACACTTATCCACCAAGTCAAGACTAACATAACTATAATTAGATCTAGTGTGAATAAAAATAGAAATAACTTGATCTCAAATCTTACCGTCCATCTCAATGATAGATGCCTGATGGTCTACTTGTTTGTTATTCAATGTTACATAGATACAAGGAATGCTCTGACCAACATCCCCAACAATATGTGCCTCATGTGCATTATATATCTTAGGCCTACAACCCTAATTTTGTGGACAATCTCTCCTAAGGTGTTCCTCACCACATGCCTATCACTCCAACCATCCAGTACCATTACCTTTGTGTTGTTGTTGTGATCCATGTCCCTATCTAGTTGCATTAAACTTCTTTTGAGGTGCCATATTTTCTTTCTCCTCTACATTTTGAGGCCTTGCTCTTTTCGGCTGCCATTTACCTTTACCTTTGTCTTTCCCTTTCCATCCTTGTTGAGATTCATTCTTACACTTTGACTATTCATAGCAATGCTTAAATTTCCCAATAGCTTCCTCAAGTGACTGAGGCTCATCATACTCAATCCGATCTCGAAATTCTAATGGCAATCCACTGACAAATTGATGAACTTTAGCCTTCTCATATTTAATATACGATACATACCCCAATATCTCTACAAAATTAGTCATGTATTCTTCATCTGTCATTGATCCCATCTTTAGTTCATAGAATTCTTTTGCCTTACTTTCATAGTACCTTTCTGACAAGTATTTCTTCTTGAAAATCCTCTTGAAATTGTTCCAAGTCAAGTCATCCATTCTAATTTCTCTAACTCGCTTCACATCTTCCCACAAAATGTCTGCTTTACCTCTCAGGCTAAAGATAGCTATTATGGCCTTCATATTATTTATGTACTTATGCAACTCAAAGATCTTCTTCATCCCAAGTATCCAAGCCTCTACATCTTCCGGCTTCTTCACATCTCCATCAAAAGTAGGTGTCTTTACTTTCTTAAACTCATCTGGAAAGTATCTCCTATCACTCCTCCTATAAGGATGATAATGATGACGATCGTGATGCCTATGAAAACTAGAACTAGGATAGTACATGTATCCATCACCTCTCCTATCTAGGGTATGCAACAATCTACCATCTCTAACCGTGTCATCTCTATCTGACTTGTAACCACCATGAGACCTACTGTCATATGCCCCATTACTTATGTCCTCCTATCCATGGTTGATCTGAAGTGGCCCTTGTCGCTCTGAAAAAATTTGAAGGACTATTGCATTAACCTCTGTTTTTTTTCTCTTGTGCTTGCATTATTTTGTCACTGTCCTCCTTACAACTCCTTATTTCTTCCTTCAAGCTTCTCAATGTGTCTACCAAATCAGAAGAGTGCTCAACACCATGCTACTCATCTAATTCATAGCGAGAGTGTTTTTAGTCTACCATCTTGCTAGTCATTTGATCTCTTTCCTACAAGGCATACTATGTCAACTAAACCAAATCATAAAACCAATGTACCTTAGCACAATTTGGGGAGGATATCTCATCTGCAAGAACAACCAATAAACGTACTACATGTATAACATAATCATGACACCATATATACATATAATACATAAGCACATAACATGTTACCATCAGTGTAGCTAGAGTCCAGTCATCAATGCATGACCATATCAAATATGCATACCATGATCTCATGCATGATAATAATAACCATACCAATGTACACTGACAATACACAAGTGAAAACAACATGTAACCAATCATACACTCATGATGACATACTTGATAAGAACAACATTCTCTTTCACATGGCAACACCACTACAACCATGACTGACACCATGTATATGCAACAAGTGAAATAGACCATAAGAATGATTAACACATGTGAAAATGACATGAATGCATGACCAACACACCACCCATCTATTCCAAGGAGTGAACCATGATTTGATACCACTCTGTAACACCATCCTCCCACATCTACCAAAGTAACCATCCAAATAGGGTGAACATGTGACGATAGGCTACTATGATTGCGTTCAACCTCTTATATAATCTTAAGGAAGTGGAATCGATAGAAACCCAACATACAAACCTTCCATGTTAGCTACAGGACTCCTAGGAACCATCCCAACCACTAAAGTAGCTAGCCTTTGGGTCCCACTGAGGTTTTAGACCACTTGAACTCTAAACACTCCCATGCTATGGGCCTGAAAGCTTCTAGCAGGCTCTTGAAGCTCTCATGACAAGGTCTGCCAGTGTCTAGGAACTATTTTTCTCACCGTTGTTCCAGCATCCTCGGGATTTGAGCCACCTTTTCAGGCCCAAAGCCCAGGTTGCTACCAAGAAATGAATGACACCTTTAGAACATAAAGATAACAAGGAAACAATGATGCAAATGCAAGTACTTGAACAAGCCCTTAACTAAACCCCTACTAGCCATGACAGACATTTCATCGAACATATAATGAATATGTAATCTACAGGTGTAAACAACATATGTAAGCATAGGGGTCTCATACTTATCTGAGAATCACTATGAAGCATTATTTCCTTATATCATTTACTGCATTATCATCTATTAGGTCATAGATACATTGTTTATACATTTAAAATTAAAAACATGATAAGGGCCATACATAGACATTGCCATAAAACATATACATAACCAGCATAATAACAACATAAATACCAAGGAAATCATAGCCATATGATCCGGATAGAAAGCAGTATAATACTCATAGAAATACAAGGAGAAATAACCTCATATTGATGATGCAAAATCGAAACTTGGGATGGGACTACTAAGTTCCACCTAACCATAGAATGGTTAAGCCAAATCTCTCTTTAGCCATTCACCCTCGTGCCATATTCCAAACATGAATGTGGGACTCAAACCAAAAGAACCAACCATGGCATCCCGAGGCTAAACCACCTCACCCTCATCAATAGAAACTAGGATTTACCATAATCCATCATGGATCACTATGCTCTAAACCGAGACCCACTCTCCAAGATTTACTGCATATCCCAACCCGGGATTACTAGGCCCAACGAAGAGTAATCCACCTCTTGGATTTACCGTATATCCTTCCATTCACTGGGAAGGATTCTTAGGGCCACCAAGGAAACACAATCTTGGCTTTACCGCAACCCACAGTGTAGATCAAGGGTTACTAGGCCAGTGGCTTTATTGTGATCTGCATTCCAATTTAGGGACCACTAATCCATGTGCTCTATCATTCAAAGGTCCACCTCAATCATCTTCGAATCCATCCGGCAATCTATCTCAACCAAAACATGAGAACCCCATCACATCATGGCTATCTGGAAATGACAAGACTAGGTTGAAAACACCATCACACCTAGAAAAACCCATGCCATAACATCAAAAGAACCACATGCAATACCATGCATGCCAAATCTAGCAAGGAAAACACACATGCAAATTGATACCTGCAAAGAATCATGTTATAGGTTTTTGATCTTGCACTTCCTTGCTTTCTCCTTCCTTCCACTTGCCTTCTTTCCATTTCTTGATCTAATGCCAAAGTACTCAAAGAAAACTCTAAGTGTCCAAGAGTGAGAGAGAGAGAGAGAATAATGAGTGAGTTTCAAAACTAAACTAACAAAAGGTTACAAATTGATCCTCAGAAGCCTTTTTATCAATTAGTTCTTTATTTGCTTCATTTTCCTCCTCACATGCAACCTGTGACCTTTCACTCTCCTTTTCTCCTAATATCCATTATTTTCATAAAAAAATGTGCCAAAAACGCCATTTTTCCTTTCCAAAGCCTTAGCCATTTCCTTTGACAATTTCCTTAGCCATAATAAACCAAATGAACACCCACACTAGGATGTCTTGCCCAACATTCAACTTTGAATAAGTGTCCCATCAACCGTCGTTATTATTTTTCCTTTATTAAATTTTATTACATGGAATTTTCACCAGGGTTGTTACATATTACATCATAGGACCCTAAAGGAAATATGTTCAAATTTACTTTAATCTATTTTACCACTACTTCAATAGGGCAGTCATCAACTTTAGCAGTCACCCTTATTTTGGCTCTAGTAGATAGTTGTACTAGCCAGAGATTTTTAAATTTTTTGACTTGTAATTAGCATGCTTCAACTATTTTGGGGCTAACATATCTCAGTATTACCCCTGGATCTACTAAAATAGAAATAGTATAGTTAGCAATATTACCTTTCAGCTATATCATTGTGGGTTTGTACTCGACTTGATGGTTCTCCAAAGCAGCATTAATCCTAGGCATGCTTCTAGCGACTTCTCCAATAGTAGGAGCCTCTTGAATGTTGGCAGCCAGTTCTGTTCTGGCCTGATGTGGCAATCCTTATAGTAGTGGGGTTCCCCACAACCCTAACATTGCAAAGGGATTTTTGTAGTGCACTTGACTCTAGTTTAGTGGAAGCTTCATGTGTCATGGAATCATTCTACAATTTGTACTTCTATTAACTCTTCCCAATATGTTTATTTTTATGTCCTTTATACCCATTCTTGGTACTACCAGGTTTTCCATTCCTAGTACACTGGAAAAAAAATTTGTCCCTTCTTATTTAACATGTTCCTTCCACTTTCCCCCTTTTGCCTCATTTTCCGATAGAAAATTTGAACCTTATGAATTACTTCTTCCATTGTCTTGGGGTTGTCAAATTCCAATATTTATTTCATGCTTACTGGTAGGCTAGTAATGAAGCGTTGTACTCTTTCTTTCTCTTCCCTGATGTAGGGAACGTATCGCAATAAGGAGTTAAATTTAGTCAGAAATCTATCCATTGAAAACTATCCCAACCTCATAATTATATTTTTCATCGTAGAATTTCTCTGTCAACTATGTATCTTTAAAATGTTTTTGGAACCCATCCCATGTCACCTCCTATTCGTTAATTCCTCATAAAATCTTAATTTCTTCCCACCATAATGTGGCTTTACCTTGTAGTTGGTAAATTCCTAGTTGTGCCTTTAAATTATCACCATATTCATAGATATGAAAGTATTTATTCATATTGATTAGCCAATCTTCCAGATTTTCCTCCATCTCTCCATCAGAAGTCAAGGGTTTAATATTTTTAAATTCTCCCTGTAATTCAATCCTTTGTTCCTTGGTTCCTCTTCCACTTGAAATGTTATCGGATCCATATTTGTTTTTCTTCCCTCCTCCTTCTTATTATGGATTATCCTCTCTTTGCTGATGTGCTTCCATCCTATTTTCATTATCATGGCTAGGATAAAGATTTCTTAGATTCTTCCTATATGAGAGGTTTTTCAAGATCCTTTCCTAGTCCAACCTCAACCTTTCACTGTTAGCTCTTAAGTTTACCGTTTTAACTTATATTTGTTGGATTGTTTCCAGTAATAATGCGTTAGTATTACAGGATTCCTCTCCCAAATAAACCCAAATCTATGGGTTGCCTTCTACAAATCTAGTCCCCACTATTGGTGATGTAAAAGCTGCTCCTCTTCTCATCTGGTCTCCACTCTGTGTAGCATTACACACTTTTTATTCATGGTTTTCCAAACAGGCCACAATGTTGAACTATGGATACTCTGATACCACTTGTATCAGCTCAACGTCATCACAATAAATAATAAAAAATAAAAAAATAACTATATTTACTTTGATACAAAAAGAACAATATACACCAATGATTAGGAAACTCCTTATATATATACATTCCATAAAATATTTATAATATATTTTATGTTCACTGCCTAAGTTCAAATGATTAACACTCAACATATATTCTTGGTGCTATATAACTTGTCATATTACACCAATATATATTTTTGTGCATTTCATTGAAGACATGCATCATTACGAATGTTCCGGACTTGTATTATTATGTCCTCGTTACTTATGATCAAGTTTTTATTGTGTTAAATTATGCATCGTGTGACCATGGGTTGATATTAAGTCGTGGTTCACATGCCAGATTACACATGTACATCGAACTTTCATGAACAGTTCGATTGACACTTGGTGCCATCCATCTGTCAATCAATTAAGGTTTGAATCGGACAGTTAGACTTCCTTCCCGTTGAATATGGTAACCCCCTGATTTTCTCTATTGCACTTCCCCTCATTTTCTCTCCACCATTTTGTCAAAACAATTTGCAATAGGTTCTACATGAATATTGAAGTTAACCTACATCTGCAATAAGGTAACCACATCAATCCTTTAGACTATATATTTTCCTTCTTTATAATTATCGGTATCTTTGGGTTCTAAAAGTTTCTTGTTGTTAGCTGTAACAAATATGGCTCTAAGCCAGTACGAATCCCTTGAGCTCGACGTTTCTTCCTTCATCATCGGGGTTAAGTTTGGTGAGTATGGTATCCTAAGGCACTTCAAATTTCTGCTTGAATGATACAGACACCTTACCCTAGGTTTTTTGTTACTAAAGACCAGTGATGTGTTCCAATTTCAAGGGTTTTCTTTTGCGAAAATTTTCTACAAGTATAGATATGAATTTCCATAATTCCCATCTGTTTAGTTTTTCTCTCTTCTTTCAGTTGTTAAAAGAAAATGATGCTTGTATTCTAACCCACCTCAATTTTTTTCGCACGTATGCTTTGGGGCCTATGACCATTGTTTTCCTCTTGTCAATGAGGGCTTAAACTTCAACTTGGGCTTACCCCAGATGTGTCTCCCTCCTTTCCAGGTTTTGACAAATACGATCCCTAGTTATATTTTTGTTAAATGGTATAAGGGATTGGTTCTAAACATCGAACCAGAGTTATTTATATTTGTTACCTAGTAAGGGTTTAGGCGTAGTCAGTTAAACTGTATAGTTGTTATAATCACTATTAGAATTTTTTAGAAATTGACAAGGTTTGGGTTTATTTATGGGGGGCGATAACTCGGTTTATTTGGGTTTACTTGTATCTGAAGATGGCTCTAGGAAAGAAATCCAGGGGTGTTTTGGACAATTTGGTATCTACGGATAAATACTAATTCCCTAGGTAAGTAGCCATATCTAGAACAACAGTTTAAAGAATTTTAGTCTTTTTCTATAAGCAATAGATAAGACAAAGAAGATGAGAATACCTACTTGTAGTTTCGCTTTCCTCTTGTCTCCTTTGTATCGATCCTGTCACTCCTTCCCGTACTTAACACAGTTGACAAGTACCTGTAAACACAAACAAAATACAAAGAACCGATCAAAGCAAAAGATCTATTCAATATAGGTGAATGGAATCAAATACATTTCACAGAGATAAGCATCATAAGACAATACAAACATATGGGTGAAAGGTTCAAATACTTTATTGAATAGAAGAAGGAATTACAACCATTTTGTCTGATTCAAAGTCATTCTACCAGCTTTGATCCCAACCACATCACATCAAAAGCATGAAAAAATTGTACCATTACAATACTTGCTTCAAAGCCAATTCTCATAGCAACATTATCTCCTTACAATTCAACATAGTCCAGCCCCTGATCACTTAGATGAGTGATCAATTTATAGGGATATGAACGAGGTTTTTTCATAAATGGTGGTATTGAATGGCCTTCCATACTTAGAATTAGTTCCATGGAGGAAGGGATGAGAGGATAGGATGCATCTTAACTCATTCCTCATCCATTTTTGAGCTCATAGGAGTTTATAAGTGAGAGAACCTTCTAAATGACTCCAAAAGATAAGAATATTCCCAAACCCTATGTGAATTTTTCTCAAACTCACCTAGCACAGGTGAAAGGAAGCCTAAGTGATCTGCAAAGCACCCTGGCATGGACTTAACTGCTCTGCAGTGCACCCTTACATGGGCCTACCTGCATTGGTCCCTCTAGAGTCATTTCAGGATGTCTTCATTTCATGAAACTGTCTGGGAAGGAGGCATTCAAAAGGGTGACTTGTTCAGGGCATGTAGCAACTGAAATTAGGGTTTGATGAGCCCTAAAACACTAATCTAGATGATGGGAGTGATGTGCCCAAATGGATCTGTAACAGTTGCCCCCATAAAGCATGAAGTCGGAAAAATTTCAATGTCGAATGAAATGCTTTACGATGTGATGAGGAGGTTTCGAAGTGGAAAGTGACCTTCATCAATTACAATACATATATCATGATATTTTGATTTTTACATGAATCACTGAGGGAAGACATACCCATGCTCAGCTTATAAAATTTCATTACATGTACATAAACAGTCATCTACAAATATAGACCCATGATCGAAATGACCATCAATGTAAAGCCATTGTACATATGATTTAGTACTCCTGAAATCGTAGCCCAGATGGATGAAACTAGATTTGGGGTCTTCTATCTCGTTCAATCGTTTTCCCAAGTACGAGTATAACCATGTGAATATGTGATCTGAAGTTGAACATGGAAAGACATCGTCTGATGACCAACCAATGATGTAAGCTGTTAATAGACGCGAGAGAAATCATTGATAATGATAATGATCCTCAAGGTACTGCAATACATTTTGTGTGGTGTCAATGGATGATTTGATTTCGAACACCATACAAAGTCTTTCGGTTGAAGACCAGTGATGTCAACCTATCATCGGAAGCAAGAAACCTGCCATTGATGTATGCAAGCCTCAAGGTACTAGAAGGGTGTTTCTAAGTCAACTTCTTGGATAATGAGTTGACGTTGGCAAGAAGCGGCTCATTGCAGGAGGGCCTTGATGTATCCCACATCAAATACACGAAACAAGTATAATTATTTTGGAGACGAAATTTGATTGACAACACAAGTTTCAGGAATGGCGATCATCAAAATGAAGGTTTATGGTATTGAAAAGGATGAATTTTGACTGGATGACTTCTCTTGAACATGTCGGCGACACTAAAATAAATTGGTAGCATTGACCCAAAACAAAGTGATGGATGGTATGACAGACCAATGGTATGATAACCATCAAGCTAATTACCCAACTCAAATAGTCATGGTGATGGAGTGAAAGTGTCATGTTCAAGAGCGACCTGCTACCATAAAGTGGTTTTTCCCTTTTCCCCAATCATTGTTGACCAATACCTCTTTATTCTTATCAAGCATGAGGAGGATAACATATGCTTGTTTTATATTTCCACCCTTCGGGTGAATCCATCACTATTTTATGTTTTAACGAGTCTAGCGAAGGTGAAACTCGGTCTTGTCTAGATGGACAAGTTTTTCGCTATTTGATGTTTTAACGAGTTTAACGACAAATATAACTCGGTCCTTTTCATGTTTAGAGAGTTTGAAAAGGAAAAAAAAGAAAACTCCACAAGTTCTTTTTCGTATATTTGTCTCTCAAGCCCGAAAAAGCGTAAAACAATACGAGAGAGAACCTATTGACCATGTTCGGTCAACGTATTCCTTTTTCATAGTTAATCTATCTCAGCCCAAAAAAGGGTTAAACTTATACTAAGTAGATGTCATTTCCAATCTGTTAATGAGCTGAAAAGGACAAGTGCTCGGCAATCTTTTCATGTTTAGAGAGTCTGAAAAGAGCTTAAAGAGGACTCCACTTTGAGGAACGAGTGGTGTCTAGGATAGAAATTGGTTCCGATGATGTTGGAACTTCTTAAAACATGTTGATTTTTGTGAACAGGCTGGCTAATAAGAACACTCATTGCAACTGTTCCTCAAAAAGGGTAAAACAACCAAGTGAAAGCGTATGATCGGCCAAAGGGATGGTGGCAATGGGATGAAAACAACCAAGGCTCATCTGACGAAAGAGGCTGATAGAATGGAAATCACAAGGGTTAAAAATGGAAATGGGTTCATTTTTACACAAGATTGAACCATAGGGAACTATGCTTGGGTTCAGTTTCATGTTTACACAAGCTTGAAACGAAAAATTATGCTTGGATTCAGTTTCATTTTTACACAAGATTAAAATGAAGAACTATGCTTGAATTCAGTTTCATTTTTACACAAGCTTAAAATGAAGAACTGTTCTTGAATTTAGTTTCATTTTTACACAAGCTTGAAATGAAAAACTATGCTTGAATTCAGTTTCATTTTTACACAAGCTTGAAATGAAAAACTATGCTTGAGATTAGTTTACATGCCCCCAGCATGATGAAAGGGAGAGTCTCCTATAATTAGATGGAAGTCGTTGCGGTGAAGCAGGACAGTTATCCAACACCTTTTTGGCTTTATCCAGATAGGGACAAAGGTGAATGGGGTGATTCCCTTAACATAACCTACAGGGAAACTTAACTTTACCACTAGTTGCATGCCCCCCAATCTTCATTACATTCACCTAAGTAGACTACTCGTGGCTATCAGCTGGATGGAATGAAGGTTCATTTATGAGATCAAGTGAACGACTCGAATAGGATTTCATGAGATCTACTCAAGACTCGACTTGGAACTTTGCTCCAAGGGACCTTGTTTCATTTTTTAATGAACTTGACACAATACATGGAACTCTGCTTAGATTCCTTGTTTCGTTTTTAATGAGCTTGACACAAGACAAGGAACTATGCTCATACTCCGTGTTTCATTTTTTAACGAGGTTGACACAAGACAAGGAACTATCCTCATATCCTTGGTTTCATCTTTTAACGAGGTTGAAATAGTAAAAGAACTATCCTCATAGACTCTTGTTTCATTTTTTAACAAGGTTGACACAAGACCATGAACTATCCTCATATCCTTGGTTTCATTTTTTAACGAGGTTGACACAAGACAAGGAACTTTCCTCATATCCTTGGTTTCATTTTTTAACGAGGTTGATAGAAGACAAGGAACTATCCTCATATCCTTGGTTTCATTTTTTAACGAGGTTGACACAAGACAAGGAACTATCCTCACACCCTTTGTTTCATTTTTTAACAAGGTTGACACAGTAAAAGAACTATCCTCATACTCATTTTTTTTTTTAAAGAGGTTGACAGAAGACAAGGAACTATTTGATGAGCCCCATTAATGGGTAATTATATGGGATCATTTTTCCTCCTAACATAGTTTAATCAACCATTCTCCTAGCTTATTGCATGTTTTTTTATTATATTTATGCTTATGGAGTGAGTTGGGTTGGTCATTATGCCATGGAGTCTAATATGTGTTTAATGCAGGTTTTTGTTCAATTTTGGAGATAAAGTCAAATATTTAATGGACGATTGGCAGCAATAATTCGAAGTAGACAAGGGAGAGCATTTATAGGAGGGTATCCCCCTCATTTATGACTCCCCACTTTGAATTCTCCATCATGCAACTCGGAGCATAAACATCCACATCAATGCACTAAAGAGGCAGCTGAGCAAGTGGAGGATAACTTCTGTTTATCTCAAGTTTTTGGATCCAAGCCTCCCTAATTTTAAGGAAGTTGTTGGGAGCTTCAGTTGTATAAGTAGAAAGGCCTAGGGACTCATTAGGAGGTTGGTCAAATTTTCGAATTTTTGTTGCAGCTTTGCTCTACTCAACTTTGAGCTTACTTTTGTTGACAGTTTTATGTAATCCTATTATTATTTTGATAATGAAGATGAGATCCTTGTTGAGCTAGCACTGAGTTACCTTATAGGGATGAATCTCCTAGGTTAGGGCCCAATCCAAGCAGCTAAGCTCCTCTTGTTTGTATTTATATGCTTTGTTTCAGTTTATGAATTAGTTGCAGTTAGATAAATTTCTTTCTTGGTTAAGAATAGGTTGCTTTTGGTGATTTAGAAGGTTGTTTCCATTTCAGTTTTCTATAGCAGGTTGAATAGTGATAGAAAGAAGATACAAAAAGGCCATCAACAGAGCCTTGGCTTCCTTTCATCCCCTTGGGACCATGAACTGAGGCCAAGACCCTCTTGCTGCCACAAAAACACAGATTTTCCTTCTCCATAGGATTTCTAGTGTTGCAGTTTGTTAGAAGGTTAATGCTTTGCTTTAAGATCTATTCCGCCATGCTCATTTTTGTCTTTGCAATAAATTTCCTTCCATGCTTTCTTTCCATGTAGCATTTTTCAGCATTTACTTTCCTAGATCAAAGTTTAGATTAGCTTGATGAAAATTCTGTTTTTTTTATGTATCTAGTTTCTTTGCTTGCTTAATTTCATTGTTTGATTTTCAGTTCTCTTGCAACAAATATCTTCTCACAATAATTCAGCCAATCAGCCATCACCATCTCTCTTTGATCTATGTTCCATAGGTCACCCAAAGTCCCTCACAAATCTGCCTTAGTTTTCTACACTTTTCTCATAAACTTTCCTCTCTTTCCTTGAACAAATCCGACCATATTTCTCTCTCCTAATCATTCTTGATGAACCCTAGACACCTTAACACATCATCCTAGCCTTCAGCTACCCTTTCCACCCACTTTCCCACCTTCAAAACCTCCAAAACTACTCTCGGCATCCTCTTGTAGACCTCCTGTAGATCCCCTACAGCCTCCTGTAGATTTTCCTGTAGGTGTCTTTTTGAAGTCTGATTGCAGGAAAAGCCTCCAGAAGGCCACTTGAGACCTCCTAGGACCCATCCACACCTTCCTACACCTCTGCAAATTCCAAAGTCATCCTCCATTGCCACCTAATTGCTGCCACACACACAAACAAATAAATTACATGCAAGACAATTTCACCTAAAAATACATAAAAATCCAAAAGATGTTTTTTTTGCTCATTTTCTTCTAGAAATAGCTTGAGTAGATGTTGTTTACTTCCTGAGTAGGTAATGGCATTCATTTCATGGTTTTTTATCTCTCTTTCTGCAAAAGTAGGATTAGTTGGTTAAGTAGGGTTTGCTAGGTTTACTTCACATTTCAGTCTTCTTTCTCTTTCTACAAGTAGAGTAGCCTCTGTAGAGTAAGCTTTCCTTTCTTTCATCACATATAAAGCTTCTTCTAGAATTCATAGAAGTTGGCTCAAGCTCCTAGTGATCTTGCGCCAGCTGACAAAGTGATAGCCTGCAATAAGAACTAGTACTTGTGCATATAGCACTGTCGCTTCCAAGTTTGTTACGAACTACCGGGTTGATAAAAGTAAAGTAGGAAGCCCAGGAGTTGCAGCATTATTGCTGCAATACTAGAGCTCACCACTTTTTGGCGCCATTGCCGGGGAAGCGTAAGAGTATTTTGTGATTACTGCTTTCTTCTATTTCTCTATCGCAACATTCTACAATTTCCATTTCAGCAAAAGTAGATTAGTCATTTCCTTGCTTTCCTTTCAATTTTGCAATTTCCATTTCAGCAAAAGTAGATTCGTCATTTCCTTGCTTTCAGTTCTGCATTTCATTTTCTTTCCTTTTTAGTTTTACAATTTCATTTCAGCAAGTTCATTTCAGTTAGATGTAATTTGTTTGTCCAATCAATTTCAGTTTTGCAGGTACAATCAGAAAAAAGAAAAGAATCAACCAAAAGATTTATTTTCATGCCTCGTAGGAACAGAGATAATTCAGGAAAATTCTTTCCCAACACCCCCACTACATCACATAGCCACGCTTCTCTCTTCTTCGGTGGCAGTGACCAGGAGGAACCTTTAGATAAACAACTAGAGATATTTGAAGAACCTATAGGGGAAGAAGAAGAAGAAAACATCCCTCCTGAGACAATGGCTGAAAACAAAAATGCTAGGGGGAATAGAGAAAGAGTAGAGGGTACCTTTCCCATCTGAGAGACCAATGGGGACACCAAAATGAAGAACATAAGCCCTTCAACCCTACCTCACTTCCATGGTTTGACTACAAAATATCCCGACACCTTTTTGTTTGAGTTTTTTGTTATCTGTCGAACCTATGACTATGCAGAAGACGAGCAAAAGTTGAAACTATTTCCTTCTACCCTCAAGGATGTAGCATTGTGCTAGTTCATGGGGTTACCTGGAAATAGCATCACAACATGGGCTCAGATGCAGTAGGCCTTTAATAACAAATATCGAGACTACTGTAGGCCAAAAGATACCAAGGAAGAAATCTTCTAACTGACCATGGGAAGTGATGAATCTTTGGAAGATTATGAAGAGAGGTTCCAGCCCAGTTATAAAAGGGCCAGGTGCATAGTTGACCCCAAATCTCTAAAGTTTGTCCTGCTCAGGGGAATTCTGGAAGACCTTCTAGACACCCTCCATCTACTGGCTAAGGGAGACATCTACCAACTACCTTATGAGAACATAAAGACTGTTTTTAGAAACCATTCTAGAGTAGTCAGGAAGAGAGGTAGGGGGAGTCAACCCATAGCCAGTACCTCCTCATCCAGTTCATCCATCAAAAGTGAACTTGGGCACATGCTGGAAGACTTCAAGAGTGAGATGCTGCAGACTCTTGCCATGCAAATGGATACCTTGCATATCAAAAGGAAACAAGAGGAGGCAGAGAGGGCTTTGACCATTTTTTGTCCTAGGTCAACCAAAAAGCATCCTAGGAACGAATGTCCATTGAACTCTATAGAGGTTTGTTCAGTCTGTGAAGAAGATCATTCTACAGATAAGTTCCCTTCCTTTCCCAGAATTAAAGTTGTATACCAGGGGGCCGAAGGAGCCACTGAACCACTCTATTTCATGAAACAAAGGAGACTACATGGACCTAGACCATACTAGTAGGGGATGCAAGGGACATCTCAGGCATACTACAACCCCAACCAAGCCTCTTCCTTACCTTCTTAGGGCCCTCCTACTCATCCTTCCTGGTCCACACCTCCGCCTTGGTTCTATCCATCTCAATATCATGCCCAACCAGCCGCTCATTCATTTAAATCCTATGCTTAACCACAACCTCAATGGAATGCATCTCATTAGGGGTGGAGGCCCCAGTACAACTCTCCTCATGCTCTTTTGCCTCCACCACCTACTCAACCACAACCATTGCCTCCTGCTCCACCAAGGAAACCCTAAATGCTTGCCCAACCGAACCCGAACCTGAACAACAAACAGGCCCATCAAGTATATAGTTGGGAACCATCATGCCCAACCTATGTTGTGGAGATTCAGGGGATTAACCCGCGATCTAGGAAGGTTCTCCCATATATTCAGCCTCCGCCTAAGGAGGTTGATGAAGATAAAGAGGAAAGTGAACCTAAAGCAATTCCACCCTTTCCTTAGAGACTATCCGGAACAACACAGCCCACCCCAGAAGAAACTAAACTTCTATGAGAGTTGAAATAGTTATGTGTAAAGATATCACTTCTCCAAGCCATAAAGGATGTGCCTATATACAATAGAATGATCAAAGAGAAGTGCTTTAGCCATCTAGGTAGGCACAAGAGAGATGCCCCAACCATCAATGTCATAGGACAACTGTCTGACCTGATGTTGGGGTAGGTAATCTATCCGAAATATCTGGACCCTGGAAGCCCAGTAGTTGATGTCCACATCAATGGCACCATGATCCCACACACCTTGATTGATCTGGGAGCTGCCATTAATGTGATGACAAAGGACACCATGCTCAAACTTAACCTCTAGGGCTCCTTAAGGAAGACCATGACAGTACTACAGCTAGCCGACCGCTCCACTATGACCCCTAAAGGGATTGTGGAGGATGTGATGGTCTCCATTGATTCTTGGGAGTACCCTACTGATTTATTAGTTCTCCAACCAAAGGCAAAGCTCACTGGGTATCCTCTCATCCTGGGAAGACCTTGGTTGGCCACTGCCGATGCTTACATCAGTTGTCGAGCTAGGAACATGACTATCAAGAACAGGCATATGTCCAAGCAGCTAATCCTATACCCTCCTACCCAACCCTTGCTAGAACATGATCTACCTATCTGGTTGGAGGAGAAGGATGAGGATGAAGTCTATTCTACACCACTATGTGCAGTAGAAACTGTCATGGGGGGGAAACTGCAAAATGAGGATGATATCATTGAAAATTTAATTTAGAATCCACCCCCCAGTATTTTTCCATTAGAAGATCTAGTGAAAGAAATCCAAAACAATCCCTTAACCGACATTTGTGTGGCCGAACCGACCTCTCTTTGTGTTAAGAATATAGAGTTCAACCCAGAAAGAACCTTGAAAATCAACTCATCCCTATCCACTTCCCAGGAGAAGGAACTATGCAACTTCTTTAGGAAACATTTAGATTCCTTCGCCTAGAGTTATAAGGAGATGAAGGGAGTGCTTCCTTCAGTATGTACTCATCATATATACATTAAGGAAGATTGCAAACTAGTCAGGCAGCCTTAAAGGAGGATGAATCCAGCCCTTAAATACATTGTTAAGGAAGAATTACAAAAATTACTTGATGGAGGATTCATCTACCCCATCTCTGACAGTGAAAGGGTCTCTCCTTTGGTGCTAGTTCCAAAGAAAAATGGTAAGTGGAAAATCTGTGTTGATTATCGGGAAATTAACAAAGCCACTAAAAAGGACCATTTTCCTTTGCCTTTCATAGATCAAGTGTTAGATGCTTTGTGTTATATTCTATTCTTTCCACAACTAGCCCAGGTAGTTAACCACGAGGTTAGGGGGGGGGGGGGTGGAGGCCCCCTTCGTTGTGTTGATTATGTAGCGGGGGGGGTCATAGGGGGTTTGGAGTGTACTCGTGACCCCACTTTATGGGGTCCAGGACAGCGCCCCAGAAAATTTTGGTTTTGGACCCTATGTTAGGTTGGGAAGACCCACCTATGGTTTTGTGCATGATTTTCGCACGTTTTTTGGACACGATGGCTTTTGGTCCATGGTATTGGATGCTTCGGTATGTATAAATATGTATTATAACATTGAAAGGAACATAATGAAAAATCAATCTGGTAGTCCCGGTTTTGGGATCCAGGGGAAATCTCTGTGTATATGTGCTTTATGTGTTATGCTCTCGCATTGTTTACTTTCTGTGTTTTAGACTTCGTATGCAGGTAATTTCTATATGGGGTTAAAACCTATAGTCTGGCAGGGAAAAAGTTTTTCTCCTTCCTAGATGGGTTTAGCGGGTACAATCATATTCAAATCAGCCTGGAAGACCAAGATAAGACCACTTTCACTTGTCCTTGGGGTACCTTCGCATATCGGGTCCTTCATTTTGGTTTGTGCAATGCTCCAGCCACTTTCCAGAGAGCAGTATTGAGTATATTTTCTGAACTGGTTCATGATGCAGTGGAGATATATATAGATGATTTTACTCCTTATGGTTCTAACTTTCAGGAAGCTTTATCTAACCTAGGAAATGTTTTGGACAAGTGTATTGAAATGAACCTGTCCCTCAGTCCGAAAAAATGTGATTTTTGATGACTGAAGGGACCGTGCTAGGTCATGCAATATCTCAACAAGGATTGCAAGTGGACCCCAACAAAGTTTCCATCCTCCAAAGGGTCCCACCTCCTCAAAAGGTGAGAGATGTGTTGTAGGGAAAAGTATCCGACTCGGATGACCCTAACCCACTCTAAGGGTGACAGTTCCTTAGCAACAACTGTAAAACAAACTACTGAAGGTTTACTTCTTTATGAAAGCAAAAGAGGATGGAGAAAGCACTAACCGTTGCCTTGCGCTTAATGTCGAATCCAAACTCTCCTCTTTGGCCGCTTGTTCCTAGCTCTTTGTCCTTCTGCTCGCCCAGCTACAATGAGATCCTGCACAATGACAAAGAAGGAAACTACAAGAGGTATGCAATCATAACTGGTTCATGGATTAGTGTAAACCAAACATGCAATCATCACAATATATAACTGAAACAAGAGCACATAGAAGAACCTCAATAGCTTTTATTAATGAAGAAATAAAGGTTCTGAGAGGATTACAACCATTGCAGGCTCCAACCCAGCAACACCTCCCAGCAGAAAGAATTGCTCTTCTTCACCTCTCTCAAACAATCACCCAATAACTCAAGAATGAAACCAACAGCATATCATTACTTTGCACCAAATTCCAGCCTCCTGAGCTCATAGGAGAGAGCTCAATATATAGATGAATTGAGAAAGGATGAGTCAGCTTGCAACTGACGTGTAGCTGCCTTGTGTCCTCTCTCTCTTCAGTTAATCTTCAGTTGATCTTCAGTTCTTGAGTCCACTTGGTGAACCTTGCTTCCACTTGGAGAAACAAAGCCTCTGACTCATCACAAGGCGAAATACCTGACCCAAGTGTCATTTTTGGAAGATTCCAAAGCAATGACTCACTGTGCCACATGTCCAAACTCGCCCAACGCAGGTGGGCTTTGTTCTACCTGCTTTGCAACGCAGGTACACCATGGAGCAGTTGTGTTTCAGCGCAGAAGCCTAGTGGAGCACCTGCTTTGATTTCAGGATTGCTTGTTTTTTAGTGTTTTCAGGTGGAGAACTGATCTGAGAGCTGTTGGTTTGCTGACCTTGTTCTTCTTGGGGTAGGAACATCATGTTTAGGGAACTTTGGATCCCTTGGATTATTGACAATTCATGTTTGTTGCTGTAAGGCACAAAATTGTCTATAACAAATGCCCCCTAAAGTATGAGGTCGTTTATCGGGTGAAATGCTTTATTGAGAGGATCCGAAGTTCATTCAATCTGCTGAGAAGTGTTCTGTAATAAGATACAATACAATACATTATTTTTCATACATTTTTCATGATCTAGCTGAGGCGGGCATTCCCATGCTCAGCTTTATAAATACATTTTGGTACATAGAACAGACGATCGTCTGATGTAGACTGATATTCCTCTGCCGAAATTATCATCCTTTGAGAAGGATGATCATCTGCTGTAATGATGTACATATCAAATGTCTTTATGTCCTGAATATATATCACAGCCCGGATGGATGAAACTAGATCCGGGGTCTTCAAACTCTTCCGATCTTCACTCGATGTACAAGTCGATCCATGTGAGAATTTCTTGAAGTCGAACATGGAAAGACATCGCTTGATTACCGGTCAATGATGTAAACCGTTAACAAGCGCGAGAGGAATCACCGATAAGGATGATGACCCTCAAGGTACGGCAGTACAATCTACATGGTGGGAATAAAGGACTTGGCGTCGACCACCATGCAAAATCTTCTGGTCGAAGGTCATTGATGTATACCTGTCGCCGGAAGTGAGAAACTTGCCATTGAGGCATGCAAGCTTCAAAGTACTGAGGGGGGTGTTCCTAGATCAACTCCTTGGATAATGAGCTGATGTCGACAAGGAGCGATCCGTCAAAGGAGGGCCTTAATGAATCCCACATCAGTGACACGGAACGGAGCTAGTGATTATGATGAGGTGAAAACAAACTGTGATGTATGATTCAGGGTGGCGGTCATGAAGTGGATGAAGGATAATGTATGGCAGTGGGTGGAACACGGTTGACTCTTTACAGAACCACATCTCTTGAACATATAACGACACTGATGTGATGGATTGGTAGCATTACCCCAATGGTGGATGGTGTGGCGAGGACCATGATTCTGCGACCGGTGAATGAAACAACCCAACCCGATGTGCTACGGAGGACAAAGTGTCATGTTCAAGAGCGACTTGCTACCATTAATGCTGTGAGGTTCTCCCAATTTTTCCCCAGTCATTGCTGACCAGTACCTCTTTATTTTTGTCAAGCTTGAGGAGGATAACATATGCTTGTTCTATAACCTGCCCTTCGGGCAAGCCCATCGCTATGTTTTAACGAGCCTAGCGATAGGGAAACTCGTTCTCGTCTAAAGACAAGTTTGTCGCTATTTAATCATTTTAACGAGTCTAACGACAAAGAAAACTCGGTCCTTTTCATTTTTAGAGAGTCTGAAAAGGTACGAAAAGTTAACTCCAAAATTCCTTTTTCGTCTTCTAATCCCTTAAGTCCGAAAAAGTTTAAAACAATACAGAAGGGATGAATTTTCGGTTGCTTTAACGAGCCGAACAAACAAGCGCTCGATCTTTTTGTGCAATAATCCCTCAGGTCCAAAAAGATTAAAATCTAGAGGAGGGATAGCTTTCCGGTCGCTTTAACGAGCTGGAAGGCCAAAACTCGGCAAACTTTTCATATTTTACGAGTCAGTGAAAAGAGCTCAAAGAAGACTCGTCTTTTGAGGAACGAGTGATGAACAGGGATAGCAGCAGATTCCAGGTACAGGTTGGAATTTTCCAATCACGGCAGTGTCACAAGGATGGCTAAGTGAAATCACTCTTCGCAGCTGTTCCTCAAAATGGGTAAACAAACATATGGAGGTGAACGATTGGCCAAATGAACAGATGGAGGTGATGGCATATAAACACGACCAAGGGCTTTTAATATGGCTTTCAAAGGTTACATTTCTCGAGGTTGTTTACCGGTTCATTTTTCTGGATGAGCTTGAACTGCTAGGGAAAGATTGCTCACAATTTACGTTTATTTTTTAACGAGCATGAACTTCTGCACAAAAACTGCTCGATGATTGCTTTTATTTTTTAACGAGCATGAACATTGCTAAAACTGCTCGAATTATACCAGTCTTAATACAAGGAATGATTTAGGTGAGGTAATCTTATTTAAGGAGCGATACCTCACTAATTACTCCAAATTGGCAGGTTTTAACTTTTGCCCTTCATCCTTTCTTTATGCAAGCTAGAAACGGCTAATCCTACGAGTTTAACGGGTTAGACCTACAGGTTTAAAGGGAGGACCTAAAAATTTAAAAAATAAATAGTCGTCCCGTGCTTGCACTCCAAAAGGTTTGCATGCCCCCAGGTATAAAGTATAATTTCGAGATTCTGCCATCTCTTACTTATTATCCGAAAAATGGTTTTGTTTGCTGCCGCAAACTAAACTCTCTTTTCGGCGATGTCTATCATTAGGTTGCTAAGGATGGTGACTACTTGTTGCAGCAATTTCATCTCTTTCTTTGAAGACTGCCCCTACTTATCCTTCAAAACAGCTTGTTTTAATGGGTGAGGCTTGACATTCAAAGATGGTGGCTTCTTGCTGCCACAAATAGACCCCCTCCTTAGGAGAGCCCACTTCTTTAGACAAAGGGAGCGATTGCTTCGCTTACATAACTTTGACAAAAGAATTTTATCCTAGAACAACCCTCTCTTCCTCTGCCGGACGGGGTACGGACTAGTCCATCCTTCTGCGGAAATTAACTTTATACCTAAGGTTTTCTCTGCCCGAGGCAGGCCAGGGTGCATGCCCCCTGGGTCCCAGTTCTTTTCTTTCCGAATTACTCGCATTCATCGGGAAGTAGAACCAGGGGCGGTGGCATTCCTTGAGTGAATAAACCGTTAAGGGATGGTATTTGACTATTTGCAATGCGTGATCCTGGAAATGAAAGTTGGTCTACGAGCTTGACCATTCTTCCTTCGTGCGGAAAACACATGACTCTAAAGAGCGAGGACACTATTGCCTCCATGCAATATATATAGTCTCGTCCAAGGAGTAAGTTATATGCCAAGGGTCCCTGGACGACCATGATGTTCATGCGAACTGTCTTCCCTTTCAATGTAACCGGAACATTGGGGAGAATCCCTAACGGGTGACTGGTTCCTTTATCAAAACCTGATAGATTTCTCATCTCAGGTAAAAGCGCCGGGCAACCCAGTGCTTTCCAAGCAACAGAGGAAAGGATACTCACAGATGCCCCTTCATCAATGATAGTTCCAGCCATCACCATTCTGTAGATTTGGACTATGATTCTGAATGGGATACTGGCTGGTAACCGGGGTTGCCTAGTTGATTCCAATCAAAGGATACAACTAGGTTGCTTGGTGGTGGGACCGAATATACGGCCGGATACGACCCTGACGATGTTCCTTCCTGCGATAAAGGAATCGGCGCATTGCCCTGATGCTCATCAGAGTCTGTGTTGATGAAAAGAATATGGACGGTGTCATCCTTATCCTCTTCAGTGAGGGTGTCATTTGAAGATGGGTCTTCAATGACGGAGTCATTGGACGATGAAACCTCTGAAGGAAGAACCGAGTCAACTGCCGTTTCGACCTTTAGACTTTCGTCTGGTCTGGATTCAGTAGGTTCATTCTCAATGACCGACACTTCAGCTGACCACTTGGGCGGGTCAGCTGGATTTTCAACTATCGAGGGATTAGGCGCGAGTTTTTGGTATCCAGGAGGAAGTCGTAACGGCAAAACCGGACGATCTTCCAAAACTCTCTTTGCCTCATCTAAGAATGGACATCTGTGGATGGCATGCTCGCCTTCACACAATATACAGGGTGATCTTGGTCTCCCTCTTCGTCCTTCACTCTCGCTAGTTGACGGACTGCAATCAACATGACTGCCAGAGGTTGATGCTACCGGATTGTGCAATCTTGGGGACCAGTCCCTTAGTATCCGGGGAATACAAGGACAATCACGATGGAAGTGGGCCCCTTCGCAAATGACACATGGCGATTTAGGCCCGGTCGGTGCAGTGTGTGGGTTTTTGTCGGCTGTCTTTTGCTTGCCCCCAGTCGCCTTCGCCATAGGCTCCTTCTGCTTCTTTTCTCTCTTCTTCCTTTCCTTCTTTTCCTTGGGAGGCTGAATTTTGCCAGCTCTACCTTGCGAAGATGAAGGATCAGAGGAAGTATTGTAAGAAGTGGAAGGCTGGTGGGTAGTCCTAGACTGGTCTGACTGTTGATTCGACTACTCAGGATTAGTGGCGATCTGGACTACATTAGTTGAAAAGAGCCATACAGGTAGGCCAATTGTCAATCCTGGAAGTGACAATGTTGCCATATGAGGCGCACCAACATCTCCCCAAGAGGAGAAGGGATTTGGACTTCCGCCAAGGTTGCCTCCTTAGTTGGTGGGCTCCATACTTTTCAACTGAAAGATCAACGTGGGAATAACAGGTGATTTTGTTCCGCTTAAAATAAATTTTATTAACGACGCTTTTAGACACAAACTTGCTTTTTCATGTTTTAAGAGTCGAGAAAAAGCTAAAGATGACTCTAGTCGCCTTCGATGTTTTAACGAGCCCGAAGTGACAAATGCTCGGATGGACTTTTTCAGTTATAGAGTTTGAAAAAGGCCAAAAGAAACTGCTTTGGAGTTCTAGGCAGAGGGTGTGCCAAACTTTTCGCGAAACCACAGAATACGTTTTACGGTACGGGTGGTCGATCTTCGTGAATGCTGTGTTCACTGCATCGCGATCAGTAGGGCGGTCGACACGGCTTCCTATGGATAAAGGATAATTGCCTATAGGGGTCTCCCAATATATACGCGACGGTACGTGGGAGCACAAGTCCGTATTAGTGCCACCGACTCTCAGGAGGAATCACCCACCTTCGTAGAGATCGACAGTCACTATGTTTAACGACACCGGAACACGTCTCTACCTAGACCTCTATGTGTTTGCGTTATGTTACAAAGCGTTGTTATGTAAATTGGATTTATTTTAATGTTGATCTTGCTTATCAGTTTGCCTTTAAGGATCACCACGAGATGTATATAACAAATTCCTGAATGCAGTCTAAGATGAGAAGCAAACTTTTCAATCTTTCAACTTTGAAAACCTTAACTACTGAGGGAAAAGAAAGGCAAATCTTTTCACACAGATCATAGAGCACACACTAAAATGCAAATTTTTCTAAATCGTCAAGCACACAGTCAAATGCAAAATGCACAATGCATGTATTTTCTTTTCCCTTTCTTAATGTGGATGGATACAAAAAGAAAGTGGTTATATAACTTTGATTTCGATTTAAAGCGAAAGTAAACAAGCTTGTCCAAAATCAAAAGACACCTTAAGATTCACTTGCTTAATCACTGGAAATACATGAAATCAAACCATACGAACGAAAGTAAAACGACTAACCAGCTATGGACAGCAAACAAGCTAACTCTTTAGACCAGCAAAACGCCTAACACAGGTTCAGATCTAAGAGGCCTAAAGCATGACTAGTTTACTTTTCGTTATGGGAAATTGTAAATGAGTAAGAAATACAAAGAACAAGTACAATTTCGTTATATAACAGAGGCAGAATGATGGCAAGTAATATTGGTTTCAAAACAGGCACAAGACTGACACCTAGCAGCAAAACTAAGTGAAAACAGGCAAGAGAAAGGAGGAAACCCCAAATGCACTAAGCAAATTTGGGTCAACGCAGGCTCTGCACAGTCAAACTAGCTCTCAGCGCAGGTAGCTAGTTCGGGACCTGCGTTGCAAAGCAGGTAGCCTGTGTACTACCTGCTTTGGAAAACGAGAGTTGCGTTTTCATAGTTTCCGGGTCATAATTTTCTCAAAAATGCACGGTTTTTGCTCAAATCAGAAGCATTCAGTCAAGCATACTCAAAGGGATGATTTAGAAGGTATAAAGCTATCACTAAGAGCTTACAAGGATCTTTGTAGATCAGCTCTTCAAATCATGAATCTGCTCAGAAAATGAGCAAGAGTAGCTGCCCTCTACTTCGCTTTTGATATAGTCAAAAGCTTTTCGATTTGGTACTCTTTTCTTCAGGAAATGAATAGCAAAGATACTACAAACACAATCAAACGGATACGATCCCCAGCGGAGTCGCCAGTTTGTTGTAGGGAAAAGTATCCGACTCGGATGACCCTAACCCACTCTAAGGGTGACAGTTCCTTAGCAACAACTGTAAAACAAACTACTGAAGGTTTACTTCTTTATGAAAGCAAAAGAGGATGGAGAAAGCACTAACCGTTGCCTTGCGCTTAATGTCGAATCCAAACTCTCCTCTTTGGCCGCTTGTTCCTAGCTCTTTGTCCTTCTGCTCGCCCAGCTACAATGAGATCCTGCACAATGACAAAGAAGGAAACTACAAGAGGCATGCAATCATAACTGGTTCATGGATTAGTGTAAACCAAACATGCAATCATCACAATATATAACTGAAACAAGAGCACATAGAAGAACCTCAATAGCTTTTATTAATGAAGAAATAAAGGTTCTGAGAGGATTACAACCATTGCAGGCTCCAACCCAGCAACACCTCCCAGCAGAAAGAATTGCTCTTCTTCACCTCTCTCAAACAATCACCCAATAACTCAAGAATGAAACCAACAGCATATCATTACTTTGCACCAAATTCCAGCCTCCTGAGCTCATAGGAGAGAGCTCAATATATAGATGAATTGAGAAAGGATGAGTCAGCTTGCAACTGACGTGTAGCTGCCTTGTGTCCTCTCTCTCTTCAGTTAATCTTCAGTTGATCTTCAGTTCTTGAGTCCACTTGGTGAACCTTGCTTCCACTTGGAGAAACAAAGCCTCTGACTCATCACAAGGCGAAATACCTGACCCAAGTGTCATTTTTGGAAGATTCCAAAGCAATGACTCACTGTGCCACATGTCCAAACTCGCCCAACGCAGGTGGGCTTTGTTCTACCTGCTTTGCAACGCAGGTACACCATGGAGCAGTTGTGTTTCAGCGCAGAAGCCTAGTGGAGCACCTGCTTTGATTTCAGGATTGCTTGTTTTTGAGTGTTTTCAGGTGGAGAACTGATCTGAGAGCTGTTGGTTTGCTGACCTTGTTCTTCTTGGGGTAGGAACATCATGTTTAGGGAACTTTGGATCCCTTGGATTATTGACAATTCATGCTTGTTGCTGTAAGGCACAAAATTGTCTATAACAAGATGTCCGAAGTTTCCTAGGCTTAGATGGATATTACAAAAGATTCATTAAAGATTTCAGTAAGTTAGCCTCTCCGTTGTTTTGTCTTTTATGAAAATATGTCGAGTTCATATGGACTGAAAACTGTCAAGAAGCCCTAGATACCTTCAAAAGCAAACTTGTGACAGCCCCAATTTTGAGAGGCCCAAACTGGGCCCTACCTTTCCTCATTCACACAGATGCCTCAAAAAAAGCAATAGGAGTAGCCTTGGGACAAATTGATGAGAAGTTACCTTATGCCATATACTTTATAAGTAAAAATTTGTCAAAGGAAAAGTTAAACTATATGGTAACTGAGAAGGAACTGCTAGCCGTAGTGCATTCCTTAAACAAATTCAAACATTACATCACAGGCTATCAAACCTTTGTACACACTAATCATGCTGCAATTAGGTATTTAATGAACAAACCAGATGTAAATGCTCACATTATTAGATGGTTACTTTTACTGCAGCAGTTTGATTTAACCATTGTTGATAAGCCCGGTAAAGAAAATGTTGTTGCTGACCTTTTGTCTAGAGTAAATTTTCCTACACGTGACAAATGAATGGTGGACGATTAAATGCCAGATGAACACCTATTTGCTATCTCATTACTCTCTCCATGGTTTGCTGATATAGCAAATTACTTGGTTTCAGCACAGTTCCCACCACACCTGTCCTCAAAAGAGAAGAGCAAGATCGTAAGGAAAAGCACCCCTTTCACTTGGATTAGGGGCCATCTCTTCAAACTTCACCCAGATCAGATATTGAGAAGATGTGTCAGGGAGGAGGAAGCTTTTGGCATTCTCCTGACCTATCATGACAAGCCTTGTGGAGGTCATTTTGCAGCAAAGAGGACTTCCTTCAAAATATTGTAGGTAGGCTACTATTGGCCCACTCTTCATCAAGATGTGAGGAGATATACTAGCCAATGTGATCAGTGTCAAAGGATGGGGAAACCTACTCCAAAGGATGAGATGCCCATGCAACCTCAAGTGACCTTTGAGCCATTTGAGAAGTGGGACATGGACTTTGTGGGTCCTATCAACCCTCCTTCAAAACAAAAGCAATACATCATTGTGTGCATCGATTATCTAACAAAATGGGCAGAGACAAAGGCCATCAAGGCAGTAATAGAGGAAAAAGTAGCTTAGTTTTTAAGAGAAAACATATTCTATAAGTTCAGGTATCCAAGAGAATTGGTCACAGATCAAGGCAGTCAGTTCACTTCCAATTTGATTGAAAACCTGCTCACACATCATAAAATCAAGCACAGGACTTCCACCCCTTACCATCCACAAGCCAATGTGTAGGTGGAAGTCACTAACAAAGCTTTGGAAGGAATTCTGACCAAGGTAGTGAGCAGCAGCAGAAAAGATTGGGTGGATAGACTAGTTGAGGCCACCTGGGCCTACAACATAACATGGAAGACCACTACAGGGTTCACACCCTATGAACTGGTCTATGGGAATAAGGCTTTGATGTCAATAGAATTTAATATAATACACTAAGGATGGCAGCTCAGCTGGACCTAGACCTCAGCCATGCATAGAGGGAAAGACTACTCCAATTCAATGGATTGGACGAACAAAGATTGCAAGCTCTTCTCCACACAGAGGTAGTTCAGCTTCAGAGGAAGATATGGCATGAAAAAAACATCAAGGAGAAGTAATTCCAAGAGGGAGATTGGGCATTTCTCTATGACTCAAGGTATAAAGACTTCAAAGGCAAGCTGAGGACAAGATGGCTGGGACCCTACACTACATGGGGTCCGGGACAGCGCCCCAGAAAATTTTGGTTTTGGACCCTATGTTAGGTTGGGCAGACCCATCTATGGTTTTGTGCATGATTTTCACACATTTTTTGGACACGATGGTTTTTGTTCCATGGTATTGGATGCTTCGGCATGTATAAATATGTATTAGAACATTGAAAGGAACATAATGAAAAATCAAGCTGGTAGTCCCGGTTTTGGGATCCAGGGGAAATCTCTGTGTATATGTGTTTTATGTGTTATGCTCTCGTATTGTTTATTTTTTGTGTTTTAGACTTCGTATGCAGGTAATTTATGTATGGGGTTAAAACCTATATTCTGGCGGGGTAAAAGTTTTTCTCCTTCCTAGATGGGTTTAGCGGGTACAATCAGATTCAAATCAGCCTGGAAGACCAAGATAAGACCACTGTCACTTGTCCATGGGGTACCTTCACATATCGAATCCTTCCTTTTGGTTTGTGCAACGCTCCAGCCACTTTCCAGAGAGTAGTATTGAGTATATTTTCTGAACTGGTTCATGGTGCAGTGGAGATATATATAGATGATTTTACTCCTTATGGTTCTAACTTTCAAGAAGCTTTATCTAACCTAGGAAATGTTTTGGACAAGTGTATTGAAATGAACCTGTCCCTCAGTCCGAAAAAATGTGAATTTTTTATGACTGAAGGGACTGTGCTAGGTCATGCAATATCTCAACGAGGATTGCAAGTGGACCCCAACAAAGTTTCCATCATCCAAAGGGTCCCACCTCCTCAAAAGGTAAGAGATGTACGAAGTTTCCTAGGCTTAGATGGATATTACAAAAGATTCATTAAAGATTTCAGTAAGTTAGCCTCTCCGTTGTTTTGTCTTTTAGGAAAATATGTCGAGTTCATATGGACTGAAAACTGTCAAGAAGCCCTAGATACCTTCAAAAGAAAACTTGTGACAGCCCCAATTTTGAGAGGCCCAAACTGGGCCCTACCTTTCCTCATTCACACAGATGCCTCGAACAAAGCAATAGGAGCAGCCTTGGGACAAATTGATGAGAAATTACCTTATGCCATATACTTTATAAGTAAAAATTTGTCAAAGGCAGAGTTAAACGATACAGTAACCGAGAAGGAACTCCTAGTTGTAGTGTATTCCTTAAACAAATTCAAGCATTACATCACAGGCTATCAAACCTTTATTCACACTAATCATGCTGCAATTAGGTATTTAATGAAAAAACCAGATGTAAATGCTCGCATTATTAGATAGTCACTTTTACTGCAGCAGTTTGATTTAACCATTGTTGATAAGCTTGGTAAAGAAAATTTTGTTGCTGACTTTCTGTCTAGAGTAAATTTGCCTGCACATGACGAATGAATGGTGGATGATTAAATGCCAAATGAACACCTATTTTCTATCTCATTACTCTCTCCATGGTTTGCTGATATAGCAAATTACTTGGTTTCAGCACAATTCCCAGAACACCTGTCCTCAAAAGAGAAGAGCAAGATCGTAAGGAAAGCACCCCTTTCACCTGGACTGGGGGCCATCTCTTCAAACTTCACTCAGATCAGATATTGAGAAGATGTTTTAGGGAGGAGGAAGCTTTTGACATTCTCCTGACCTGTCACAACAAGCCTTGTGGAGGTCATTTTGCAGCAAAGAGGACTTCCTTCAAAATATTGCAGGTAGGCTACTATTGGCCCACTCTTCATCAAGATGTGAGGAGATATAATAGCCAATGTGATCAGTGTCAAAGGATGGGGAAACCTACTCCAAAGGATGAGATGCCCGTGCAACCTCAAGTGACCTTTGAGCCATTTGAGAAGTGGGACATGGACTTTGTGGGTCGTATCAACCCTCCTTCAAAACAAAAGAAATACATCATTGTGTGCAACGATTATCTAACAAAATGGGTAGAGACAAAGGCCATCAAGGCAGTAACAGAGGAAAAAGTAGCTTAGTTTTTAAGAGAAAACATATTCTATAAGTTCGGGTATCCAAGAGAGCTGGTCACAGATCAAGGCAGTCAGTTCACTTCCAATTTGATTGAAAACCTGCTCACACATCATAAAATCAAGCACAGGACTTCCACCCCTTACCATCCACAAGCCAATGGGTAGGTGGAAGTCACTAACAGAGCTTTGGAAGGAATTCTGACCAAGGTAGTGAGCAGCAGCAGAAAAGATTGGGTGGATAGACTAGTTGAGGCCACCTGGGCCTACAACACAACATGGAAGACCACTACAGGGTTCACACTCTATGAACTGGTCTATGGGAAGAAGGCTTTGATGTCAATAGAATTTGAATATAATACACTAAGGATGGCAGCTCAGCTGGACCTAGACCTCAGGCATGCACAGAGGGAAAGACTACTCCAGTTAAATGGATTGGACGAACAAAGATTGCAGGCCCTTCTCCACACAGAGTTAGTTCAGCTTCAGAGGAAGATATGGCATGACAAAAAAATCAAGGAGAAGCAATTCCAAGAGGGAGATTGGGCATTGCTCTATGACTCAAGGTATAAAGACTTCAAAGGCAAGCTGAGGACAAGATGGTTGGGACCCTACACTGTGGAAAAATGCAATAACAATGGTTCAGTTATGATCAGAACCATTGATGAGGAAGCCATCCCCATGCTTGTCAATGGACATAGGTTGAAAATTTACAAAAAGCCCCTCTCCAAGCAAGAGTTCATTGAAGATCTGAATAATACAGTGTTGGTAGTGGAGCAGGTCTTAGCCTCCACTCCACCCACTCACTGAAGAAGCAAAAAAAGATTAATTGATAAATAAATAAATAAAAATAAAAATAAAAATAATAAGGACTCAAGTGAAAACCTCCATGAGGCGCTTGAGTCCCATCATTGGGTTGAAAACCTCTTTTGAGGTGGCCCAGTGATGACAAAAACAAAAAAAGAGAGAGAATAAGATCCCTGGGTGAAAACCTCCCTTGGAGGTGCCCTAAGGTAGGAAATTAGGGTGAAAACCTCGTTGAGGCGCCCTAGTTGTCTTTCAAAAAAAAAATAGAGAAAAGAAGGAAGAGAAAATTGACTCTTAATGTGCATTGCAGGTTACAGGTGGACCACAGGGAGCAAGAGAAGATGCCACAAAGCCTATTTCATCTCCTCTACACTCTTCTCCATCATTTCTGACCTTTCTTCCACCTCACTGTGTTTTTTTTTCAAAGACTATGTGTTCTACAGGAGGCCCTGTGTATTCTACAGGAGGCTCCTGTAGAAATCACAGAGAGCCAGAAATGGTTCCAGAAAGAAATTTGAGGGGCTGGGAAGTTTCATGAAGAGCATGTAGACCCTCCTATAGCTATCCACCCTCCTGGCCATCCATCCCACACCTGCACCACCTCATCATCATCATTTCTTTTCCTCCCTGTCGAAAAACACAGAAACCATTTTTTAGAAAAAAACCAAAAATAAAGGGAGCAGCACCTCCAAATCTCACCTACAGCTTACCAAATACCTCTCCATCTCCATCAGCATCTCTGGTATCATCCTCATAGCTCCTAGCACAAAAATTAGCTAAAATTTTTAAAGGGAGAAGCAGCTACAGGAGCTCCTGTAGGATTTCCTGTAGCAGTTGATCCCCTTAAAATCAAGCCACAGCAGCAAAAGAAGTGAAACCAGGGGATTGAAGGGGATATCTGAAGCTAGATCCAGCCAAAGGATACCTACACAAAGCAAACAAGCCATGCAACAAACAGTAGAAAGCATGTAGCAACTGAAAGACAAGCATGCAGCAGCAAAAGGAACCAAAATGCCTCACAACATGTACATTCGACTCCCAGGTAAGTGACTAACCCTCTCCTCTGTTGCATACGTGTGATTGAAAAATATGCATAAGCGAATGAGATGGTTAGGGTTGAATGAGAAAAGGTGGCCAGTTAACTAGCCACCCTCATCCAGTTGACTGCGCTCATCCGGAGGTGCCACCACACATGTGCCTAGTCAACTCACAGAAAAATCCAAAGGACAGGTAGTGGAGGGTATGCAAACTTCGATGCAGTGATGGGAAGTGATTGTGGGGAAGAGCTGTGATGACAAGGTAGTGGGTGACAATGATCCAAATATGGCAATGTACATTTTTTCCAGCTCACCCCCATCACCGGAAATATCTCAAAGAAGAAATAAGTACTCCTCCTCGAAACTCCTTCACCACCTTTTCTTCCATTTCATCCCCATCCACTCAGCTGTAGCAAGCTTTCTGTCACCACCATAGCCTCGAAACCATCTTTCTCCATTTGATTTCATCCATCCTCCTACTATCGGCATTCTACAGGAGCAGTAACAGGTTCTACAGGAGCACCTGCAGCCAATTCTATATGAGGGGCAGTAAGCAATTTTTAAGGAGAAAACACAGGATTTTTGCTCGAATTCTAGCTTGAAGAGGTAGGTTCTATGCATACCCACCTTGATTATCAATATGTGCAAGGAATGATATGATTTTAAGGAGAAATTGAGTCCATAGAAGAAGAGGAATTCCATAAAAAAATTCTGCCTGTTTTCTTAAAAAAAAAAAAAAACACAGTTTTTCTCTATTTTCCTGTTTCTTAAAAATTCTTGTCTCCATCTCTACCTTGGGTGTTCAAAAGGGATATAATCACAATGACAGGGGGATTCATGAGGAAGGAGCCCACAAATTCAGCCAGGCTCCATGAACATCCTGAAGTAGTAGCCATTTTCACTAGAGCAAATTGGATGCTATTTTTTTAGAAATTTCGAGGGTTTGATGAAGAAGTTTCTCAAGAGTTTTCCCTTTCTTTAGTCCCTCACTCAAGGACCCATGCCACTATTACTTTGAGAGTAATCTCCATGGAAATCACCCCAGAATTTATCAGTAGGGTTACCACCCTTCCCCTTGGATTACCTTGGAGCAAAGATGAAAAGCCAATTGGACAATTTACCAAGAAAAACTTCTTCCAACCAAATGAACATCCTGTAGAAGACAAAAATGGCATTAGAAGAAAAAGAAAACCTTACCCTTGGGATGATTTCAGTTACCAAATTATCAAATATATTTCCTGTGAAGGGAGGTCTAGCATAGTTTATGGCTACCATTTTAGACTTCTCCATGAGCTGAGACATGGCATAAACACTCCAACACCCCGGAAACTCAGCATCCCCTATTTTCTCCTACAATCCCTCATAGACTCCAGCATTAAGTTGAAGGCAAGAGGTCCAAATTAGTTGGCTCGCCATGGGTTGATTAAACTGTTAGTAGAAGAAGCCCTCCACACCTTCACCATCCCCATAGCATGGGAAATCTTCATAAACATGACAGAAGAAGATGATATAAAGTCCCTCACATATGATCTCAGTCCTTCTGATAGTGAAGGGGAAGAGCAGCAAGGGGGAGAAGGGGAGGAAACTGAGGAACAGACAAAGGAGGAAGAAACCAAAATAGAACAAAAGGAAACAAAACCAGTAGAGACAGGGAAGAAGACAGAAGTGTCTCCTGAAACCCTAGAAAAGGAGGCAGTAGCTGCTCTCGCTACCCTCAGCACCCCAATTAAACCCAAACAAAAGAGAAAGAGGTAGACCTCAATGTATTTCAGGGCTTGGAAGAGCACAAGGATAAAACAAGGGAAGCCCCAGCCTTTTTCTAAAGTGCCCATTGTAATTGAAGATTCAAACACTATCAAAGGGGAAAAATCTCCCTCTAAAATCCCTATCACATATGAAATAGGGACTCCCAGATCTTCCACCTAGAAGGAAAGATTGCAACTATAGGACTCAAAAACGGTTCTATAGGAGGCACAGACTGTTCTACAGGAGACCCTGTCAAGACTACAGGAGACCGAAAAACTTGAAGAAAGACTAGAAGGATAGTCATAGGGGAAGGAAGAAGCAACAGAGACTCAAGAACATGATCCCTAGCCTAGTTTGGGCTCTTATTACAATCTTCTTGAGGGGGGGAAATCATTCCATAGAAATTTGCAATCCCACTTTTCTTTGAGTTGGAGAAAGAGAGAATAAGGAGCTAGAGTTGGATGCAAATCTCCAAATCCAAGGGAGTAGAGGATATTGGCCACATGGAGAACAAGCTTATAGAAATGGGTAGGGAGTTAAGTGATGAAGACATAGAGAGGCAATCATAGAAAATGCATTACTTAGAAGACAGCTACAAGAGAGGGAGACACAAATAACATGCATGGCTAGTTGGTCTATGGAGGCACTATAGTGCAGAACACTAGCAAAATCATATGGATTATACCTCAAGGCCCAATGGCTGCAGTTTCAGATCAAGATTTTGGCACAGAGATGCACAATGCCTTTCCAAGATTATAGACAGTTTATGAACCTATGTGACCAAAGTTCAGCATAAGATAAGGAAAAAATAGTAGAATTCTATTTGCATAACATGGTCCTCACCGATATGAATGTGTGGGACCCCAATTCTAGGCTTGGGGACCTACAACTAATGGCCATGGCATCATGGACGAATCATGAGGAATTAAGGGTAGCAGAGATAAGGAATTTGATGATAAATGAGCAGAATGAGCCCTTGATGATCAGAGGTAAGCCATCAGAGCCCATGGCTCTCATCAACGCACACCAGCTGCTTGCAAGTAATCCCCAAATTGCCCCTAAGTATATCAATGATCAAGCTCAAGCCATTGCACATTTTGAGGACATGGAAAGGTTACTTGGAGAAGACTGTATTCATTGTTGTATGAGTAGGTGGAACACCCTACAACATAGTCTGCAGATCAGGGAGTATCACTTCCCAACAAGGATGAAAGAAACATTAAGGAGAGTGCCATTGTACAAGTGCTCTATGCTGAATTTGAAGGTCAATTAGATTGGCCTCAAATTGAGTCCCCCACTGCTGCTAGGCCTGCTAAAAGGTAGAAAAGAGGAAGAAGAACAACAGCAGTGGGAAGAGATGGATAGAAAGGCAGGATTCCATGACAAAGAAGAGGACCTCACATCAGTAGCATGGGATGTCAGGGAGGCCATCAGGGCCATCAAAGATGAGCAAATGGATTGAGTTTCTCAGAGGATGAGCAAAACCTTCAGTAGGGGGTGATGATGAGCCCCATAAATGGGTAATTATATGGGCTCATTTTGCCTCCTAACATAGTTTAATCAACCATTCTCCTAGCTTATTGCATGTTTTTTTATTATATTTATGCTTATGGAGTGAGTTGTGTTGGTCATTATGCCATGGAGTCTAATATGTGTTTAATGCAGATTTTTGTTCAATTTTGGAGATAAAGTCAAAGATTTAATGGACAATTGGTAGCAATAATTTGAAGTAGACAAGGGAGAGGATTTATAGGAGGCTATCCCCCTCATTTATGACTCCCCACTTCGAATTCTCCATCATGCAGCTCATAGCACAAATAGCCCCATCAATGCACTAAAGAGGCAACTGAGCAAGTGGAGGATAACTTCTGTTTATCTCAAGTTTTGGGAGCCAAGCCTCCCTGATTTTAAGGAAGTTGTTGGGAGCTTCAGTTGTATAAGTAGAGAGGCCTAGGGCCTCATTAGGAGGTTGGTCAAATTTTCAAATTTTTGTTGCAGCTTTGCTCTGCTTAACTTCAAGCTTACTTTTGTTGACAGTTTTATGTAATCCTGTTATTATTTTGATAATGAAGATGAGATCCTTGTTGAGCTAGCATTGAGTTACCTTAGAGGATTGAAGCTCTTGGGTTAGGGCCCAATCCAAGCAACCAAGCTCATCTTGTTTGTATTTATATGATTTGTTTCAGTTTATGAATTAGTTGCAGTTAGATAAATTTCTTTTTTGGTTAAGAATAGGTTGCTTTCGGTGATTTAGAAGGTTGTTTCCATTTCAGTTTTCTATAGCAGGTTGAATAGTGATAGAAATAAGATACAAAAATTCCATCAACAAAGTGTTGGCTTCCTTTCATCCCCTTGGGACCATGAATTGAGGCCAAGACCCTCTTGCTACCACAAAAACACTGATTTTCCTTCTCCATAGGATTTCTAGTGTTGCAGTTTGTTAGAAGGTTAATTCTTTGCTTTAAGATCTATTGTGCCATGCTCATTTATGTCTTTGCAATAAATTTCCTTCCATGCTTTCTTTCTATGTAGCATTTTTCAGCATTTACTTTCCTAGACCAAAGTTTATATTAGCTTGATGAAAATTCTATTTTTTTTTATGTATCTAGTTTCTTCTCTTGCTTAATTTCATTGTTTGATTTTCAGTTCTCTTGCAGCAAATCTCTTCTCACAATAATTCAGCCAATCATCCATCACCATCTCTCTTTGATCTATGTTCCACAGGTCACCCAAAGTCCCTCACAAATCTGCCTTAGTTTTCTACACTTTTCTCATAAACTTTCCTCTCTTTCCTTGAACAAATCTGACCATCTTTCTCTCTCCTAATCATTCTTGATGAACCCTAGACACCTTAACACATCATCCTAGCCTTCAACTACCCTTTCCACATGCTTTCCCACCTTCAAAACCTCCAAAACTTCTCTCGGCATCCTCTTGTAGACCTCCTGTAGATCCCCTGCAGCCTCCTGTAGATTTTCTTGTAGGTGTCTTTTTGAAGTCCAATTACAGGAAAAGCCTCGAGAAGGCCACTTGAGAACTCCTAGGACCCATCCACACCTTCCTACACCTCTACAAATTCCAAATTCATCCTCCATCACCACCTAATCACTGCCACACACAAAAAAAAAAATTTACATGCAAGACAATTTCACCTAAAAATACATAAAAATCCAAAAAGATGTTTTTTTTCTCATTTTCTTCTAAAAATAGCTTGAGTAGATGTTGTTTACTTCCTGAGTAGGTAATGGCATTCATTTCATGGTTTTTCATCTCTCTTTTTGCAAAAGTACGATTAGTTGGTTAAGTAGGGTTTGCTAGGTTTACTTCGTATTTCAGTCTTCTTTCTCTTTCTACAAGTAGAGTAGCCTCTGTAGAGTAAGATTTCCTTTATTTCATCACATATAAAGCTTCTTCTGGAATTCATAGAAGTTGGCTTGAGCTCCTAGTGATCTTGTGCCAGCTAACCAAGTGATAGCCTGCAGTAAGAACTAGTACTTGTGCTTATAGCACCGTCGCTTCCAAGTTTGTTACGAACTACTGGCTTGATAAAAGTAAAGTAGAAAGCCCAAGAGTTGCAACATTATTGCTGCAATACTGGAGCTCACCACTATCCTCTTAGGAGATGTTTTATTTTTTAATGAAGTTGACACAGTAAAAGAACTATCCACATATCCTTGGTTTCAGTTTTTAATGAGGTTGACACAAGACAAGGAACAATCTTGATTTTCTCAATCACGACTCATAAGAGGTCATGACTTCCAAAATGTTCTCATCATATGGGAGAACAATGCTCTAGAAGGGATCCTTAGCAAGGAATCCATTAAAGAGATATGGTTCCAATGCCCCCAGTACATAATGTACAACATCACTGAATTGATCATCAGTTGATGTAGGCATGGAATGGGTTTCCACATAATTAACCCGTGGCGGAGATGATATCGTTGGTACAAAAGTACCATTTAGGGAAGAAGGTTGACTGGAAGCCATATTTTGATCAGGAAATGAAAGTTGGTCAACGGTGAAAATTTTACCTTCATGCAGGAAACAAATCACTCAAAAGACTATTGAAACAATAGCTCCCATATCATAAACATAGTCGTGTCCAAGAAGTAAGTTGTAATCTAAAGGGCCTAGGACTACCATCACATTCAGATAAATGATTTTTCCTCCCAAATTAATAGGCAACTGAGGAAGGATCCCTAATGGTTCATTGGTTCCTCTGTTAAAAGCCAACATATTCTGGGTAATAGGCACAAGTGGCGGCGAACCGAGCACTTGCCAAGCAGTTGAGGAAAGGATACTCACACATGCACCTTCATCTATAATAGTGCCCAATACAATCATATTATGAACCTGTACTATGATCTAGAAAGGCACATAAGAAGGAAGACGGAATCCTGTCAGTGGATTCCAATCAAAGGAAGCGACCTGACTACTTGGATGGGGTACGGTAGAAATGGGAGAATTAACCCCTTGAGTTACAAGAGCAAGAGGATTTTCCTCCTGTCTTGATGGAACAGGAGGATTTCCGCCAAGCTCATTGGAATCTGAAGAAACAAAAATAACCTGAGTGGTATCATACTCGCTCTCTATGAGAAAGGTACGATTAACTGAACGTGAAATCGAGTCAACTGTTTCCTTGACCTATTGATTTGGGTCAGGTATAGACTCATAAGATTCACCTCCAGAGAAAGTGGGTTTTACCAGTGGTTGATTTGAGTCTGTCAATTTATCAACTAGTGAATGATTAAGGGAGAGTCTCCTATAACCAGATGGAAGTCACTGCAGAGAAGCAGGATGGTTATCCAACACTTTTTTGGCTTCATCCAGATATGGACAAAGGTGAATGGGGTGATTCCCTTCACATAACCTATAGGAACACTTAACTTTACCCTTATTTCCATGAACTTTACTACCACTAGTTGATGGTGTGTCACCATCATGATCTCCAGAAGTTGATGACACGGGATGATATGAATGAGAAGACCATTCTTCTAAGATCTGAGGAATATCAAGACAATTTCGAAGAAGATGGTCTCCCGCACAAAGTTTTCATGGATATCGAAATTTGTGAGGCTTAACAAATGGTTTCTCATCAAATGTTGCATTCAAATCAATGGTTGCTTGGTTGCCCCTCTGCTGAATTTATTTCTTCTTCTTCTTCTTCCCTTTCTTATTCTTCTTAGCCACCTGGTTACTAGTACCAACACTTTCACCGGGCGAAGAGGAAGAAGGGGAGGAATAAAGAACCAAGGAAGAAGGAAAAGGGTCAACTTTAGGATCAACTAGAGGTTGATTTTGTCTAGTAGGATGTGTACTTTATTGTGGAGAAATCATGACGTTTTGAACCAAGAAGGTTGAAAACAACCATATTGGCAAGCCAATGGTAAATCCCGGAAGGGATAATGTAGCCATATAAGGAGAACCAATATTTCTAAAAGGAGGAAAAGGACTAGGATTCCCATCAAAAGGAATTCCTTGATCGGTGGACTCTGGATTTGTCGCCATATGACTCAACCTAAGATCAACTAAGGAGAGAGCATGGAGGATGTTATCCATGGTCATTTAAATTTATTTTAATCAAAATAAAAAAACAAAACAAAAGAGGGATAATCTAGGTGAAAGGATTACCAAGTAATTGTCAACTGCAGAATACCTCTCAGCAAACTGAGAAGTACGGGTAGGAAATCTCCCCGAATGCCGTTTTCAGTGTATCATAGTGTACAAGGTGGCCAACTCGGTTACCTAAGGATGGATAGCAACCTAGTGTTGTCCTCCCATATATACCCAAAAGTATGTGGATACCCAATCTATATAAGCGTTGTCTAATGCAAAACTGCACAGTGAGAGCATTCCCATATACTTTATGTACTATAACACCGCCCTATATACCCGAAGGTACATGGATGAGCTATGATATACTCACATACATGGAGTGAGGTATCACACTCAGGATACATTGCAGACAATTTAGCGACAACTGCTTTTTTTTACGACGTTGGAACACGTCTCTAGCCTAGAACCACTAATTGTTTTTCATTAATGACAATGCTCCATTAGGTAAATTCATATAAGTTTTAAGTTGATATTCTTTATAATTTTCCTTTCATGGTTTACCACGTGATGTATGTTTTCAATTCCTAAAATGCAACTAATATGATAATCATTATTTTCATTCGATTGAACAATGAAAACCTTAGCTAGTAGGGATAGAGCAATCATATCTTTGACAAAGAGAAAAGAGCACATCTAACAATATCCCTATTTGTTCCTTTCAAGCATTCAAAAACTACAATATGAAATATGCAAGATTTTATTTTTGAACCCCTTAATGTTATGATGAACAAAAAGGAAACTAATGCACATATAATCAATCAATATTTTTATAATAATGAAGACTCTACAACATTTCAGTTTCGAAGGAAAAGAAGAATTTTACGACACTTTCTTTCGAACAAAGATTAATCAACTATATTCTAACATTGACTATGGATCGATAATGACAAATAAAAATTAATCAATCAAGTCAAAGTAAGCCTATCAAAGGAGATAAAAACTTGTTCTCTGTGACATGACATTCGTTAATCAATCAGAAAACAAACAAACAGAGAAAAGTTGGCAAAAACTCATTCCAAAGGTGGGAAACTGACCCTAAGAGGATCAGTGCAGCCCTAAATAGGAGACATTGTGCTTCAGAGCACTGTCCCTAAGCCAAGGGTGCTCTGCAGTGCACTGTGTCCCTCACAAGCCTACACTAGTGATAGTGAGCCATTTCAAAAGGAAATTTGACACAGTTTTGACCAAAAATTCAATGCAAAAGAGTTGAAATACAATCAATGAACACAAGTAGGGTCTGCAAGAATGTCCTAGGAGGTGGATAAGCTACTAGGAAGGATGATCTTCCCCAGTATGGTCACCAATTTTTTTTGGAGAATTTGGTATCTACGGATAAATACTAATTCCCTAGATAAGTAGCCATATCTAGAACAATAGTTTAAAGCATTTTAGTCTTTTCCTATAATCAATAGATAAGGCAAATAAGATGAGAATACCAACTTGTATTTCCGCTTTCCTCTTGTCTCCTTTGTATCAATCTTGTCACTCCTTCCTGTACTTAACACGCTTGAGAAGTACATGTAAACACAAATAGAAGACAAAGAGCCAATCAAAGAAAATTATCTATTGAATACAAGTGAATGGAATCAGATACATTTCACACATATAAGCATCATAAGACAATACAAACATATGGGAGAAAGGTTCAAATACTTTATTGAATAGAAGAAGGAATTATAACCATTGTGTCTAATTCAAAGTCATTCCTCTAGCTTAGATCCCATCCATGTCACATCAAAAGCATGACAAACATGTAGCATTACAATACTTGCTTCAAAGCCAATTCTCATAGGAAAATTATCTCCTTACAATTCAACATAGTCCAGACCTTGATCACTTAGATGAGTGGTCAATTTATAGGTAGATGAAGGAGTTGTTTTCATAAATGGTGGTATTGAATGGCCTTCCATACTTAGAATTAGTTCCATGGAGGAAGGGATGAGAGGATAGGATGCATCTTAACTCATTACTCATCCATTTTTGAGCTCATAGGAATTGATAAGTGAGAGAACCTTCTAGATGACTCGGAAAGATAAGAATATTCCCCAAACCCTATGTGAATTTCGCTCAAACTCACGCAGCGCAGGTGAAAGGAAGCATAAGTGCTCTACAGAGCACCCTAGCATGGACTTAACTGCTCTACAGCGCACCCTTACATGGGCCTACCTGTGCTGGTCCCTCTAGAGGTCATTTCAGGATGTCTTCATGTCATGAAACTGTCTGGGAAGGAGGCATTCAAAAGGGTGAATTATTTAGGGAATGTAGCAACTAAAATTAGGGTTTGATGAGCCCTAAAAAACTGATCTGGATGATGGGAGTGATGTGCCAAATGGATCTGTAACAAGGAGGTTAAAAAGCTAATAAAATTATGTCCCATTACTACCTCTCAGTTAGGAAAATGTGTAACTTAGGAAGGGTTGTGTAATATATGTTTTTCAAGTTGCATATTCTAATACTAAGGATAAGACAACTGCCTTAGAAAACATACCAGTAATCCAAGACTTTGCTGATGTGCTTCCTGAGAGAATAATAGGACTGCCCCCAAAGTGGGATATTGACTTTAAAATAGAGTTAGTCCCTAGAACATTCCTAATGTCAAAAGCTCCATATTGTATGAGTATACTTGATTTAATAGAGCTCAGGATGTAGATACAATAACTACTCTACAAAGGGTACATCTACCCAAATATGTCCCCTTGGGGAGCTTTAATGTTATTTGAAAGAAAAAATATGGCACTTTAAGACTTTGCTTTGATTATAGGCAGCTTAACAAGCTAATTGTTAAGAATAAGTACTTGTTGCCTCAAATTGATGACTTATTTGACCAGTTTAAAGGCGCTTTGGCCTTCTCTAAGATTGATTTACGATTGGGTTACCATCAAAATAGAGTAAGTGAGGAAGAAATTTGTAAGACAATGTTTAGAACTCGTTGTGGACATTATGAGTTTGTTGTCTTACCATTTGGACTAACCAATGTGTCAGCAGCATTCATGAGTTTAATGCATGGTATCCTCCACCTGTTTCTGGATAAAGTTTTCTTGATATTCATAGATGACATTCTGGTTTATTAGGAAATATAGAGGAACATAAAGAACATCTGCGTATAGCACTGCAAGTCTTACATGAACATCAATTGTATGTTAAATTTAGCAAGTGTGATTTTTATAGGGACGGGACATGTCTTTTATGTTGAGGGTATAGTTGTCAACCCTTAAATGATCAACACCATTATGGAGTGGTCTGTACCCAAAAATGTAGCAGACATACAATCCTTCACAGGTCTTGCAAGGTACTATCATCGTTTTATTGAGGAGTTTTTCCAAATTAATTACCCTTTTACTTCCCTACAAAAGAAATGGAGGGATTTCGAGTGGAAAACTAATTGTCAGTGAAGTTTTGAGAAGCTCAAGCAATTATTGACCACTTCCCCTGTGTTAAAGATTGTTGACCTGAACAAGGAATTTTTGGTCTACACAAATTCCTATCAAGAAGGGATGGGAGGTGCTGATGTAGGATGGGAAAGTGATAGCGTACAAATCCCAGAAGCTCAAGGAACATGAGCAAAGATATTATGCTTATGATTTAGAATTAACTATTGTAGTCCATGCACTGAAAGTATGGAGACACTATCTATTGGGAAAAAGGTTTTTACTGATGACAGATCATAATAGTCTAACGAGTTATTTTAAGCATCCTAACTTGAATTCCCATCAAGTGAGATGGAATGTATTTCTTAGTGAACTAAAATTCAACATTAAGCATCTAAGTGGAAAAGAAACCCTGTAGCAGATGCATTACGTAGGAGGGCACATTACATGTATGAACTTCACTAAAACCAAATAGAATTTAATGTTTTGGAATGGATTAAAGAGGCTACCCAAAAAGGCCCAGAATATAAGGTTTTATGGAAGAAATCCCATCAGACCAACAACTCTATAAAATAGTATGAATATAGCATTAATGAGGATCATATACTAAATTTTAAGGGGACAATATATTTTTCCTACCAGATTTCAGTTAGACAATTGATTCTAGACGGGTTTCAGAAAATTCCTTATGTTGCCCACCCCGACTATCAAAGGCTATTTTTAGAAATAAAAAAAGATTGCTTTTGGCCATGAATGAGAAGAGATATTGCAGAATATTGAGAAAAAAGTTAGAGTGTCAGCAAGTTAAGGCTAAACACCAACACCTCATTGGCCTTCTCCATCCACTACCCAATCTTGAGTGGAAATGGGAAGTCATTACACTTGATTTTATAACAAGACTACCCAGATTGAAGAGACATGATTCAATCATGGTGGTAGTAGAAAAACTCAGTAAAATAGCTCATTTATTCTGATGGAATCTACTTATAAGACTATTCATATTACTGATATTTTTATGAAAGAAGTGTTTTGATTGCATGTCTTACCTAAAATAATTATATCAGATAGAAATGTAAAATTCACTTGTGCATTTTGGAAGTCTCTCTTCACCGGATTATGAACCCATGTATAGTTCAACATTGTATACCATCCACAAATAGATGGGAAAACTGAATGAGTGAACCAAGTACCTGAAGATATGTTAAGCATGTATGTTATGCAACAACCCAACAAATGGCAAGAGTATTTATATCTGGTTGAATTTGTGTATAACAATAGTTATCATGAATATTTAAAGATGAGTCCATTTGAGGTGTTATATGGGAGAAGGTGTATAACATATACCACTTGGAATATTCCTGAATATAGAATAATGCTAGGGCCATACATGTTAGTAGAAATGGAGAAAACATTGAATAAGGTTGGGTAGAACTTAAAAGCTGCCCAAGATAGGAAAAAGGCTTATGCTCACAAGAAAAGAAGATATTGAGAACTAAAAGTTGGGGATCATGTATATGTACAAATAAAACCAAATAAAAGTACCTTGAGATGGGGTGTAGCAGAAAACGTTCCCCTCAATTCTATGATCCTTTCCAAATGTTGAACAAAATTGGAGCAGTAACATACCGATTGGCACTACCCAATCATATAAGAGTTCATAATGTATTTCATGTTTCTTTATTAAAGAGATATGTATATGATCCTACACATGTTATTCAATGGAAAGATATTTAGGTGAAAAGGAAAATTCTAATTATATATAAGTAATGGTGATATAATGATTTAGCATGGGCTAATTACTATGTATTTTCATGTATCAGGTCAAGCTAGATGGAGAGTTCTTGGTAGAGCCTCAATGTATTCTTGATTGGAGAGTAATAATGTTACAGAGGTGATCCATCAACCATGTTAAGGTGCAGTGGAGGCACCTTAGCCAAAAGAGGCTACCTGGGAAGATGAGACTTTCATGCATGAAGCTTATCCTGACTTATTCAAAGGACAATCTAACATTGGGTATGGTTTCATGCTCCATGGGGGAAGATGTAACACCCCTCCTATTATTGTAAATATTTGTGAGTTACTTGGATTAACTTTTATTACATAAGAGTTAAGAATTGATGGGATGAGTGGAAGCCTAATGGGAATTTTGAATATTTAAAGTGTATTGTTGTGTTTATCCTAAAAATAAAATAACTAAGAGAACATTAGAATTCAATGAAGAGAAACTTAGATAAAATTACTTTATGAGATAGTTATGAGTCAATTAGCTTTCTTTCCTTTGAGATAAAATATGATCTCAAAAGAAGGTAACCAAGGAAGGAAACCAAAAGAAAAAATGGAAGTTAGAGGCGCCAGTAGGAAAGGGGAAGGAATTAGAAAACCTGCACAAGGTGCTATGAGGATAAGGTAGGACATTGCCTGAAGTATTATTAAGCTGGATAGAAATCCAGTGGAAGCCTCATGATTAATATAAGTTCCAAGTTGGACCTTGTAGGGTGATGTTGCCTATGAATTAACCCTGTTAGGGTAACTGACAAAGAATTGTTCTAGTATAAAGATTCTTGGGGGAGAGAAAAGGATGTAATTTCCTTTCTCAAGGTTGGGTGGTGTGGTTACCTTGTGAATTCCTAAGAGACTCGACACAATAAATAAGTACTTATAATAAATCCCAGTGATAATGTATAAGTTATATGTATAATTATAATTTCTTTGCATGATGTCGATTACGACTAGTTTTTGCTATGAAATGTGTTTGTGAATAAGAGATTGACATACATTGAGATTAAAATATATTTGTGTAATTGTATTTTATGACTGAATGGCTACAGAAGGTGCCTATGTTCTAGAAACTAATAATCTATGAGTTATTAGTTTTATGTTTAATTGTGGTTTCCCAAAGATAAAACAAAGTGAGCACAAACTTAGTAAGTAATTATATTTCCAAGTTAAACATTTTTTGTATTTTCTTTCTAAAATATTAAAACCAATGGGAAATTAAAAGCTACTAGGTAGGGATCCCTCCGTATTGAAAATATTGTGGATTAAACTGAATAATTATTGAAGAACTGTGTGATATGAGACTATATTAACTAAATAGGGGAACAATAGAAAAAAATTATTTCAGAAAAGAAAAACTGGGAACTAAATGGTTCAAGGAACCATAACGATGATTGAGGGTTACTGTTCAGGTTGGTTCCCTTGCAAGGTTGGACCCAACTTGCAGTATACCTAGGGGGGATAGTATGGGGTACAGAGGGAGGTACCCAAGGGAATAATGTGATAATGGGATGGGACATAGTAATAAATAAAGTGGTTAACCCATATCATGTAAGTGACCACAAGTAGTTAGCAATAATGTAATAAGCCCATTGTATTAGATAGATGGTATTGAAGGAACCATGGTAATGAACCATCATATTGTGTGTATGAGGCCTATATAGAGGCTAGAGACTCCCCATTGAGAGGAAGGATTATTGTATGAATGAACATATGACTTGTGGAGTGTTCTCCTTCCTTAAGGAGTGAATGTATGTTGTTGCCCTACCTTAAGAGTTCGATCAATAAAGAAATATTTCTATCTATATTCAAATCTTGTTATTCTAGGTGATTATTTACAATTATTGGGTATATTGGTATCATTTCATATATTTTCAGGTCAGATATATAACAAGTGGTATCAGAGCACTTTCTAGGGCAAAGTGGAATTTTTTTTTTTTTTTGTAGGAACTTTTTGGGGCGGCAAGTTTGCAGATCTGATCTATATATTCTGGTGCAATATTTACAAAATATAATTGCTGATCTAGGCTTTTTGTGAAAAAATACCCAATTTGAAAAAAAAACGACCGAATCGGAGTCCGAATAAAAATCAGCTGTGTTGCTGACATTTTTCAGGGCGACGAGTTTGTAGAACAAATCTGTACATTCTGGGGAAATATTTACAGAATCTAATTGCATGTCTGGGTTCTTTGCAAAAAAAAACCCAATTTCAAAAAAAAATCAGTCGAATCGGAGTCCAGATGAGGGAGATAGCATTGATTTAAAATCAGATCCTTTTTCATAAATTTTTGTGCTGGCGGGACAACTGTAGCGAGAATATGAAATTCCAGTGCCTAGATCAGATTTCTATTACATGGGAAGATGCATAATGGTTGTTCCATTTCTGAAAACAGGAAAATATAATGGTCCTACTATTGAATAATCATAGAAAAACAAAAGTCATTATGGGAAAAATGGTGGAAAAGTTTCGTATGGCCTGGTTTGAAAGATGAAGTTGTCGTATGGTGGAGCTCCCTTGATGGCATGAAGTTGTACAAACTTTCAGATGAAGAATTTGAAAAATTCCTTTTAAACAAATGGTATCATGCTAGAAAACAGGATAATGAGACGTGTAAGGGGTTATTTTCTACTAGTATCTCCTTATTGCAGGTTCATGGATGTATTCAGAAGGAGAAGATCATTGTGTCTATAAATCCTAGTTGGAAAAATCTTCTAAATGTCAATTTGGAAAAAAAATTGGAAGTTCCAAAAAATAAATGGAGCACACACAGGTTAATAATGAGGAGGTGCAAGTTTATAAATATTTGAAGATTTCTATGGACAAGTATGTATTGCATTCTAATTTTTATGCTTCAGATATGGCTGATGTGGATGTTGTTTTGGGATACCCTTGTATGGAATCTGTGGGTAATTTCAATATTAATGTGTAGAAGAAATTCCTAAAGCTTTGGTATAAAAAGAAGAAAATTACATTACAGGATATTTCCATCAATAAACAGGGAGAGTCCAAGGAGGTTGAAGCAGAAGATGTTTTAGGGACTGACACATCAGATGATGAGCCCTTGATGGTTGACAACCAAACACAAACATCAAACTAGGTACGAGAAAAACAAGTAGAGTCCAAGGAGGCTAAAGCAGAAAATGTTACAGGTACGGAATTTGTGGTTGAAGTAATATTGGAAGATAAGCAACAACAACAGATGCCACAACATGTATCAGATACCAATCAATCTCCATTAGGTGGTGAATTAAAGAAAGATACATCGTTGGTTAAAACTTTAGCATATCACCGCCCACATCACCCCGCAAGAAAACAACCTACAAGATGGCAATGAATTAGCCACAAGGACAACAACCCCTGCATGACAGATAGAGAGGGGTGATGATCCACCTACTACACATCAACACAGAAGAGCCACCAGGGTCAACTTCCATCTTAAGCGAGCGAGGCACCAGCGAGATCAAGGGTTCACCTTTCTCTGGGATGGCTAGATGCACGTGCATTGTACCAGTGGACTACTCTTTTGAGTAGATCTTATTATTTGTGTTCTTCTTATGTTTCGGGGACGAAACATGTTTAAGGGGGGTGGAATGTAGTATACGTGGGGGGATAGTATGGGGTACAGAGGGAGGTACCCAAGGGAATAATGTAATGATGGGATGGGCCATAGTAATAAATAAAGTGGTTAGCCCATTTCATGTAAGGGACCACAAGTAGTTAGAAATAATGTAATAAGCCCATTGTATTAGATAGACAATATTGAGGGAACCATGGTAATGACCCATGGTATTGTATGTATGAGGCCTATATAGAGGCTAGAGACTCCCCATTGAGAGGAAGGATTATTGTATGAGCAAACATATGACTTGTGGATTGTTCTCCTTCCTTAAGGAGTGAATATATGGTGTTTCCCTACCTTAAGGGTTTGATCAATAAAGAAGCATTTCTATCTATATTCAGACCTTGTTATTTTGGGTGATTATTTACAGTTATTGGGTATATTGATATCATTTCATATATTTTTAGGTCAGATCTATAACACAACTAGCCACTTGGGAATAGTCCTGGAACTGGACCCGACTGATAAACAAATATGAAATGCTTAGACATAAATCCAGACCAAAATCTATGTAAATCATTGTACACTAAAAGTAATGAAAGAAATTTTCCATACACATAGGAACGCCAAAAAGGAAAACACAAGCATAGTATAATCTCATGAACTAGATAAAAAAGATCTTTTGTAACCAAAATGAAGTTTCTAATTAACAAGAAACTCTCGACCATTCCAAACAATAACAGATATTTAATTCATCTATTCAGAAAAACGAACTATAATAAAGGAGATATTTGTGTACCCATAATATATGTAGAACTGAGTTTTAAGAGAAAGTACTTAAGTTCATTGTGATTCATCACCGACGAATATAAAACAAAATAGAAGCATATTTTTATACTGAAAATGCCCCTAGAAAATGGAGCAGTTAAATATAAAAAAACTAAAAACTCCACTCAGGTGGTCTGAGTCTAATGGAGGGCTACCAACCTTGATTAGGGAATAAGGAGCAAGGTATACACAATTGATAGTCAATTATAACATTAAAATCCCCCAAAACTACTTCCTTGGGCTATAATTCATTTATCATGTCTAAATTGGGAGTTTAGGACATGAATACATAGCATAACTCTAACAGAAATGCTCTGGAAGGGAAGGAGGCTGAATTTATGTACTTGTAAAAGAAACCCTCCATCAAGATGCCATGTCAAGAAACCCTCATGTGTGGAACTCAGGAAGGAACACTACATTGACAGAATTTGGTACTTTACCTATGCAAGAGACCTACATTCAAGGTAGTTACAATAAGAAATGTTTGATTGAGAGTTAATTAATGTAACGTAGAGACTAAAATTAATTGATACAAGCATGCACCATACCTAAGGGAAGCAAGTCTCCGAACCCACATTGGATGCCCTGCAAGAATAAATCAAAGAACCCAAGAAATTAGAATATATGAAGACTTGATTAACAACTAACTCTAGAAATTTTAGTGCATTGACTCCTTAACTGAAGACCCTCGTAAGCCTAAACAAAATCTAGAGGAGTTGTGTCCATTTGTTGAGTAGAAAACCTATAAGATTAGAAAGAAACTATCAACCTTGGTATGCTGGATGGCTGAAAGGAATATCAAATAGAAAACCCATAGAAAGGAGGGTCTCCAAAGTGAGAGAAGGGAGGTCGACATGTAAGGGTTGCGACAAAGTGCTCACAGTGTGCCTCCTTCATGAATGATCGATGTAACTTGATGAAAATCAGGTAGTTTTCCTTATCCCCTTGTAATAAGGTAGAGTCATAGGATTGAAACCCTACCCTATCGATGATGTATCTCCTTCCAAGTGTGATCTTTAGGGTTTTCAAGAAAGTTTGTTGTATCATATGAGTCACTGGACAGTTGGTGCCCACTCAACGCATTAGGGGACACGAGGAGTTATGCATTAATCACACCAATAATATCAAACAAAATATCAATAACCATGTTGCAGAAAGGGTATACAGTTCAGGAGCGTGTGGGGTTTAGAACCTTAGTTAGTAAACAATGTAATGTCTATCCGAATACTTATAAATCTACTTTTCAAAACTTTATTAAATATTATTATACCTTTATTAAATTTTTGTGGTATGACTCAATGCTTCAAAACGTCTCATTTCATCATCGGAATTCTAGTAAGGGTCTAATGAAAACAGTATTTTTTTTATTTTTTTTGTTGATGAGTGTTACAAAAAGTTATTTAGAATTTCAAAAATTAGACCATGTTAATTTTTTGATATTCATTTATAAAGATAAAGGATAAATAAATTTTCTATTTGTTTATATTAGTATATATTCATTTTAATTATTAATTTACCAAGTGTTAAGAGGAATCAAATATTTTAAGATGCAAAAATTTTTGAGTGTAAAACTTGAAGAAAGTTTTGCAATTCGGGGGATTTGATTCCTTGTAGATTGAGATTTAAGGAGGATCTATATTGGATTTTAATATTATCAGCCTAGATCCATCTAATTCCATATCAAGAGAGATCAAATATGTAAACCTTTCATTGTCAAAGATCTGCATCATATGGGGAATTTCTTTTTATATGTTATATTGTATTCCCAACAAAGTATTTATTTTGTAAATTTATGCATTATGCTATTTCAAAATTGTTTTTAAACAATAAATAATAGTTGCAGTGCTTGCTTATGTACTAGTATGGGACTATATTGATATATTGGAAAGTTATAGTGGTACTAAGAAGTTGAAGGTGGGAAAAATATCAAAGAAAATATAATTACGATGAAATTTGGAAATATTGAAGAAAATATAATTAGAAATTTCAAATTGCTAATAGCACCCACTAAAAAATAAAAAATAAAAAACCATTAATTTCCACCATAGAATTCCACTAATTAAAAAAACAATAATTATATCGAGTAATTGCATCTGATGAAAAATGTGCACATGGGTTAAATTTTATGAGGAATTTTTTTATTAATTAATTTTTTGAAAAGAATATGCGTCAACTTCATGTTGAGCACATATTGAATCACACATCACCCTCAAATAATTTTCTTATTAACTAAATATTTATTATCTTAATTTTAATGTAACACCTAAACCTTACAAACTGAATTAAACACGGTAAAAAAAATCTTTTATATATGGTGTCTTTACCTGACTTATTTACTAACCATTCAGCACACATATAAATAATAATATTCGGCATACATACAAATTTCTAGGCATATTAATGATATTTCATGTCGAGGGTTGTGCCACCTACTGGCAATACTAATCCATTGAATATGATTTATGGTTTATTACCACAGCAAGTCTTCGTGCACATGGCCTTACACGATACTGTGTTACGCTAGTTCTCATCCAAGCCTCTACGCAGTGCTTATATATCCCGAAGGACAAGACTTCGATGTGCGTCTACCATCGGTCGCGAATCTCCATCATTGATCTCCATCTCGTGATTCAATGACAGTGATGGGTTAGAGATTACCCTAACCAACTGCCCGCATCGGTGCTTGCCTTTCTCATTGTTTCTGGCACACTTCGGCTCTGTGCTACTCTACAAGGGTTTGGGTTATGGCGTTTGGTGAAGCTTTTTCTATGGCACTCTGTGAGGGTTGAAAATAGGAGGACCTGTCCAACGCACCGAACCAGGTAACCCTTCATTCAACTGTCCCAATAAGCGTTATTATTGTTTGGAAGACTATTTACACTCAGGAAAGTGATTAGGGTTCTTATTTTGCCACTATACAGAGGTAACTGGAGAATTTTCGGAGATGAATGAAGTCATCAAACTTCCCATCTCATCTGCCACTGGTAAGTCACTACCCATCGGCGAAGGTGTGATTGATTGTTCTCAATGCAGGTTTCTTTAAAGATTCACAGTTACACTCCTTCTTGCATGGTTTTCCTATTCCTAACACAGGGTTCTCATTTTTCCCTTTCAAGTGGGTGACTTATCGAAGGCATACTCCTATCTCAGGTAAGCTCATCAATATATTATATCTGTAGTAAGTTTTCTATTATCGAACCACCGATTTGACTCTAAAGGTAAAAATAACCTTACCTTCTGATGGCTTGCAGGTACACTGTCCTCCGGATAATTTTAGTTCAAGCTTTCGACTTTTAAGATTTCAAGAAGCTCACATTATTACCACTTCTTTTCAGGTTGGAGCTAGACTTTGTCGTATGATAAAGGAGGTCATTTGTTTCTCTTTTATAAATGAATAATTTTAGTATCAGGACACAGATTTCCATGATTCTCTTTGGTTTTGGGTTAAATCACGTGTTTGGCCTTTACAGTCGGCAATTTCTTCACTGTGGGCCTATAACTGTCACGAGTTTGAAAGGGCTTTCGAGTTGGTCCTTTATGTTTTAAGTCGGTATGTAATAATTATTTCAAACCCTAATGGTAGTTCCATTGCTCTGCTATTGAGGTTCATTTAAATACTTTTTTATTGCTTTTCTATTCACCAAAATGATTTATTTATGTTTGTATGGGGTGTGCAAGTAGTCTAGGTAGCAAACGCCTATTTCTTGTGCATAACCTAGGAATATGAACAATTAGAGTTGAGTTGTAGTGACTTGGTAACAGAGGCTCGCATTTGCTATTGATTTGATTTTTTATTTACATAGGAATAAAGACTTTTGAGGTTATGAATCTTGGCTGACTTGTGGTAGCTACTATGTTGAGAGGCTATTTTACTGTCTTTCTTTTGGGTTTCAATGTTTACAATATAAACTTGGTATAATGAATCAAGATTTCTACTCTAGATGGTAGTTTCTGCTTTTATGTTAGATTAGTAATGTAATCTATTCTACTATCAGTGGGTTTGTCTCCTGTGGAATTCTTCAGAAACATTCAAAACTCTTAAAGATAGCTCATCATCATAATTACTTTTCTGTAAATTCAATATTAGCCACTAAGATATCATATAGTTATTCTATTTAACGGATATGAATAGTTTTGCGTGAAATTACAATTACAATTCAACAATGATTCTTTTAATGACTTCTCATTTAGTTTCTTTCATTAACTTGAAAGAACAGATAATAATGACTACCGTACTTAACAATATTTATGGTTTAACATTAGGTCTATTAAGAAGCTTTCTACCTCAGTTTAACAGTTAACTGTGAAAAACAATATTTTCAAAAGGTCTCTCCTCCCAGTCACGAGTCTGGAAATCACGTTTAGACTCTTCCCCAAGCACCTTCTATCTTTCCCATACTGGATCTAGTCTAGTTACAGTCAATACTTAAGGCCTCAAGACTATGGTCCAACCTCCAATTTGTACTCTTTGTTGACTATGTTGAGAAAGTTTCTCCCACTGGTTTATTCCACCCAGCTCTAGGAGCCTTTTTCTGCTCTGTGCCCCTCTCTATATTACCTCTCTCAGGCAGAGAGTAACCACTTCTTGGCAACTATTCTTTTAAATGAACAAACAATTTTATTTAAAGTATTACCACCTATATTTTAGATAATTACCACATGTGTTTCTTAGTTCCTTCCAATAACATTTCATAATCCTTATCAAATTAAATAACATTTAAAATATCCTTTTAGTAAAAATAAACATAATAATCTTCGTGGAACTTTATGCAACTTGGGCGTGTTACATCTCCCCCCTCATGCAGAACACCGTCCCTAGTTCTCTCTTCCTCTTTGGAAAATAATGCGGGATAAGCCTTTTGCATGAATTCCTCCTCTTCCCAAGTAGCCTCTTCTGGGCTAAAGTGCTTCCATTAGACTTTAACCTGGGTGATGGCTTGCTTCCACAAGTTGGTTTCCCACTGATCGCGAATACGAAGAGGTTCGGCCAAGAACTCTCCTTCTGGTTCGACCTGCACCATAAAACAATTCTCAGTTACATCTATATAAAAAAAAATGTATATGTATATATACATATATATGTCCAGTCTTTACCCTTTAACCGCTTTACCTGAATATTTCCCCAATCAATAATGTGTTGAGGGTTATACACATATTTCTTTAGTAAGGATACATGGAATACATTCTAGACCCAAATGTGGCTTGGTAGCACTAGCTTATAGGCCACTAGTCCAATTCTTTCTAAGACCTAAAATGGTCTGCAGCATCGGGGTGCTAATCTGGCACAACCCTGCCACTACAGAGAACTTTTCTGAGGCTTCATCCTCAGGTAGACATGATCTCTTGGTTGAAATTCCCTATAAATCCTTTTTTTATTCGCATACATCTTCTGTCTATCTTAAGCTACCCTTAAATTTTGTCAGACCTTCTTAATAGCCTCCTCCATTTCTGTTAGCATGTCAGGACCTAATGCTAGCTTATTTACTGGGCTATTCCAATCTATGGGTACCCTGCACTTTCTTCCGTACAACACCTTGAAAGGGCTCATTCCTAGTGATTCGTGATGTTTGTTATTATATGCAAAATCCACCAGATGGAGGTAGTCCTCCCACTTATGTGGCTACTGCATCACAAACATGCGTAGCATGTCTTCTAATACCTGATTTACTCATTCATTCTGTCCATCCGTTTGAGGATGATAGGTAGTACTAAACTGGACTTGAGTACCTAGTCCTACAAAAAGAGTCTTCCAAAAGGTGGACGTGAATTTTACATCTCTATCCAAAATCACTACCTTGGGTATCCCATTCAAGGGAAATATTTCCTTCATAAACATTTTTGTGATTTCCACTGTTTTGAAAGTGGATTTCACAGGTATGAAGTGGGTTGTTTTACTCAACTTGTCTACCACAACCATAATAGAATCATGTTGCTTCCTTGTGCGGGGTAAACCAGTAATGAAATCTAAGGATATAGTCTCCCATTTCCATTCCGAAATGGGTAATGGCTATAACAATCCAGCGTGATGCTGATGTTCTGTTTTAACCAGTTGACACTCCAAACATTTGGACAAGTATTCTGCAATATCCTTCCTCAATCCAGGCCAAAAATACCCTCTCTTAATGGCTGAAAACATTTTCTGATAGCCTGGGTGACCAGCACAAGGTTTTTTATGAAACTCATCTAATATCAATAGTTTAATCGAGGTCTGATTTGGAATATATATTATATTTTTAAAAGTGAGAAGATTATCAAAATTTATTCCAAATTCTCATTTTTCCTCTTTCCGTAGAGCTTCTTTTGTTTGTTTCTAGAGGAAAGTATATTCTGAATCCTTATTAGCTTCCTCCTTAATGACTTCTAGAATATTTGATGTTGCCTGGCTCATTCGAACCTCATAGATACAGTGCAACTTCTTGCTTAGTGTGTCAGCCACACGGTTTTTGTTTCCCTTTAAATGTTTCATTTCAAAGTCGAATTCTCTTAAGAAATTCGTCCATCTAGCCTATCGGGCATTTAATCTAGATTGGTTGAATAAATTGGTAAGGCTACTATGATCAATTAGCAGCAAAAATTTCTTCCCCAATAGGTAATGCCTCCACATTTTAAGTGCATGCACTATTGCTGTCAATTCAAGGTCATAAGCTAAATATCATTGCTTGTACTCCTTCAACTTTCGATATTCATAAGCGATCACCTTTCCCTCCTATTTCAACACCCCACCAACACCTTCCTTGCTTGCATTCATGCAAACTACGAAGGACTTTTCCAGATCTGCTACTTTTAGTACTGGAGCGGTAGTAAGCAGATGCTTTAATTTTTCAAAGCTTTGCTAACAAGTTGTTTTCCATTGGAAAGCACTTCCCTTTTTCTACAAAGATGTCATGGGAAAAGCGATCTTTTAAAACCCCTCAATGAATCTTCAATAATATCTGGCTAATCCCAAGAATGATCTAACATCAGTGACATTCTTAGGGGTTGTCCATTCTAAGGTTGTTTTGATCTTTTTTGTGTCTACTGCAATTCCTTCTGCAGATATGACGTGACCCAAATACTGAATTTGATCTTTGAAGAAGTCACACTTGCTAAACTTGGCATACAACTAGTTTTCCCTTAATGTTTGCAACACTATTCTCAAGTGTTCTTTGTGTTCCTCCTAGTTCTTCAAATATATTAAGATATCATCTATAAAAATCAACACAAACTTATCCAGGTAAGGCTAGAAAATACCATGCATTAGACTCATAAAGGTGGTTGGATCATTTGTGAGGCCAAATGGCAATACCACAAACTCGTAATGACCATAAAAAGTACGGAAGGTTGTTTTGTAAATGTCCTCATCTTTTATTCTTATCTGGTGGTAATCAGATCTTAGATCGATTTGCGAGAATACCTTAGCTCCTTGTACCTGATCAAATAGATCATCAATACATGGTAAAGGATACTTATTTTTTATGGTTAGCTTGTTCAATTTTTGATAATCGATGCATAATCTGAGGGTCCCATCCTTTTTTCCATACAAATAATACGGGAGCTCCCAAGGGGATACGCTAGGGTGAATATCTTTTTTATCTAGAAGATCCTGTAACTGCATTTTGAGCTCTATCAATTCAGGTATGCTCATGCGATAAGGAGCTCTAGATATGGGGGCTACACCTGGAATCAACTCAATGGTGAAGCCAATATCTCATTTGGGTGGTAAGCCAGGAATATTTTCTAGAAAGACATCTATAAAGTCCTGAATTACAAGGATATTTTCTAGTGAGGTCATTTTATTTTTAGAGTTTGTAAACCCCACTTGCACGACGTAAATTTGACACCCTTTCCTAATGCATTTTCCCAGTTGATTGGAATTAATAGGGTAGAGCTTGGTACTGTTTTTTATTCCTTGTAGCTCCTTCCATTGCCCTGATTCTGAAACAAAACTTACAGTTTTCTATTTACAGTCTACCAGAGACCAACATTTTTTCCAACCAGTCCATCCCAATTAGTATGTCATAAGAGCCCAAAGGTAATATATTAAGATCAACATAAATAGGTTTCCCAGAAATGGTTATGGGACAGTGTTCTATATTGGCATTAAATTTCCTCTTTGCGCCAGTGGCTAGTTCTACTAGCTAAGGTTTTGAAAATTTCATGCTTACTAACTGACATTTTTCAACCACTTCAGGACTGATAGAACTTAAGCTAGAACCTGGATCAAATAAAAAAGAGACATGTTTCTTAGCAATCATACCTTCACATTCGATCGTTATGGGCTAGAATTTGGCCTAATGATCTTCCAAGGTAGCATTAATTCTAGGTATTCTCCTCGCCACTTCGCCAACTGTGGATGCTTCTTGCATGTTTGATAACTGTTCTATTCTAGCTCTTTGTGGACAATTTTTTTAATACTGGGGTTCTCCGCAACCCCAACACTGTAATGGCGGTTTTGATTTCTGATCATTGGCAGATTTTTGACCCCTCCAGATGGCCTATTCTTAGAATATGCAGTTATGGGTGGATTCCTGGCTGGGAACCTGCTGAACGCATTTTGTTGTGCATTCCAATGATTAACAAATTTCAGGTGTCTACTTGGGATCAGGCTTCTACTCTTCTTACTTGATCCTCCTTTTGGCCCTTCATTCCTTTGTTTCATTTGCTGATAGCAAATGCGAGCCTTCCTGACAGCATCATCCATTGTCTTAGGGTAGTCAAATTCCAATTTCTCCTTCATAAAATTTGGTAAGCTGCTAATAAAACACTGAATTTTGGCCTTTTCTTCTTGCATGTAAGGTACATAGTGGAGTAATGATGTGAATCTGGTCACGTATCCATCCATGGTTAAGGTTTCAAACCTTAGCTCATGAAATTATTTCGCTTTCTCGTCATAATAATGTTCAGTTAGATATTTATCCTTGAAATGTTTTTGAAATTTGTTCCATGTGACCTATTCTTCATCAATTTTCCTTACTGTCCTGATTTATTCCCACCAGAGAGTCACTTTTCCCCTCAACTGATAAACTGCCAATCGTGCCTTCAGTTTATCAGTATACTCATAAATCTGGAAATATTTGCCCATATCAATTAACCAGGCTTCTGCAGCTTCTTCAGATTCTCCCTAAAAAAGGGAAGGCTTAATTTTCTTAAACTCTCCTTGTAATTGTGTCTGTGGTTCTGACATTTTCTTCTTAGTTTTCCACTGGTCAAATACATTTTCTGAGCGCCCCTCATCTTCCTCTCTATTTCTTTTAGCGGATTCAACGTTTTCTTCCCTTCCTTGAGTGGTCGAGGTCTTTTCCTGATCCTCTATGCTAGGATTTGGGTGGTACTGATTTTGTCAGTTGGACAAACTTCTTATGATTATTTCTTGTTCTACACGCAAGCGTTCATTATTTGTTCTCAAACTAGTCATCTCTACAGACAACTACTACACCGTTTCGAGTAATACTTCATTGGCTTATAGGGATTCTTCGCCCAGCTGAATCCATATATCTAGGTTAGCAGTCACATAGGCTGCTCCGGGTGATTTAGTTGGTCCTAAGTTCCTCTACATGTTGAACTTCTTTTTCTTTTTTTTTGTTGATGTGATCCCTTTTCTGTTATTTATATTCACATATAAGTAGTTTTAATTAAAATCTAAGCACACAGTTCCTATACATAGCTATTCCCAAAGATCCTATTGGCATTATGACACAAGTTTGGCACAGGTTTGGCTCAATGACATAAGTGTTGTCCTTGATGGAAACTAACTCAAATAGCAGATCACAAGTTCAGGCTCTCAAAATAGTAGAAAATGAGATACCTACAGGTTCCTGTTCACAAAGCCGCGGATGTACGCAGGTGCGCCGAACAAAAAGTGCGGACATATACGCAGGTGTACCTAACAAAAAGTGCGCACGTAAAGTTCACGCACTTTCATGCAGAGAAAAGTGCACACGTGAGAAATCTTATGGTTGGTCCATGGTATTTAGTCCAACATTTGTGAACCTATGGTTTTGGTCCGTGGTTTTGCATCTAAAGTATTGAACCTAGGTATTGGGTCCCTAGTATTGGATCTCTATGGTTTTGGACCATGGTTTGAGTAAGGCCTAGGCTATAAAAAGGAAAGGAGATCATTTGGCTTGGAGTGACTGATGTGTTGAATATCTTGAGAAGAGAAAGATCTGAAATACTGGTGATTGGTTGTTGAGTTATCGCTGGACCTAAATCAAGGAGAAACCTGAGCATTACAAGATGGATCTACTGATGGGTCGAGATACCTTTGGCGCATGATCAGATCTGTAAATCTGATAATCTGGGGTATAATTGAAGTCTGATAAATTATCTATACCCGCAGGTTTGACACAGTGCAGGTAGATGTACGCAGGCTCGACACAGAGCAGGCGTGCATACCCGTAGGTTTGACACAGCGCAGGCGCGGATACCCGTAGGCTCGACACAGCGCAGGCGTGGATACCCACAGGTTAAGGAATTGAATACTGCGTATGTATGCAGGTTTCTAGTGGTGAAGTTGTGTACTTTCTTGAAATATGTTTTAGCTGCTTTTTTCTATTACTGCAGTGTTCAGGGTTCTGAATTGGTGTCTGGTTATTGGTACTATGTTCTGAGCAGTTATTGATTCAGTATTTGTACAAGGAAGTTGGTTGATTTTAGATCTATTTGATTTTTGATTGATATTCATGGATCCAGTCTGAAAATTTATGAAACGTGGTCCCTGCAACAAAAGAGAAGTCTTCTATAGGTCAGTACCTACGTACTAGTACCTCAGCTAGTACAAGAGCTAAGGGGTTTGTAGCTCCCTTCCAGAAGAGTCTGGAGAATGAAAGAAGATTGTAGCCTTCTGCAGGTTGAAGCCTGCGTACTGGTATAAGACTGTACCAGTACAGAATCAGTGTAAAAAGAAGTTTCTAATTGAAAGAAGATAGAGACATATTGCAGCAGGTGGTTTTCACCCACATTGGGTTTCCACCTTATATCTTGTGTTCTTTTGTGTGACTGTCTGCTCTACTTTTCTGTTCCTGCTTACTATTATATGATTCTGACACACAGATTAATGATCAACATCTGAAGAATAATTAAATTATAAGTCTGGGAGGTATACGTAAGTTTCATTAGTCAGATCTACAAATCTTTGTATAAATTGAAAAGAATTTGATAATACTGATTCACCCCCCCTCTCAGTATTATTTTCAACAATTGGTATCTGAGCAGGTCCTTTAGGAAAAGCTTAATTGCTTGAAGGAAGATCTATCATCATGATCAACTACGAAAAGGAAGCATCTATCAGGCCACCGATTTTTGATGGGAGCAACTTCGTCTATTGGAAGGTAAGAATCACTGCCTATCTTCAATCTCTTGGTACAAAAGTTTGGGATATTGTGGAAACAGGATACACATTTCCATCAGCAACTCCTACAGATGCAGCTGGTAAGAAGCAGTATGAAACAAATGCAAAAGCTATCAATACTCTATTAGGAAGTCTATCTCAATCAGAATTCGTCAAGGTTATGCAGCTCAAAAGTGCAAAAGAAATATGGGACAAGATCGTTCTGAGCTATGAAGGAGATGAACAGGTAAAACGAGCAAAATTACAAACTCTTAGAATTCAATATGAAAGTCTCAGAATGCATAATGATGAAAGTGTGGCTAGCTATTTCCTACGTATAGGTGAGATCATAAATTGTATGAAAAACTTGGGTGAAGAAATAAAAGAAGTTGTTTTGGTTGAAAAGGTTCTAAGATCTTTATCTCCTAAGTTTGATTCAAAAGTTTCTGCCATAGAAGAAAAGTAGAATCTACAGAGCCTTACCATGTCACAGCTGCACGAAATTCTAACTGCTTACGAAATGAGAAAAGGAGGACCATCAGACAGGAGAGAAGTTGCATTCAAGGCTTCAGGAAAAGGAGATTACTATGAGTCAGGACATATGTCAGAAGAAGAGGAAGAATCAAATTTTGTCAAGAACCTTCAACGGGGAACTAGAAGATTCAGAGTTAAGCTGCCTTTCAAATGCTTTTCTTGTGGTAGAGTTGGTCATTATGCTGCAAAATGTCCTCATAAAGATAAACTAGACAAAGGTAAGGAACCTGTTAGATGGAACAAAAAACAGAATGTAAATAAGAAGAGCTATTACACGCATGAAGACAGTGATGGATTGTCAAATAGTGATGGAGATGATCAAGGTAATGATGATAGACTTTTGATGGCTTTTGAAGATGATGATTTCTTGGATGCTATAAATGAAGAAGGTCTTTATGAAGAAATTTCTAAACTTAAAGTTTGTTTAGAGGAAAAGAAGATGATTATAGATACTCTAACATTCCAACTTGTTGAAAAAGATAAACACAATGAAGAGTTAGAATGTGAAATTGTGGGACTTACAAAAGAAGTTGAGAAAACAAAAGCCCTTAATCTCAGATTTGCTAAAGGATCTGAAACTCTAGATGAGATTATCAAAGTGCAGCGTTCTCCTCTAATCAAGACTGGTCTCGGATATTCCGAAGAAGCATCTCAAGCTCAGAAGCAAGCGCAGAAACCATCCACCTCCAAAAGTTATCTTGATGCAGCAAGGAGAAGTGAACAAGTTGACAATCGACAGTAGAAGCATAATGCAGATTACTAAGTAAAGCATGGACAATTTGATTCAATAATGATCAAAGATTATCAAGTAAATAGGGGGAAATCTACAAACAGAAGCCTCAACCGACCACAGGTAAATCATTCTCAATTTGGCTCAAGAATGGATGGAAATTACAATCATATGATTGGTAGATTTGATAATCGCAGGAATTTCTTCAATGGCCAATGTTCTCTTGTCATAACTTTGGTCATAAAGCTGCTCAATGTGTTGCCTACAAGACCATCATGACTAGGGAAGCTCAAAAACAAAGGAGTATGACAAGAATCATGAAAATAACCTACAATAACTTCTCTGCTCTTGAAAATGAAATAGAATGTTCTATCTGTAACAACTTCGGTCATAAAGATTCTGAATGCAGAAGTAGGTTTCGCCAAACAACTCAGAAGGAGCAAGCTTCATTGAGTTCCAAAACATGGAAAAAGAAAGAAACACAACCGGAAAGATGTAGGATAGCTTTATATGTGGAAGGATAGGAAAATTAATGGTACATCAACAGTGGATGCTCGAAACATATGACAGGTAATAAAGAAAAACTTCAGTCATATAGTGCCTTAGAAAAGGAAAAGAAGGTCTCATTTGGAAATGACACCCCTCCATTCATAAAAGGTAAAGACTCTGTTCGTGTGAAAGAAAAGGTCAAGGCTGGTAATGTTATGTATGTTGATGGCTTAAAGCATAATCTATTGAGTGTCAGTCAGATGTGTGATCAAGGAACTGAGGTAATATTTCAATCAAATGGATGTATTGTTCGTGAACTTGATACAGGAAAGATAGTGATCAGAGGCATAAGAACTCCAAATAACTTATACGTACTCAAGGGAGAACAACAACAATTCTATTTAAGAAAGAATGATGAACACTGGCTATGGCACAAAAGACTGGGGCATCTTAGCTTCTCTAAGATAAGGAAAGCATGCAAATATCAGGCAGTTCATGATCTTCCTAACATCAGAATTCCAGACAATACAATATGCAAATCATGTCAATTTGCTAAGCAAACCAGAACTAATTTCCCTGAGAAGGAAGGATCAGCTAGCAGGCCACTTGAACTTGTCCACACTGATATATGTGGTCCAACTAGGAAGAGGTCACCTCGAGGAGAAGAGTATTTCATATTGTTCATTGACGACTTTTCAAGGATGTGTTGGATAGGACTCATGAAGTATAAAGATGAAGCTTTCGAAAAGTTCAAGTCATTCAAAGCTTTGGTTGAGAACGAATCAGATTGCAGAATCAAATGCCTCAGATCTGATCGAGGAGGGGAATTTACCTCAGATGAATTTTTCGATTTTTGTGAAGAACATGGAATAAGAAGGGAATTTTATGTTGCAAGGACTCCTCAGCAAAATGGAGTAGTGGAAAGGATGAACAGAATGGTTCAACAAATGGCTTGTGCTATACTTGATGAGTCTGGAACTCCCGCAACCTTCTGGGGTGAAGCCGCATTTGCCGCTATTACTATTCTCAACAAGACAAACTTCTGGGTAAACAGCACTCAGACTCCTCATGAACTTTGGTATGGTAAGACTCCCAAGGTAAAATACTTCAAAAATTTTGGAAGCAAATGCTACATTAAAAGGACTGATGAAAATCTTGGCAAGTTTGAACCTAGAGCAGATGAAGGCATTTTACTTGGCTACTCTCCCCACAGCAAAGCTTACAAATGTTACAATAAAAGACTTGGTAAAATTGTTGAAAGTTTGATGTAGTGGTTGATGAAGAAGGAAACACTCCTAGGCAGGTAAAATTTGAAGATTTCGAAGATGGCGAAGACTATCCGTCAACATCAAATCAGATTCATGACGAAGAAGAAACCCATGAGGCACCAGAAGAATAGATAAGGATAGAAGAAAAGAATCCATCCAGATACGTTCAGAAGAATCATCCAGAATCTCAAATTTTGGGGCAGAAAGAGGCTGGTGTACAAACAAGAAGAACCATTTCAGAAGCGTCAAGCTATTTAGCATTGCTCTCCTCCACTGAATCGCAAAATGTAAGAGAGGCTTGCAAAGATGAATGTTGGGTCAAGGCCATGGAAGAAGAACTCGAGCAGATTGAAAATAATAACACTTGGGAGTTGGTTCCTAGACCAAAAGATAAGAATGTCATAGGGACAAAATGGATTTTCAAAAATAAGCTGAATGAAAATGGGGATGTGGTTAGAAACAAGGCAAGACTTGTTTGTAAAGGATATGCGCAACAAGAAGGAATAGACTTTGAAGAAACTTTTGCTCCAGTTGCCAGACTTGAGGCCATAAGAATGTTCCTTGCTCTCTCTAGCTTTCAGAAGTTCAAAGTATTTCAAATGGATGTAAAATATGCCTTTCTAAATGGAGACTTAAATGAAGAAGTATATATTGAACAACCAGATGGGTTTATTCTTGGAAATGATCCAAAACTTGTATGCAGACTCAAAAAGGCTCTCTATGGCCTTAAACAGGCTCCAAGGGCATGGTATTATCAGTTGGATAAGTACCTCCATCAACAAGGTTTTATAAAAGGATCAACTGATAGCAATCTATATATAAAAATTGACAATGATAAGTTGTTGATACTTGTTGTGTATGTTGATGATATCATCTTTGGTAGCAATGAAGAAGACATGAGTCAAAATTTTGCCTTGGTGATGCAGAAAGAGTTTGAAATGTCCATGCTTGGTGAGCTCACATATTTTCTTGGTTTACAAGTCCAACAAAACAAAGATGGCATTTTTCTATCACAAACCAAATATCTCAAGCAGATCTTGAAGAAATATGGGATGGAGGATTCGAAACCAGTATGTACCCCTATGGTGACAGGATGCAGCCTCAGCGCAAATGATGAATCGGCAGTTGTACATCAACCAACCTATAGATCCATGATTGGTAGTCTGCTCTATCTAACAGGTACCCAACCAGACATTATGCATGTAGTGGGAATAGTTAGAAGATTTCAGGCAAATCCAAAGGAAACTCATCTTAAGGCAGTTAAGAGAATCTTCAAGTATCTTCAAGGAACTCAAAACTATGGCTTATGGTATCCTAGAGGTACAGATTTCACACTTCATGCATACACTGATGCAGATTGGGCAGGAAGCGTGGATGACAGGAAGAGCACTAGTGGTGGTGCATTCTTCATGGGTCCTAGATTAGTATCCTAGTTCAGCAAGAAACGAAGCTCTATTGCATTATCTACAGCTGAAGCAGAATATGTAGCTGCTTCATCTTGCTGCACACAACTCCTTTGGATGATGCGAACATTGCAAGATCTTCAATTCACTTGTACTCCACCTATCTCCATTTTTTTTTATAATACAAGTGCAATCAGTATTTCAAAGAACCCTGTCATGCATTCAAAGACTAATCACATACTGATCAAGTATCATTTTCTCCAAGAACAAGTGCTTGAACAAAAGGTCAAATTGGAGTATGTTCCCTCTATGGAACAAGTCGTTGATATTCTCACCAAACCACTGCCCAGGGAGACCTTTGAATACCTCAGACAAAAGCTAGGGGTAGTTGATGCATCATCTTGCTGTTGAATCTTGTCTGTTTTAGAGATTGTTGGTTGTACGCGAGTTTCATATGGGGTATACACGTACATATGCTGGTTTATGTGGGTACAGTCGACTTGAAGAAAAGCAAGAATGAGAAGAGTCCGATATAGGTCTGTCACAGACCATCTGGCATAGGTTCAGGGGGAGCATATATTCTTATAATAATGCATTGTTGGCATTATCATAGAAGATCTTGGTTCAACTCTTCAGTTGTCTTGATTTCAGGAGGAGCAAGTGCAGAAGGAGAACATGGATACTGATCTGAATAATGATTGACAGATGTTGCTGATATTTTGTCTCTATATTTCTTTTGTCAAGGTCATGTAACGGCCTATCTTGGTTGCCCCACTATGCCTAGGATGGATAATGTAATATGCTTATTATATCATGTATCCCCACTTGGATGGGAGTGGTATGTATGAGTCTTTGGTGATAGGGAGGTCAGTTGTGATGTATAAAGTCACATTTCTTTTGTAGAACATCTTCTGGTAGATCTTGCCTATATGTCAGGGGGAGCTTGGACAGCACAGCAGAGCAAAGAGTTCAGCATGTACTCAGGGGGAGCATAACCCTTTGCCCTTGATGTCAAAGGGGGAGAAAAGACTTTGAGTGACTTTGGGTTGCCATCAAGTCCAAAGGGGGAGATTGTTGGCATTATGACACAGGTTTGGCACAGGTTTGGCTCGATGACATAAGTGTTGTCCTTGATGGCAACTAACTCAAATAGCAGATCACAAGTTCAGGCTCTCAAAATAGTAGAAAATGAGATACCCACAGGTTCCTGTTCACAAAGATGCGGACGTACGCAGGTGCGCCGAACAAAAAGTGTGGACATATACGCAGGTGTACCGAACAAAAAGTGAGTACGTAAAGTTCACGCACTTTCATGCAGAGAAAAGCGCACACATGGGAAATCTTATGGTTGGTCCATGGTATTTAGTCCGACATTTGTGAACCTATGGTTTTGGTCCGTGGTTTTTGCATCTAAAGTATTGAACCCGGGTATTGGGTTCCTAGTATTGGATCTTTATGGTTTTGGACCATGGTTTTAGTAAGGCCTAGGCTATAAAAAGGAAAGGAGATCATTTGGCTTGGAGCGACTGATGTGTTGAATATCTTGAGAAGAGAAAGATCTGAAATACTGGTGATTGGTTGTTGAGTTATAGCTGGACCTGAATCAAGGAGAAACCTGAGCATTACAAGACGGATCTACTGATGGGTCGAGATCTCTTTGGCTCATGATCAGATCTATAAATCTGATAATCTGGGGTATAATTGAAGTCTGATAAATTATCTATACCTGCAAGTTTGACACAGCGCAGGCACGGATACCCGTAGGCTTGACACAGCACAGGCGCGGATGTATGCAGGCTCGACACAGAGCAGGCGTAGATACTCGTAGGTTTGACATAGCACAGGCAGGGATACCCGCAAGCTCGACACAACGTAGGCACGGATACCCGCAGGCTCGACACAGTGGAAGCACGGATACCCGCGGGTTAAGGAAGTGAATACTTCGTATGTATGTAGGTTTCTAGTGGTGAAGTTGTGGACTTTTCTTGAAATATGTTTTAGCTGCTTTTGTCTATTACTGCAGTGTTCAGGGTTCTAAATTGGTGTCTGGTTACTGGTACTATGTTCTGAGAAGTTTTTGATTCAGTATTTGTACAAGGAAGTTAGTTGATTGCAGATCTATTTGATGTTTGATTGATATTCATGGATCCAGTCTGAAAATTTATGAAACGTGGTCCCTGCAAAAAAAGAGAAGTCTTCTGTAGGTCAGCACCTACGTACTAGTACCTCAGCTAGTACAAGAGCTAAGGGGGTTGTAGCTCCCTTCCAGAAGAGTCTGGAGAACGAAAGAAGGTTGTAGCCTTCTGTAGGTTGAAGCCTTGCGTACTGGTATAAGACTGCACCAGTACAAAATCAGTGTAAAAAGAAGTTTCTAATTGAAAGAAGATAGAGACATATTGCAGCAAGTGGTTTTCACCCACATTGGGTTTCCACCTTATATCTTGTGTTCTTTTGTGTGATTGTCTGCTCTACCTTTCTGTTCCTGCTTACTGTTATATGATTCTGACACATAGATTAATGATCAACATCTAAAGAATAATTAAAGTATAAGTCTGGGAGGTATATGCAAGTTTCATTAGTCAGATCTGCAAATCTTTGTATAAATTGAAAAGAATTTGATAATACTGATTCACCCCCCTGTTACACTAAAAAATGTCACCTTGACTACTTACAGTTAGTATGGCTCAAATCAACAGTCATGCTACCCTCTTAGGCAAGTCTCATGCCTCTGTTATCCATCTCAAACTCAAAGAAGAGAGAAAGTCTTGTAAAAACTATGTTTATCTCTGGGGTCGCAGGTTCTCTCTAGCCTTACCTGCGGGGACGCTGACCATGTTCACAAAATCTGCGTCCATGGACGCTCTGTATGTTAAGGGACAGGTGCGTCCCTCTGTAAAAGGCAAAATGCGCGAGTTTTATCTTGAAAAAGTTACTTGTGGTTACTTCTGGAACATTCTAGAGGTCGGTTTGATGAAATGGATGCGCCTCCAGTTGGTTCATGTATCTCTATTAAGGGGAACTTATCCCATCAATAAGGGAGCTATCCCACCCATAGAGGGGGATGATCCCATTGATAGTCGACCTGAATAACCTCTTTACAGCACTATAAATAAAGGCATTGAGCCAGAAGGAGAGGGGGTTGGAGCTATACATTTTCTTTGGGTAAATGCTGCAGGATTTAGGTCTTCCATTAGAGCCTTTGTGAGGAGAGATTGTCTTCACTTGATTCTACTTGGGAGAGGGTGAGCTTTGTCAAAGTAGAGGAAAACCCTTGATGGACCCTGGGAGGAACTTGCACAACACCAAGGCCAGGTTGTAAGAGTTTCTTTGTTTCGTTATTAATACAATCTGGTTTATTTTTCTCAATAGCTTGTGTTAATGAGTTATTTCATGTGTTCCTTGGTCTGCATGTTGAATATATGTTTTATTATATGAAATGCAAGTGCTTGGTAATTGTTTGATTGTTTGTGGTTGCAGGAATTGACTTGAAGGAGGAGCTCATCCGGATCGTCAAGAACGGACTTCAACAACAGCGTTTTGGAATAAGGTAAGCCTAAACACTTGTAGTTTTCATGTTGTAAAAGGTGTATTTAGAGAAAGATCACTCCATTTTGTCTTGTTTGTCATTAGAATGTCTTAGACTTCTAGGAAGGTCAGTCGTGTCCGCACCCTTGACAGATTCCGTGTGACAAATTGGCGACTCCACTGGGGAATCCATTAATGAGAGAGTCTTTTCCTTTATATGAACTTTGCTTTGAGAAAATCATTTTTATTTTCTGGTTTTTGACTGTGAGAATTAGTATTTGGGTGGCTTAGCTTTAGATTTAGTTAGATTGGTTTTTCTTCATTTTCCCAGAAGGACGCAGTCTCTTAGTACTGCACAGTGCGTCTTTGGACGCGCTGTTGCTGTCTGCACAGAGCGGGGCCGCACCTGTGACAACGGGTTGCCTGCGTCTTCCTGTAAAACTTAAGAAAATTCCATTTTTGCTTCAAATTGCTTTTAGATTTTGTTTTTCCTTAGTGTTTTCTGCCCAGATCCTTTAGTACCCTGTCAAGAATTTTCACCTAAACTTGTTTTGTGAGCTTTGAGTGTTTTAGTGGTTTTCAACGAAGTTTCGACCTAGGGTTTGATTTTTGGAAAGGCTTTGTAGTGACTTTGATAGTAGAAAGTTGTCCAGCCTTAGATATCTCTGGTTAGTCAACCTTCTTAGAAGTCGGGCCTGTCGTAAAGTCTCCTTTTGTGAGCAACTTGCCATTTGAGTTGTTTTGGGTCAAATTTCGAATTACTTGTTTATAAAGTATTGATTTCCATTTTACAAAAAGAACAAAAAGATTAGAGTTTTGTTTTGGCTAGTTTTTGATTCTGCAATAAGCTAGTCCTTGATTTGATTGTGATCAAGTAAAACACCTTAGAAATAATCATTGTTAGTTTTGGCCTCGTTAAGATTGCTTAGAGTAAATTTGCCTTTAGTTTGCTTATGAGTGCATTTTCATAGATTTTAAGAGTTGTTAAGATTGATTTTTGGTTATATTAGATTTACTTGCTTTATTAAAAGAAAAATACAAAAACATCTTCTTAAAAAGTCTTGTTTCAAGTAGCTTTTTGTTTTCAAAAGAAGAAAAGAGTTTTTTCGTGCATGTAAAGAGAAGTTATGTTTTTATGCTTGGAAAAGAAAAACGAATTGTTTCTTTGATTGTCTTCAATTAAGAAGTTGCTTTTATAAAGATTGCATTCTCTCAACTTTTTAGTTAAGCAATTCATCGAAAAAGTAAAGTAGTGGATAAATCATTCTAGGTGCATTTTGTAGTGGTTTCGAGTCGAGTCAACACACCACTGGTTTCACTTCCATCACCTTTTGACTTAAGAAACAACCTTAAAAGTAACGCTTAAATTAAAATCAATCTAGTAATCTTTATTTTTCTAGGGCTCTGAAGCACCAACATAGCTTAGGCTAGGGTCTTGGAGTAGGTGAGTACTTAACTCTCCAAGACTACAAAACCAAACAGATAGTCTATCTTGAGTAGAACAAATCCAATTGTTTCAGTTACATTCTGGGAAAGCTCCTCTTAAAGGAGAAACACGAGCTCGTGTCCGAACCAGTGAGGGGATCATTCCTCCCTCGTTGGGAACGACGCCAGGCAGTACGTATTACAAACGGTAAACCTCGGATTAACCATTGTCGAGGAGCCAGGGGTCACTTATCGGTAAACCTTGGATTGTTGTCAAGGAGCCGGTAAGGGGATTGGAGCTTGCTACTCTGCCCTTGCGTGCTGTCGGAGTTTAGACTGTTCCCCCAGGTGTAATTGTTGTGATTGGTAACCTTAGTGGCCATAATATCTAGGATTCTACCCAAGGTGACGGTGGAGGGAAGGTCCCACTGTACCTGGAGCAGACGTCGGTTATACTCACTTGGATTTTCTGGGGGGTTCGCTTCACTTCGAGACGGTTAAAGTGGAGGAACTTGGTCCAGTCTATTCATTAAGCAGGTTGCCGGGGTAACTGTTCCACCCACTATTTCTGTACTGAATCCTGCGAGGTTGGGCCTAATCACCAACTAGCGCTTTTGGTCCGGAAGACTACTGTTTGTGTGTGGTTTGACGCTCTAGATTATTTAGGCGTGTGCTTCAAATTTGATTGGTTCTTTAGAAGACTTTAGGTGGTTTGATTTGAAATTTTTTACTTTGTTTTCGTGTGTTGTAGTTAAAAATCTTTAATTGTGGCGGAATTACCGAGAAGGTCCCGTCGAATTGCGGGCCAGTCTCCTGAAGTTGTTTCTGTGGCCGAATTGTTGAGAAGATCCCGTAGACTTAGGGGATCCCCCTCGAGACGACCCGGTAATTTAGAAGGGTTAAAGGTCCTTGTAACTCCTCCTAGTGGCAGTAGAGTAGGATCACCTGAAGAAGGAGAATCTTCCTTGGTAGTCCATCCAGATTACCAAAGTTTAGAAACAGGTTACAATCCCGAAGCTGTTACAGTTTCCGAGCTTGCTGGTAGTTTTTCATCTGCCAGTGAAACAGGCGAAGAACCTGAAATTTCAGAACCTGTTACTCCAACTCCTAGTGTTCCTGATTCACCAAGAATAGAAAGAATTATCACCGAAAATCTTCCTGTTGGATTAATTGCTATAGAAGAACTTGTTCCAGAGGAAGAAATAGGCGTTTCTGATTCTGAAGATCTAATTACCCTTGATCTAAGGGAGCGTGAATCCATCTTTTACAGTCCTCCTAGAAGTGAATCTTGGTACCTTGCATTAACCAATTTTTTAGACAACTCAGTAGGTTTTTCTACACCTCGTACTCCGGTTCCACCTAGAGGAATTCATTCTCCTGTAAATATGTCTGGTCAGTCATCTGTGTTTTCACAAAGTCCTGAATCATTTTTACATGGCGGTCCTTCTGTTCCTACTGGGTATCAATCACTTTCTGGTACCTTTGCGGGAGCATCTCCTCAACCCATTGATCATGGGTTATTAGTTGGAAACAGTGGTAATGTACCATTGAGTATAGGTGAAGTTTATATGATGTCAGGTTCAACTCCCATTAACCAACCTCAAGGTGGCCAATTACCGCCTGGGGGGCAACCTTCGTTAATGCCTGGGGGGCAACCTCAAGGTACTTCATTGTGACTGGGGGCAACCTCAAGGGTATCAACCCCAAGGGTATCAACCCCAGCCTCAATATGTACCCCAAAGTCAACCTCAGTATCAGTATCAACCTCAAGGATGGCAACCTCAAGGATGGCAACCCCAAGGGGGTATCAACCCCAAGGGTATCAACCTCAAGGATACCAACCTCAAGGTCAAGGTCAACCCCAGTATTCGTATTTACCTCAAGGTTATCAACCTACGGGTCAATACCCTGGTCAAGGTTATCAACCACCTCAAGGGCAATCATATGGGACTGCACCTTACAGTTATCAACCCTATCCTCAATACGGCTATGGATCTCAGTATCCTCAACCTGTTACGAGTCAATACCCTGGAATGTTAACATGGGATCCGTCACAGGGTCAACAGATGTCGCAACCAAGTATACAGTCGGTACCTCAAGCAGGACAACCTGCAGTTCCTGGTCCACCCCAGCAACCGCAACCTGTCCAGTCAAGTGTTCAGACCCCTGTAACTTCTGTAGTTACTCAGCCGCCAATTGCACCTGGTACTCCACCTCACACGGCTGCAGCAACTACCGCTTCATCTACCATGCTTACTTCTGGAGTATCGGCAGCTCCGGTTTCTACTGTCCCTGTAACCACTCCTCAGACATCTGTACCGTTGTCTGGACCCACGGTTCAAACCACAGTCCAGATGCCTGCAGGCCAACCTGGTACAAGTACGGTTGTTACTACTCAACCTCAATTTGTTCAACCTCCGTACCAGGGACAGTATCAACCTGGGCAAGCTGCCCAACAACCGGTTTACCAGTATCAACCGTATCCTGGGTACACTTATCAACCACCTCAGCAACCCCAGTACGGTCCGGTTAATCCTGGTTTTCCAGGAGGATATAATATCCCCAATGCGACTCCTGTTCCTAGTTATCCTGGATATCCTCCTCCTGGGGCTGGTATTGTGACTCAGAGTTTTAGAGATCCTAACCGGCAGTTACCGTTTATTGCGACTTTAGATTTACCCGACTTGACGCGCCTAACGAACGATCCAATTCAATATCTTCCGTTCTGGCCGCCAATGCCAAATAAGTTGCCCAGCGATATACCCAAGTTCGAAGGTAAGTCTGGAGAGGATCCGTCTAATCACGTGATGACTTACCACCTCTGGTGTGCATCAAATTCCATCTCAGATGATTCCATCCGCTTACGTCTTTTCCAGCGTACACTCATTGGTCTCGCAGCCAAGTGGTACATTGAGTTACCACGGGCCTCTTTTTACAACTTTAGCCAGTTAGCTACCTCGTTCTTAACTCATTTTCAGTTACCAGTCAGATACGATAATGGTACAGAGTTATTAACTTCGCTAAAACAATCGACATCCACGTACATTTCTGATCACATCCATGAGTGGAGACGTCGAAGAAGATTAGTGAAAGTTTTTATCCCGGACCAAATCTTAGCTGAATGGTTTGTCAAATCATTATTACCAAGAATTACTGAAGATGTAGCTAAGGCCGGAGTAGTTACTGAGGAGCAAGTCATTGCTCAGGCACAATACCTTGACTTAGTTTACACTCAGTCGGGTACGTTACACGAGAAAATTCCGGATCTTCCAAAGTCAAACCAAATCGCTGCTGCTCCTTCGGGATCTCATGCCGCTGATGGTATGATCGGTATCGTGACTACGAAGAGTAAGAAGAAGTCTTCCAAGGCCTCCAATACTCCAATTATCACTTTGCCTGATTCTCCGACAGGAGAGTCTTCTCCTCCTGAACTTACCGCCGACATTCACGCTGTAGAGTCATCTACGGCCAAATCCAAAAACGGTGGAAAGAAGAAAGGAAAGAAGAAGGCTAAAGCAGACAAGGCTCCAAAGGAGAAAACGGAAAAGTCGGAAACCAATGACGAAAAGCGCAAACCTCGATATCCTTGTCTTATTTGTGAAGAAGATCATTTTACGAGAGACTGCCCTCATCGGGCCGAGGTAGTGAAAATAGTCAAAGGTTCTCCCACTCCTGCTGTGTTAAAAAATCCATTTCCAGAGCAGGAGAATAAGATGATAGGTTCTTCTTCGAATGCCAGTGAAGAACCCATTTTGATGATGTCTCATGTCAGGATTGCGACTCGATCGCAAGATTATGGTAGTAAGGCTCCTGTTGATGGTAAGGAAGCAGAATCTTCTCACTCTAACCCATCAACCTCAGCTCCTGGTTCCGATCCACTACAGATCGAAAAACCTAACCCAGACTTAGTGATTAAGCCGCCCGCCAAGGGTGTACTTCGAAGGTCTGCTTTCAATCCACATGCGAGAGCAGCCCAGAATTACAACATTGTTGAAGACTTAGCTGTTTCACCTTCAGCAATGTCGGCACTCGAAGTGCTGCAATCATGTCCAGCGCAACGAAAATTGCTTTTGTCGGCTATTGGAGCTGTCGATGTTCAGGACCCGAACCTAATGATCTTTGATCTAGAAAGTAGTACACCGCGTCTCCCCATCAAATGGCTTTCCAAATTCCAGTGATAGTCAAAAACAGGCCTATTCATCGGACTGTGATTGATGAGGGAGCTTCTACGTGTATTATGTCGATTCAATGTTGGAGATCGCTTGGTTCTCCTTCGTTGAACCAATCCCCCACCATCCTTAAGGCCTTTGATGGCCGTGGGTTCCGTCCGTTTGGTATTCTACAAGAATTGCCTATAGGGGTCGAAGGTAAAACCGTTAGTCTGGATGTGGAAGTGGTTGATGCCCCTCTAGACTACAACCTTCTTTTGGGTCGAAGTTGGTCATATGCTATGACAGCGGTCGTTTCATCGGTCTTCAGAGTCATTAAGTTTCCACATAACGGTAAGATCGTGACTATTGATCAGCTGACATACTTTTCATCCGACCCAACCTCTTCAGAAACTATCCAGCATGTTGGTAAAACGACAATCCCTTATAGGGACATTGGTGTAGGTTTAGTTAAGGATTCCGGTTTACTGGGAACTTTTCCTCTCCCTCCACTCAATGCAGACCCTTCGTTTGCAACAATTCATATGATCACGTCAGAAAACATTATTTATGATGATCCTTGGTATGTTCCCTCTGACTCTGAGCTAGACTCACTCGGTGATGTTATGCCGTTGAGTCCGTATGAGATTGCTTATGAAGCTCTTATGTCTTTTACCGACTTTCATTCAACCGACCAAATGAATGTGGTCAGTGAAGAGTCACTTTTCACCTCACCCTTAGAACGGATAACGTTTCCCGAAGAAGTGTCATCTGACGAACAACTTCGCGAAATCCTAAGTGTAGATGATCTACCATGGGAAGATCTCCATCACAGATCTTCGTTTTTACCTAAGGATGATGCATTTGAAAATGATTTTTCATCTATCTTTACCGCTGAATATGTCAAAGACGCTCAGGATCCAACGAAACATTCTGATTCAGAGCTGAATTTAGGGAATATTTCTCGTACTATTCCCATTGATATTTCAGTGAAGCCCGGAATCGAGGAGAACATTCATATAGGTGCCGCATGTACTGAAGAAGAAATCCAAACTTACAAGGCCCTATTCCAAGAATTCCGCGACGTGTTTGCCTGGTCTTACGAGGAAATGCCGGGAATTGATCCTGCCATTGTTGTTCATGAAATCAAAACCTACCCGGATGCTAAACCCATTCGGCAACGGTTGCGTCAGATTCACCCTCGAAAAGCGGCTGCGATTAAAGCAGAAGTCGAAAAGCTGTTGAAAGCAGGTTTCATTTATCCGATCCCGTTAACGGATTGGGTATCGAATATTGTTCCCGTCAATAAAAAACAAGGAACAATAAGAATCTGTATCGACTATAGGGATATCAATCGAGCTTGTCCAAAAGACAACTATCCTACGCCTTATATCGATCAAATTATTGATGATTGTGCCGGAAGTGAGATGTTTTCCTTCATGGATGGTTTCTCAGGCTATAATCAAATCAATATTCTACCTGCCGATCAACCAAAAACGGCATTCATTTGTCCATGGGGGACATTTGCTTATTGCAAATTACCTTTTGGACTTAAGAATGCCGGGGCCACTTTTCAACGGGCGATGTCTTATGCATTTCATGACATCAAGCACATTGTGCAACCCTATCTCGATGATTTGCCTGCTCATTCTTTACAACGAGCTGATCACCTTGTCCACCTACGAGCAATCTTTATGAGGTGTAGGCATTATCGAATTCGGTTGAATCCCCACAAGTGTGTTTTCTGTATAGAAACAGGTCGATTGCTGGGATTTGTTGTTTCAAAAGCCGGCATTCGCGTCGATCCCTCGAAAGTCGAGGCTATCATCAAATTGCCTCCTCCTTCGAGTTTGCGCCAACTCCAAAGTTTGCAAGGGAAAGCGAACTTTTTACGCCGATTCATCCCAAACTACGCCGAGGTCACTAAAGGTTTTACACGGTTGTTGAAACAGAACGCACAATTCTTTTGGGACGAGATTGCCCAACAATCTTTTGATGCACTAAAACACGCGTTGACCCATGCACCGTTATTGCATCCTCCCAACTACAACCAGGACTACTTCTTATACCTCGCAGCTTCGCATTCCACCATTGGAATGGTGTTAGTTCAAGAAGATGAATTCAAAGCAGAGCATGTGATATATTATCTTAGTAGAACCTTAAATCCCACTGAGTTAAAATATTCGCATGTGGAGAAATTGGCCCTGGCAGCCGTTCAAGCTGTCCAGCGTTTTCGTCACTACATTCTTCTCCGCAAGACTACAGTTATTTCGGATTGCAACCCTATGATTTATATTTTGACAAAACAACTGCTAGGGGGCAAGTACTCTAAATGGATTGTTATCCTGCAAGAGTTCGACTTGGAGTTCGAGAAGTCCAAGTCTAAGAAATCTTTAGTTTTTGCGGAATTGATGTGTGATTTCCCGAGTGCTGACACAGAGACTGTGGCAGAGGAGTCCATTGTGGACGAATCTTTGTTTCTTATTAGCACTTTAGATCCGTGGTATGGGGATATAATCATCTATCTCCAAACCCAAACCTTTCGGCCTGAAGCTTCCAAGGAAGACCGTCGAAAAATTCGGTTTCGATCCCAGCAATACAGAATTATTGGAGATACACTTTATCGCCGGGGGGCAGACTTAGTTTTTCGACGTTGTTTAACTCACGAAGAGGCTGAGAGAGTTTTGAATGATTGTCACTCTGGAGCATGTGGCGGTCATATGTCTGGGTATGCCACAGCTCAGAAGGTGTTGCGCGCTGGCTATTTCTGGCCGTCTATGTTTAAAGATTGTATCCTTGCTGTCAGAACATGCCACAACTGTCAAGTGTTTGATCGAAAGATGCGCGCTCCACCTGCTCCTCTCCACCCTATAATTGCCGCTGGTCCATTCGCCAAATGGGGCATTGACTTTATTACTTGTAACCCTCACTCGGCCGGGGGGCATGCGTATATCATCCTCGCGGTTGATTATTTTACAAAATGGGCCGAGGCGATGCCTACATTCGACGCAAGCGGCAAGACAGCTGCAGTTTTCGTATTCAATCATATCATAACTAGGTTTGGTGTCCCACAAGCAATCATTACTGACCATGGGAGCCATTTTCGAAACGTCATGATGACTGAGCTTACAAGCCAGCTTGGTTTGCGCCACGATAGCTCTACTCCTTATTATCCGCAAGCCAACGGTTTGGTTGAGTCAATCAACAAAGTTCTAGTCATCATGATTCGACGGATCATTGGTATCCATCGAACGAATTGGCATAACATGTTATTTTCGGCGCTATGGGCATATCGAACTTCAGTGAAAAATTCAACAGGTTTCACCCCTTTCCAGCTAGTTTATGGCTTAGAAGCTGTGTTACCTATTGAATGCGAAATCCCATCACTTCAAATGGCTGTCGAATTACTTCCAGCTACTTCCGAAGAGGAGAAACGGTTATTATACTTGGCTAAATTAGATGAGACTCGACGTGACGCTACTTTAGCTATCGAGACTCACGCGAAACGAATGAAAGCTCAGTACGATAAAAATGTAACCCCTCGAAGTTTTTCGGAAGGAGACCTAGTACTATTATATGATCAAGCTAACGATAAGCTAGGTGCCGGAAAATTCGTTCCCATGTGGCATGGGCCCTACATTGTAAAGCGAAAGCTAGCAAAAGGGGCTTATGAGTTAGTTGATTTTGATGGGGACTCTTTGGGTAAACCCAGAAATGGACTTTACCTAAAGAGGTATTATGCTTAAAATGATGGGTATGGAGAAATTTTTAGATAGGCAAGTGTGTTAGTTTAGTCAGTGTGCTTAGCTTAGCAAGTGTGGTTTTTCGTCATTATTCTGGCTTATCTTGGTTTTACTCTTGATATTGTAGATGTCGACGCCTCTCCAAACATACATTGGATTTGCTGATGGTGCTTGTCGTAGTACACGGAATATCTCTTCCGCAGCTTGGGTTATCTATTCGCCCTCTGACGAGTTAGTTTCTATGCATGGGGTAAGCCTCGGTCAAACAACGAATAACATTGCAGAATACAGTGCAGTGGTTGAATTATTATCCGAATCTATTTCATTTGGAATTCGACGTTTGATAGTGAGGTTAGATTCTGAACTTGTTGTATTACAGCTTAATAGAGTTTATGCCATTAGAAATCCTGTGTTATTAAGGTTGTTTTTGAGAGTGCGTCTCTTGGAACGTGAATTTGATTACATTGAATATCAACATATTCCAAGGTCTTTGAATACATTAGCAGATGCAATTGCTTCTCGAATGTTGGACAGACATTTACGATAATCATGCAAGTAAATTTAAAAACATTTCATCACATATGTTAAACAAGATAAGCCGGTAATAGTGATATATATAGATAGAAGTGTGTCAAAAAATATATACATCGTCTTCGATCATAGGTTTAAAACACCTTATGATCGGCAAAATGATAGTACAAAAAGTCAAAAATGTCACATGTGACTACAAAAGTGACTAGTCAATCACTGGTGGTGCTCTCTGTACGACACCACTGCGCGGGCTACCTTACGCAAAAATCTCCTAAACGGTCCAGGGACCGCGACTACGAAGCGCTGAAGCCTGATAGGAATGTCGTCCATAGTAGTCTCAGGTATATCTGCCGTGAGACGCTCTAGATCATGCTCCAACTCAGCTAGTACTTCTGCTGTCGCATCCTGTGGGGCCGGTACCGGTGCAGCTGGATGTAGTCTATCATAAGGCCGGAGGTTGGCTGGACGCTGTGGACCAACATCTGCATTTTGAAAGATTTACTATTAGTTTTGAGACGATATATATAAAAAATACAAAAAATACATAACTAGAAAACTTGTGAAAATAAAAAGTACCTCTGTCGTCCCATTGTTCTCCCTGTGGAAGAACCATGTCCGGATCACCTCTGAAATCCATTCCGGCATACGGAAAGTCCTGTATCACAAAAAGCTGGCCCTCTAACCAGTCAAAATAACTATCTGAGAATCGAACTACTGTCGCGCCCTCGTCAGGATGCCGGGCCATCACCGCAACCCATCGTATCAGCTTTGGCTGCTGGGGACCCAAGATATCAACAGTGAGTTGCTGAGGGATCAGCATTGGAATTCTCTCCAAGGCAAAGCTCACGACTATAGGCCCATATCCAAAAGTCTTTTAGTCACCGTTCTTGCCTTGGTCAGTTGGCTCTTCATATGAGCCGACACAGCTTCACACCAGTTGAAAATGGTGCCTTGTAACATCAATT